>JAVJAQ010004684.1:0-631480 GCA_032362365.1 Zygogramma bicolorata | reverse complement strand
GAATTATATCAATGAGGAAGAGCAATTAGTAATTACATCTGTAAATCTTCAGAATTCACGGGTTTGACGGCTCATTGACAACCGTGCGGAATGTACAGAGAACCAATAAGCAGTGGAAAATTTATGAATTACCACTCTTATAAGCAATCCTTTAAAATAAATTCATTCAAACAAATAAAACATCGTATACTAAGTTTTTCCTGAGACATACAAACTCTCGAAAATTAAAAATAAATTCTAAATTACACTCTCTTTTTTGGTGTATGCTATATTCTTTGAACGTTACAGAATCTCGTGTAAATCTAAACATCAAATAATTGTAAAGTGATATTGTATATTCGAATGGTGATTTCTGAAAAAAGTTGAGTACGCTGTGTTTCAGCTTCAGATTTGCGAACAGTGAACCGAAATTAATAGCGCACATTATTATTATTAGGAGTTGAAATCACGGGCTGGATTCCTCAATTTCTCGCAGTTTTGCAGAGCAGTTTATATCAAGTTTGCATGCGGCGTGCAGTGTATTTCTCATGAAAACGTTGGGGGGCGTGGCTTATCGACTCCGGGCGTGAAACTGCAGGATGCGCACTCGTCTAAAAAAAACGTAACTGTGGGACACGAACATCAAAGAGACCGACGGAAAGTGAAACTACTGGTTATCCTTTACTGTGACATAGGTAGAGACCAAATAGAGAAAACTTCTGTGTTTCAGAGATATCGGATTCTGCTTGTTGCAGAATCGATGAAATATCTGGTGTTATAGAAGTGTTTTGAACTAGGCGAGGTTACAGATTAATTAGTCTGTTGCCAGTTTTTGAACATATCAGAAGTTCTTGTGGTGTTGATAGCGCTGATATATTATAGCGGTAGCAATCAAACGATATTGGTATAGGCATAATTGAAAATCGGTGTTAGTAAAATCAGCTTACAGAAATGATTACTGTTGCGATTTTTCACTGTCACCAACCAGTACCTACACTTTTTTTTGCTTTTTAAGTTTTTGATATTGATGATGGTGTTGGTGATCAGTAGCAGGGCAGCATAATAAGTTTGAAAGTTCTTCAATGTTGCTAATATAAACATTGTTTAAGTTCACCTTCTCGCCTAAACTAAACATAGCATTGGATGCAAAAGCGGAATTTTTCTCCAGGCTCTACCCAGTCAACATCTCTGTGAGTTCGAATAGTTAGTAAAAACTGCCGTTATGTTTCATTATTAGCCGCTTTTGAAGTACTTTTTTTTTATTGATGTAACCCATTGCAAGCAATTGGAGCCATATAACAACTAGATAGATATTGTTACGAATCTCCTAGTGCTCTCCTAGCGCCGGCCCTAACGAGATCGTAAACGCAGATGAGGGATCGCGTCGTAGCGAACGTCATTTTCCAGGAACTGTTTATTGCCGCCTGGAGAATTCGAGACACGTCATCGGGGCTTCTCTCGAGGATTCTCGATAGGTACGCAGGTATATAAGCATCGGGATATCGCGGCGGAGACAAGTTTTTATTCGAAGAGTTAGTTAAGTGGCAAGTTTTTGTTCAGAGCTAAGTGGTGAAAGTTATGGGAGCTAAGTGGAGCAGAGCTTTGTGCGGAAGTAGAATTTTTTGTACAGAGAGTTTTAGTACCGAGCATTGGAAAGTTATCGGAGCGATTTAAGTGATTGCGTTGTATTGTATTGCGATAGAGAGTTATATTAATAGAAGTTCAGTGTTGTTTGGAGTTTTAATCGATGAACCCAAGGATATATCGTAACAGTGGCGTCAGAAGTAGGATTTTGCAAGGAAAAATCGTAACAATATGAAAAGCGTTAAAATCAAAAAATGCCAAATATTTCAATTAAGTGAACGAATCGGAAAGGAAACGATGCATTCATTTGTTATCAACAACACTAATAAAAAAATGTCAGTTCTGGCAAATAATTATTCCAATAATCATTGAAAAGCAATACTGACACAATTTTTTTTTGAAAATAATTGATAAGAATTTATTATTTTTTGTATACATGAGATAAATTATACTAGATTGAAAAAAGTACTACTATATGACTCATTTATAGGCATTCAAAGGTGTTTAGAAATATTATCTATCTAAAGCATACCCTCCTTTGATCTCATGACTACATTCAATTGTCTGAAAACCACATTCAGCAAATTTTCGATCGAAATTCTTCGTGGAATTGAATTAAAAATCAAATCCATTGTTCAACATTTTGTGGATTAGTACCGTATCTAGTGGTATCCAGCACTTCCAGCAGAAGCAGCAATTGTTCGACCTATATGCTGTTATAGTGGCTCGTTGATCATTGAAAATGAGGGATAACAAATAAATTTGTGCTATACCAGCGAAAATTACCGCACAAGCCGCGTTTTCTTCACCTCCTCGCCTGATGATTGGGTTCCGACCTGAACTTCTCCTCGGTACCGGGCTCTGCCTGTTTCTGTTCCTTTTTACTTTCCTTAGGAGAGTGTCCTGGTGAGTTTTCCACACTATAGAGAATCTATCAGTCAAATCTCGATGATCGAATTTTCTCGACGAGCCGCGATCTCGCAGGTAAACAATCTTCCGTCGACCCCTCATATTATTTTGCGTTTACGAGCGACAGGGCCGGCGCTAGGAGATTCCGTAACAATAATTTGGATGAAAAAGTCCATTGAAAAGTTACATTCGTGGTTGCCGCCCATGCAAAATTTGGAAGCTTAGGGTCAACGATCATCGAAGGCGCTGATGGCGGTTATTTTGTTCCAATTATGGCGAATTATGGTTCCAACAAGGAGTGAAGATACAGAAACGCAGACTTCTGTGGAAGATTCAATTGACTTTGAAGTGTATCTGATATGTAATGCGTTTTCATCTCCGGAAAGATGCGTCGTATCAGAACTTTTCAGCCTGCTCTACACGTGCAAAATCGATCCTAACACTTGACTACGCCTAGGTATTGGTCGTACATGTGGAAAGCAAAGACTAACCTTTTTCGCAGTATGATACTCGGACTAAAATAATTTTCATTTATCAAAGAGCATAACTTCCTGTGGAGAATCATGGACTGGACCTGCCGGATATAATCCAATACCTTTCATGGTATTTGCCAGGGGAGTAGTTGTCTTCTGACAGGCATTTGCTCATAATTCTACTTTGTAGGTAGATAAAAAACTGCCATTTAAAAGGATATCTTTTTTAAATATGCGGATTCACACAAAAGGGAAGCCCTGTAATGTTCAAAGAACACCGCGTGAATCAAGGGACAGAAGGTACGAATTAACATTCACTTTGAATTTTTGAAGGTTGTAAGCCTCGGTAAAAACCTCTTTCGGTGAAGAGTTCCAAAACTCAGCTATTCTATTGGAAAAAGATCCCTCAGCAAGAGAGGTTCGACAGGTCTCCAAATTCACAACAAAGGGGTGGGAATTCTGAACTCGTCGAGTCATCCGTGTAGATACTTCCAAGGAACAATTGATAACAATTCAGAAGAGCACCGATCGTGAAAATATCTATAGAAGAGAGAGAAGTCTCTGACCCTTCTACGATGTTCCAATGAAGTGAGCGAGTCTGTGAGCGAAGAATCACCAACAAGACGGATTGCCTTTCTCTGAATAGAATCTAGGAGCCTCAATGAATATTTTGGTGCCGAACTCTACACATGAGAACTATATCCCAAGACAGGTCGTATTTGAGCCTTGTAGATCATTAGAAGCTGTCGAGAAGTAAAGTATTTCTTCGCACTAAATAAAACTCCAGGTTTCTAGGAAGTGCCTTTAGCAATTGGGTTTTCCCATGAGAGATTATCACTGATCGTAATTCCTTCCATCGAGATACTTGACTTTGTAGGAATAGTTACTCCTGACATCTGAATACTAGATGATGATAGATCGGCTTTCCTTGAGAAGAGACATGCCTAGGTTTTCCTAGCATTAAATTCCCCCAAGTTCATATTACCCCATTTTATTATTTTTACCAAGTCATCGTTAATTTTACTGATTTGAATGTTTCTTTGAATCTTTGTTTCTCGAGCAGGTATGGGGACTCTGGAAGAGAAACTAGTATGAAGAGTACTGTCATCCGTAAAACTATGTACTGAACAAGATGTTTTCTCGAGCAAATCATTGACATAAAGCAGAAACAAAGTGGACGCCAGAACTGAACCCTGTGGAACACCCGCATAATTCAATATACTCAATATTCAGCATTTTTTAATCTATTGATTTCCAAAATATCAACGGAGTTGACTCCCAAACCTTTCTTCTCGAAATAACGTATTTTGAAATATTAATCAGAATCGTAATAAGGTTCTATGCTCCTTTCTTCACGTGTTGAATGATCTTTCCGATTGACTTATGTAAAGGATGATCATGCCCGATGTTCTATCATTCATTACGCATTCGGCATCGCTGCAGATAAATACATTTTAATTCTAATTCAAAAGGACTACGTCTCGTTTTGTCGCTCCGTGAGACGGATTTTAATGAGAGCCCATTATTAACTTTTGCTTCGTCGCGGCGCTACAAATGTGTGAATCCGCGTCCACGCTAATGAAAATTCCAGTTCTGCTCCGTATTCGTTAAAATTGTATGCGAGAGCGCACAAATTGATAACGATAATGAGGAACGTGCTCATGCCCGAAATTCGGGATTTGTTAGACCAAATGTCCACAGAAATTCGTAAATAAGTATATCGAACGGCCGTGTTTCGCTTTAACCACAGCTTCATCGGACCTGCCCTTTTTGGATTGTTGGTTGTAGGGGGTTGACCGGGCACATCAGCCCCAAAATACATTCATATACACAAAATGAGCTTGTTGTAATTTTGAAAAAAATCGAAAATGTTGTAAACCCCATTTATCACCCAGTTAGAAAACGAATTTCAATAAAATACAAAAAACGTTCTACATCAATTCTGTTCAAGATTTTTTTTGCAAAATATGAGGTAGATTGAGGTACGTTGTTCCATACAAACTTTGATTCCGTTTTTCACCCCCTTAGGGGTGGAATTTCGGAAATCCCTTTCTTATCGGATGCCTACAAAAAACACATCCTTTAAGTTTCAGATCTCTACGATCAGTGGGTCAGGCTGTGCGTTGATTAACCCTTAAAATAACTTTCCACCCCTTTTCAACCCCACAAGGCAATTAATTTCAATAAAATACGAAACGCGTCTTCCATCAATTCTGTAAAAAAAAATTCATGCCAAACTTAAAGTACATTAGAGTAAGGCATACAAATTTGGCGTTCTTCACTCCCCTTAGGTGTCTCCTTGTTCTAAGCTCCTTCCTCACCAATTTTCAGGCAAATTGGTTCAGCAGTTCTTAGGGTTTGTGTCCTCAGTTGTGTGCTTTATTGAAAAGTTTCTTTTCTGATAGGTGTGTGGGTGTTGATGGAGTATCGTCTGATATTCTCCCAATAAATGCAGGTGTTCCACAAGGTTCAGTTCCGGCGCCCACTTTGTTTCTGCTTCCTATCAATGATTTGCTGGAGAAAGCATCTTGTTCAGTGCATAGTTTCGCAGAAATATTACTTTTCATACTAGTTTCTCTTCCAGAGTCCCCATCCCAGCTCGAGAAACAAAATTTCAAAGAAACATTCACGTCCTTAAAATCAACGACGACTTGGCAAAAATAATAAAATGGGGTAACATGAACTTGTTGGAGTCTGATGTTACGAAAACCCAGGCATGTCTCTTCTCAAGAAAAGCCGATCTATTATCATATAGTATTCAGATGTCAGGAGTAACTATTCCTACAAATTCAAGTATCTCAATGCTCGGAATTACGATCCGTGATAATGTCTCATGGGAAAACCATGTGAGATCGATCGCTAAAGGTGCTTCCCAGAAACTTGGATATCTATTTCGTGAGAAGAAATACTTTACTTCTCGTCCGCTTCTAATGATCTACAAGGCTCAGATACGACCTGTCTTGGGATACAGTTCTCATGTTGGAGGTCGGCACCAAAACATTAATTGCGGCTTCTCGATTCTATTCAGAGAAAGGCAATTCGTCTTATTGGTGATTCTTCGCTCACAGACTCGCCCACTTCATTGGAACATCGTAAAAGGGTCGGAGACTTGTCTCTCTTCTATAGATACTTTCACGGTCGGTGCTCTTCTGAATTGTTATCAATCGTTCCACCCTTGGCAATATCTAGACGGATGACTCGACGAGTACAGAATTCACACCCCTTTGTTGTGAGTTTGGAGACCTGTCGAACCTCTCTTGCTCGGGGATCTTTTTTCAATAGAAAAGCTGAGCTTTGGAACTCCCTGCCGAAAGAGGTTCTTTCTGAGGCTTATAAACTTCAAAAATTCAAAGTGAATGTTAATTCGTATCTCCTGTCCCTTGATTCATGCGGTGTTCTTCGAACATTACAGGGCTTCCCTTTCGTGTGAATCTCCATATAAAAAAACACATAAATAGTGTAACTAACAGAACTTTCTTTTATATACTGTGTTTCACTAATGAGATGCCATTTGAAATATTATTGAATGGCCTTTTTCAAAAGGAATCACTCGAATCCTTGTTCCATTTGGAATAGTAAAGATTAGTTACACCCTTCCTAGAGGGTTGAAGTTGCAGTGTTTAAAATCATATGAAAAAAAACCCTCCTTGACCAATGTAATTAACGTGTACGACCGATTTTTTTTTGAACGTATGTTGTTACGATATTCGTTTTTCTGCATAATACTCCGAACACTAAACTATTCTCATCAACTTACGACTACAACCACGATACTGACCAATGATTCACTTTTCGAAACACTTAGACCAACTTCAGCCAGATAAAGCATCCAACAGTCTTCACAAAGAACTCTTCACTAGACTCCTTTCTACACTTTCTGAAAGACTTCTACAAAGTCTACTGCCACGTCTCCCAGCGTTCTCTCGTTACACCGATCCACGGCTCCATAGTTATTCATATGAGCGGCGTTTGATTTATGAGCGCGACTCAGTGGCGGCGTTAGGGGATTTCGTAACAATATTTTGCATTGGCAGAAACTTGATGAAAATCGATGATAATTCGACTTAAAAAACACTACAGATGTTTCACCAAACAATAGCTTCTTCAGGCATGTTATGGAACTTATGCACAAGTGTTTTTTTAATTACGTTATCTATCAATTGCATGACACATTGATATAACACCAGAAAAAAAATAACACAAGCTAGTGAATTGTTATTGTAATCAATTCACAATTCACGACACACACAACGAAAAACTATTCTCTTCCGCAACTAATTATCTACAAAATAGCACCAAATTATGAAGTTTCCCTTTCCCTATTCGTAATTGTAGATTACTCTTTAAGTTTAGTTTTACCTTTCGACTTCTAATACAACTATGGATTTCATTTTAATTTGATTTTACTTTAATTTGAATTTTATTTTTTTTTTTTTTTTTTTTTTTTTACTTTATTTATAATCACACTCATACTCTCAACACGTCTAGTACCAGAATCAAATTCAAAACGAAATCGATTCAGACCCAAAAAAAACACAAATTTATCCATCTAAAATTAAGGGGGAGGTTTAAGTTTTGGCATTTGTCGGGTGGCAAGGTCAAGATAGAAGGAATTTGAGAATTTAAGAAATTATTTAATATTAGCGAATCAGAAGAAAACTTATTAGAGGAAGAGAAGAAAAAAAAACGCGGCGCCCCACAGGGGTCTTAGAAGAAAAAAAAAAAAACAAACGGAAGGGATTTTTTTTTCCTTTGACAAATGCAACACATACCAACCAAATTATATGAGGTCTCGTGTCCGAGGGGTCAATGGCGCCGGCAGTGGTCAGTTACGTCCGGGGTCAATTCCTGACCTCGGCAGAAGTTTTTGTCATTTTTTTCTTCTTTTCATTTCTCATTGTTGTATTTTCCGTGGTTATACCATTAATTATAATTTTGTAGAATTTTTCAAAGAAATACTATTATTGTGTTCAATATAAATACCTATTAATATAGAATATAGACGATGGAAAGTATTCCAAAAAAACACGGAAGTATTCGTCCAAGAGTTAGACGCACCTAACATCAATTTGATACAGGAGAGACGCAAAATATCCTTATGGTAGACCCGAGGGTAGAACAATAAGCAACTCCCAAGAGGTAAGCACAAACAAAACCTCTCTTCGCGGCAAGAATATACGCACAAACTTCCGGAGAAGTATCCGGGGAAAACGAAGTTGCTGCTACAAGCAGGTTCATTGTTACGACATGACGTTGTCCTTTTTCAAACAGAGGAAGAATTTGTTTTGAAAGAGCCGAGATAATAATTAAATTCAAGACAAATGAGATCTTGTATCGTCAATTTATGTTTCTACCTTGGGACTTTTTTATTAAAGGAAATCTCGGGCAGGTCGATTTTTGAATTCAATTCGTGGTATATCTGAATAATTCTTGGGTGATTTTTTTTCAAATGGAACAACCAGTATATAGCCCCCACCATCTTCTCCCCTCCCCTCATCCTCATTCATATTCTTCCAGGAGAAGGCCCAGCCGCGGACCCCAAATGCAAAGGAAAGGGGGGGGGGGGGGAGGGGCAGACCCCCACCCGCCACAAACCACCGATCCACCATCTCGCCACCCACCCAACAGAAGAGAAAAAGTGGATAGAAATAAAAAAAGCCACTTCTCCCCCCATTTTAACCCTCTACCTCTTTAATTCTTATCTATTTCTTTCTAACACCCCAACATACAACCACTTCCACCCCCCCATCACCCCACCCCCACCAATACACCAACAGCCAACACCGTACAGCGCGACACCCGAAAACCGAAAAACTAGACACAAAACAGAAAAAAACAAAAAACAAAGAGAAAAGAGAATCTACTAAAATACCAAAAACATCCCTACCCCCACGAACCACCCCCCACGCCATAGATCACAAAACAAACGTTCCAACCAAGATGCCGAAACAAAACCACCCCCCCCCCCCCCCCTACCCCGCATACTCCACAGACACCCCCCCAAACCACCCCACAAAAAAACCACCAAGGAGAAAAAAGAATCCATAACCAACCTCCTTTTCCCCCTCCCTCTCCCGCCCCCACCCAAAACAAACCAACCATCTACCCACAACCTACCACCCACCCACCCCTCAAACCTAGCCAACCAAAAAAAAAGAAAAAGATGGATTTGAGATAGCCCTCCCCCCCTCCCCCCCCCCCCCACCCCACAGCACACCCCCCACCCATTCCTCTCCTCAAAAACGCACCCCAATCCCATTCCCAAACACAAGAAAAAAAACCCGGCCACGAACTACCAACTAACCAAAAACCAAACCGAAGCACTCAAAAAAAAAATCAAAAAATTATTTATTATTTTATTTCCAACCCTTCCTTCCCAACCCCAAACCCAACCCAATTTCTTACCGACCCACAAAACACAAACATATACCCACATACCCACCCAATAAAGAAAGAAAGAAACAACCCCCTTACACCATAAAAACATTAATTACCCCCCCCTCCCCCCACCAACAAAAAAAAAATAAAAATATATATATATATATATATATATATATATATATATATATATATATATATATATATATATATATATATATATATATATAATAAGTAGAAAAATAAAACCTTCCCCGCCCAGCCAGACCAAACATATCTTCTATTCTTTTTACGACACCGCTTCCCTTTTCGATGGAATAAACGATTCCCTTTCCTGCTCCCCTTTTTTCACAATCCCCCCCCCTTTGGGTAAAAAAAAAAGACCTCCCCCCAACCACAACCGCAAAAAAAAACCGTTCCCAAACCAACAACAAAAAAAACAACAACCAACAAAAAAAACCCACCACCAACCACCGCCACACCCAACCACACCACGAAGAAGGGGAAGAAAAAGGAAAATTTTCCCTTTCCAAAAACAAAAAAAAATTAATTAAAACCGCCAAAAAAAAAAAACCACCTACCCCCGGAAAGAAGAACCCTAAAAACCCCCCCCAACCACCGCCCCCCCCGCCAGAGGCCCCCCGGACGCAAACTCCCACCAGTAATTAAGGCCCCCCCACCTCCCCTCCTACACAAAAAACCATTAAGCAATACCCCCCAAAAAAAAAATACCTCTTTTATTTTCCTTGAATTATAAAGTTTGATTTCAATTACCGGAACCCCAAAACCTTTTTTAACCCTTTACCCACCCCCCCGGCAATTACCGGGTTCCCCCATATTTTTAAGCAAAAACCGCCCCACAATAGTCCCCCCCTTACCAATTTGCCCGGAAAAAGTTCCTTTCTAAAAAGTAATATTTACCAGGGTTTGCCAGGGGGGGGCGGATGGGACTTCCCCCATTACCGAATCTTTTGGATTTTCCGGCCTCCCCCCCACCCAATGCCCCCAGAAGCCACGGCAAGACCAAGGGCGCCTCTTTGGAGGGAGGTGGGGGGGGGTTGGGGACCCTTTTGGCAAGAAGTGTGGGCGGCTACTTACTTTTTATTTTCCGGGGGGACGAACTTTTCTTCGTTATTTTCTATCTTCAGAACTATGAGAATTCTCATTTGGAAAACATCTTGGAATCCTACTCGTGAGATTGTGACACGCGATATTCTTCTTCCTAATTCCTTAGTTTCATACCCATCTTATTGAGTTTTTTTTTTCATTTTTGAATACTGATTCTTGACTTCCCACTGTTGTCATTGATTTTCTTCCCTTCATTGTAACAATTACGAATCTTGTCCCCTTTTTTTTTCATTATTTGTTTTTTGGTTTTCCTTATCATTCTTTTCCTAATTAGTGTTCTTGACTTCCTCATGAAAGGCATGTCTTACCCATACCTATCAATAAATTCCTACAGGATGGTAAACTGTCCATCATTCTCAGCTTGACAATACCCATGGCGATATTGAAAATCTCGCAGAACGTTTGTGGTTTTTGGAGTGACTTTTTTGTTATTTCATAACATATTCTGACGATCATCTCTTCAATTTTGAAAGGTCTATTGAAATACATTCCGGACTGTTGTATGATCTCTATCGGCAGTGAGAACGTGTTCTGCAATTTTTGAACCACCAATCTGTGTGTTTTTAATGTCATCTTGTCTTTATTCTTTCGCACTTCGAGAAGTCTGGACCTTTCAACGATATATTTTTGATCGTACAAACAAGGAATAAGATAATAGAATTCTTGTTTTCTCCGTTGTGTTAGTTGGTTCAGTATGTGTCAGTACTGAATGTGAAGACTTTGATGTTTTGAATGTTATTTAACACTTGTTCAGATTTCATTTTAGTTCACACTACCTCACGATGGTTGAATATTTTTCAACAACAAGTTACATTTTTTCGAAAATGTTGCTTCTGTGATGGCTGCTTGTTGATCCAGTTTCATTTATGTGTAATCAATTGGGAAAATAAACATGATGACGTTTTTTGGTTTATTGTTCATCGTTATATCTTGCATTGTTTTTCATATATTAGAAGGATCACTCTAACTTGAACAAACTTCTCTTCTCCATTTATCTTTTTGGGTCGGCCTCCTGGACATTATCGATTTCTCCTACATTAATTTCGAAGTATTTTCTAAGACAGGATAATGTTCAGAACTGAAATGCTGAGCACTTCTACCAGTGGTGAAACGGTAGTGCAAGACGTTTCATCATTGAAAAAGGGGCGAGCGAGGGGGCGAGTCTTTTTTCAGACTGAATGTTTGTCCAACGCCATTATAATATCTGATGATTCGTCAGATTATGAGACTGTGTATCGAACGTAGAAATCGCGAATGTGAACAAGGAGTATTCAATGCACATCTCCATGAACCAAAGGAAGCTGTATCTTCCCAAAAATTGCCCGGATTCATATTCACGTTTTCATGTGTGACATAATTGATTCTACTACTCAGGATATCTTGTGTTGCGTTTTCTTTTTGATAGTTCCAACGCCCCACGTTGGGTGCCAAAAAATCGATCATCTTCGTGAAAGTCATTGTAAAGGGAAATAAATCTCAACTTATATAGAAATCGTGGTTTAGCGAAATAATATGAACGACGTAGACGTAACAGATGAATACATCGATATATCCATTGGAATCGAGAGGGATATATAGAAGACGTTCACATTCGAAGTTTTCTCAAGTATATGATTATAAGAATTAATTTTCCACGTTAGAAATCTCTCATAACGAGAAGTGGAATAAAGAGAATTGCAAAGTTGGTGTTGATGCTTCAGTCACAGCCTTCATAGGAGGCGGTGGGATTCGTTACAATATTTTCCACTCAACCTATATATTTCAAATCGGATATAAGTATCTTCAAGTGGGTCACCTACATATTTGTCATAGTCCTGGAATTTCCTAGATGCCATGTTGCTCACAAAATAAACAGACTTGCTTGTTCACATTTCAAACTGGTTTTGATTCATACGTCGTTAAGTTGAAGTAGATAACGTTTTTGGGTGAAAGTATAACTACAAGCTGGTCTCTAGAATACTAGAATCATATGGACCGTACAATACAATACAATATCTTTATTATCCATCAGACAATACATTGTATGGGATTCGTCGAAACAAAAATTATATACACATACATACATACACAACATATATACATATACACACATGATACACTATATACATGAATAAACATATACAGATATACATCTCGTAAAAGGGAAGATTCCTTACATAATATTTAAAATACTTTATTCATTTCAATGTACGTTCATTTTGTAAATATTCCTCAAGAGAGTAAAAACTTCTTTCTAATAAAAACATTCTGAGGGCTTTTCTGAAACTAGGTACTGTTTGGCATTTCTTTAAATTAGTGAGTAAAGCATTGAATATCCTAGGTGCCATTGCTGTACATGAATTGTAACGAATTTTTGTGTTGCTGAAGGGTACGTGAAAGTCATTTTTCTGTCGAGTATTCACTTGTCACCGTGTCAGGAACAAGAGTTGAATGATATGCAAATAATATTTTTCTAATGTTTTTTGATACCTGTATGTACCTATTTTGGACAACATGATTTGAGATTTGATTTCAATAACTCAAATCTCACGAATATCACCGAGAAAAACCAGGTGATTGCATTTTTTATGGAGTTTTGTTTTTCGAAAGAACTAAAATCAATAATTCTACGCATAAAACCAAAGTATGAAGGTTTAATATTGCATCAACTGATCGAAATTTGAAATAACTCCATGCTGAATCTGAACGTTGTGTTACAGAAAAATTATGTAAATCCAAGGATTTTTTTTCGAAATATTTGCTTATCATCTCAGTTCTCATGATTTTGGAGTAATCAATAGAAAAGGTCGACATGAGTGAAATTGAATTAAAAATTTACCCCAACTAGGCTATTTTTGCTGTCACTCTAGTAAAAGTAATAACTATTGAGAAATAGTACTCATAATGAAAACAAATACAATTTATTTTTCGATTTATTCTGTGACATATTCAATAGGTACATTATTTGAAAGGATTGTCGTAGGTATTTCCAATTCATAAAATATCGCTGACTAGCTATTGAACTGGTGGACAAAAGGCATCGAGTATAATAAAGACAGCCGTTGTTGCATATTGCAAACTTGCAAACGCATTCACGTCAACCATACCGGATTTGCAGCCAATGCATGCAGCTGTTGGTACTGATAACACACTTGAATAGAGAACTGTCAGGCATTGTCGAGACCTTATCAACAGAAATAACGATTTCACATTGGCTGTCCAATTAAACAATAGCCAATAATTTTCAACCGAAACTACAAACACGCCAGAATCAATACACCACCTGCGAAAACAATCAATTCCACGAATTCAGAGCCGTCTGTCTACGAACGATCAGTCACGGTCCTTCCAGACAATACGGAGAAAAAGAAACTGTCCTTGTGCGCCCAGGTAGCACACCTCGACACTGCAATACCTGCATTTTTTATTTGTATTTTCAAGGTACTGCTCGCCATTTTGTATGTATTATACACCTGTCAAGACGTTCGGTACTGACAAGGTTCTCGCAGCTCGTTAGCTATTAATCGAGGAATGCGTTGACCCCGGCGGTTGTTTGGTATGTTTACATCCCGTGAGCCGTGAATCGTTCCCAGAAAAAGTAGCCCACGAACGGGAGAAATTCGATCCGACTCACCTGCATAATCGAAAGATTCCGAGGCGTGGGTCCATCCGAGCAGGAAAAAACCACTGAACACTAGCCGCACTAACATGTCTGCTTTGTAATCCCTAATTAAAAATGCACCGAACACTGTTTTTTCAGAGTACAGATCGGAATATCATAACGCTGATATGAAACTATCTAGTCTTGAGTCACGGACGGTAGGTTTTTCTTTCGGTTTTCGACTCTCTCGGTCGAACGAAAGGCTGGTTGGTGACGGCGCCGGCAGAGGAGCTGCTCGAAAATCGATGGTGGGAGTTAGCGAGGTTCGGTTCACGGTGCGAAAAGAGCGGCAATAGAAAGTCGTGCGATTTGGCGTATATCGAAAAAATGAATAACATTCAATTATTGCTTTTTTATTTTGTTGTCGATTACCACCGCTTATCGACATTCATTTTTTGAATTGAACTGGCCGATACTTGATGAAAATCCATATTAACAAAAATATATTACAGTTGTCGGTATGATTTTCACTCACAATGGGCTTACAAAACCACGACACGTGTTTCGCTATTACAATAGCTTCTTCAAGCAAAATAAAATTTTTATTTTGCTTGAAGAAGCTATTGTAATAGCGAAACACGTGTCGCGGTTTTGTAAACCCATTGTGAGTGAAAATCATACAGGAAACTGTAATATATTTTTGACATTCATTTTTGTTGCTAAAATACTATATGACATTACTTCCGCGAAAGTAATGTGCAATTTTTTCCTACGACCACCTATTTTATTAAACAATACGTAAATATATGTAAATATCAGATGGTGTGTATTAAGTTGCCTGACTAAAGGTGGATTTATGCAGCTTCAATTATCAAGGAATAATAATTAACAAGTAAGAGTTGGTCAACTTTTAACTTTCTTATTTTAATTGTATAATATGTGTCTCTAATGTTGTGCAGGTTATGACGGATTATACGATCACAACCAAATTTTTCTTCAAATAATATTTTTTCGCGATTGTTTTACTGTTCATTGAATGTGAGCGAGTTGAAATTGAAACTATAGATGCGATTCTGGAGGACTTTCTCATGAAAACAATAACCCAGCCAACACATCTGTGACATGACATCCCTGCGATGTCACTATCAAGTAACACTGAGACATTACTTCTGTTAGGTCGCTGCGATGTACACATTTGGCATGTAACTCTTGCGATATCGAGTTGATGTGATATTTGTGACATCCAGTAGATATCGCTCTTATGATGTCCAGTAGATGTTGCTCTTATGATGTCCAGTGTATATAGTTCTGGTAATATCCATGAAATATCAATGATACAGAATACAGGCCTGCCAATATTTCTGGATAGATTTCAGAATATATCCCACATATTAAAGGCAGAAAGTACGTCGCAGATTGATAGCGAAATAAATCGCAGAGTCATCGCACATCTTGTCGCAATTACGTCGCAAAATTGATCTCAATTTTGTCACAAAATTTGTCGCAATTTTGTCACAAAACTTGTCGCAATTTTGTCACAAAACTTGTCGCGAGTGTGACATCGCGACATGTGAGCGACGTAAATGCAAGTTCCCTGCGACAAGTTTTGGGACGTCACACGCCTCGTCGTGATATCGCAGGAACGTCTCTGCGATGTAACTGTGTTGGCTGGGAATATTTCATTTTCAATCTTCAACTCTCCAAAACGTAGCTAGAGTATTTAAAAATGAGTAAAAATTCCTTCTCAAAAGTGTATGTGAGGTTAAAGTTGATCCCCTTCCACAAGCTTTGATTATTGTTAAATTCAGATGCATGAATATGACTTCTGTTTCATTACTTTCTACTTGATCCCAGCCAACACAGTTACATCGCAGAGACGTCCCTGCGATATCACGACGAGGCGTGTGACGTCCCAAAACTTGTCGCAGGGAACTTGCATTTACGTCGCTCACATGTCGCGATGTCACACTCAGGCGACATCGCCTGTGACACAACTGCAACAAGTTTTGTGACGAAATTGCAACAAGTTTTGTGACGAAATTGTGACAAGTTTTGTGACGAAATCGCGACAAATTTTGTGACAAAATTGAGATCAATTTTGCGAAGTAATTGCGACAAGATATGCGATGACTCTGCGATTTATTTCGCTTTTAATCTGCGATGTACTTGCTGCCTTTAATATGTGGGATATATTCTGAAATCTATCCAGAAATATTGGCAGCCCTGTCTTCTGTATCATTGATATTTCATGGATATTACCAGAATCAAATACACTGGACATCATAAGAGCGACATCTACTGGACATCATAAGAGCGATATCTACTGGATGTCACAAATATCACATCAACTCGATATCGCAATAGCTACATGCCAAATGTGTACATCGCAGCGACCTAACAAAAGTAATGTCTCAGTGTTACTTAATAGTGACATCGTAGAGATGTCATGTCACAGATGTGTTGGCTGGGCAGAGATTTTCTAGCGACACGAGCTACTTTGGGGAGGCCGAGGCCCTCTGCTCCCCCTTTCAGACACGCCACTGGACACACGGTATACTTCCAAGGAGTAAGCCTCATCAATTTTCGTCAAACTCACAATGATACTAGTTGAAGTTGATTGAAAAAACCGACATACTATGAAAATTTAGTTTTCATTACATTTAAATGTAGTTAGTGTTGCCTATGAAAATTACTGAAAATGAGCACCGCTTTAGTTGTCTAGACATTCAAGTCAAGTTTAATATTTTTCAAATGATTCTTCAAAAAATCAATTTTTTCTGAATATGTGCAGAAATGCCTCCGTTCTGAGATTTTTTATTTTTCGCATTTTTTTTCCAATTTCGACCAAAAATTATTAAAATTTTGTATTCTCAATAATTACAAGACCAAGATCTATCTCCCGTCACTGAAGGAATAATAAAATGTAACCTTCGTCTTCTAGTTTTTCTCACAATTTGAATGGTTCATATAAGTCGCCCGATGGCATACACAATACAAAAATGTTTATACCAATATAAGGAAGAGCGCCATCTGTTGGATTTGACCAAAAACTCAGACTCCGTATACTAAGCATATGTTCCGTATATCGTTTCGGCTTTGTATATAGATAGACTGTTTCGGTTAACCAGAGTGCTTTTATCACTACCTCTTGGATGGACTCGGCCAATATCACAGAATGAGAGAAAACGCCGCTCCAGTTAACCGTAACGATATGCGATATACGGAACTCGAGGTTGTTTCCAGATGACACTTGGATTTATGAGTTTCTGCTATCAAGTCGGGTCTACTGAAGGAATAATGCATAATTTAATGATTAATGCACAGCTCAGGTAATTGAAAATTACATCCCTCAGTTGGAAAAATTTACCCCGATCACTAAAATATAAAGTTTATTCAATGTATTTAAGCAATAATGAAGTATCAGAAGTGGCAGTTATCAGCTGGAAGATGTGATTCTCCCTAATTAGAATAAAGCATTTAAAACTAAGTTATATATTATCACCCATGCCGTAGAGATTGTATCAAAGATTAACTCGTTTATATCCAGTACTGGAAAACAACAAAAATAAATGAACGCTCACAATAAATGAAAGCAGCAAACCACGTTTTTGGTTGTTGTTGGTGGGGGGTTTGGGGAATGGTTGGAATTCTGGGGTAATTGTAATTAAAAATCTCTATAGGTGGCATAACCCCATAGAACCAAAGATAAACAGAAAAAGTGCAAAGAAATTGTCACAGAACACACAAACATATATGTTTTATGTGGCTGATTCCTGATTGTCTCTGTCTCTTAGTGTCTTTGTTACTCTGTTGTAAAAGTTAAAGATTTGTTGCGTTTTGCGTTGTCACAGCCCACAGCATACCTGAACCTGCGTTGCGTTGTGTATTCAGTCTTGTCTTTTTGGAGTTTAGGGAATCATTTTTTTAATATTTTGAGTCGTTTGTTCAATTTTCATTAGTGTAAGGAGTTTCTTAGAGTAATATTTTACTAGCTTTAAAGTGTTTCTATTAGGATAAGTTGTTGGTGTTTTTTCTTGGGTGTTTGTTCGTTTTAGCTATTGTGTTGTATAAAAAACTTTTTGATTAGTTATTATGCCGGGAAACAAGTGCTGTGTAACGGGCTGTTTGAACACTTGGGGAACGCTATTAAGCTCAAGTAGAGCCTTAAGTTTTCACTCATTTCCGAAGAATCCTGTTGTAAGGCAAGAGTGAATAGCATTTTGTAATAAACCCGATACGTGGATTCCGACAAATTATTCTAGAATATGCTCGGAGCACTTTTATGAAAATGATTGCGAAATAACAGGAGAGGACCAACCTAAGTCACGAGTGAGGTTGTTGAAAAATGGTGAGTTCTGCCAAAATCGGGTTTACCGTTTTCCCTAATTTTGTAGATATATTTGCTTGATTTCTCATTATGTTTCAGTTATTCCAGCAAAGAAATCACGGCCAGATGAAACTCACTTTTTACAAAATACTGGTTGGTTTACATTTTTCTCAAGTATTTTTGGGGAGAGTAAAATAATGTATATATATTTTAGAAAATGTGCTGGAAGAGATTTCACAAGGAGGGGATCAGAAACATGTGTTTCAGAACCCTCAAAGCTGAAAGAGGATTTAAAAAAAATTCAACAGGAATCCGATGTTACATTTAAATAATTACATCAGTTTCTTTAGTAATGCTATTTTCAAATACACTACATGATTTCATTCACGAATAATCATGGTACTCATTTTGTATGAATGGACTATATCACAATTGGTTGCATGATTACAAAGCGATATCTTTGAAGAGGCATTTTGTTCATAAGTTCATTTGGATTTCTATATAAATTTAACACTATACATTAGAAGACGTAGATAACTTCAAAGTATAATAAAAGCTCAAACATTTTCTTGACCTCGGAAAAGATCCTTGAACGACTGGTAACCCAACTTTCTTTTATGTTTTTTCCATTCATTTCACTGGAATATTTCCAAACTCCTTGAAAATCTCTACAATCGATATTCAAGCTCAAACATAGATTTCTGATTGGTCTAAATTTGAATTTTGACCAATCAGAAAGCTATCGGGTCGTCGTACGATGGGATTTCGGATCTGTCTGAATCCAGCCTTAGTTGGGTATTGAGCAGAATGGAATTGTCGAGTAGGAGCTGTATTTTTTCCTGAAAGACAACAGCGTCCAAAGGCTGGATTCTCATTCATTCGATAAACTGTCGGTGTGAAAGTTTTTCTTGTTGGCGCAAATGCAATTTCCTATTCTGTATTTGCAACAGCCATAAAAATTTTGTCACAGATTTTTTATCAACATTGGATGCACGAGAATCCAGCCTCTTGAATCATGCGGCTTTATCTTCATCTGGGTAAAATGGCGTTGGGCGATGTGTTGAACTGTGATACAACAAGATCATGTTGTATACGGATTTATCTCTAGAATAGTGACACCAATCATCGGTGACAAAACACGGAACGAAGAACGAATCGAAGAACTGCAAGACTGCAATGGCAACACTGGATCGAATCGACGACAGACGACATCTCGTGGCAAATGTCAAAGAGCTTATAAGTTCGTCAATCAAATATCAAATTTTCTTTCATTTCTTTTGCAACACGAGGTCGACGTGTACCGTGTACTGTGTAGTGTAGAAGACAAAATGCCTCCGGTAATATTTTGAACATCTTTGAGTTTTTCAAATTTCTGTATTCTAAATTTTACTTGGCATTGATTGAGCTAACGTTTTCTCTAAATAGTTTTTAGAAATTATAGTTTAACAGTAGCATTTTGCCTTAAAACGTGTCTGGGTGTTCAGATCCATTATCAGTGTTATTTTCTGATTACTAAATGAAGAATTTTCAGTATTGCATTCGAAGTGTTTCGTCATACTCGATTTGTCTGGCTGAAACACAACTAATTTTGTTGTGGATTCCAGACAAAGGCCGCGGTTCCTGCCAAACCCCAGGGTAAGAAGCCCCAAATCCGAGGAAAGGGACTGAAAAAGAAGAAGGTTGCCTTGAAATTCGTTATCGACTGTACACATCCAAGTGAGGATAGCATTTTGGATGTCGGAAACTTCGTAAGTGCCTTGAATTAAATTTACTACATTATTTTCCACAGTCCCAGCTCCACGTGAAATATTTTGATGGTCATAGTGGCGTTTTATACTGTGGAGATCGAAGGCTGTGCTCGCTATGTTTACTGATTTCATTATTGATCAAGTAAATACAAAGTACTGCAACAATTCTGCATCTAAAAACAAATATATGTTAGAATTCTTTGAGTGGAGATGTATCCATTATAAAATACAGTTTCCAATGAGTGCTTGGCTTGGCTATGTTGGTTTCTTAGGTAATATCTACACTGTTCAACTTTATGCTAGGAATAAATGAAACTATTTTAAGTATTAGTAAAATCATTGTCGGATTGCTAGATGACATAGTTAACAAATTTATTTTAAATGTTTGGTGTGTTGAAGATGATCTTTACTTCATCCCAAAGAAGCAATTTTGAAGTAGATGTGAAATCTGTTTCAATGAAAGTTCTATATAATTAGCTCTTTATTTTCTCGGTGTAGTATTTTTCAATGCTATTTATTTGATTATACTTGAGTTGGGTGAACAAATAATAGGAAAGTCCTATTTATGTAAGATTCTGGCAGGCCTTATAGGTAGAGGAGTAGTTTCAGTTTGAACTTTTTCTTTTTAGAATAAGAATTAACACCCAGTGATAATACGCATCGCCAAATAATGCTGAATAAATATTTTTATTGTTACTTTTTTCAATTGAATGTAAGATGAAAAATTGTGAAAATTCCTTTAAAGAACTCATTTCTCTTTACTAATTAGATCATATTACCAGAAATCATTCTTGTTTCAATTCAAGAAACCAAGTTGTTGATTATTCCAATTATATATTTTTTTTTTATAGGAAACTTATTTGAAGGAGAGAATAAAGATCAATGGCAAAACCCAGAATTTCCTAGCTGGTAAAGGTGCACAACATGCAGTGACAGTTGGAAGGGAGAAGGCCACCAAAATCGTCCTCAATTCTGAAATTCCATTCTCAAAAAGGTAGTTAGAAATTGAGGTCTTCAAGTTTGATATATGGAGTTTATAAAAGTTAGTTGATAAAAGTTTCTGCAGTCCCAGCTCCATTAGACTTCTTTCTCAATAGACATAATGGCGTTTTATACTGCAGATATCAAAGGCTGTGCTCGCTATGTTTACTGATTTAGTTGGTCAAGTGAATACAAAGTACAGCAACAATTAAATTTCATTTTACGCAATAATATTTTACTTTTACCACCTGCTAGTTTTTCTCTCATCTTTTTTGAATACTCCCAAGAAATGATCATATTTCGGTGTGTCGAATGATTTTTCTTTTCTTACAGATATCTCAAATACCTCACGAAGAAATACCTGAAGAAGAACAACCTTCGTGATTGGTTGAGGGTTGTAGCATCAGGCAAGGACTCTTACGAGCTGAGGTACTTCCAGATCAACAGCCAGGAAGATGACGATGAAGAAGATAATGAGTAAAGTTTATGTATCTCTCATACATATTCAATAAACATTTGATTTTTATTCGGCTTTTGTTTTCTTTGAAACAATTTTTTCCTAAGATAATTATTGAGACCTTGCAAAAAAACATCCAATGCGAAAAACATTTGACATGAAAACAAGCATATGTTGGAATGTTCACAAATATGGTATACAGGTTCTACCAAAAAAAAATTCCTCTTATGTATTCAATGATTCTCTTCTAATATTTCTAAATATTACAAACACCAAACTGATATTCTTCAGGAGTAAAAAAATCTACCAAAGACTACCTATTTATATACTTACAGTGTAATATATTGCAAAAGATACTTCCTGGGTCTGATAAAGAATTTATTAAGTACTAATTGTTTCAATTAGTTTCTCCAACAAAAAGTGTGATGAAAGGGATGGGCCCTTTGTCAACATTTAATATTATATAACTATTTCTAAACACTCGAATGCATCCAGATAATGTTGGGCGACACTGGACTTTTCAACCCTTCTGTGGCCGGCTCTGGCCAATCTGTTTATTGATCTCAACAATGTATTTCGTAGTCCCGATTTTTCTGTTTTCTAATTTATTTTTTTGGATCAAAGATCTGTTGAAATGAGTAAGAAGTTATAAATTCAACTTCCATATTTACATAAAATATCTGTTGAGATTTTGAGATCCTCTGGTGTACTTCTGCTCATATGGGAATATAAAATATATATAATCTAAAAAAAACAAAAATCATGATTTATTTGATTTTTTAACATTTTGATTCTTTCAAATTATTGTTAATTATTTTAATGTATTAGTCTAGACATTTTAATACAATTTGCGGCTCAAAAACTTGTGACAACGCATTTGTCGCGCTTCTTGCAAGAAAATTCTTGTCGCGATTTGTTTTCCTTCTGTCCTATACACTCGCTATACAGTGCCGAGTGAGGCACGAACGCGTTTGTTGTGCTTTTTGCAAGAATATTCCTGTCGAGGCATGTTTTCCTTTTCAACTTATAAATTGACGTTGCCCAACAATTTCACGCATTTCGCTGGTTGTACACTCGGATATTAGAAACAGATTAGGCACAGAAAAAGGAGGAAAACTTGTGTTTTTGTTTAAATTGTATAACGAATACACTGAAAATATACAGTAGTACAATTTAGGTGTTACGTTTAGTTTAAGAATTTGGAATTATGTACTTCTTTTTTGTTGTTTTTGCTAAAAGCAGATACTCCGTTTGATCTTCGAGAAAACTTTTATATTATATGTTGTTAAAATTGATTCAAATCATGATTTTAATTTTAAAAATCAAGCGATTTAAATCATGCTTTCAATCAGCCCAACCCTGATTATTAAAAAAAGTTTCCTATAGAAAAATTTGAAATCAGGTGAGTCGCGAATTTAGGAGATCAGCTCTCAAGATTGCAACAATAAAGACATGGCTATAAAAACCCTTATCAAAGAGAATTTTGAACACATGATATAGGGAAGGGTAGAAAAGTGCAGTGTCGCCCAACATGCTTTAAGGAAAGTCTAGAAATGGCCAAGGGAAACAATAGTATGAATCGTCAGACAGGGCCAATCTCTTTTGAGTCCACTTTTTAGTCAATTGTCGAGAAATAAATTGGAAAAACGAAGTCCATATGCCGATATTCAACAAAATGAAACGATTTGTCAGACTAAAAAGCAGTGGTTTTGTTTGCAAGTTCTTGAAAGCTTATTTATTTATTTATTTAACGGGTAGTCCCAATTACAATTTGTTTAAAAAAAAAAAAGTTTGTAAAATCCTAAAGCTAACTAAAGATAAATACATAATACAATACAATAATATAGAACACACTACAATATAAAGGTAATACAATAAAGTGGTAAATATAATATAAAGTACAAAACCATATAATGAAATAATACTACAAAACAATAAAAGGAAGTGTTTCAGGAAATAATGCGACTCAGTTCAATTTCAATGGTATTTGTGGAGCTGCTAAAGATATCAACCTGTTGATACTTATTTCCATTTCTGAGCATTCGGGTTATAGGAGAGAAAAAACCATAATTTGTGGAATGAAACGGTATTTTGAATATTTCGTTACTGACTCTGGTCTGTCTGTTGACATTCAAATTGATTAAAGGTAAAATCTCCTCGCAGTTGATGTTGCCAGATAAAATTTTGTTTAAAAAACATACATCCAAAATGATTCTTCTATTCTCCAAAGATAATAGATTCATCTGATCTCTAATGTTGTTGTATGCATATTCTCCTCTTCTCAGACCTAGCTTGTATGCACAAATCCTCAGGAAAGTATTTTGTACAGCTTCAATTTGGTTTTTGTGTATCTCATAGTATGGGCACCAGATTATTGAAGCGTACTCCAACAATGATCTAACTAATGAACAATATAATAACTTGAGAGTGTTCAAACTGAAATCCTTACAAGATCTATTAATGAAGCCTAACATCTTGAGTGATTTAGCTATGATATACTCATTATGAGATATGAAGTTCAATTCACGATCAAACATAATATACCTAGGTCCTTCATCACTGTTTTCCTATTAATTGGTATATTTGTTGATACTGTAGTCATGTAGAACCGGGTGATTGATTCTATAAAATGTCTGGCAGTAACATTTGGATATACTCAAGTCCATGTAATTCATACTACACCAGCCATAAAATTGTGACAAATCTTCTTGCAAAAGCGAGGCATCGTTTGTAGATATTGATTTGAATATTTTAACGTCATCAGCGAAAATGAGAACCTTACTGTGTTTTATAATTGTAACTAGGTCATTAATAAATAGGTTGAATAGCAAAGGTTCACGATGGGAACCCTGAGGAACACCCGAAGGTACAGGAATTGTGAATGATACACAGCCTCCTATTTTAACCATATGGCTTCTACCAGATAAAAAACTCTGGATCCACTGCAAAATTGGTCCATAAAAACCCAATGAGAACAGTTTGGCGATGAGCAAATCTTGGTTGACCCTATCAAATGCTTTAGAAAAGTCCGTGTAGATAGAGTCCACCTGTAATCTCTTCTCCATAGCACTCAAAATGTAATTTTCATGAACGAGTAGGTTCGACACAGTTGATTTATTAGCAACAAATCCATGTTGCTGTGGAGATATTAGACTTTTGCTTTGCCAAGTCATATGCCTGTTAACTAAAAAGTCAAAAAGTTTGGGTATTTCTGATTGGGTGCAAACAGCTCTGTAATTATTGATATCATCTCTTGCCCCTGATTTATGTATAGGTTTAAGAAAGCTTTGTTTCCAAAAATCTGGGAAAATACCGGAGCTAAGTGATTGATTAAAAAGTTGAGTAAGAGGAGCTTTCCTCTCTGTTTGAGAAAAAGCCCCACAGTAAATATTTCATTACATTTTCAAAATCGAAAATTGTTTTTTTTAAATCGCCACTCGATGACGGTCATAAAAGGACTCCGGTATTCGAAGAACAAAAATTAAAGAACAATAATGAAGCTATTGGCATTTCAAAATAAGCAATTGGCCCTCTGGTGAAGTTTCAAACAATGTCAAAGTGGTGCTTAATGGGATTTCAATAAATTAAGATCGCACCGTCTCATTCAAGAAAACTCCAATTACTAAGCATCACTTTGACAACTATTGCTATTCAAGATTAGGACTCATTGTTTACAAATCCCAAATGGTAAAACTTTGTCAGCGACCATTACAGTTTTCGCAGTGATTTTTTTTACTTTTTATGTGAACGTCAACCATGAATTGTGCTTGATAAACATTATTAATCATATCAGTCATATTTCAGGAGTAATTACACAAGTGCTTCAAAATTACGGATAATTTTCCATGAAAGCATGTTATCTAAAAACTGCATGAGTTTATTTTCATATTTTGTTGAAAGAGCCCGATTCCGAAGGCTTTATGAAATGTATGTCAGGTTTATTTTGATGCACGAGTGTAATTCGGTAGAATATTTCCGGAGTTGAAACAACGACGTTTAAAATTCAGTATTTATATGCCTGTCAAGATGACAAATGTACATTTTAACAATCGTTACTATAGATACACGGACCGAGCGGGTATTTTTCGATACCTACCGGGTATTTACCAGCTCGAAAATGTCCCGCCAGGAATTTGTCGCTGTAATTGATCTAAAATGGCCCGCTTCATATAGAATTTTTATGGGTGCGCTGCGTAACACCCACAGTGCGTAACACCCAAATGTCATGTCATAACACCCAAATTTCGTTATGCCCACACTCTCCGAACATACCCGAATGATGCACTGTTGCAAAATTTACCGGATATTCTGCAATTTCTTGTTAACCCAATCTAACTTAACCTAACTCAACGTTCATATATAGGAACGTTGACTAACTAACTAACCTAAAAGAAGGATGAATTTGGCAACAGCGCATCATTCGGGTATGTTCGGTGAGTGTGGTCATAACGAAATTTAGGTGTTATGACATTTGGGTGTTACGCACTTTGGGTGTTATGCGCTGTGGGTGTTACGAAATGTGGGTAGAACGAGATGCTCCCATTTTTATCATACGATGGAAATATTCAAAATAACAACGCAGTGCCAATTTGACCAAGACTTCAACTGATAATCACCATTATGACATTGTTTGAAACTTTTTACCACAAGGTGCATCGCTTAACTGGTGTAGATTTAGTTGCAGTTTTCTTCAATGTGGCGCTGTGAGCTTAATTTGAAATCACAATGACCACCTATTTTCTAGCACTTATGTGAAGAATCTGATTCAATTACATAATTACAATCATCCTAGAAATGAAACATCACGTAGATAAGAATTTGACACTTATTCAAGATAGTTCAAAACCCAGATGGTGATTTTGAAATAGAATATTTGTTAATTATAAAAATGTCGTTTTCCACAAGTTCACATCTAGAGTCTTGTAGGCTGTCAACTTCAAATACAGGCTTCACACGTTATTTTTTACCTTGATTTCAAATAGGAGTCCTTCACTGATGTGAAGTATCAATAACATTTTCTGCCTTGGCAGTAATACATTATTTTTTTGTGCAAAAGTTGTACTAAATTCTCATCATTTAGAGAGCCTGGATTTTCAAAAATTCTCATTATTTGAGGAAATTGTAAAAAGAAAGCATAATAATCAAATACAAAATATTTATTTAAGTTTAAGGCATAACCAAGTCTTATGAAATTCCAGTTTGTTTTTTACGGCACTTTCATCCGTGTAGGGAATATGCCACGTTGACCCATTTTTCTGAGTAACCAAGCTGAATGCCGGAGGAGCCCTAAAAAATTCAGTGGTTTTTTGAAAAATAGTCGAATTATAAGTGGAACTTTTCAGTTCACAAAATACAATAACATTCTGTCAAAAGTTCAGTTTCCATTTCAATTTCCGCCTAAATATACTATTTGGCAGTTCCTGTACGATTTCTTTTATAATAAGGTTTACAAAAGCGCCACACGTGTTTCGCTATACAATAACTTCTTAAAGCCATCGTAATTTAAGTAATTTATTCAAATAGGCAGACTAATATTCACACATTCTACATGCTACAACAGAATGAAAATATCTATGAGTAAAATTATTAGTGAGATTCATTACAGTATATATTTTCTAGGAAATTATACTAGAATTACTGAAATTATATTAAACTAACTCCATCATAATTTGGATTTTTGCTATGTCATACATACTTCATTTTGATGTTTCGGTTGGAATAAGCCTCTATAAAACAATAAATTTGCAGTTCGATAGTAGGTTGTTCTTCGAACATAAAAATAATTGCTTCTTCTGGTAGGCTAGTTATGTATTTGGTTACGGAATACTATGAATTGGTCAAAATATGAAGGGCCTCACCAGATACAATCTTATAAATCAAAACTATCGAATAATAAAACAACCTAGCTTTAACAGAAAGCCAATCCAAGGTCTGAAGCATTAATATACTAGGGTTATACCTAGTGCATCTCAAAATGATACGCATTCCTCTATTTTGATGATTTTGCAGGCAGCAATACAATTTTCATCAAGCATGGCAAGTACACTAGCACAATAATCAAAGTGCGGTTGTATTATATTTTTGTAAACAGATAGTGTAGTTAGAAGGGTAAGATTTCTACTAATTCTTGTGAGGAAAAATGGTTTTTTCAATATTTTATTGTACATTTACTGAAAATTTTTTTCAAGGCCGAGTGTAAGTGTAGTTAGAAGGGTAAGATTTCTACTAATTCTTGTGAGGAAAAATGGTTTTTTCAATATTTTATTGTACATTTACTGAAAATTTTTTTCAAGGCTGAGTGTATTATCAACAATGAATCCCAAGAACTTTATTTTTTCAACAATTCCAATAGTTTCACCGTTAATTTTAATATTTATCTCATTTTTGTCAATCTGATTATATTTATTGTTTGTTCCTATGATCATGGCTTTGGTTTTAGTTTATGTTTAGGAAGTTTGATATATAATTTAGGGTACAATTAAGTTTTTCAATTGCTCTATCCAGGCTTACATTACTTGCAGTCACCACCATATCTCTGCAATCAGATTAAGGAATTCGCATTCTTGAATATAGTTCACGTCATTTAGATATAGGATAAATACAAGAAGTCCGAGTACACTTCCTTGGGGTACTCCGGAAGTGATACTTTTATTATCTGAAGAAACATCATCAATTTTTGTACCCTGCTCTCTATTCAAAAGGAAACTGTTGAACCAAGCTAGTGCAGTTTCTGTTATGCCATAATATTCAAGTTTAATTAGAAGTAGAGAGGGGTCAACAGTTTCGAAAGCTCTTTTAAAGTCAAGGAAGACTGCAACAATATATTTATTACTATCAATTCCTAGTTTCCAGCTAGACAGTGTCAACTGTAGAGCAGTTTCGCAGGAATGCTTAGATCTGAATCTGCATTGATAATCCATCAATATTTTATTGTTTTCAATATACTCATATATCTGGTTATAAGCAGCTAGTTCTAATATTTTTTCCAAAGGAGGTTAAGTATTATTCGTATAGCGAAATACTTGTCACACGTCACGATTTTGTAAACCTCATTATAGGAAATTGTTTTAAATATATTTCAATAAGAATTTTCGTAAAGTACCATGATCAATTTTGATTGCATCTTTTGTAAAATTCTTAGACAGAATGAACGATCATTACCTGAAAATTGGTTTACGATTATCATCAACGGTAACCAACTGATACTGCCGCTGCGACAACCACCTATTGAAAAGTATTTTATCTTTGGCGTTCCTCAAAAGGAACTTGTGGCCCCTCATCAAATCCCTCGTTACGATGATGGTGTCCTTTCCGGAATTCAAGGCGCAGTATAGCAGGTAAGGGTCGTCTTGAGATATGTTTTGGGTGAGAAAAACCGTCGCGTTATCATTCACATATCCCCAGTTTTGTCTCGGCCAGTTGTTCATGTGGACCCTGCCGAGTACCAGGACCTTCTTGTTCTTGTTGACAAAATGAGATACAACTGCTGCTACCTGGAAGTGAATCCCTAACATAGCGACAAAGACTCTCAGGTAATTTAAAGGATGAAATGAAAAGTAATACGTAAGGAAAATTGAGATGTTATTATTGTGGCAAAAGCACATTGGTCAAACTAAGTGAGATATTGAAATGCGTTTCAAAGAACATTGTCTGCACATTTCCAACGTGAGATCAGAAAATCCATTGTTGCCCTATATCTGGCTGTAAATTACCAGATAAATGAAAAGGATTTGAAATAAATATGACTATATGGTTATTAATAAAATAGATACTTAATTGGTGAGTTTCACTTTGCAAAAATATGTGGGGTTACCAAAATTGACACTTTTGGCCTGTAGAATTGAAAAATGTGATTATTTCAACAATGGCTGGTAGGGAAAATGCCCAAATTGGGTAACAAAAGTTGGAAATACACTTGTCATGAGAATAAATCGGAAAGAAGGTAATATTTATCGTTTATGATACTGAAATGATTGTGTCCTGTAAAAAATTTCGGGACTTGGAACAAAATCAATTGAATACTTGGAACAATCGTTCGGAAGAAATGCACAACAGAAAATTTGAATCATTTTTAGGCCATGAATTACTGATCTTGGTCCGCAAAATCGCCTTTCAAACAATGTTTATCAATGGGCACAAGAATAACTATTTTCAACTCGTTTAAGGAGTTATTGAAAAGATCCAAATTACAATAGTGTATTGCACTCGATGTCCCTGAAATTGAGAGGAACTTAGTGTAAAAAAGTATATAGCATAGAAAGTTGAATTTGAAAAGGGCTTATAACTGAGAGCATGATATAAATCCATTGATAACTTGAATATGAAACAGAAGTAATTGATTCTTGGGAAAACTTCTAGAAACAGATCTAGAATTGATCTTATAGTTGAATAATCATAAATCATACCTTGTGGGCACAAAAAAATGTGTGTGATTATTCTCTCTGAAATGGTTATGGTATATCCAAAAAATGGGAAAGAGATAGTGAAGCATACTCCAAATGAGATCTTTAATTGTGTTGTGAACATTTTTAATGTAGAAATAGAAAAGATTCAAGTCAAATATTTTGGTTTAATCATTGTTATTTTCATTTTATTTATTTTTTCAGAATCAATAACTAATGTTTTCACAGTAAATCAAATGGAAAATGTTGATGAAACTATTAGAAATTGCTTTTCTCAATTTTGAACATTGTTACAAAACTTTTTATGCCATCTCTGGAAAAATTGCCTCAAAATCGGAAGGAATCAGTTAGTTTTGAAGAGCTACATATTTTTTCTTTGTTTCTCTACTTTTTCTGTTCAATTGAAGTGCCTATTGAGGTATATAACATGCCAACTTGGCAAAATATATGTGGAGAAGAAGTATCTTACATTGATTGGAGTAGTTAAATAAATATACTGTTTCATTTACCCTTCCAGACAAGATATATGGAGACTGTTTTGTACCTGCTGAATATGCAACATTCAGACCATCAAGTACCACGTCATACTTGCCCATATTCTGGACAAATCCGGTAAACTTCTGTAATTCTTCTGGATTGGTTCTCACAAACACATCTTTACCCACAATGATATTCTTGAAAATATTTTGTTTCAACTGATCAAATTCATCATCTTCTAAGTCGAAACAGTCTAGCTTTGAACGACAACTCCTACAGACTCCTTGGTGGGTTACCTAAAATAAAAATGAAATAATAACTACCTTGAAGAAGTACAATCAAAATAATGTAAATTCACTCACTGCTGTAAAGTTGTTTGCAAAACCATTTTGTTTTCCAAAATCTGCAATGGCCTTAGCTACTATTCTTTCACACATGAAGTCATTTTCCTGAAAAAATGAAAATAATATCTCTAATTTCTCAAGTCTTTTTTCCTTTCTCTCCTCTCTAGCTATCGTACCCAGATAAGTTAAAAAACATATACTTTGGGGGGTTCTATTGTTTTCCAACATCTCATTCAAATATTGCCAAGCCAAGTCTTCCTCTTTATGGGCAAATGCAGCTGAAATCAAAGCACTGTAGGATGCTTGATTTGGTACAGAAGCCACTTTTATTTCTTTCATTATTTCAATGCTTTGTTTCCACTGACTAGTGACACAAAGTGCTGTTACAAGGTTTTCTAGGGTGAAAGAATCTAGAACAGGGTACTTTTTCCTCAAATCCTCATAGTTATTCAATATGAGCTTTTCTTGATCCTCTGAACAGAATTTTCCATTGATCAAACAATGCTCATTTATGAAATAGAGTAATTTGACATGCCTACTCCTAGTAGCTAGGTTTGGGGTGATATTCTCTTGTTTGAGATAATTTATGTATGATGAACCTAGATTATAGTCTCTGACAGATGTGCAATGTCCTAGGATCATAGCGTCTATGTTTTCAGTAGTTAACTGGCCTCTGTTATACTCATGATTGATTATGGCTTGTCTCACATTTCGCCAGTCTTCAATGGAATTAACTCGCATGTTCGACATGGTGTTTGCTACTACATCGAATTGAAATTGTTCCCTTCTCTGAAACTTCCCATTATTTCTCATGTACGAGGAATAAGTAGCGAGTTGCTTCGAAATGATATTTGGAATCCTTTTGAACATGACGAAAGTATTTTGGTGTTCTCTCGGTATTTATTGGTAACCAGTAAATATATCGTTTTTATTATTTCAATATTTCCATAATCAACATTTCTATAATTATTTTTTTAGGTTAGTACGCCAGCTAGGTTTGTTTGTTTTTGTTGGTTTTTTAAACTGTTAGATATTTGCAGCTTTCTTTTTGGGAGTTTCAAGCCCCGGAGCAGCTAATTTTAGCTTTACCATTGGTTGAAAAATGACATGTGTCAAATTCCACCAATAGTAAAGCTAGAATTAAGAGCCCCGGGGCTTGAAACACTCAAAAAGAAAGCAGCAATTAGAGCACAGAACACCCTAAATTCAAATTTAGATCTGAATCCAGCCTAACAGTAAAGGTGTATTTTCATGGCCCTTAACTACTGCAAGTACAGTAGCTTTTGACAGATTTCACTGCTGGAGCAGTGACCTTTAGAAGTTTAAATTTTTCAACTTCAAAGCAGCAAAGCGAATGATATTTCGTTGATTTCGTAGCCATTTTGAATATCTATAAGGTCGATTGTGCATAGGCTCTTGGATTTCTTTAAAATTAGTTAAACTTTTTTTTTATATTCTACATAGTTTTGAATATTGTTCAGATTTGTTTTATTTAGACTATTTAGAGGGTAGGTTAGTTTTTGAAGTGTAGATACAAAAGTCTGAGATTAGTTCCTTCAATAGGATCAGGATGTTATTATTTCTTATTGAACAAAATATTGTTTTGTTATGAATAAAATAAATTCTATAGATTTTCATTCATACGAAAACACTTGAGCTTGGAAGGTAGTATTTCAAGGTTTCTGTACAAACATCGCTATGGATTGAATAGCGATTTAGTCTAGTAATGAAATAGAACTCCACTGAGATATAAACAATTCAGTTCATCCAATTCTACTTTAATTATTTATGTTGATTTTCCACATCATTATTTTCAGGTCTATTAATTTGGAGAATCTTTTGAATAATCATCAATATTTAATATTGCAATGTTTATTGAATATAATCGACAACTGTTATAGAAGAATATAAATATACACCATAAAGATTTCTAAAATATCTTCGAGTAATATTATCTATTGAAAAATTTTGATTTGCACCAAAATTGCATTATTGGTCTCATTCTCGAATATTTTTCAATAATCTAATGATATTCAAGAGTCAATAGGCCATCGCAGAATAGACCTGATTGGGAATCTACTAATCGGCTCGCAGCCATACAATGTAATTGGATTTTTGGTGTAGTTTCTGGAAATCATAATCAAATACCAATAAGTATAATTAGCATAAATGACATGAAAATCACAGATTCCAATGCTTTCAACCCCTTTTCATGGAGCAGTGAAATTTTTCCTGCATTTGCAGCAAAATCTCTACGGAGCCTGCGCACTTGCATTTTACTGCACTTGCAGCAAGAACTCTACTGCTCCATGAAAAGCATCCTTATCCTTAACGATAAAGTGTTCGGAGGGAGAGCACGATTTTAAAATTACGAACAGAGCAAAGTGAGTGATCAGTACTCAAAAACGAACTCAGCTTGTGAAGAAAGAAGAAAAAGAAAACGTCAAATCAAACGCCATTGTACTTGAAAGCAAGGAAAAGTTTGGCTTTTGTGAAATTGAATGAGAATATTTCTGACGGTTCTAAATAATTTTCAGAATGGAAGAAAGCAGCGTGAAAGTAAGTGGAAGTTATATTCGAAAAATCATTTTTGTACTCGTAGATTCAGTTTGACCAAATAAATACATCGTAAACATGAAGTAAAGGTACCATGGAGTGAAAAAAGCCGAAGGTTGTGATAGAATTCAGCCACAGAAAATAATCAAACCAGATTTTAACATGATTTTTTGTTCAAGACATTATTCAAATTATAATTCGGTAATTCCTTCTGGATTGTAAAGTTATTTATGTTGAATAGTTCTCCAAAACTATCTTTATTTAACTTCGGCAAGAAATTTTATTGATTTTATCATTTCAGATGGAAGTTTCTGAAAATATTCCAGAGGAAATTCCTGAAAAAAATTCAGACGGGCTTACTGAGAAAAATTCTGATGATTTTCCTGAAAAAAATTCGGATGGGATATCTAGTAAAGTTGACCGTGAAGATTCTGTGAAACATTCTGATACAGATATTATCAAGAAGGAAGATTCTGACGGAATACTTGATGAGGTTTCAGACAAAGTTTGTGACAAAAATCCTGAGGAAATATCTGACAAGCTGCCTGAGAAATCATCTGATGAGGTTCCAGAGAAAGAATCTGACAAGGTTTCAGAAAAAGCATCTGACAAGGTTTCAGAAAAAGCATCTGACAGGGTTTCAGAGAAAGGATCTGCCAAGGTTTCTGAGAAAGGGTCTGACAAAGCTTCTGATATTGCTGCAAAATACAATTTCGTCTTGACACAGGAAATTGTAAAAACGCTCAAATGCTCAGTATGCAATCTGTATCTTTCATATCCTCCTGTCTACCTAATATCAGAGGAAGATGGAAAATACAAATGCGGTAGATGCACAATTTACACACGCTTAAATTTGAGAGCTGTCATGTATGAAAACTTGGCCAGATTCATGAAGTTTCCTTGCATCTTCAAAGGCTGTCAAGAGAAACTACCGTGGGCAGATGTGAGAGATCATGAAATGATCTGCCAGCATCGTACTCTGCAGTGTATAGCTCCTGATTGCTTTGAAAATGTACTGTATGACAAGTTTGGCGCTCATTTCAAAGAGAAGCACATAAAATTATATTCTTCTAATAAACTGACTATGGAAAATGTTCTCAACAAGTTTGGCATGGGAGTATTGGAGAAAGATGAAAAGTGTTACGTAGTGTTTTATGACAATGACCAAGACAGATTCAGGATTTGCGTATGTTCATTTGGATGCTCCGATAAGCAGTTTGATATCGTTTTGAGTTCCAAAACGAAACCCCACTCCATTGTCGTGTCAGGACAAAATATAATCCCTTTGAACGAAAGGGTGCACTGCTACAAATGCCTGTCAGGGGAGTGCAAAAGCTACAGCCACATATACAGGAAGCACAGGAGAGGGGTACTGAAATATGCCAACCCAAAAGTTGACAGGGAACTGATCATACGCACATTCGGAGGGCCCTATGTCTTGTGTACTGTGAGCATTGTTGATGAGAAACTCGAAGCGGAAGATGAGCTCGATGAATTGCTGATGGGGAAAGACGTTATCATAGATGAGGTGAATGATGAGGAAGATGGGGAAAAAGCTGTGGAGGAGAACCAGAATTCTGTTCTCAGCAGCATATTGACGTGTCCCAGTTGCAATGAACAGATGGCGCCACCTATTTATGAATGTTTGTCTGGCCATACTGTGTGCAACAGCTGTAGGGTGAAGTCGGAGAAGTGTTCCACGTGTGAGGCCGAAATAGACAACACTAGGAACTATGTCTTGGAAGAGGTTTGCTTTCATTTTATATTATATTTATTATTTATTTATTCATTTATTTATTTATTTATTTAACGGGTAGTCCCAATTACAATTTGTTTTAAGAAAAAAAAAGTTTGTAAAATCCTAAAGCTAACTAAAGATAAATACATAATACAATACAATAATATAGAACACACTACAATATAAAGGTAATACAATAAAGTGGTAAATATAATATAAAGTACAAAACCATATAATGAAATAATACTACAAAACAATAAAAGGAAGTGTTTCAGGAAATAATGCGACTCAGTTCAATTTTAATGGTATTTGTGGAGCTTCTAAACCTGTTGATACTTATTTCCATTTCTGAGCATTCGGGTTATAGGAGAGAAAAAACCATAATTTGTGGAATGAAACGGTATTTTGAATATTTCGTTACTGACTCTGGTCTGTTTGTTGACATTCAAATTGATTAAAGGTAAAATCTCCTCGCAGTTGATGTTGCCAGATAAAATTTTGTTTAAAAAACATACATCCAAAATGATTCTTCTATTCTCCAAAGATAATAGATTCATCTGATCTCTAATGTTGTTGTATGCATATTCTCCTCTTCTCAGACCTAGCTTGTATGCACAAATCCTAAGGAAAGTATTTTGTACAGCTTCAATTTGGTTTTTGTGTATCTCATAGTATGGGCACCAGATTATTGAAGCGTACTCCAACAATGATCTAACTAATGAACAATATAATAACTTGAGAGTGTTCAAACTGAAATCCGTACAAGATCTATTAATGAAGCCTAACATCTTGAGTGATTTAGCTATGATATACTCATTATGAGATATGAAGTTCAATTCACGATCAAACATAATACCTAGGTCCTTCATCACTGTTTTCCTATTAATTGGTATATTGTGATACTGTAGTCATGTAGAACCGGGTGATTGATTCTATAAAATGTCTGGCAGTAACATTTGGATATATTCAAGTCCATGTAATTCATACTACACCAGCCATAAAATTGTGACAAATCTTCTTGCAAAAGCGAGGCATCGTTTGTAGAAGAAATTGATTTGAATATTTTAACGTCATCAGCGAAAATGAGAACTTTACTGTGTTTTATAATTGTAACTAGGTCATTAATAAATAGGTTGAATAGCAAAGGTCCACAATGGGAACCCTGAGGAACACCCGAAGGTACAGGAATTGTGAATGATACACAGCCTCCTTTTTTTACCATATTATATTGCCACTATTTGGTTTATTTCATTTATTCAGCACACTGAAAAACCATTTTAGGCAGGGTTGGGCTGATTAAAATCATGATTTCAATCGCTTGATTTTCAAAATGAAAAATCATGATTTAAATCAATTTTAACAAAATAATATAAAAGTTTTCTCGCAGACCAAAAGGAGTATCTGCTTTCAGCAAAAACAACAAAAAAAGAAGTACATAATTCCAAATTCTTAAACTAAACGTAACACCTAAATTTTATTACTGTATATTTTCAGTCTATTCATTTTCGTTATACAATTGAAACAAAAATACGAGTTTTCCTCCTTTTTCTATGCCTAATAATAACAGTTTCTAATATCCGAGTGTTTAATTAGCGAAATGCGTGAAATTGTTGGGCAACTTCAATTTATAGGTTGAGAAGGAAAACAAGCCTCGACAGGAATATTCTTGCAAAAAGCACAACAACGTTCGTGTTCGTGCCTTACTCGGAACTGTATAGCGAGTGTATAGGACAGAAGGAAAACAAATCGCGACAAGAATTTTCTTGCAAGAAGCGCGACAAATGCGTCACAACTTTTTGAGCCGCAAATTTTATTAAAATTTTTCGACTTATACATCAAAATAATTAATAATAATTTCAAAGAATCAAAATGTTCAAATTTTATATTCAAATTTGAAAAATCAAATAAATCATGATTTAAAAAAAAATCAATGATTTTTGATTTTTTTAATATAAATCAGATTTTGCCCCACCCTGATTTTAGGTACTTGAGGTGAATTTATGCACCTTCAATTATCAAGGAACAAGTAACAGTTATCAATGATGAGTTGAACTGCCTAATTTACTGTAGATGATTCATGCAACCAAATTATCAACTATCAATTAACAAGTAAGAGTTGGCCAACTTTTAACTTTCTTACTTTGATTGTAAAATATGTGTCTCTAATGTGCAGGTTATAACGGATTATATGATCATAATTAAACTTTTCTTCAAATAATTTGTTTTTCGCTATTGTTTTTTTGTTTTTGGAATGAGAGCGAGTTAAAATTGAAACTGTAGATGTGATTCTGGTGGACTTTCTCAGGAGAAAAATGATATTTCATTTTCGATTTCAATCTTCAACTCTCCAAAACAAAGCTAGGGTATATAACAAAGAATAAAAAATGCTACTCAAAAGTTTATGTAAGGTTGAAATTGATCCCCTTCCACAAGCTTTGATCATTGTTAAATTTAGGTGCATGAAGCCTTCTTTTTCATTAATTTCTACTCGAGTTTCTACTTGATAATCGTTGATCGCTACTTGTTCCTTGTTACTTGATAATTGAAGCTGCATGAATCCACCTTTTTACTTGAAATTGAGAAATTTCCTTTTCACAAGAAGGGAAAATGAGTGAAATTATACTTCAGTTACTGTCAAGCCCAGATAAAAACCCTCAAAATAAAAACTTAGTGTGAAAGGGAATAAATTCATAACAAATCAAATATTTTGTCAGAAAATGCAATACTAGAGTAAAAATGTTGATGTGCATTTGATGGTAATTTATGAAGTAAACTAATATTTGATTAATTGAATTGAAATGGCCGATACTTGATGAAAATCCATATTAACAAAAAATATATTACAGTTTCCTGTATGATTTTCACTCACGATGGGTTTACAAAACCGCGCCACGTGTTTCGCTATTACAATAACTTCTTCAAGCAAGATAATTTTTTGTTAATATTTGATTTATTTGAACGATAATCAGTCGATATCTACTAGTCTTACTCCCCTCTTTCTCTACAGATGTGGCTGAATTGATTTCTGTTTGGAATCAATAAATTAAAAAAAAAATGGTAGAGGTTTTCTTGATACATCACTGGTTTTTCGCATTCTAGCACTTTTCCGTAATTAATCATAGGATTTTGAGAAATTATTTTCAGTTTTATAGGTTATGTTGCTGAGTATAACTTTTATTGTTTTCTGTTTGCTTTGTTACTTGCAGTCAGAAATTTCTTATTATTTCATGGAAACTCGTTATGGTATAGTTTTTCTCTTATATTAAGTTTTTCAGAAAATATATAGGGTGTCCCGAAAATAATGGATACTCTTTCAACTGGGAATAGAGGACAATAATTATACCATTCAAAAAAAATATTTTAGTGTTTTAGAAAGTCCTATGATTCTCGAGTTATTTGTACTTTTATGAATAAAAAAATAGTTACCATTTTTTTGGGCGCAACTGCCACAAATAACGAAATAATCTCAGATTTTTTTTGTGAAGTATTCTTGACTAGATGTACCATCAGACTCATATTGAAGTTGGAAAAAAAAAAATCTGTGGTACTCTGAGGAAAAATTATTTAATTTCGAATTCGTGTTTTGCTGGAGTTTTTTGTCAAAGTTTGAGCTTTTGTGGACTGAGTGGACAACTTTCCTAAAAATTCCCAAATACATTTTTTTTCTTAAGAGTCCCTATAACTCGAGAATCGTTTGACTTTCTACAACACTGTAATATATTTTCTGAATGGTCTAACTAACCTCTATTCTCAGTTTAAAATTTCCCTAGTACTTACGGGACACCCTGTATATGGTTTGGGATATTATGAATGTAAAAACTTGTTCCTCCTCTGAAACACTGGTTTTATATTGCTGTGTTGCGATACAAGCTTTTGGATGGGTGTTAAATTAGCCACATCCACACAATACACTGAGAAAAATGTACACATATATTTGTTGCTGAGTTTTGAAGTTTGTTTATATATTCTTATGCAGATTTCAACTGATCAATCAGATGATATTGAAAATGGTGTATAAACTGACTTTGTAATTTCGACCAGAGATTTTACTTCAGGGGAAAAAATTTCTCTCTCCTTAGATTGAGAAATTTCCTATCATTTTCAAAACCCTCGGTGAGATGTTTCGAAGGAAGCTTCAGATTCATATTATAAGATGGAAGAAATTAAATTCAAACAATAAATTACAAATAATAGAAATGAACTACACGGTAAAACAATCAACCTGAAAGAACTATTTTCTATGACCCGGCGTCCATAAAAGCATTCATTTTCTACTGTTTCAGGTTGAAAGTATGTTAGAGAGACTGTAGCAGTCAAACTATAGACTGTACACAAAACTAAAACTAAACTTTATTCCTGTAAAACTATATTTCTAAACAAGTTTAGATAGGTAACAGCATACTTATAAAAACAAAAAATATGTAGCGGAATTCTTGTGGCGGTTTTTGACCCAAACTATTCAACAAAATTGTATTGATTAGAGAAAACTAGAATCTACAATTGCAGAACACTGTATTATCGACGAGCTGATGACGGTTTTTCCATACTTTAATTGTTTGATACAAACCAACCAATAATAAAAATTTATCTCGCCACTAATTACAACACATCTCCTGTGTGAAAAGCAGTTTTCTTCAGAATAAATGACGTCACTTACGCTAAGATAATTATATGACGCAGTTCAAAAAATACATGGATTTCTGTGAATTACCCGGAATTTTTCATATAAATCAGATCATCTTCTTTCAATATTAGCAGCGCAAATTCGGAAGAAAACTACTTTGAACACAAAATATGGGTTGAAAATTCCATTCCGATGATATTCTTACAGTTTGTTGATTTGACTATTGGGTTATTCTTGTAATAAACGATGGCTTTTCCGCGCATTTTTCAGAAAACATGGACTTCATCTAATATATTGAAAAAATTTAATAATAATAACAGTTATTTATTCCCAAGAAACTACAGTTTATATATAGGGAATATTTATATAAGATATTTATTAAAAAGCTCAATCAGAATTGTTTATTACTCGAGAATAAAAAAAAAAATTATTCTAACAAATAACGCTTCATAGCGAATTTGAATTTGGTCATTTAAATAGTTCATGTCTCGCAGAAAACTATTTCGTTGAAATAAATTCGAAAGTAATGCTTCAGAGTTTTCAAAATTTCGAAAACGCATTACATGTCAGATAGACGTCAAAGTAAATTGAAAACATCATAGAAGTATTTATTCTGTGTTCTGTGCCTGCAACTTTCAATAGAAAATTTCTCGAAATATTTTCAAAAAATGACTTTTCTTTAAGATTTTTTAACCCCCATGTAAGTGGGACATTCATACGGTTTCAGGAAACCAGTAATGGCCAACTGGATATTATATATAAAACTCATCTTTATCGGACAAATGTCTATTGGAAGAGACAGGATTTTGACTGGACTTCAATTAAAATCATTTGAAAAAAATAAAAATTCATCTTCAATTGTCATACAGTAAACTTTTCACCAATCAGAAATATACTTTTGTATATATGTATATGAAAACTGGATTTTTTTTATGTAAAATTCCTTTTATATTCTTCTTGATAGACAAGAAAACCAGAAATTTATTGCCCTGAGGATGATTATAACAGTCGAAACGTCGGCAACGAATTAAAAGTGGTTTCATGTATTCGACCTTACCCCAACCATCCCCCAGCTAAATAATTCTACTGAGGTCATTCAATTCACGAAAAAATTAAATTGTTTTCAGGCGGTGGCAAATTTGAAACTAGCCGGACAAGAACCGAGCGAGAAAGCCGAACCTTCAGACGACAAGGAAATAACTTGCCCAGTATCGAAATGTTTCGAAAAGATAAAACTCCACTCGATCAGCAACCACTTCAAAGAAAATCACATAACGAATTTCCATTTCAACAATTTGATCATAAAAGACGTCTACGGGTACTACAACGTCGACGTTTTGGTGAAAGATAACCGAACGTATCTGGTGTTTTTCGATTTCGACGACATCAACTTTGGTATAAGCGTGTGCGCTGTGGATCCCAGCCAGCACAGATACGAAGTGAAATTGCGATCGGAAAACAAAAAGTTCTCCATCATCTCGACTAATCAGAAGATCATTCCTTTCAACGATAAAGAACACTGTGCGAAATGCACCATCGGTGAGTATAAAGTGTGAGATTGAAATCGTACGGTTTGGCTTGGAAATTATAACCCTACTTTAACTGCAGGAGAAGTCGGTAGATGCCATTATTAAAATTTGATATACTTAATTTTTAATTTCCCGCTGATATATTTTTATACACATGCATGTCCTTGAATAAACTCATACAGGTCGTAAAGACTTCTTAAAATTTGATATTTGAGAGATATTAACATTTAAAAACGAAAAATAATGATGAAATGTTTGTATGAAACAGGATTTCTTGTCTCCCTAAAAGTGGCTTTATCGAATGCTCAAATTTAGTTACTCATTGGGGCAGAACGTTTTTTGAATCGGATTTGGCCAACATTTGAAGAAAATCTAGTTTCATAGTTACTAATGAAATCTTTTGATGATAATCCAACTTGAAGTTGCTAACCATATTAGTGCTGCTGTGTTTTATCGTTTTTCGCCATCTTTAATTCCAACTTTGAATGAAACACCTTAACATAACGTAACTCATCCTCATCCAATGCAGTTTCATTTTATGATTTTTGAAAACTTCAAATATTCATTAGACAATGTACCCTTTTGACAAAGTCGTTTACAAGTAAAAAGAATAAACAATAATCGTCATTAGATATCTATCGATATGATTAACAGTCTGGTGAATCAAAATAATAATTATAATTGGAATTTAATAGGCAAATAAATCAAAGAAGATTTGATTCAACATTTTTATCGTATTGGTCAACGCAGATATAAAATAATTGAAGAGTTATACAAATTATCACAATAAAAATTTCATTTATTTTGGTTGTCACAAATAAGTCTGCATTTATAATAGAATAGAATATTATAAATATAAATAGAATGTTAATAGTTTTTCATTATTTTTCGGGTAACTCTCGTGTAAAGGTTATTACATGATTGTAGCATAATACACTATGTTGAAATATACGTTCAATAATATGAATAATTACAGCAGAATATTGAAAATTTGTCAGCTTTTCTATTAATTTGGATGTCATTTCGAAATGTCGAAAATTGTTTTCAGAACTTTTAAAAAAATGAGGATGATCTCGCAAATCCTCAAATATATTTGAGGATCCAATGAGACATGTTATTGTATATTGCTCTGAATGGTACTCAGGAATACTTAAAGTTGAGTAGAATTCACGTTTTCTTTAAAATCGTAACGAAAACTTGTCATATTTATTTTTGTAACGTTTGGTTTTAAATTCCAAAGAGATTTGTTTCTAATTCTAATGTTAGCAACAGCGCGCATACAAAGCGTAGGAGTTGGGGATAATAGAGTATACTGTCGTCCAATGTCAAGTCATTGTAGTTTACATGTCATTGAGTAACCAATCAGAAAACATTAGGTTCAGTTTATAAATGACATGGCTCACATCATGTTTTCTGATTGGTTACTCAATGACATGTAAACTACAATGACGTGGACGACATCGTGAGTCAATATCTTTGTTCATTCAAAATGTGATTCGTTTTCCTTAATTATCAATGAAATCTGCAGCCGATGTTGCCAAATGGTGTCATTGAAAACAAACTTCAAATTTCGAATGCTTTATAATAGTATTTTATAACAAATGCTCAATATTTGTCAGGGTAATTCAAATTATTTACGTTCTACGAATTTTTCTAATCTATCGAGTAATAAAACTGTACTAACCGGAAGTTTTGACAGCGGTAACCTGAATTTAGTGGTTTCATTCCCAAAATCATGTCCGAATTTAGTGAATTTTTCCTGATTGTGATAAAGGCATCAGGTTCGACAACATACAACAAAGGTTTTCATGAGTTTGGGAGAATCATTGGATGAGAATTAGCTCTCCATAGACTACAGTATAAAGGCGTATCCTTATCAAAAATTGATGGAATTCGACAAGAATTCCACAAAAAAATTAAATTGGACAAGAGGATCCGTCTTAGGCTGGATTCAGACAGATCCGAAATCCGATCGTACGACGATCCGATAGCTTTCTGATTGGTCAAAATTTGAATTTAGACCAATCAGAATGCTATCGTATCGTGGTCTAAATTCAGAAACTCAGAAAGCTATCGTCGTACGATCGAATTTCGTATCTGTCTGAATCCAGTCTCAACTACGCGGGATAAAGCGGAGGGCGTCTTTGTAGTTGGATTAGGTTCGCAAACCTTATGTCCTTCAATCATTATCAAAGGTCCATTTTCACACACTGAAAATAAGGGAATACGTCAATCCCAAAAGTTCTTTAGTTCTTTCAGAAAAAAAAAACAGTACGATACGATAAAAGGGGGTTACGGGTTTCCGTTATTTGTGGGCTTCGTCCTCGGACATGCACCCAGCGTCAAGTCACAATGTTCGCTGCACCGATGAATAAACGTTCGTTATTTCAAGGCGTGTGCAAACACGCGGATCACACGTACCGTCAAAAGCGCCACGTCATTTTCCGTCGTCTCACCACGAAGATAACGAGGGACTGGATCAGACGCGCCTTCCGCTCCACCAAAATGTCCTTCGAGATCGTCGTGCTGGAACCGCGCGACTCGCACGCCGACAAAACGCTGCGCCAGATGTTCGAGTGCCCGATCTGCAAGGACTACATGTCGCCGCCGATCCACCAGTGCGTCGCCGGCCACACGCTGTGCAGCGTCTGCAAGGCCAAGCTGGAGAAGTGTCCGACGTGCGAGGCGAACATCGACGACACCAGGAACCGGCTGTTGGAGAAGATCTTCGAGACGGTCGAGCTGCCTTGCGCATACGCTTCGGAGAGCTGCGTCTTCAGGGCCGGCATCAAGCGGGTGGCCGCTCACGAAACGGACTGCCCTTTGAAGGCGAAGAGGGTGTGTCGGGAGACGAAGCAGGACGCGTGAGGGGATGCGTGCGTAAGTATGTTGATTACGGTCGATCGTTGGCCGGTAGTCTCTGACGACCGGCGTTTCCGGTCGCTTGCGTCGTCGTTGGCCACGGTCTTCGGGTTCGAGGACCTGGCGTTTTTCGTCTGTATCGAAGACGTTGTTCCGATGCTCGGGAATGTTATTGTTACGATATTGCTGGGTTCGTTCGTCTAAATAATACTCCGAACAACGCTGAACTATGTTTATTAACTTCGCTATAAAATACAACTGCTGCACTGTTTTGTGATTTGCTTACAAAACACTCAGACTTCTCAACTGACTGAAACATCCAACACTCTTCTGTAAATTTTTGCTCTTTTTTTGGAATGAGTGGACCAACCTAACGCTCCGCCAATAACTCTAACGCTTCATCAAAAACTTCTAACACTTAGCAAAAAGTCTAACGCTTCGTCAAAAACCGTCTAACGCTTTGTCAAAAACCGTCTAACGCTTCGTCAGAAACGTCTAACGTTCCGTTGAAAACGTGTTACGTTTCGTTGAAAACATCTAACGCTTCCCCAAAAGCGTCTAACTCGTTAAATGTTTTTTCGAAATGTTAAACGTTTTTGACGAAGCGTTAGACGTTTTTGATGAAGCGTTACACGATCTTAACGAAACGTTAGACTATTTTAACGAAACATTACATGTTTCAAAGCGTTGGACGTGTTTAAAGAAATGTTAGACGTTTTTGCGATAATAATAATAATCTTTATTAATCCCAAGAAACTACAAAATTCATAACAGGGATAAAAAAATCTATCGTAATCAACTAAATTAATTGGTTACCAAGTAAAACAGTGTACAACACAAATCAATAATTACATTATGTTGAAATATCATGAAAGTTGTATAAATAAAGAGAATGAATAAAAGCCGCCATCAAAAAATTGTAATTATGTATAAAGACCAGAATTTGAATAGAGAGCAAACATTTTTTCAAATCAAATTTGAATTTTGTTATTTTCGGAATTATTTTCTGTCTTTTTGGGAGATTATTGTAGATTTTAACACCAAAATGATATATTGATTTTTCTCCAAACTTAGAACGAAAAGGTTCAACAATTAATTGTTTGGTTTGTCTCGTATTATAATCATGAATTGTATTAATTCCACTAAAGTTCATAGTTGAATGTTTGATTTTTTTTCTAACTGAATGTATAAAACAACAAAGACCATGCGGTTTACATACATTTGAGGTTGGTTCAAGATATGGTAATTTGAATATACACTTTATAATTTTATTTTGTAGTCTTCCGAGAGGATTCAATATCGATGTATTGGCTGTTCCCCAAATTGAAATCAAATACTGGAGATTTGAATTTATCAAACAGTAATAAATACACCTCAGATATTTTTTAGGAAGGAACGAAACATTAGATGTTTTTGACGAAACGTTAGACTTTTTTGACGAAGCGTTAAACGTTTTTGACAAGGCGTTAGACGTTTTGACGAAGCGTCGCACGTTCTTAACGGAACGTTAGACTGTTTTAACGAAACGTTAGGTGTTTTTGACGAAGCGTTAGAAGTTTTGACGAAGCGTTAAAAGTTTTCAACGAAATGTTACGTGTTGTTAACGAAACGTTAGACGTTTTTGATGAAGCGTTACACGTTTTTGACGAAGCGTTATACGATCTTAACGAAACGTTAGATGTTTTTGACGGAGCGTTAGACGTTTTGACGAAAAGTTACATGTTCTCAACGAAATGTTAGTCTTTTTTAACGAAACGTGAGACTTTTTCACTAATCTTTAGACGTTTTTAGAGAAACGGGCGTTTTTGACGGCGCGTTAGGCATTTTTGACGAAGCGTTAGATTGGTTCCCTCATTCCAAAAAGAGCAAAAATTGACAGAATGTACCTTCATAAAAAAAACACGCGATTTTGGTCTAAAACTCTGAAACCACCCTAACCATGAACTTTAGAGATTTCTGGAAAACATTATGCATCCAAACCAACAACTAAGTTCAAATTGATTGAACGCGTGAGGGGAACATATATTCTGTACAGAAGCCTCATCTGTTCTAAGAGCTTAACAAAACCACTGATGGCCACTAATGTGTCATTATTCGAAAATGAATGAAAAAAGTTTGCCATATGGATTTTTCCATCATGTTGCATATTTCAGCAATAAACATAATTAGACTCAAGAGCGTGTTATTCGATCTTTTTATTGATTTTTAACTATTTCAACAGGGAGAACCACTTTGAGAAATTTCCAACAGAAGCATTCTAGAAACTTCACATTTACCGCGCTTTCCATGACAACTTCTTATTTTAGCTTCATGATAATTTCATGTCATTTCTAATAACTTTTAAGGATAGTTACGTAATTTCTCGATGCACCGCTAGCTTGAATCAAGCTCAATAATTTATTTTCATCCTATGATTTCAGAACGTTCATGAACTATATCAAAGTGAATATTATTCATTGATTGCGACTAATTTTTGTAGCGGAAGTTTTTAAATTCACTTTGTTCATTGGGATTTCGAATTAGGATCGCAGCGCCAAGTTCAAGAAAACACCAACTAATCTGCACCACTTCGACAACTATTGCTGTTTAATGATAGGACTATAACGATTTTTGAAAATCCTAAACCGTAAAACCGTGCGACTATTACAGTTTTTAGTAGTCTGTTACTTTTTGTGAACGTTAACTATCAATTGTGCTTGATAAACATTAGTAATAATTTAAATCATATCCCAAAATTTCAAAATGATATCGCTTCAGTTGATAGTCACCACTTTGACATTTGGGAAATCGCATTTGCATTAGCCCGGTTTTTCGTGCATCTTGGAAGTTTACTATAGTACTATCGTCTAAGTAAAGTATCTAATCACAGACAATAATGCATGCCGACCTAGAGTTAACCTACAAATAAAAACAGTCTCTTATTGAGTATTACGCATCAAAGCAAATATTATATTATTTAGAGGAGTGTTGCATCGCTTTCGATAATATTTGCAGCGGTTGCAGACAAAACGACAAGCCTAAGAACCTGAAGACCACTGCTATCGATACCGAAAGAGACCAGAAGTCGTACGCAAACGAAATAAGGAATTTTCGTGTTCAACGAATGATAAATAAATCCGTCTTTCAGATCGGAAGTCAACAACTTGAGTTGATATAAAAATATGTCAATATGAATATTCTACTTTAAAAACCTTTCATGTGTAAAGATGTCCAAAAAGTCCCTTAGCCCCCGGGCCCACGTCGTTTCGGCAATATCAATCTAATTCTAATTCATAAGATTGATTTCTTTGGATCTCCTACACAATACATTTCTATAGAAAACACCAAACTTTGCTCAAACATGACTTTTTTGTTACAGGAGTGAACAGGACAGTTCTAGAAGACCGAATATTATACATAACCTGTTGTAATAATTTGTATTTGAGTATAGTGCTTTTATGGCTTAGATTATTCATTGTAATAGGCGTAATATACATAAGGACTACATCTCGGAAGCTGTTTTATCATTTAGTTTGAATGTGTTTCCTTCCGAAAATATTTTCAAGGATTGGGTGATATAAGTGACAATTGACAGCAAGTAGTAAAACAATTGCTTGCTTCATGTTCATAACTACATACAGTACCAATCAATAAACTGTAGAAGACAAATTTCCTTAATATATCATATTCAATTTTACAAAGAATTTGAAACAAAAATTCGCTGAATTGGGCCATTGAATGTAGTCATGAGATCAAATTTATCAGGACAAATGTTACATATCTCATCGTTTTAAAGAAGTAAATCCGGAAGCGGCCGCCATCAATTCAGAATACTGTTACGATAATCCTTGGGTTCGTCGATTTAAACACCAAACAACACTGAACTTCTTTTATTATAACTCTCTATCACAATACAATACAACACAATCACTTAAATCGCTCCGATAACTTTCCAATGCTCGGTACTAAAACTCTCTGTACTAAAAATTCTACACTTTAACTCCTGCACTTGGCAATAACAAAGCTCTTTCCAAAGCTTTGAATAACTCTGCTCCGAATACAAACTTCTGAATAACTAACTCTGCCCTCGACGAAGTCTTTCCCGTATATATACCTGCGTACGCCTACCGGTTCCTGGAAAATGACGTTCGATACGACGCGATCCCTCATCTGCGTTTACGATCTCGTCAGGGCCGGCGCTAGGGGAGCGCTAGGAGATTCGTAACAATACACGAACATCGAACGGTTGGAAATAGTGGGTGTTGAAAAATGCTATACGAGACATCATTCTTTTCGAGAATAGAAATTATTCCAAGCTCAAGATACAGATTTTTTTTATATGCAGATTCCCACGAAAGGGAAGCCCTGTAATGTTCAGAATCAGGGACAGGAGGTAGAAATTAACATTCACTTTAAATTTTTGAAGTTAAGCTAAGCCTCAGGAGAAACTTTTCTCGGCAAGGAGTTCAAAAGTTCAGCTGTTCTATTGAAAATATCCCTGACCAAGAGATCTCAAACCCCTGCAAAAAAAAACCCAGATTCTATTTCACGAATTCGATTATCGAGTAGCTGAGACTGACTGTAGCATGCGCTGTGAATTAGATCACTTTTCTCAGGTATACTTCGGATTCGGTGAGTTTGAATAAATAAGGGCACTGCAAGTAACTTATTGTTATATTCAGGAACAACACATTACATACGGCGTCGTGACTAGCCGGTACAACATGCGAAATACAATATATTAAAAAGTTCCCTTCAAGGGTACCGCTCGGCTCGTATCTATTTGCCGACTGACTGACGACTGACTAGAGATGAGCGATATTTCACGAACTGTGACTTTTTCACTGATATCTAAAAGTCACATATAACGATCGTTCCTCTTTCTGCAAATAAATCGTGATACGTGATTTACGTGAACGTGATTTTCTTATCCGTTCCCGTTGCGTACGTATTATATTATATCAATATTGGACAAGCTGTACATAATAATTATGGACACGGTATGCGATTGGATACACTCCCTCGAATGTCTCTAATCTCCACCCACCGCACTGATCACGTGATCAGTTATCTAGAGATGAGCGATATCGTGATTTTTGAATCACACTGATATTTATATTTGTTACTGTGATTTCTTGATATCGGTACGGCAGCACTGGGTAATGTTATTAACTTCGGTAACTGAAGTACAGGTTATTCATCAATCTTATACGTTATAACGTTATAAGTTCTGTGCCAAAATGGATTGGATAAGTTGTACATAAATTATATTCAGATCAACATGATCCAAATTACGAGAAAAAGTGTCAGGGTTAGAATTCTCAGAGAAGGAGATGATTTGAAATTTGGTGAAGAAACATTCAGCTTAGGCTGAATAATTAGTGATTAGGAATGAAAGGTAAAATATTTATTGGTATTTGATTACGATTTCCGGAATGCCGGAAACTATGCAAAAACCCAATTATTACATTGTTTGGCTATGAGCCGATTATATTCCCAATTAGGTATATTCTGTGGTGACTGGTGACCTATTGATTCTTGAAAATCATTAGATTATTGAAAAATATTCAAGAATAAGACTAAGACCAATAATGCAATTATGGTACAATTAAATTTTTTTTCAATAGACATTATTTCTCGAAGATATTTCAGAAATATTTATGGTGCATATTCATATTCTTCCATAACAGTTGTCGATTATTTCCTATTAATCCACGGTAATTTCGCAGCGATGAAAATGCTCATAAATGGAGTAATAAGTGGTAGTACTAGAAACTCACAAAACGGCAGCACACTGGGTAACATTGCATTTAACAGAAGTTTGGACTTTGAACTATTTACGTTATTAACTTCGGTAACTGAAGTAGGGCTTATCCATCAATATTATACGTTATTGTTATTTATTCTGTGCCAAAATGGATTGGATAAGCTGTACATAAATAATTATATACACGGTATGCATGCGCCAGTTCTCAAAAGCTGGTCTCGTAATTTCGGAAAGACGTAGTCGTTTAAGTACAAAAAAAGCCGAAATGCTTTTGTTTATTGAAGCAAACCAAAAATTAATGGATTGATATTATTATTTTTCTGTTAGCGACCCATATTCCGTCCTATTTAATATTCACTTACGTTGATAGTGTTTTCTTTCATTTGATTTGGTGCGAATCGAATAGTAACAAAATAGTTCTTATTCTTTGTATTATAAATATATAATAAATTAAATGTTGGTCGTTATCATCACAAACTAGTTTTATTTGATTTAAAACACCTTTTTACCTGGTAATATATATTAGTATATACTGATATATCTATGTTAACCTGATAACAGTTAACAGTAAACCAGTGAACGGGCTCATCGAATACCAAAGTAACCCCAAACTCCCCACCTCAAAACTGTGATCACATCACGTTTAAAAATCACTGATATTAAAAAATCACAGTAACAGATATCAGTGTGATTCAAAAATCACGATATCGCTCATCCCTATGACTGACTGACGCACTGACCGACTCCTTGACCATCGACACTTTCCCCTCCACTCACAGCACTCTAAAAATAGGGTCGCGGAACCAACTCGGCTGTACCGCAAATATACGCATATTCTAAACAATTCGATTATCGAATTCGTGAAATAGAATCTGGGCTCTGATTCGGAAAAAAACCCAATCCATTTTATCTGAACATTTTTTATCGAAAAGTACAAGTATATGCCAGAATTTTGAAGCCTGTGAAGAAATTGGACAGAAGTAAGGAAGCCGCATGCTGGTAGGTTATACAGCAAATCGATACCGTCTTTGGGATTACCAAGAAAGAGAGATTTTCACAGCAATTCAATGTGATCTGCTGCTATCATTTCTGTTGACTATTGGTTTTTCAAAAAATAGAGATACCACTTGGTACTCATATAAATTAAACCTGCAGAAATTACTATCTCTTGCAATATATTTATTTTAGTGAAGTCATTCAGTCAGCGTCATTCTCTAAACTTGTTAAGTTATAGACAGGGGTATATGTGTGGTCCAAAGGAGAAGGTCCTCTTGAAGATCCTTCCAGGGCCGGAAATAATGTTGGAACTGCATTGAAATTCAACTAATGAGCCACATTGTGGCTCTAAAAAGAACTTATGATATTCATTATATCGTTGCAAATTAGTTGAACTTTTGTCGTTTTATTTGAATTTGTTGTTACAATTAGTTTTTATATTTTACATAGTTTTGAATATTGTTCAGAATTGTTTTATTTAGAGGGTAGGTTAGTATTTAAAGTGTGGATACTATTTTGTTTGGTGAGGTTAAGCTAGACTAATTACTCCATTTGTGAGAATGTTCATAGCTGCGGAATAACCGTGGATTAATAGGACGTTTGTGAGGATTTTGCGCGGATTCTGAGCGTATTGACTCCTGAACAAAAATGTTGTTCGAAACAAAAAGTCTGAGATTAGTACCTTTAATAGGATCAGGATGTCATTATTTCTTATTGAACAAAATATTGTTTTGTTATGAATAAAATAAATTTTATACAATTTCATCTATACGAAAACACTTGAGCTTGGAAGGTAGTACTTCAAGGTACTATACAAACATCGCTATGGATTGAATAGCGATTTGGTCTAGTAATGAAATAGAACTCCATCGAGATAAACAATTCAGTTCATCCAATTGTACTTTCATTACGTTGATTTTCCATATCATTATTTCCAGGTCTATTATCTGGTGAATCTTTTGAATAACTATCAATATTGAATATTGCAATGGTTATTGAAAATAATCGACAACTGTTATAGAAGAATATAAATATACACCATGAAGATTTCTGAAATATCTTCGAGTAACATTATCTATTGAATAATTTTGATTTGCACCAAAATTGCATTATTGGTCTCATTCTCGAATATTTTTCAATAATCTAATGATGTTCAAGAATCAATAGGCCACCGCAGAATAGACCTGATTGGCTCTCAGCAAAACAATGTAATTGGGTATTTGGTGTAGTTCCTGGAAATCATAATCAAATACCAATAAATATAAATAGCATAAATGACATGAAAATCGCAGATTCCACTGCTTTCAATACCTTTTCATGGAGCAGTGAAATTTTTACTGCATTTGCAGCAAAATCTCTACGAAGCATGCACACTTGCATTTTACTGCACTTGCAGTAAGAATTCTACTGCTCTATGAAAAGGATCCTTAACTCAAACGAAAATTACATCTCCCAGTTGAAAAAAAAATATATTCGGTCACCTAAATGAATTTTATTCAATATAAGTGTCCAATGGTTGAGGCAAGAAAAACAGGGAAAACATATTTGGATACTTTATAATGCTATCAAATTTCACGAGTGACAACACATACTGTTTTCAACAAACATTGCACTCTAGCTTTATTTCATTTGGTTACAATAAGTAGTTTATAATACAGGGTAGTTGGTAGGAACAAGTAATAACTTTCATTCTAATACATTACAATGCTAAATCAGTATTTGAAGTATCAGAAGTGGCTGTTTTCAGCCAGTAGATGTGATTTTCCTTGATTACAGTTATGCATTAAAATCGTTCAGGCTAATTTTTAGAAAACGTCGTTTCATCCGTGTTTTCAGACAATGAAAAAAAACTCTTTATGACTCTTCCTGACATCTATTGGCGAGTAGTAATACTCACAAAGCTCGGTCACCCAGATACTTATCTATACATACAAAATCGAATTGCCAGTTTCGACTACAAACGGAAATTTGGATATTTACACAATGTATACTTTCACAGATTATCTAATACTTTGTACAATAATCGTGGATCAAATTCACGAATGTAATGTTACTTACCTGACAACATCAGAGGGAAATCTAAAGAAATTTTTCTTGCAATTGTAGCTCTTGTTAATTCAGAATTTAGCATCATATGTTTCTTCCATATCTTTAAGAACTATATTATAACACAAGTAGAAATCTGGATTAACACACTAAACGAAAACCCTAGAGGAAATACTCATCACGGATTTGACAGGTTTCACCGAAATTCTGGGGTGTGCGTGAAATACCCCCTACACCACGACTTTCCTAGCTGTGTGTTAATTAAGCTGTGCTATAGTCAATAAGTGAGATGAAATAAAATGATAATGAAAAAAGTGAATAATATTAGAGAAAACAACTGATTTTTTTTAATGAATTTGCATATTATTTAGTATTTTTCAATATTTTCGACGAATTAACAGATGAAGTTTTCATACAAAATAGATTTTTAAAAAGAATATGTTCTAAATTTTGCTAGAGAAAAGTCATTTGCTTTCCTTGTTGAATAGTCATAGTCATTCATGGTTAATTTCAAATTCTAAATTCAATATATATCTTATAATTCTGTTTCTGAATAGTTTGAAGTGGCTTGATAATGGTTTTATTTGCTGTTCCCTAAATTGAGATGAGGTATTAGATTTTTTAATAAATTAATGAAAAATATATTGTTTCTATGTAATGTATCTGGAATTGATTCTATATAAAAGTCCCAAAATATTATTAAATGCCCCTAAAAAGGACATTTATCTAGATAATTTCTAACTTTCTGGAAATCATTCATATTCAATATAGAAGTTGAAAATTTTTCTGGCACTGAATTGAATATTTCAATTTCTGATGACAAAGTCATCAGCTGCTACTTCATTTTTTTATACACAGTGCAAATTTTGCATTTGATGGATTTCTTCGTAGTATTGAATTAGCATATGAGTTTCTAAATTTGTCACTTAATTATGGGTAGGTAATGACGGCAGATGCTGGAGGAAGTCTGGGGTTTGTTCCATTGTGTATTCAGGGGTAGCACATAATGCAAACAATCCGTGCAAATTCTGTTTTTTTTTTCTTTCCAACTTTTGAGGTGATTTTATATTCAAGCCTCAAATAATGAAAATATTATGCTTGGAAGTTGAGTTAGATTGGGCGATATAAACTTTTTGAACCTGTCTGCAACTCAACTGAAAACAGTGAGGAAAAGTGGGAGATTTATGGTCATTGAAAAGGAAAGAATTAAACGGATTCTTCGTTTTATTCAATTGCTTAAAAATATATTTCATTGAAATGCACAACACTCTTATATTTATACCTGCTTTTTCGATTCATTCACCAAAATAGAGTAAAATCTAATTCATACAAAAAAGTTTCTCGCAAAAAACTTGTACTTTCAATGAGCTCAACCACATAAATTTCATTCATCTATGAAACAATTAAAACTACTCGACATGGATACCGACTTTAGGGGTTCACACAAACCTCTTTTATACAAACTCACAAGCTCCAGTGGGAATCATCAAACAATACACTTACAAACGATCGATAACGGTGAAAAATATAAAAACCGACTATTAGTTCTTCTGTACTTTTGCGGGAGTGTCTGAATCGTTTTCTTCGCTTGCCCTCTTCACACCCCCCTCGATTTTGGGCTTCTTTTCCTCGCCCTGAGGCAGCTCGACCTTCTTTGACAGCTCTTCGAGAGTAAAGTTTCTAGTTTTCTCGATGCTAGAGTCACAAGATGAACACTTGTCCATAGACGCCTTGCAAGTGTTGCACATTGTATGACCGGAGAGACACTGGTAAATGGGAGGGCTCATGTACTCTTTACAGAAGGGACATTCTAACAGCTGCAGGAGGATCTTCTTTGCCTTCCTGATGATGGCGTCTTTCACCTCCGCTTTAGAGTCTTCCTTGTCCTTGGATTTCTCTCCTAAAAGAAAATCTAATAAATTGATATTGCCAGATATATTTATTTATACAGTTGACCATACAACTAATAATAAAATTTAATGCCTAGACAAGAAATGAAAGATAACATTTTGGTTGAAAGACTTGAAGATACTCATGTTGAAATGTTCATAATTGAATATTTTGTAAATTCTTCGAATTTTGGCTGGAATTGGTAAGTTTGTTACTTCTGGTTAGGATCTCCCTGAGTGTGAATCATAAAAATCAGTGAAGAAAACAAAACTCTTTCTCACAGATCTCATATTGCAATCATATTGACATTTTTATTCGTAATATTTTCACAAGCAGCCAATTACTTCATTGAAAATTACATATTAGCCTCAATTCAGAAAGATTTGAATTCAACAAATTAATGAGAAAATACATCAAAACTACAGATCATGAAGTAAATTCACCTATTAGTTTATTTCCATCAGCACCATTAACCATATCATCGTGAATACAATAACTTAGTATAAAAGCAATATTTAATTATTACTGCTCTTTTCAGAAATAAAGTAATCCAATTTTTATCAGTGAAGAGGCAAAATGAATTCTAAAGCAAAATGCTGTTTCTAATTTGCTCAAAAGTAGATCAAAAAGAAATGACGTACCTTCTTCCACGATGTTAATAGTATATGTAATCAATCCTGGTCCAAACATTCTCTTAACACTTTCCCTGTTGATTTTGGTGGTCATTCGCTTGGAAATCTCTTTCCTGTTGTCTTTATAAACGTGAAACTTGGATTTACAATTTCCACTGACACACTTAAAACAGTGCTCCCTCTCATTGAACAAGATGATGTTCTGGTTGGTTATTGAAATTGAAAAATTACTCTTGTCTGATTTCAACTTTATTTCATATTGACAGGTATCAGCAGGGTCTGTGGAGCAAATGCTCAGTCCAAAATTGTTATCATCAAAGTCAAAGATGCTGATATAGGTCTTGCCATTCTTCTCTAAGACATCGATGTTATAGTAGGCGTACACATTCTTGATACAGAACATGTTAGTATGGTAAACTTCACTGTGCTTTTCCTTGAAATGAGGAGCGATTCTTTGAACCTTGATAGATTCGAAACAGTTCGCCTTCGGACAAATCACTGAACGCTGTTCACACACTTTCTCGTGATCTTTGATATCGACAAAGGGTATTTTTTTCCCGCAGTCTTTGAAGTTGCATGGGAAAGTCATCAGTTTGGCGAGGTGTTCGTAAATGGTAGCTCGGGTGTTGATGGTAGTCTTGATAGAGCTGCATCGGCCACACTTGTACTGGTTTCCATCTTCAGAAATGAGAGCTACTGGTGACACGGACAGGAAGCTGTCGCAGAGAGAACATTTCAGCTGTTCAATAACATTCTCTGGAGGGATGAAGTAGGAATCCATGGTTATTTTTACTGAAAACAAAAATGTGAGGAATTTTTTTACCGCTGTTACCTCACATAAGTTTTGTAATATAATCTGGCAAAACCAACCTGAGTGATGTATTTACGAACTTTTAAAACTGAGTTTTGAATACAACCCAAAAGACACGCCACAAAACAACGCCGCTCATCAATCAATAAAGCGGAAAAAGGAAAAAAAAAGATGCACTAGAGCGAGAGTGAGGTTATAATGCGGTGGTGCCAAGCCAAGCCAGTGTTCAGTGTTCACTACTGGATTCTGGATTTGCCGATGCCATCCAAAGCTCCAAGGATGCCACCCTGACAAAAATAGGCGGATATTCGAAAGAATGTTAATGGAATCATTCGAATGATTCGAATGACTTAGAAAATTAATGCAATCAATGGCTGCGTCTAACAGCTTACAGCGCTCGAAGTTGCTTCATAAAATTTGACATTTCACCATTGAAAACTCAAGTTTTGTGCAGCGGCTTCAAGCGCTGTAAGCTGTTAGACGCAGCTAATGCCTCCATTTGAGAAACATTCAGAGCTATTCACTAAGTAAAGTGGTTATCGGTTATCGCAGTTGCTAACTGTCGTAGCAACTTTACTTGCCATAATGACGGTGGTAAGCTGTTTTTCCTTAACAAGATATCTAAAGCAGTTGCCTGTGAACCACTACTCACAGCAACTGGTCATTATAGTAGCAACTTAACTTGAAAAGTGAATACCAATTTCTCGCTTAGCAACTGACCTTGAACATAATGACAATTTTTAGTCGCTATCGATAACAACTCTGCTTAGTGAATAGCCCTGATTGACTGTTTTCCGGTTTTCCCATATATTCCTAGATGAACATAAATTACACTACAACAATTACCTTATATGCGTTATGATATATTATTATAATTCAGTGGCTTGTCCTCTTAGGTATATCACTTTAGTGATATATATTCGAACGGGCCACTTTACATAATTGCGATTGAACTTCGCAGGTAGGAATCGTATGATTATTATCCATTGATCAATCAGTCTGATGAGCTGAGGAACTTTAGTCAAATGCCGAAAATATCGAACAATAATATTCAATATTCTCGGGTCAAATGCTATGCAAATAAGAACGTATACCGAGTGAAAAGGTAAGGCGAGTGGAATGGAATCTTCGTTCGCACTATTCGAGTCTTTTTGAAAATCTAGCTCGTCAATTCAAATATAGGTATTGAATGAATATTGAAATAATTTTGAGCTCTGATGGTTAACAACAGCACATGTATCAGTACTTTTCTTCGGGTTTGAAGGTCGTCGTTCTTTGGAATTTCTTCCTGACGTTTCGCTAGCGCGAGTGGCTAGCTTCTTCGGAGGCTCACTCATCTTAACTACTATTCCGATGACAGTCATGGGCATCGGCCGTCAAAATTTTTGCCCGCAGTCACTCTGAAAACGGCCGCAGTATAGTTGCGGCTGCGAAATGGTTGTTTCGCGTCCGTCGAAAAAAATCAAACACAGAAATTGAAACCATTCCATAAAATTCCAAAAACAGCACCTTGTCAAGCAAAGAGGATGCCTTCATATGTCTGCTATTGGCTATAGCATCATTTTCATGTTTTGGTCTCAAATTCAGAACATAGAGTTCAGTGAGGCCATTTTTCCACTGATCATCGACGGGACAAATAAAAAAGCTTCTAGTGTAAAATTTCACATTTTATTATTTAAAATAAATAGTTAATCAAATCTGCCATGAACAGCGACTAAATATAATAAATTGCACTACTATAGATATATCATTAAGTACTAGGTAAAAGTTTTAATGTATTAAAATCACAGTTTTATAGGTAAATATACATCTAAACACTAGATATTTTAACGTCAACGAATATTTCTCATTGAACAAATAAAAAGTATCTTTGTTTTCACCCGAAAATCTCTAGTACATTTCAAATGACTTTTCATATAGGTACGATTGCACAGAAAATGTGGTTCATTCATACAGGGTTTTTCAAAAAAAAGTTTTAATAATTTTTGCAGATAAGTTTTGGCATTTGATGGAAACACATACTGAAACACCCTGTATAAACAAAAATCTGTAAATGTCTATAAAACATCACACTGTCGTGATTAAAATGGTGACTTTTGAGCTAAATTCACTCTCGATAAAAATGCTGAAAAAACAGAAAAAATGCGAACTGAAGAAAAAGTAAAAACCTTTCTGGGAACTCGGCGGTCATTGAAAATGAAAACAAAATTATTGCGATGAAAATTAAGGTTAAAATAACTTCAAGAACTGCACGCTTTCAGTGAAGTAACTAAACTAAAACATGACATCTAAAACAAAAGCAACTTTCTAACTCAATTGACAATTTTTATTGCTTTGAGATCTGGGAATTTTTTCACCGAAATTCTCTGAAAGTTGTTTCTCTTTTTGTGCACCGTGATATCTTGTCTGAAATTTAATTGTTTATTTACAAATATACAGAGATAGTATGAAAAAGTACAAAAACTTCATAGTGTTACTCCACTTTTAGAAAAGTCTCTTGCACGTCGATATAGTTTGAGGATTATGTACATTTCAGAGAAGATTAAAATCTAAATGGTGATTTCACAAGTGACGTACCCTGTATATTTCATCAGGTTCAACTCTCATGAATCACTGTGTTCAGTTCTCCTATTAACGTGCCCGAAGACTTTTCTCTTAAACTATTACCCTGGCCAATGCTCAGGGTTCATACTCGCTCTGTATCGAGGATTGCTTCATTTTTCATAAGGATGAGCAATTTTTTTCATAACAAAATTCTATTCGCTGATGCATTCTTCGTCTTCGATGTGCTATCGACCGAAGAAGCCTAAAATTTTCCTTCTAGGAGGTGGTACTGGCTCCCTGTCCATTTTCCGCATCCTGATTTCTTGATTCGAGAGCTTGTTTTTGAGTTGCTCGTCCAACAATTCGTGCATATCCATCTGAAAAATATATCAAGTTCAGTAATGTGAAGTCGGCAAATGTCAAATTTTCACTATGATGGGGTTTACAAAACCGCGACACGTGTTTTTCTATGAAAGATCTTCCGTGATAGACCCATTACAGGGGGGCCTGTTTTTGGGGGGTAGTTTCCGAGCGGCTAGAAACATCCCAGTAAGATGTTATGAGTTAGGTTTTTAGCACTCTGGTAATTAATATAAAATACATAAATATGTTCAGTTTTCAACAATAACAATGACGGCGGTAACGTCGGCAACTTCGCAAATAAATCAGTATTGAGTTATGACATCCCAACCAAATCTTGACGTTAAAAAAATGAAATAAATAAAATGGTTTTGTCTGTTTAATTATGTTGAAAACGAGTAAATGAGGACCTGTGTGATGTTTTGACAAAGAAAACGACAATTTTTTTGTATTCAAACAGCAGAAAGTTTATGTGAAAATTTGTGAAGTTTCACAACAAAATGAACCTGTATCTCTGAAATTATACGAGACCGCCGAAAATGTTATGAGGATTTTTTGTACAGGAGACTGAATATTAGGTATGTCTCAAGTTTTTTCAAAAAAAAAGTGTTCATAGCGACCAAATTATCAGCCATATAGGTTTAAACACGAAAATACACCCCCCTTTCTTTAAGAACCCTTTCCGACGACTCACCTGCCACTGCTCCAGCTGCTGACTGAGCTCGACCTTCTGCTGAATCGACTCCAACAGCTGGCTGTTGGCCTGCATTAGCTCAACGCGCGTCTTCGCGAGCTCAACCTCGGCCTTGGTCCTCCGCTGCACGGCGGCGTCGCGGTCCTCGCGCGCCTTCGCCACCACATCGTCCTGCGCCAGCGACGAGTCGCAGGCGTCGTGGCGCGCCCTGTCGCGCTCCTCCACCGCCGACGCTAGTTCCACTTCGCACACGGACGCCTGCGGGCCAAAAAATTAGTTAAAATTAAATTCGAAAAAATATAAGAAAGTCGAAAATATAGAAAAAAATGTGTGCATTCAACTTGTAACTTCGTCTCAACATTTATGGACATTTTTTTGATTTTTTTCAGATTTGTCATTATTTCCGTTTATGTCGTTTTTTAATTTTGTCGTCGATTTTTATGCTCCACCGCCGACGCTATTTCCACTTCGCACGCGGACGCCTGAGGGTGAAAATTCGAGTTGTAATTGAATTCGAATAAAAATATAAAAAAATAGAAAATATAGAAAAAAATAGGTGCATTCAACTTGAAAGTCCAATTCAGGATTTATGGATATTTGTTCGTTTTTTTCAGATTTATCATTTTATTTCCGATTGTCGTTTTTTAATTTTTTCGTCGATTTTTTTCTGCACGTCTTCGAAAAAAACAATAATTCGGAATAAAACGGAAATGAAAATTGAAAAATTTATATGTTGAAAAAATTGCACACATTCAACTTGAATTTTTGTTTCAGGATTTATGGATATTTTCAAATTTTTTCGGTTTTTCATAATTTCATTTCCTTTTTATTCGTGCTGTTTTTGATTTTTCTCCTTCGCAGGTCAGCGAGAGAAAATGAAAAGAAATTGAATACGATTGAAAATTAAACAATTGTATGTATTGAAAAAATTGGGAACATATAACTTGAAGCTTCGTTTCGAGATCTATGAATATTAATTTTTATTTTTTCAGTTCTTTTATGATTTCATTCCCTTTCATTTTATACATCGTTTTTGATTATATCATTGATTATTTTTGCTTATTTCTCTGCGAGAAAAAGATAAATCAAATTCAAACCGGATTAAAAATCAAATGAATGATTTTATAAAAAAATTAGGAACATATAACTTTGAACTTCGTTTCAGAATATACGATATTTTAAAAGTTTTTTCATCTTTCTTATTAATTTATTTCCTTATATCTTGTGTTTTTTATTTTTAGTCAATTAATCATTTTTATACTCGTCAGATGAAAACTGAAAAAGAATCCAAACTTTTACTCCGATACTTTTAGTGAATTTTTTTCAGTGGCCCCATTCTTTTAATTTGTTTTATGTTGATGATTTTTAATTTTTTCATCTGATTTTTTCTCAAACTATAATTTTTTTCCTGATTTTCGAAGTTTTTCTTTGATCGATTGCTTCTTTTCCTAATCTTCGTTCCCTAAATTGCTTTACCCTCGAGAATAATCTTCATATATTGTTCTACGATAAGTCTCATTTTTCATTGCTCAAGCCAATTACAAATATTGACCATTTATTTTTCACATTAAAAAAAATCAATTGGGAGCTACGTGATAAACGTATCTTCCAAACCTTTGAAATTCCTACGTATCAAAACAATGAGTTAGTTTCTCCAATTCATCCAGAAGCGCAAAAAAACTCCACAGAGAACTATCACTGGAGAATGAAGGCATGTTATCGATTGAAAAAAATGGTCTAAAATTTTTCGTTTCCGTTAGCCAGCTAACGAACGTTCACCCTGAGAAGTCGAAACTTGTGTAAGCAATTGATTAACGAGGCCTCACCTCTTAACGTGTGATTGACCAACACGGGCAGGGATTTGAACCCCGGTATTCCGCTTGAAAGGGGGACGTGCTGACCCCTACAATACAGAATCACTTCTCACTAGGACCTACATAGCAAATGGATACACTCACTTTGGTATTCAGCTCCATGATTCTTTCTGCTCTCCTAGCCAGTTCTTCGTCTCGCTCTTGTATTTCTCTCCTCGCTTGTTCTAATCGTTCTAAAAGCCTAACTACGTCAGTATCCAATACCAACCCGACTAATTCCTGAGCAACTTCGCTGAGCAAACCTGGTGAGAATCTGAAAAGGAGAATCATCAAAAATCAATAGTTAGGTCGTGTGGATTTGGATTCATTGATATGAAGATGTAATAATAATGAACTACAGCAGAACATGGCAAATTTGAAGATGATCAAAAATAATTCTTTCATTTTATTGAGAATGTACACATATTACTAACTTTATTTTTTCTATTGGTCATTCAACTAGCAGTACTAAGTAAATCGCTTATTTCAATAAAAGAATTGTTCGCATTATTATTCACATCATGTTGTATCTTCTATAGAAGAATTCATAGTGTTAAAATCGATGAGAACAGAAGTTCCGATTTTACAAAGAATTAACCGATAACTATAAAATTTTGTTTTATTATAATTTTTCAATTATTCTCGTTTCATCTGATATCTTACAGTGGCATACAGAAATTGAGTAATATTTCTGATTAGAAACCAAAAACTTGCAAACAGACATGATTACTCAATGCCTGAAATAATGTACGTACAGTCAGACATTTTTTTCTCATAAAAAACGTATGAAACTCTCTGAAGTATTAGTACAGTTTGGTCCCACGTTGGGCGCCGAAAGTTTATTGTGTCAAAAAATGTGCCAAGTACCAACTGCATTGAAGAATATATTTGAGGCAAACAAAAAACCAAAGGAAATACCCATACTCGTGGGATTTATATGGACATAAATAGACCCAATCCTGAGAGGGATAGCGCCGATGAGGACACAAACTCATCAGCAGACACCTCGACCAACACTAATGTGGAGATGGACCACAGCAGTGACATATCAACGGGGACGCAAGGAACCGACAAGACAGTCTCAGAGGGAGTCAAGAATCTGAAACTGCACAGAAGACCCCCTGGTGTATCCGGCGCCCAGTGGAGGAAAATGGTAAAGGCTGAGAAAATCGCTGCAGGAACGTGGACAATGGTGAAGCCACGGGGCAAGGCACGCGAAAGGCAAGAACCCAAGGGCGACAAGGACAAAGGAACCGAGGGAAGAAAACGAACTCGGGACGAATCCAAGACGCCCGAAAAAACGACCAAAAAGGCCAGGAAGGTCACTAAACCTTCTGGTACCTATAGCGAGGTCGCAAATATACTCAGGATGGCGGTGATTGACAAACGCCATCCTGAGATTTCTCTTGATCAGAGGCAGGCGGACCTGATCCAAGACAAAATAGTGGAGGAAATGAACGGAGCACCCTCGGGGAGCCAAGATCCGATCCAGTTCCTCAAAACAACGTTCAGCGGAGGGGCACTCTGGGTAACCTGCGCGAACGAGAAAACTAGAGACTGGCTCCGGGAAAAGGTAGGAGAGATGGGTCCAATTTGGGAGGGTGCTGACATCACCGTGGTGGAGTCAAAGGAACTCCCAAGAAGACCCAGGGTCCTGGCCTTTTTTCCGGGACCAGAAAGCGATCAGGAGGAGACGGCACGCTCACGGCTAGGGAAACAAAATCCGACCCTAAAAGTGGAAGGCTGGCTACTCCTGAGCAGGAAAGCGGAGAAGGGGGGCCAGATATTGGCGTACTCCATCGACGAGAAGTCCTACGGAGCCTTGGAGCGGGTCCAGTTTAAGGCTTTTTATAAGATGAACAGGGTGACGTTCCGGGTCCTGAGGGGTCTCACTGGTGGGGGCGATGGCGATGGTCAAGGTCCTTCAAGCAAACCTCCATCATAGCAAGGGAGCCTCGGCAGTCCTTGCTGCAATAAAAGGGGAATTTGATTTGGCCCTCATACAAGAACCTTGGATTAACAAAGGAAAAATCATGGGACTCGGGGGAATAGGCAAGCTGATCTACTCATCCGCCTCACCGAGAACATGCATAATAATTAGAAATAATATACAAATACTACCGCTAGGGAATTTCTGTTGTAGGGACCTAACGACAGTAAAACTGAAGATGGCAGGGAAGAAGGGGCCGAGGAAGATAGTGATATCATCAGCCTACCTCCCATATGATGACCCAAACCCTCCACCTACAAAAGAATTAGAGGAGCTGGTGACTGAATGTAGAGCGAACGGATCACACTTAATCATCGGCTGCGACTCTAACGCACACCATGAGGCAGCGTGGGGAAGCACCGAACACCAACGCCAGAGGTGAGTCTTTACTACAATTTATTATGACTAATGACTTGGATATACTAAATGTAGGCAATGAACCGACTTTCGTAACATCTAATAGGAAAGAGGTAATCGACGTAACAATGGGAACGAGATATATAAGCACCATCATCAAAAATTGGCAAGTGTCTGATGAGGTGAGCTGCTCAGACCACAGACATATCCGATTCGAGCTAACGGGAAATGAGACCGAAACAGAAACGTATCGCAATCCCCGCAGAACAAACTGGGACGGCTATAGAGCAGACCTAGAGAATGGGTTGAAGGGAATTAAGACAAAGATACATAACACGAATGAACTTGAGCTGGTGGCGGGACAACTACAGAACGCAATCATCTCAGCATTCAACGACAACTGTCCACCTATTAGCAAGGTTAGCACCAGGAACGTGCCCTGGTGGAACAACGAACTCGCTAAGAAAAGGAAACTGGTCAGAAAACTCTTCAACAAAGCAAAACTCTCAGGCGAGTGGAGGAAATACAAGAACTCTCTCACCGAGTACAACAAAGCATTGAGGCTAGCCAAAGGAGAATCGTGGAGGAAACACTGCGAGGAAGTGGAAGGCACTCACGAAGGAGCAAGACTCTGCAAGATTCTCTCCAAAGAACCCAAACAAACGATTCGAACCATTAGGACAGAATCAGGGGCTTATACGCAGAATGGAAAAGACACCCTGGAAGAACTGTACAGGGCACACTTTCCAGGATCAATGTATACAAACCTATCAACTGAGGCCTGGAGACAATCAGAACTGGAACCTCCCTTGTGGGCCTCCAGGGAAGAATGGCAAGTCTCAAAGAAAGTGATAGATGTGGAAAAAACGAAATGGGCAATCAACTCATTTCAACCGTATAAATCGCCAGGGACGGATGGCATTTATTCTATCATGCTACAAGAAGGTATAAACCTGCTAGCACACAAACTATGCACGGTACTAAGGGCCAGTCTTGCGCTGGGATACATACCAAAAGCATGGAGAACAATCACAGTTGTCTTCATCCCTAAACCTGGAAGAACGGCACAGGAAGGAGCGAAGGCACTGAGGCCAATAAGTCTTATGTCATTTATACTTAAGACCCAGGAAAAACTGATGGACAGGCACATTAGGGATACGGTATTGGTAAACCAACCTCTACACAAGGACCTACACGCCTATACAACAGGCAAATCTACAGAGACAGCACTACACCAACTCGTAGAGAAGGTGGAAACTGCACTGAGAAACAAAGAGGTCTTGCTGAGTGCATTCCTTGACATCGAGGGAGCATTCAACAACACATCTCTAAACTCAATCTCAAGGGCGTCGAGACGAAAAGGCATCGATGAGACCTGCTGCAAGTGGATAGACTGCATGCTAAGGGAAAGAATTATCCACTCCTCTTAAGTGGGAGAAACACTGGCGGCCAAGGTCACCAGGGGCTGTCCGCAAGGGGGAGTCCTGTCACCACTGCTGTGGAACCTGGTGGTGGAAGACCTGTTAATCACACTCGAGAGGAATGGACACAAAACACTTGGGTACGCAGATGATATAGTCATTACGGTCCAAGGCAAATTCAACAACACGGTTAGGGAAAGAATGCAAATGGCCCTAAACCTGGTCAGTACATGGATAGATAAGGAGGGACTAACCATTAGCCCCTCCAAATCAACCATTGTAGCGTTTACCCGAAGACGGAAGTTAGAGAGCTTAGGACCTCTAACCCTCCAAGGTACCCACATACAGCTGTCGGGGGAAGCCAAATATCTCGGGGTGATTCTAGACTCGAAGCTCACCTGGAACCAACAGCTGGCAAAAGTAAAGAAAAAAGCCGAGGCGACGCTAATGATAGCCAGACGGACACACGGAAAAACATGGGGGCTAAATCCCAAAATGATGTATTGGATATACAACATTGTAGTGAAACCCATGATCACATATGCATCTTTGGTATGGTGGACAAAGACAACACAAAAAATAGCCGCGGTTGAGTTGAGCAAGATACAAAGACTTGCATGCCTTAGCATAACGGGAGCTATGAAAACAACACCAACACTAGCCATGGAAGCACTGTTGGACCTCCCACCGATTGACTTGACAATTATGGGAGAGGCAAGAATGGGACTTCTAAGGCAACAAAAATCGAGCAAGAGATCGGATCACAACAAGATAAAGGAGATAGTGGGCGGAAACATTCTTGAAATGGAACCAACGGACCACATGACTCCTAGATACTCCTTCAACATCAACTTCGAGGTTATCATACAAGATCGAAGGGAATGGTCAGATGACAACATCAGGGGCAAACCCGGAGAGAGGATCTGGTATACGGACGGATCCAAAACCAGGGAAGGAACTGGTGCTGGAATATACAGTGAGGGGAGAAACTCTCAAATAAGTGTCTCACCAGGAACAAACACCTCCGTATTCCAGGCAGAGATGTACGCTATCTTGCAATGCGCAAGAGAAATCAATATGAGGGAAATGCGTAATGCACGGATCAAAATATGCTCAGATAGCCAGGCATCACTGAAGGCTCTTATGAACCCGAAAGTGACATCAAGACTGGTATGGGAATGCCGAGAAGAGCTCAGTGTCCTTTCAGAACATAACAAAACAACTTTGTTATGGGTTCCAGGACACTGTGGCATCGAGGGCAATGAAAAAGCTGATGAACTAGCCAGAAACGGTTCATCAACTCCATATATTGGTCCAGAACCCGCACTCGGGATTACTAAATCCGACATTCGAGGATGCATTGGGGACTGGATCAAACGAAAACATAAGGAGAGGTGGAAAGATGCCCCTCTCATGCACCACGGGAAAACATACATTAAAGAACCGTCAAAACACAAAACTGAAGAACTACTCAAGCTGAGCAGGAATCAAGTTCGAACAATAACGGGCCTTCTCACTGGTCACAGCCCAATGAGAAAACACCTGCACAAAATGGGGCTGTACAACGGAGAACTTTCCTGCAGACAATGTGGCAAAGGAACAGAAACAGCCAAACACATACTGTCAGAATGCGAAGCACTAGACCGCAAGAGACAGGCAATATTCGGGAAGCCCAGGCTAACTCCCGAAGAATACAACAGTCATCCGGTGAAGAACCTGTACAGATTGGTACAGGGGACTAGAATTACGGAGTGGGTGCTGTGAAACTAATTGGAATGCACAAAAAGCCCAAGAGGCTGAGGTGCAGCTGGTGACAGGACCAGCATCCGATGAGGAAAAAAAAAAAAAAAAGGAAATGGAAGTGTGCCTTCATGTTTTGAGATGTAGGAAAGAAGTAAGGGGTAGATATTATACCTGACATTACCAATTAATTCGAAACAGAAGTTGCAAAAATCGAGAGCAAAAAGAGACTTTGAAATCCAGTATATGAGATCAGATCTCTATACACAGGGATGCCCTCAGACATTTTGTCAGGGAAAAATTAGCTCAGAAAGTGAGCAGTTTTTCGGATCAAGGGGGTCTGCATACAAATTCATATTTCAATTGGTTTCGTCTCCTTGGACGAGAGGCGGGGCTACTACTTGAAGAATTGTCATTGGGTCTAATGCCTGACAGATGGTAGTAGTTAAAATTTTATTATGACAATTTGACTCATGTATAAAATATGCCATAAGCTGCCGTGATTTTATCATTATGACAGCGAAAAAACTTTGCCCTAAGTTTTTCAGCGACAAAACGGCACCTGACTCTTGAAAGCATGGCAACCAGAATAATTGTAAACAAATATTTGACGGCGTCTTTGTCAATGTTTCACTTGCATTGTCAAAAGAGTATATCTGATCTGTGAAAATGAAATATAAACATTGTGTTTTAACAATTGCACTTTTCCGTTGAATTGAATAAACTAAACTGTATTCATTAAATTGTACCGAATTACACTCGAGCTTCTTTTTGTCGAAGAAAACTTGACATTTATGATTCGAGTTTAGTTGCCTTCCGGCAAATTAACTCAAAAAACTGCCATAGTTTTTTTCGTTGAGTTGCCTCGCAACAAAATTCTCATCGAAATGTCAGATTTACTTCGACAAAAAAAGCTCTGTAATTATGAGTGAAAATATAAATCGAATGTTTCAATTGCATTGAGACTCCACACTGGGCAAACTGCCTAGTGCCATTAAACCGAATATTTCCCTCATATATAAAATGTCCCGTAAGATCAATGCAATTATCGAAAACTTACAGCGGTAATTGCATTTTATCGAAAACTTACAGCGGTAATTGCATTCTATCAAGTCACCATAACAACACGTTTGAAACCGTATCGCTAGACGTCAGTAAACAACACAAATAAATGTCAGATAGACTTCAAAAATAGAAAAACATTTAGCGTTTAGGTGAGTACTCCATACAATCTATAGAGAAAATTATAAATGAACAAAAAATAACATTTCTTGAGAATTTCTTTATTCGTGAAATATTCCAATGAATTACATTCGTGCCTAGAAATGACCAGATAATTTTGCATTCAAGCGTGATATCTTATACAAATTGCATTCGGTTATTTTCCTGTTTTGTAAAAGAGCCCTCGTCCTTCGGACTCGGGCACTTTCGCCAAAATATGAAAATAAACTCTTGCAATTGTTAGATATCAAGCTTTCTTGCAAAATTATCGGCAATTTTTATGCACTAGTGCAATTATAACCGAGAAGGCATTTCTTTTCATTCAGATTTGTATACTGAGAGGGCAGCACTCACCTGGAATCGTCCATAGAGCTGGTGGAACAGTCCGAATGCAGGCCACTATCGTCATCGGAGTGGGACTTGAGCTGCGCCACTAGCGACCTCAGTTGGCGGTACACCGACATACACTCTTGCGACAGCGTCGGCTCCGAAATGTCCATTTCTGATAAGAGAGACCGATGTTCACCGGCTGGTCAGACATACACACACAGTTAGTTATCGGGGTTAGTACGATACGCGGTACACGTTAGTGTCGACCATTTTGTACAGATGGATATGGGTTAAAGACAGAGTGTTATGATCCACATGCTAATGGGGGTTGGGGCGAGGAGGACTACATATAATATAGCCTTAGAGCCGGTGATCGCCAGACTTTCGTTATTTTATAAAAGCTGAAAGTTTATCTGCGCATGTCCCCCACATAGGTAAAAACAATCAGCGACTATGGAGTTTGGATCTTGGTTGCTTAGACAGGCAGCAAAGATTCTCTTCCAAGTCATGTGTTTTCTTATATATTTCTTACGGCTGTCGTAGCTTCAAGCGCACATTTTCTTGATAACTTTCACATTATGCCAAAAGATGCCAATCAACTCATCAACAGACGTGGAATAATTCTTCAATATCAAAGTTCATTCATATTTTTATGACTATTTCTGGGCCTAAACTATTATTTTCCGTATAAACTTCTATGTGAAGCTTCATCATCTTTCTGCCAATATATCAGTCAAACCATTTTATCAAACTGACAGATAGATATCTGCATCTACTTTACCCTTCAGAAAAGATAACTTTGTCTTACATTGTCAAGTAAAGGGTAATAATGACATTATAGGGCAGTTGGCGTCACAAGAACGCTACAAATACTGTCAAACGTGAGTATAAGTATAATTTAATAAAGAAAGATCAAGGGTGTCTGGCAGGGGGCTGAAACCAGAGTAAATGTCTGACAATGGATGATGTGATTTATAATATCATTCCGAAGAAGATATTGAAAATCTGAGCTTTTTACTTTGATGAAAGTGAGGTACTATTTTAAACACCTTTGCTACCTGGTATCTGAAGACCGAACCATCATCCAAACTTCCTAATCGCTGATCGTTCTCACCTGTGTTGGGGGAAGGAGAAACTTTCAGCTTTTATAAAATAACGAAGGTCTGGCGGACGCGGGGTCTTGCTCTAAAATACCTATTGCTGATAAAAGATTCTCTGTCAATTTCTACAAATATACCCAAGTACGGCTCATACAATTTCTAAACAGTTGCACATCATTGACAACTTACAATAATATCATCTTTTATAGTTTTTTTGCGGACGTTGTAGCTTGAATCTTACATTTTCTTGATTTCTCATACATAATGTCAAAAGATGGCAAACAATTCAAAAATTCATAGATTATTCATATTCTGAAGATTATTTTAATGTCCAGTCTTTCATTTCCTTTATAAAATTCTATCGTCAACACTAGTTTGAAGCTCCTTTAGCTTTCTGTCAGCATTTCAGTTAAAGTAAGAAACATAAATCTCCACAGTATCACTACTACGGTTCGGGTTTAAGGGCCGTCGTTTTTTGGAATTTCTTCCTGCATTAAATCTCCACAAATTTTTCCCCAGTGAAGAAAACTTTGTCGTGCATTGTCAAGTAAATGGAAATATCTACATTATAAAGTAGATGCCGTAACAAAAATGTTAACAAACATTTTCAAAGAGAATAATTAACTATCCTATGTTTATAAACAATGGTGATACCAAGCTACTGATATACGTATTAGGTTGACAATGAATTTGGTGTTGCCACGATCAATTTCATACTAATTTATCTATTGACAATTACAACCTGAAAGTGACAGCTTTGTGTTCCGGTGGATACTTGAAAAAAATATAATATCAAGATCAAGAGCTGTATTTTCTGAAACAAATAATTTTATAGAAATCAGAATTGACGATCCATTCTGGAAAATGAAAAAAAAAAACAATATATCAAAGAGCTTTGTGAAGCAGGATGAAACTGTACTATTTTTTATTAAATTGTATGAGCTCTATTAGATAAATGGCCAAAACTGAAAATTCCACATTATCTGCGACAAAAATATATGATTTGTGTAGTGAACTAATGAGAAATTCTCAAAATAAAACCCCCAGCTCATCTCAAGTAATGTTTATTTGTTATTAATGATAATGTAAAATTTGTTTCAATGAAGAGAAATTGATTTTAGCACGACAAAAATCACTATCAATTTAGCAGCAATAAAGACCTGAAATCAGCGCCGATCTCGATTCAACATTATTACTCTCTGCGATGTTTTTATGTTCCTCGTATGATATTTAGGAGGAAAATCATTTTCTAAATTTAAATGCTGCCGTCATTGTCCAACAACCACTACCCATACCCGTAGAGTGAGTGATCATTGGGTTCGAGAGTCATATACTATGAGTAGACAATAACCCCCCTTCTGTATTTGTCCTGCCTTTTACTGGCGGGTCGGTACGATCTTCAAATCGGAAAACAGCGAAGAACACCAAGAAGGCCATGCAATGATTATATTATTATTTATATTATCATCATTCATTGTTTTGTGTCGCATTGTAAAAGTAATAATAATAATTATGATGTTTGCTTGAATATGGTTGGCAATGTTCCTTGCTGAATGGTAATGGTTCGTACTTCCATTGTCTATATTATTAACTCTATTGAAACCTGTTGCTTAGAACGAAAGGATAAAAGTATAAAAATACAAACCAAATATAATAATCGAACCCAAACGAAACGGTTGAAATGGATTTTTTGGTTGAAATTGATAAAAACTGAGCTTGATTGGGACAACTTTTTATTCGGTATTTGCAGATAACTATATTATGCAAAGGATAAGGATAGACAATTCATTAAGACAAGAACGTTGCTACGATACCTATCTTTTTGCATAGAACCATAAGATCACTTACCCTAACACCAAAATGATATGTTTGCACTCGACGCGCGTTTCGCTAACAAGGTTAGCATCTTCAGGGGAAGAAAATTGATACTCAATACTCAATTATCAATTTTCTTCTCCTGAAGATGCTAACCTTGTTAGCGAAACGCGCGTCGATTGCAAAAATATCATTTTGGTGTTAGGGTAATTGATCTCTAGGAAAAGTTTAAACTTTTACACCAAAGGTTCCAAAACTCATCGTTTATAGAACCATACATTAACAGAATTGGAACATACAGAAATTATCAAAAGTTTCGATTAAAGAAAATAATGTTGTGACAAGAAAAATTGAGATATTAAAAATGATGAGACACAAAACAATGAATTCTGAGTCGAATTTTTCCAATTTCAGTAATGATATGCATGCATTTTTACAAGTTTAGTGGAAACATACAGGGTGTTATTAAACTGTTCAGAACTATTTCGAGGTCAAAATAAAACTTTTTTCCTTATGAATGCAAGGTCAAAAGGTCTCATTCTATATGAGATACGATTTTTCAAAGTTGCGATAATGGAAAATTTCCATAATGGCACTAAGGTTTCTGCAAATTTTGAGATTTTTTTTAAAGCTGGACCCATTACTGCAGCCCGGGGATTCAGAGTAGTTTGAATTTCGAATACCTGGAATGTTTGAGATATTTTTGATACCAACCAAATATGAAAGTACAACTGATTTCAGCCTCCTCTCGAATCAAAACATCGAAGTCAAAACCCCACAGAAATATCATTCCCACTTTCAATTCTGTTATTGGGAAATACTTAATCCTCAAAACATGACCTGAAAATCATTACAAATAACTTTACAGAAATTTTTTTGACGAGAATTATGTAAGAACTTTCCATTCGAAATATTTTTTTATAGACGTTGTAATTTCTATTTTTTGATTCTGGGAAGAAAAAAGCCAAAAACCAATTCATCAAATCTCAGTTCCATCACTTTTTCATCATATAGAATGGAAGTACCACGTAATCAATAAAAAAAAAGGTATTCCTCTCGAGATTCCCACCAACCCCCATCTCAACAACGAGCCCCACATAGTGGGGGAGCCCACGATGCTAAATCGGAATTTACTCGAGCGTCATAGAGAGGGTTGCGAAGCTTAGATGATAAAAAGAAAAAAAATGTTATATAATGTAAACCTTTTCATCGGTGGGAGGAGCGGCTATAGTCTTTCAAAAATGTAAAAAAAAACTGTTGCATAGGCATACTCGAGTGGGTCAGATATTGATATCATCTATGCCCTACATATTTAAAAAAAGTACGTATGTGAATCTGATCGTTTCCATGATGGGGGTGGTCGTACGTAAAGGTTGGAAATGAAAAAAAAAATTTTTTTTCTCAAGCGGGTCAGATTTTCTGAGGGAATGTTAAGTGAACCCTGAAAAAAGCTCTTATATAATAATCTGACGGTTTGGATGTGACGCAGACTCGTGACCGTTATTAAAATGTGAAAAAAAAATTCGTCATTTTGAAATACACAAGCGCTCAGATTAAGACATACATGGTTCATCTTTACGCCCTAGACGTTGCAGTCTCATTATCTGACGATTATCTGAAGGGATTTGCCTATTGTGCCAATTTGATTTTTTTTTAATTTTTTTAAATCGTCGAACTCAGGAAAAAGGATGCAAATAAAAAAGTGTTTGTTTTTTTAGTAGAATACTTGTATTTATAAGAAAATAATAAGCAATTGAATTTTTGAAATATTAAAACGTTGGATATTCGTTGTAAACAATATCATGCCACCAACGAGTCTGTGTGATCTACTGTCATGGCATCATGGCAACAGAAACCAGAGTGGGGATGGAGTGAGAGAGCAATAGATATAAAAAGAGTAGGAGAAAAATATAAACTTGGGGAGGGGAATATAGGCATCACGTAGCTGCACGCATTAAACTTTATCGATGAATTTTTATTATTTCGGCTTGTGGAAAATTATTATTATATTTTTTGCAATTCTTGAATTATTTCCTTCAAAATAAAATAAAATTAGCCACGCTCGAGAATGTCGAGATGACGTTTTTTTTACAACTTTGTAGCCCTCCTCCTTCTTCAGGTCACTCTCGAATTGTCAGATTAGTGGAATATACACGTTTCAGAATGTAACTAACTCACCCTACCTTAATCTGACGCGCTCGAGAATTTCAGATGATCAATTTTTTTTACTAATTTGATCCTTTATCCTTGAAGGGCGGCCATATATATAGGGCTCATATATGGTGGAAGTACTTAACCGGGTTCAAGGTATCCCCCTATACATTAATCTGCCGCGCTTTAGTGAATCCCGAAATCCCCGCTTGGGCTCCCCTATTAACAAGCCAACCACTCACCGCTCAACCGCTCCTCGATGGACAGCTTCTCCTGCGGCAGGCTGTACTCCTTGAGGCTCTGCTGGTAGCGCATGTCCTGCTCCCTGGCGTGCCGCTCCAGCAACAGTATCCTGTCGGAGGCCTCCTCCAGAGCGGCCGCGATGCTGTCCCTTTCAGCTGAGGCCACTTGGAGCCGCCTCTCGAGCTCCCTGCTCTTCTCCGTCGTCAGGTCCAGCTCGTCTCTGAGGCCGTCCACGCTGCTCATATGTTCCTGAAGAAAAAAAATAAGGCTTAAAATGGTGTCTTAAGGATATTTGGACCTAGTTTCCAATATACGCAGTCTACCAATACTCCAGTCATTACGTCGGAAAAATCGGGTTAGAAATGCAAATGAACCGAGAAAGCCAAATTGTAGATATTATGTTGGGGGGGCTGGAAATGCTTAAGTTCAAATTGTCGACCAAAATAACCTTGTGGGTTTTCCGCCATCTTGAAAAGGGTTGAATTCAGTTTTTTCATCATTACTCGGTTCCCCGTTGAGATACGATGATCGATACGTGAAAAATGTATAGAACCTTAATTGTAGATCGTGCAAAAAGCAACAAAAAAGTATTCAATACAAATTTTCGTATCTCAACGGGGAACCGAGTAATGATGAAAACACCATAAATTTAACCCTTTTTCAAGATGGCGGAAAACCCACAAGGTTATTTTGGTCGACAATTTGAACTTAAGCTTTTCTAGCCCCCCCTCCCCCAACATAATATCTAAAATTTGGCTTTCCCGGTTCATTTGCATTTCCAAATGTATATAATGACTGGAGTACAAATAGTGGAGGATTTGAATCGTTGCAGTGCCAATCAGGACAACTTGGTATAATTTTCAGATTATCGCGATTAAAATAATTATCCATACGTCAACTTGGACAAATACCAATTCGTGAATTTCTCTAACAAAAACAAGAATAACATCACGTAGGTATCACAGATTCCTGTAACAAGTTTAGATAGGCAACAGCATTCTTGTAAAAACCCAAAATATAGCGCAACATTCTTGTGACGGTTGACCCCAACTATTGAACAAAATTGAATGGATTAACGAAAGCTATAGAAATTATGAATGGAGAATAATCTACAATCGACGAGCTGATTACGGATTTTCCATACCCTAACCATTCGATACAAACCAACAAATAGTAAACATTTCGTTATCAATTACAACACATTTCCTGTGAAAGAAGCAGTTTTCTTTGGAATACATGGCATCATATACCTTAAGACGACTAATATTATATGACTCAGTTAAAAAAAATACATAATTTTCTGTAATTTACCTGGAATTTAGTGGCGGGGTGAGTTCTGAAGGAAACTGTACTTTGAACACAAATTATGGGTTGAAAATTTTATTCCAAAAAGATTTTTACAGTTTGTTGGTTAGACTCACTCGATCCAAGTATAGAAAATCATTAGGTTATTCTTGAAATGAACGATTAGTTTTTCGCGTATTTTTTAGAAATCATGGTCTTCATCTACTATTGAATAAAAACAGCTCATGAGTCGCATATAACTATTTCGTTGTAATACATTTAAAAGTGATGCTTCAGAGTATAACTACTTTTCTTCGGGCTTGAAGGCCGTCGTTCTTTGGAATTTCTTCCTGACGTTTCGCTAGCGCGAGTGGCAAGCTTCTTCAGAGGCTTACTCATTTCCGATGACTTAACGTTTCGATTTCTCAAGGCGTATTTATATTGATGCAGGTAGTCTGCAGTGTTAATTACTCCTGTCGGGTTTGGGGAATAATCATCATTATTAGTTGCCGCACTACCTGCCGTGATTTCATTAGTGATTCTTGATTTCCTCAGGATGGGATTCCAAATTCTGTTTAGACTCAACGCTTCTTCTTTTCTGTTGAAATCGTGGGTATGTTTTTGGATCTCTATCGCCTCCCGTACCAGTCGGCTATGGTAACCCTGGTTGGAGGCAATCAGTTTAGCATTTTCAAACAGAATCCTGTGGTCACCCTCACTCAGTGCGTGTTCCGCCACCGCCGATTTGCCCCAGCCTGCAGTTCCTCTCATGCTCTTTGAGACTTGTTCCCATGGATCTTTTCGTGGTACCGATGTAAACCTTCCCACAAGTGCACGGTATGCGATAAACCCCTGCTGCTGACAGTGGGTCTTTTTTGTCTTTAGCCGACCTGAGGCTTTGTTGGATCTTCTTGGTCGGCTTGAAAACCGTTTTTATGTTATATTTTCCCAAGAGTTTCCCAATTCTGTCAGTGACCCACGGGATATATGGTAGATATGCATTTGCAACTACCTCAGGATTCTGTTCGAAAATGCTAAGCTGATTGCCCCCAACCAGGGTTACCATAGCCGACTGGTACGGGAGGCAATAGAGATCCAAAAACATGCGGACAATTTCAACAGAAAAGAAGAAGCATTGAGTCTAAACAGAATTTGGAATCCCATTCTGAGGAAATCAAAAATAACTAATGAAATCACGGCAGGTAGTGCGGTAACTAATAATGATGATTATTCCCCGAACCCAACAGAAGTAATTAACACTCCAGACTACCTGCATCAATATAAATACGCCTTGAGAAATCGAAACGTTTAGTCATCGGAAAAGAGTAAGCCTCTGAAGAAGCTAGCCACTCGCGCTAGCGGAACGCTAGGAAGAAATTCCAAAGAACGACGGCCTTCAAGCCCGAAGAAAAGTAGTTATACTAATAACCTCGGCCGCGAAAGCCTTAACCATTTTGTCATGCTTCAGAGTATTAAAAACTTAATAAACGAATTATTTATCAAATAGAGGTCACCACCCTAAGAAGTCGGTGATTCAGTATCTTCCTTTCCAAGTGGAACAAAGTAACCACCAACAGCGCCTTCGGTGGTTGTTGACCCTGAGCTTACAAATTTCAAGGCGGAAAGGCAGCTGTTACAGTCCTAAATTCATTTCTGTGTTCTGCGTCACTTACTAATATACTATCGAACAAAAGTATTGAGAGCGCCAGTGAAATTAGGAATTTGAGACAGGGCGTATCTCTTCATATAATGCTTGTGTTCACAAAAAATGAATCTACGTTCTATAATGTGAATCATTTTATATAATTGTACATCATATAAAAATCTTGAAAGATAAGAACTAATGTTTATCAAAATACTTATCGTTAGTTTCTGGAACCAAATCCGCTTCCGAGTTCAAAACTTATTCACGAATATTCTCTTCTAGGTTATAATGTTAGAACAACATTCAAAACAACAAATACTTCACATCCAATACTGACAAACACTGAATCAACTGAAAAGAATTTCATTTATCAAATCCTTTGTTCATGCAGTCAAAATATATCGGTGAAACGTCCAGACCTCTAGGAGTGCGAAAGAGCGAACACAAAATGTACATCAAGAACAGACAGATTGGTGGTTCTGAATTATCATAACGCATTCTCGCAGCCGATGGAGATCACATAGTAGAATGGTATGACATTCGGGTAAGGGAAAGCAATTGCAGGACAGGAAAGTTGAATGAACCTGTTGCGAAGCAAAAAGACAAAAAACTTATAGAAATACAAATCTTAATAAGACGATCAAATACAAACAAAAACCGTTGAAATGTATTTTCCGTTCGAAAAAATAATATTAAAGGTTTAATTGATCGAAGGAAATAACTCAAGTTGAAACTTGGTTTCAACATTTTGTTTTTAGAACTTCATATATTTTTTTATTTGAAATTTTTTTCCACACTGCTATTCAATAAGAGATATCTATAGTTGCCTGTACTGCCGTCCTAAGCTCAAAGGGTGTGAATCAATATTGACTAGTTTCGAGATATACAGCATTTTGTAATGATTAAATCAGCACACATTTTCTCTCAACAAAAGAAAAATTGGCGTTTAAGTCTCCGTAGGGTAAAGAATTTGCAGTTTATTAGATTTAACAAATATTTCAATATAATGTTGTAAAACTGAGATACGCCTATTCCGCTAAGGATTTTGATGCAATAACAATGATATACTCCGACAAATGAAAAATGAATATTATATAATGATTGGAAACAAAATTTATTCCTCAATTTTACATAACAGACTTTACTAAAAGCCACTTCATGTTATTCGTCTACGGGAACAAAACTTTACTGAAAACTTGTGAACAGAAAGATTAACGGCTAACATTCACGGCCATGTACTACGGATGTTTATGCAAAAGGAGTCTAAGCAAGTAAAATATAAAATTCGTAAAACATTGAGATACGCCCTTTGGGCTCAGGATGGCAGTGTAAAATTTTCACCTATATGTGAATATGTGAAAATCTTACAGGCAACCAAGTATTATTTGTTCAACCTTTATTTGCATTAGACTGCCTCATTCAATATGTATTTTTATAAGTTTTTTGTCTTTTTTGCTTACCAATAGGTTCCAATAGAGTTACTTAACAATATAGACAATGGAAGTCCGAGTCAATACCACTCAAGAACATTGTCAACAACATTCGAGCAAATTTTGTGAAATAGTGCCCCATAATTCGTATCTCTTTATACAGATCGAGAGTAATCACCGTAAAAGCCCCCGACTCACCTGCAAATTGCTCTTCCCCAACGTCAGCTGCTCCCTGTACCCCTCCACTTCGCGCAGCAGCTGCTGCTCCTTGTGCGCAGCCTCCTTGAGCTGCGCAGTGAGGCGCGCGTTCTGCGCAGTCAGCTCGGCGACGAGGCCGCTCTTCTCGCGCTCCCACTGCTTCACGAGGTTGTCCTTGGCAGCGAGCTTAGAGGTTAATTCCACTACGTCGTTCTGCAGCTCTATCGCGCGAGACTCGAGCTCGCTCTCCTTGGAGTGCAGCTTCCGACGCAGCAGGTGCCGGTCCTGTTCGACTGCCTGGAATCAAAAATGAGGTTCGTTTACTCCTTGTTCCTTACTAGCTTAGCTTAATTTTTTGGTTCCTTTAGATTAAGCATTTAATTATTATATATGTCATATAACTTCATTCTAAAACTCAGTACTCGGCCATTCAACAGAAATATTTGAGATTTACTCCAGAATTATCAGTTCCTTACTTTTTGCGCCCGCTGTATTATAATTTCCGGCTAGCCGTGAGCGAGTCTGTCGATTCTCAAATCGAATCAAAATATACTTTAATGTCTGAAGATTTGCATCTCATTGACAAAGTCCAAGAAAAACAAATGTAGACATAAAAAAGTATTAAAAATGTATATATGAAACTCTATAATGTAAAATAACAGTCATGAATAATAAATTGTTAAATTATTCTTGAAAAGATTCGCTAAAATATTCCTCCAAACTATAATAGGATCTATCAAAAAGTAGGTGTTTCACCGCCTTTTTGAAATGGATGTTGGTCAGATTTGCAGATCTCATTTCTAATGGTAAATGATTGAACAATTTACCACCATTATAGTATATAGTATATAGAGTCTCTAATTAGATTCGAAGTCGGGATGGGAAGTCTAAAGGTATAAATGCTATTACGAGTAGCATATGGAGTAGAAACAAAGTTGAACTTCGATTCATGTTTATAAATAAGGCAAACCGTCTCAAGGATAAAAAGTGCGATGACTGTCAACATTTTATTGGTAGTGAACAAATTCCTGTATGATACTCTGGAAACCCAACTCATTGGAAACCACTCTCCACTGCATAACACCCGGAGGAAAACTTACTCTTAAATTGTTTGAGATGTTCATCAAATTTCAGCCTATTTTCAATTAATACACCGAGTAATTCTGTGTGTAGATTATTTTGCAATATGGCAGAGTCTATTGGAATTTCTTCAAGCAAACATTTGAATGATATTATATTCGTTTTCGATGCATTTAAAGATAATAAATTGGCATTGCACCAGCTTTTCACATTCTCTCAGTCGGATGATATTATCTTATAGCTCCACTGAGCTTTTTGCCTTCTACAATATCATTGTATCATCCGCGAATAGAGTGAAACTACCAGATATGTCGATCATAGATAAGTCATTTATATATAACAAAAACAGAACAGGACCTAACACAGAACCCTGTGGCACACCAGATTCAATGACCCTGTTCACCGAGAAGCTCGTGATGTCAGTAGCAACTCCGAGTCGTATCGCAATTCAGAAAAAAACGAGAGATGTGACACGTGATATTGCCTTTTTTTTGATAATTCCGGAGCCAGAGAAGTAGAGGATTTCAGGTGAGTTGACTCGCTCTCCTTATTTCAAGTTGATTCGTGCTTTCATTTTTAAAGTTTGCTACACTGGGTCACGAAATTCTTCCCTGATTATTGGTTGAAAACTGACATTTGTCAAATACAACCAATAGTGAAGCCATATTTTCAAGTGCTGGAACAACAAACCTCAAAACGAGAGCAGCTAATGGGAGACGATTATCGACAACTGTAGTTCAGAATTGAACAATATTGTATCAGAGAGATATAAAAGTCTTCGTCATTTCGAAAAGACATCGACAAAAATCAAATAAATGTTACCAAAAAAAAAATTGAATATGTTCGTTATACATAGAGGTCATAATAAATATCTGAAGTTGAGTATGGCAAACACTAAATTCAAGAAATCAGGCCTCAACAGAAAAAATTTCAAAGAAATGAAAAGCATCAATCCAAGTTTAATTGGACAAAATTTGTGCACAACCATCAATTCTAGAAATTTCCTTGTCAAATGACTGCGGTCTCAGGATTTCATTTTAATTTATTATAGACCAAAGCGTTTGCTTATAGATGTAAAATTCTCAAAATCATGGGGGTGAACGCATTCTGGTTCATTAAGCTTTGTGTAGGAGGAAAATATGTTGCGAATGTCTCCATTAAAAAAAATATGTGAACCTAAAAAACTTTTTTAACCGATAATTTTTGGTATTCTCATATTAGTGCTATCATTCGCTATAAAACTCTGAGAATTGTTTAGTCTTCAACTATTTCATAAGTTATCCTCATTGAAGGAAACAATCGAGTTAAAACCCGTAAATTTCTCACTACAGTTTTAATTACGCTCATAACCTGGTGGAAACAGATGAAAGTGCCTTAATGCAGGCCACACGTATATGCGGTATGTAGCACGTTTAGCTGCTGTTTCCGGTTAACCGAAACAGCGGAAGTTAGAAGTAGCTCACAAACGCATTCAAATATAATTTCGTTTCACACACTCACTTAGTGTAGTGGCTGCACCCTCTGAGATATAAGACACCGAAATACCCACAGTTTCCTTTTCCCTCTTGCTACGCATTATTGTATCAGCTGCCGCAACGGTGAAACGGACTGTTTCCTGTTATTACCTCTAATCATGTTCATCGACTCTGCTGTTAGTTATTGTTCCGCAAAAAGTATCGATTTCGTGCGATAGGCTTGGTACACTTCAATTTCATTTGGAGATATGCGAAACTTTTGACGTTTCGTGGATTGTGATGATTCCTTCTCAAAGCGCAAACTATTTTTTCCGCACTCATTTTAGTGTTGAAAGAGTCACTTTTCCGCATTAGAGTAAATCTGATAAGTTTTGGGGAGAATACTGGAATTTTAATATTCAAAATAAATATTTATACGGTTGTAGTTTACAGAATGACTGAAAAATGAAAAATTCATTCTTATAATATTTACATATTATACTAGCTGACCCGTGCCCACCTCGTTTGTACGTTGTCCCATAAAAACTATGATCCCGTTTTTCACCCCCTTAGGCTTGGATTTTGGAAAAACTTTCCATATCGGATGCCTACATCATATAAAGGATACACCCTCTAAGTTTCAGACCTCTACCATCAGTGGTATAGGCCGTGCGTTGATTAAACCCTAAAATAACTTTCTACCCCGTTAGGCGATTTATTTCAATAAAATACGAAACACGACTTCCATCTTTTCTGTTGAAGAGTTTTTATGCAAAATTTGAAATAGATTGGACCTATGAATCACGTTGTCCCATATAAACTTTGAACCCGTATTTCACCCTCTTAGAAGTGGAATTTCTGGAAAATAATTCTTATCGGATACCTACGTCACACAAAGAAGACACCCTCCAACCTCCAAGTTTCAGAACTATACAATCAGTGGTTTAGGCTGTGCCTTGATTAACCCCTAAAATAATATTCTACTCCTTTTCAACTCCGTTAGACGATGAATTTCAATAAAATACGAAACATCAATTCTGTGAAAGAATTTCAATGTAAAATTTGAAGTAGATTAGACCAAGGCATCACGCTGTTCACCAGTAAAGGCGCTGCAAATTTTGAGAATCTAAGATTGGTAACACTAAGCATATATCAGGATTAAACTTTAATAATAAAAAGAAATGTTTATTTTCTTAAAAAAAAATTAGATTTTTAATCGAAGTACAGTTGTTAAAAACACTATAATTGATCAGTTATCGAGCGGGATGAAAAATGATTAAATAACTAAAATGGCCATAAAAAATAGAGGTTGGTGATAAAAAAGTAAAAATTTAGGGTTGTATGTATTTTTTAATGCCACATTAAAAAAAAATGAAAAATTTCGTAAAAAAATTAAAAAAAAAATTAAGGGTGAACAATCCTTATCACTTAGGGGTATGGAAAATAAATAGTAGCCGATTCTCAGACCTACTGAATACGCATATAGAATTTGGTAAAAATCGGTAAAGCCGTTGCGGAGGAGTACGGTAACTAACATTGTGACATGGAAATTTTATATATTAGATTTCAATAATTTTGAAAGGTCCTGGTATAATCCTCATCAAATGAATGTCAAATAATAATGAACATTAACCGTAGCAAGAAAGAAAAAATAGATCTGACAATTAAAACACTTCCTTGTCAAATACAATTTTGTGACCTTTTCCAGCCAAGTTGCTAACGAAGCAGTGGAAAACCGAAATCTGACTTCACTGGAAAACAATTTAGCACCTGCAATTAATTTTCAAAATTTTAATATTCAAAATATATATTTATATGGTTGTAGTTTACTACTGACTGAGAAAGGAAGAAATCCATTAGAGTTATCTTATATTTTTTTTTTTTTTTTTTTTTTTTAGAAACACATTTATTTTAGGCCCAATTGAATACAATAAAATCAATAAGAATAAAAAATACAAACGTGCTCAATACAATATGTTCACATATACTAATGGTACATTTGAGTTTGGAAGGTGCATGAAACACATAGTACATAAACAAACATCTATATAATTCAAAATATCTAGGTCAAGCAGTAATACCTAATGAGTGGTCATGTTACCTGAGTAAACAAATGGACAGTCTTATAAAAATTTAAAAGTACAGGTGATTGATTATACAGTGTAATCACAATGAGCCAACATAATCTATCTAGACCTGATAATTATATTCAAAATGCAAAAATATGGAACGTGTCCCACTTAAAACATGACACAGTTAATGTTCATCTGAAACACGGGCGTAGCCAGGGGGGTTCTGGGTGTTTAAACCCCCCCGAAAAGAAAAAACAAAGCATTGTTCCAAATCAGCAATGATTGCTGGTACCGGAACATATACATATTGTGAATTCAATGGCTGTCGACATATTGCATCATTTCAGCTTTGAATGTGGAGTAGCTATCTTTATTTTTTATAGAGTTTGGCAAAAGGTTATATGTTTGAAGACATTTCGAGAAGGGATTATTCAAGCCAATATTTGTTGTCACCTGGGGTAGATAGATTTGGTTTTGATTTCTGGTTTCATATGAATGTATTTCATTTACTATGCTCATGTTTGTGTTACATTTTTGTTGATTCTTTGTTATTTTATAAATGAATTTGCACTGTTCTATTTGTAGAATTTTTTCTAGCGGTAAAATTTCAGTTTGATGGTAGATCATTTCTGTGTGTGTTCTGTATTCAAAGCCAAATAAAGTTTTTACTACCTTGTTTTGCAAAGTTTTTATTTTATTAAATAATGTTTGAGAACATACCCCCCAATTTGTTATCAGATAACGGAATATAGAGAGAAAATAAGCATTGTATATCATGATTTTATTTGCAACATTTAAGTAGCTTTGGCATTTATAAAGTGCTCCAATCATTGGTACAATTTTTTTTGTCAAGTGTTCTGCATGTTTGTGCCAATTTAATTTATCATCGATCACCAACCCTAGATATTTGGTATGATCGACCTTTTGAATTGCCTGATCTCCAATTCTTATATCTGGGTCGTGGCTTTCTTTATTTTTATTTTTAAAAAGCATATACACTGTTTTTTTCACATTAATTTGTAACTTGTTAGACAGGAGCCATTTAGCATATAGTTCTAAATCTCTATTCACCAAGTCTTCTAGTTCTGCTAGTTTAGATCCTTCATATACTAGAATGGTATCATCTGCAAATATGTAATAGCGAGCCTTAAGATTTGCCTTTTTGAGATTAAGGGTGTGTAAAGAATATAACAGTGGTCCCAAGACTGAGCCTTGTGGGACTCCACAGTTTATATTCGCGATTTCACTATTTACTTTATCCAGAGATACATATTGTTGCCGATCTTTCAAGTATGATTTTAATATGCTTGCACTTTTTCCTCTTATACCTAAAGAGTTCAATTTCTCAATTAGTATTTCATGATCCACTACATCGAATGCCTTTTGCAGATCAATGAATACTGTTATTATATATTTTTTGTTATCCAAGTTAGTTATGACATGGTTCAGAAAGTCCATCGTATCACTTTGGGTGTTTGATTGTTTTTGAAAACCATATTGATACTTGTCTAATTCAACATATCTAGTAATGAAGTTCATGATACGGTTTCTAAAAAGAATCTCTATAAATTTTGACAATGCACAAACTACTGTAATGGGTCGATAATTTTCCAATTTATTTTTTGATCCTGATTTATGGATCGGGGTAACCTTACCTATTTTTAGCTCCTTCGGAAATTCCCCTGTTTCGAACATTTTATTGACCAAGTCCACTAAGATTGCACTGAGAAAAGCCCTCCAAGTGCATCAGGGCACTTGACACATTTATGGGTACTTTTAATTGCCGTCAGCAACGTTTTAGTCCTTCGAAGTGTTTCGCAACACTTCTTAGAAGTAAAAAAATGTTTTTGTGTTCTACCACTGGTCACAATTGAAGTTTTTGATTATTGCAAATGGTTCGTGTTTTCAATAATTAAGTAGATTTACTCCAAGTAAAAAAGTACCTTGTGGAAGGTTGCGGTAGTCTTGAGATGAGTCTACACAATATTTACGTTTTTTTTACGCTTCTCAAGAAATCTTGTCACTTGCCGTGATTAGCACAATAAATTGCAATGAATATTTCGAAGCTTGGGAGAAGTGTGCAACAGCATTATTTCTCCTAACGTTGCCAATAAGTCGGTTCCAATACTTGCAAAGACCCTTCTCAGTCAGTCTCAATCCAATAGTTCTTGTGATAGCATCATTGTTGTACGTATCGTGCTGTTGCGTGTGTTTTGTTGAAATTTAGTATACAGACATCCTAGTTTTTGTTCTCAAGTGAAATGGAATTCTTGAAATATTTTGAAACCTGGGGATTGGATTCCTTCAGTGATATATTTATTGGTAAGTGAGACTATTGAAAATTTCGATTTTGGTGAGGTACAAAGATTTTCCTTCCAATATTGGTTTTTAAATGTATGATTCAAACAATAGTCGTAGACAAAGTATACTCGGGTATAATGGCTACTATACGCTCGTTGAATAATATACTATTATTCAATTTGTTCGATGAACTTTTACTAAAAATATGAATAAAAAATTCATTAATTTAGAGCCTCATTGACAAAATAGTTAAGGCTTTCGCGGCCGAGGTTTTCAGTATCACTACTTTTATTCGGGTTTGAAGGCCGTCGTTTTTTGGAATTTGGAACAACGCTAAAGGAACATGAGAGAAACTGCAGACTAGGGCAAACTGACAAGTCGGCTGTGGCGGAACACGCACTTAGTGAGGGTAGCCACAGGATTCTGTTTGAAAATGCAAAACTGATTGCACCCAACCAGGGATACCATAGCCGACTGGTACGGAAGGCAATAAAAATCCACAAACACACGGATAATTTCAACAGGAAAGAAGAAGCTGTCAACCTCAACCGAATATGGAATCCCATTTTAAGAAAATCGATAATAACTGCAGGTAGTTCTTCAGATAATGATGATTATTCTCCGAGCCCAGATGAGGTAAACAAGGTAATCAATATTAATGACAATTCCCCTAATCCGAATGGAATAATTAGCACCGAAAACTACCTGAATCGGCATAAATACAACTTGCCAAGAAAAAAATCTCCAGTCATCGGAGTGAATTTCAAGATGAATGAGCCTCTGAAGAAGCTAGCCACTCGAGCCGCAGCGAAACGTCAGGAAGAAATTCCAAAAAACGACGGCCTTCAAACCCGATTAAAAGTAAGTGATACTTGAGCCTCATTGAAATGAATTTGTTGCATCAGATGAGATGTTTTTGCTTGAAGATTATTTTTTCAGAAATGGTGTCATTTCTTTTATTTCATATGCCTTGGTAAATAGTAAAACTACAGTAGTAAATATTTTGAAAAAATGCTTTCTTTCAGGATTTGCAAGATCTAACAGATGTTTTAACAAGACAGGCAAAACTAGACAAATTCGATGTATATACCCTTGCAGCTTTTTGCAGTTGCTGTTGGGCCGAAGGATGGTATTGAAACACATCGAATCGTTTTAAACAAAAACAACTACAAATGTGATTCAAGCCTCAGATCCATGGAATTACTCTACAAAAAATTTCGTGCCTGGAATCTGGAGTATACTTCGGAATCGAAACACATTTGGCACTTCATTCAGGAAATAGTGTTTCAAATCCAGTAGTCTCAAGCTAGAGTATCAGCACCAGTATGTTAGACTTTCTTCACAAATTAAGACTGATGTATAGGCAGAATTATATTTATGTTGAACTTTAATAAATTTTTTAAATGTACATTGCTTTACTGGTGTGAAATAGATAATTCAATCAATATCTAGATGAAACTCAAACAAAGTGTGAATATTTCTTCATATACTACAATCTGAAACAAACTGAATCTAAATTAATATAAAAGGCATAAAGGACGGTATACAGCATGGCCAATTTCACTCTGCGAGTGCAAAAATGCATCTTTCGCCAACATGGATATGTTAGTGAAATATTCCAGTAAAATATCTAGATTTCAATTGAAAATGGCTATTTGTTCATTTAAAACGTCAGAGGCAAAAAAATTGGCCAAGCTGTAACAGATATATTTCTGTAGTTTTACTGGGTTAGTTTTCAAAAACAGTTCCTTCTAAATGAAACATATCCAAATCAGCAACTTGTGAGCTCCGATTTTGGTGCAATTTTCAAAAGGTTAATGTGACGTCACAAAATAATGACTTTCAAATCACCCGGAAATATTTTTATTTATATGAATACTCATAAGGCAGAATCACGCAAGCCAACTTAACTTATAAATTTTGATTGAGTTATTCATAAGTTAAGTTGGCTTGCTTGAATCCGCCTGTATAGGCCGTGCAAAGTTAGGTATCCATTTTGTTATTGTTCAGTTGAAAAGATAAAAGTGGTAAACATTTCAAACATTGCTTCAAGCTCTACTTTGAATAGCAGGAAACCAACAGAAAATTTATGGTAAGTAATCAGTTTTTTTCTCTGCAGTTCAAAGATTAATAGTGAGAAACACAACAAAACACTATTTCAAGGCAAAAATTAGTTTCCATCAAGTTGTGAGAGTATTTGTGGTAAGTAATTATTCAGTTTCTGTTCAGTTGAGAAGATATTGGTGATAAACATTCAGAGCGTTGCTTCAAGCCCCACTTTCTATAGCAGAAAACCATCAGAATATTTATGACAAGTAATCAGTTTTTTCTCTACAGTTGAAAAACTAATAGTGGGAAGCACTTAAAAACACTATTTCAAGGTAAAAATGTGTTTCCTTCAAGTTGTGAGAGTAGTTGTAGCAAGTATACTTACGTGGAGTGAATGGGAATTTTGTGGTAAGCAATCAAGTTATTTTGTAAAGTAACTGGTGACAAGGACGTGAGATATTTACATCAAGTATTCACATCTAAGAGTCTTGTTTTATTTGTTATAAGTGCACCGTACTTTTGTCCCATATACAATTATACTTTTTATTTGGGGGTATTAAATTTTTATTCACCACCATTAAAGTTTTCTCTCAGTGTGGTATTATTGACTCCTGCACTATTAATAAATCTTTTACCGAAATCCTATCATTACCTGGAGCAGAATTCTTATTCATTTCATCCATAGCTTCTCTTACTTCTTTCATGTTAGTATCATATAGGAACAGGGAGTTTTTTATATTGATTTCATCGAAATAATTTGAAGGTGGGTTACTTATGAGTTTTTCATTGATTTTATTGACAATTGATTGGCCTATATCACAGAAATATTCGTTGAATTTATTTACAATTTCTAATCTATCAGTTATTAATGTTTTTTCAACCTCTATTGTATCTACACTAATTTGATTCTTTTTATGGTTTATTAGGTTATTTATGAAGTTCCACTGTTTCTTTGGATTTCCATCAGTATCATTCCATCTATTCCTGAAAAAAGTTGTTTTAAGTTTTCTTTTTTCATTTTCAACTTGATTCTTTATATTTTTGAAGTCACATAAGATTTGTTGATCTAGCGGGAATTTTTTCGTTATTTTGTATAATTCGTCTCTTCTTTTCAATAGTTTTATCCCATGTTTTATCTAGTATATTTCAATAATTTTTTAACGGTCCTGGCCTCATCAAATTAATGTCAAATAATAATGAACATCAGTCATTTGTCATTTGTCACTTTGAATTATCGTAGCAAGGAAGAAAAATTGATCTGACAATCGAAACACTACCTTGTCAAATACAATTTAGTGACCTTTTCCAGCCAAGTTGCTAACAAAGCAGTGGAAAACCGAAATCTGACTTCATTGGAGAACAATTTAGCCTCTGCAATTAATTAACAGAATGCCAAAAATTGCACGTTCAATATTGAAATTAATAATGAATAATTCGTTGATATGTATTTAATAATAAGAGTTTCTTTGTTAACTGTACCCAACACGTGCGTAAAGTGACTTTATTTACAACCATATGTGTAATGCTGTCATTACTAACGTCATTGCAGGTTGGGAAGTGTCACATTACACACCTCTACTTCCCGCCCTCATTTCATCTATTCCAGACTTCATTTGCCATTTATTGACTTTATCTGACATTTATTTATGTTGGTGACAATTGTATACCTCGTAGTCACGGTAACAATATATCTACTTGATTATTCTGAGAAAACCGCGTTCTTGGTAATTTGTCGTTGAATGTAATATTTTAGATATGTTCAGAACGAAACAGAGATTTATTAATTTTAATCGAAATATGATGGTTGTAAATGAAATAGTACACAAACCTCGGTAGGAAGTTTCATTCCTGTCTCGAGATCATAGCTAACCTCGACGCTTTGCGTCTTGCTCAACTAACTGATCTCACGACAGGAATGAATCCCTTTACTGAGTAAGTTATATGTTTTTGTAATGACCAAATCTTTCTTAGACTTTGTCAATGAGATGTAAATCTTCTGACAATAAAGTATATTTTGATTGATTGATTGACTTCCCACCTCGGTGTGTAATATACGATTACCGTAGCCTATTGCTTTGCTGAATTGTTAATTGTTACTTGATAATTCTCCTGATAATTAAGGTTGCTCAAATCCACACTAAAATATACTACCTACTTCATATTAAGATGTTGAAAATGGAAATTCAGAAAAAAAAGTGTGTGAAGTGGTCGGAAACTCATATTATCAAAATGTTCGCCAAAAACCTCAACAATTTTCGTCGTATCTCACTTTAACAAGTTATTTGACGATAGTGTTGCGAGGACAAATACATTAAATGAATAAATCTACCTTTTTCACGAATTTTCATTATTCTATAGATATTTTCACGATCGGTGCTCTTCTAAAATGTTTTCAATAGTTCCACCCTTGGCAATATCTACACGGATGACTGGAGTATAGAACTCCCACCCCTTTGTTGTGAATTTGAAGACTTGTCGAACCTCTCCTGCTCAGGGATCTTTTTTCAATAGAACAGCTGAGCTCTGGAACTCCTTACCGAATGAGGTTTTTCCCAAGGCTTACAAGCTTCAAAAATTCAAAGTGAATGTTAATTCGTATTTCCTGTCCCTTAATTCACGCGATGTTCTTTGGACATTACCGGGCTTCCCTTTCGTGTGAATCTGCATATAAAAAAAATTCTGAAAATCATAGGTGCTAGATGTCCTGGGTACATACCGAGTGATTTCATATGAATCCAAACATTATTATCGATATTCTAGAAGATTGCGAAAAGCCGAGACTACCTCAGTAAACCGAGAGGTGAAATATACATTTTGAAAGCAATATTGGGAAGGAAATCTGTCTGTTCGGAAAGTATCTGAGAAATGTCAATGATTTCAAAAATGTCAACAGAACTACAAAAAATATTCATAATGCATGTGTTTCTTCAAGAATTACGATAACTATTATTCACAAGTGATTAATGGAAATCTTAATTCCTGAAGAAACACATGCATTATGAGTATTTCATACAATACTAGTGGACAAAAAAATTTATGGCAGAAACAATCAGTTAGATGAAGTGAAGAACAATGCCCCAACCATCGCATCATTCAATGTGTATCAAACCATTTCATTATACACTCTTTTTATTCACTTCACCTTTTTTATTTTTATTACATATAACATAAATTAACAATTCAATAAAATATTTACATTTGATCCATATACAAATTCCACAAATCTAACTCAACTAATTTGTCATACGTTAAACCCAAGAGGCCACTGCACTCCTGTCTTTAGCACACACAGCTGTCACCCCTTCAAACCAAGCTAGGGTTTCCTGATTTGAAAGACTGCTGAATCATCTCATCTAGAGATTCTAACTCTTGAAAAAGTTCAGCTTTTCCCTGTTAAGTTCAGTTATCTGCCTGTCAATATCCACTTGGCACCCAACATTTTTCTCCTTGCGACAGACATTTTTTCTCATCATGGAAGACATCATTGTAGTTTGTTTTGGAGTAGTGTTAGAGATCAGGAGCCTCTCTGGTTCAATAGTGAATGCTAAAGAAGGTGCTATGATTTCTACACTAAAAGCCTACGGAGATAGCGGAATATCTTCTACAGGTGCGACGTCATGCATTATAGGTTTCGTGATCTCTTCCGACAATGGAGGTGTTCTCTGCAGGCCTAGTTTGTGGCCATCCTCCAACAAAGGGGTTTGTTCTATCATAAACAACCCTATACTTAGAAAAAGGCCTCTTCTTGGCTGACACAGCCTTTCGGAATGAGCTGCTAGCAACTGGAACTAGATTCTGAACAGGAGCTGGTATCCTGAACATATACTATGATCCGAATCTCTCAATGGGAGCGCTGCTAATTTTTTGTTAAATTACACCATAAAACGACGGTTGAGACGAATGTTTCGGTATTAGAGTCCATAACTATTAATCGAAAAACATACAATGAGACAAGTTCATATATATGACAATGATTGTATGTAAATGAATGAGTTCAGGTTTGTCATAACTTTTCTGTAGTCTGTGTGAACGAATAGGAACAATTCAACCAGATATTCTGTACTCAGTAGGCATTCAAATCTTATCACCACTTCTTTCGTTATTTTATTTGAAAGAAATCGTTTCATTTCTTTACTTGAAACTGAATGAACAAAAACAGTAAATAAGCAAAAAAGTATCTCATTGATTTTACAGGTAGGTGTATGAATTTCTATATTAGGAAATATGAAAATTATTTGGTTGGTGCCGAACACATAGTCTAGATCAACTCACACAATATGTTGAACACGATATCAAGTTACTTCATTTTCGATATGAGTAATACGAGTATTGTGAAAAAATGTAATGATCTATCCATATTTTTACATAAAATTCATGAAGAATTCGATGTGATCGTATTGTCCAAAACATGTATAATAAGCGAACCTACCGTTTTTCACATAGAGGGATATCAAATCATATACAGGGTGTAACATAAGTACGTAAAAATATTCAAGCGACGTATTCCTGAAACAATTTTAAGAAAAAAAGTCTATATAAACTTGTGTCCGGAATTGCTTCGTTTCGGAGATACAGGGCGTTGAAATATTTTTTTTTATCTTTTTAGGAATAACTTATGCAAAAATTTAGCTATTTGTACGAAATTTGGCATTCGAGGTGTTTCGATATGGGAAATCATAATTCCATATTGATTTTGATGTAACATCTGAAGGGCGCTGCGGACGCTGTCATCATTTATTTCAAATTGCCATTTTTTGACTGTCAACTTTTGGTACTTTTCATGAGGAAACCTATTTCCCACACTTTCTCCAAGTAAAAAAGTTACACTTCCTCAACAACACTGGAGAAGATCTATATCTATCTATATTACTTGGTTCCTAGGGCGCTAAGTGGAGTTACAAAAACTGAATGTGTGGTTGGTTTTTGTCATGAGTTCTTTGTAAATTTAGTTATTTTCATCGAACTTATACAATCCCTATCTCGAAAACAAATAATTTTTCGATAAAAATTTCATAGGAAAAAGTTTTTTACTATGATGAGATCCACCACATACTTAGTTTTTGTGAATTCCTCAGCAACTTCATTCAGCGCCCTAGGAGCTGAGTGATATACATCGATATAGAAAATTGTGAATATCTCAAAAACGATCACTTCCAGCGTTGTTGAGCTAGTGTACCTATTTTTTTCAAAGGTGTGGAAACTAGGTTTCAAGTATGAAAGGTTGACTTTCAAAAAAGTTAGGGAAATCCAAATCGGAATTATAAATTTCCCACGTTAAAAAACTAAGCTATTTATTTCAGTTTATATTGATGTTTGGGTACCCTGAAAAGTCTGATTTTATTTTTGTTCATATTGATGTTTGGTAGGTACAGTGATTTCGTTATCAGCCGGTATAGTCGATACATTCAAGTAAGACTTCTTTTGGTATGAAGTCAGAATAATCTTCCATCATCATTCAGAATTGAATATATGGTGCAGGGTCGCCATTCTTATGTAACACAATGCCTTACATAAAGAAAAAAGAGCAAAATGCGAGTAGAAAGCTTCTTTTTACAATTGTTGATGAAGTAACTAGAATAATAGTAATTGTTACAAATTTCGCTATTGGTATCCTCACGTATATTCATAACATATGATTAGCTGGGAAATTGAAGATTAAAAATAGAAGCAGTTTTATTGCCTCTAGCTGATTTCCTTGAGGTCACACACAATAAACGGTCATCGATTTTCTAGATGAAGAGTAAAAGGCTACAGACCGAGAACAAATGCTCACGTTACGTATTACATAAATGATACCTAATAATCTGAATGCATGTGCAATCAACTGAGACTGAATACCAGGCTTGAGATCTGATTTCCATACACAACGGTTATGAGCAGTTATTTCAAGAGTACAAATATTTATGCCATAATTGGAGCGCGAGATGAATTTCTTAATCATAATCATTTTGTAAACAGTATATTAGACCAAAGGTATACATAATAAAACAACAAGAATTGCTTTCGACACGGCGTGAATATGAATGTGATTCAGATTTGTCAAAACAGTGTAGAGCGAATACCAAGAAATCACTAAAAATTAGCTATTATAGAAAAGAAAAAAAAAAACAAAATTTATTGCCAAACAGATAAATACATTTACAGGACAATATATATTATATACATTAGATACAGTATGAATGAAGGTTACCTACCATAAGCAATAAGCAAACGTATGATTAACATCTTAATTATTTGGAAAAAAATGAGCTGAATTCACATATATTACTGAATTTTACAGGAAAAGGTGACAGATTCGTAATTTCTTGTTTGTGCGTTGCGCATTATGGAGACCATGTGCTAAGTTATCGCTTGTTCAACTTTTGCTAATATAGTCTTCAGTGAATTGAAATTAATATCACATTGATTCCAGTGAGTATTATAATTTTCACACATCAAATTTATAGGAGACTTTTTTCCGAAGTTGGATCTAGTAAAAGGAGTATAGAAAGTAGTATGACTGCGTGTATTAACTTGAGGTACCTACATTGAAATTGATTAGTTGTAGTAACGAAGGTGCATCAATATTTGCATAACATAATTATCAGTAATACAGTGTTTTAGTTCGAATCTATTCGCGATAGAAAATAAGATCGTAGCGCTAGCGCGGAGAAACGCGGAACTGTCCATGGTTAGATTGTCATGTTTACATTTGCATGTGTATGTATGGAGCTTCGATGTTCTCGTGTTCCTTTTGTTCCTGATATTTTTATTTTCTCACTAATTTCTGTGTGAGAAGTCACTCAATCGACAGTTGAATACTTAAAGAACATGTCATTAACCAATTCGAAGTTTTTGCATTATCAAAACATTGTAAAATTCGAAAGAATCGGGGTTGTTTCTCGATGAGTCTTGGATTTATGAGTTTCTGGTATCAAGTCGGGCTTACTGAACGGATATTGCATAATTTAAATAATAATTGAAAATTACATCTCTCAGCTGGAAAAATTTTCTCAGATCCCTCAAATATAAAACTTATTCAATGTATTTGAGCAATAATAAAGTATCAGAAGTGGCAGTTTTCAGCTGGTTGATGTGATTCTACCTAATTAGAACTATAGTTTACACACTAAATTATACATTATCACCCATACCTTAGAGATTGCATCAAAGATAAACTGGTTTATATTCAGAACTAGAAAAAAATAAAAAGTAAATATACGCTCACTATAAATGAAAGCAGCAAACCTTCCAATTATTTCACTGGAATATTTCCAAACTTCTTGAATATATCCACAATCGCTATTGAAGCTCAAACACACACAAAAATCATAAAAATCCAAAACGACTGAAGAGTCAACACAACATCCCCATTTAAACACATGCAAACTAGAGTACGGCGATCTAACCATTGAGTGTTCTCGCGAAAGTCGATAGGGGGCGTACCGCTTATTTTCTATCGCGAATAGCGTATGTAATAGGGCTATGAAAATATCTGTGATTCATGATATTTCCACGAAAGCAGAATTATGGGAAATTTATTTGCATTTGGCTACTGGATTATCATACCACTATTTGAGAAAAAAATTGAGAATAGAGAAATATATACTTATATAAAAATTAACAGATTAAGGTCCGAAAGCTTTTATGGAAAAGACAAAATCTGATTTTCTGAAACTCATACAATGACGATGATGAATACTGGAATAATTTTTTCAAATTATCTTAAAACAATTCGTTGTATATGAATTTAGGTAGGCGTGATCTTGTGAGACAAACCATGTCAATTGTCTAAGTTTTTTGAGTTTCTAACCTACCAGAATCTGAAGAAACAACGGATTGGCAATAGGTATACTGCTGGAACAAAATTCAAAACAACAAATACTTTACGTTCGATACTGACACATACTAAACTAGATAACACTTCAGAAAACACAAAAATTGTAGTTATCTGATTCCTTGTTCGTGCGATCAGAAATTATATTGGTGAAACGTCATGACCTATGAATTGCGAAAGAGTGAACACAAGATGTACATAAGGAAGAGAGACAGGTGGTTCTAAAATATTAGAGCACATTCTTACTGCCGATGGAGATCACACAGTAGAATGGAATGACACTGAAATGATGACAAAAGAGAGTTATGACAGGAAAAAAATTAAATGAATCTGATTCATCATGGTGTCTGAAGATTGCATCTCTACGGGTTCGCTCGATATGGATCGCGGCTGGCTGCCCCTTCTGAAGGGCAAAATGTTTGGTCAGATAGATATATAAGTTCTTGTATTTTTTTGATATGCGAATTCAAGTTGTACGAGAAGTTTCTGACTAATTGGACTTGTTCTATCCAAGAGGAACTGTTTTTCAGTCATTTATTTTTACTTATTTATTTCTATTTTACTTCGTATATTAATGTTTTGTCAATGAGAACTATTTTCTTCTGACAATAAAGTATATTTTGACTTGACTTGACTTCAACTAAAGCAACCACTTGTCGGGGTATATAGAAGTCTACCCTTCTACACTTGTATATATTTCAATATCAATTCTTACTTTTTCGGATTTTGGTAGGTTACAAACCAGAAAAGTAGGAAGAAAAGAAGCGAATTGTTTTAGCAGTATCGTAGATCATTTTTATTCATATGATTATTTCAAAGCTTAAAGTTCCATGATGACCTAGTTCGTTTAACACAATTGGTTCAAATAACCAGGAACTCATCAGCTGGTTATTCAACATGACTAGACGAATGGTCATTAAATTGTCGACAAACGCTCGACAAGAGAAATTCTTTTTGTTATGATACCAGTTGAAACGTTATCAGGGCATAAACCTCGTGCACCAGTCAAATAAGTTGAACAAAGGTGAACCTCATGCTCGATACCGATCCATAACCAAATCAACTACCGAAACGTATATAGTTAAACGACTTAACGGGCCATACCGTTCATAAGACTGCGTTGGAGTATTTAAAGACATATGTAACACAATGAATTTATAGTAGTTTCCGGCTCAGAATATATGCTTGAAGCTTCATACAGAGTGCTAAAAAAATCCACCCACAGCGTTGTAGTTGGGCCATCAAACTACAAGATACGTTAATAAACTAAGAATGTATTGCATTCACATACTTTTGAGTTCGAAAGTGACAATTGTTCACTCAGAAGAAGGCGAGGTAGAAAATAACTCCTCCGACCTGTTTCGAACCTTTCCAACCTCTTCGTCTTTTATTCAATACGCCTTTCTACTGATCTGAATTTACGTAGTGTTCAAAACAAGCTAACCCTGATACAATATTATACCTACCACACACTATTTCGGTACCGGACGTTCAAAAAAGTTGTAAGTACTCACCTTCTCCCTCAAAACTCAAATCCTCTTCAATAACTAAAGCCTAACTCAATTTAAAAAAATTAAACATGACCTTCTCATCAGCTATTTTCGTGAGTTCGAATCTGTCACAATTCTCACTGTTGTTCATCAGGGCCAACCTTTTTTTTATTTTTGAGAATGCATCCGATAATGTAGTGAATGATCTTATTTGCAGCAATCCTTGTGACACAACTGAGATTTGCGACATATTATTGTTATGTCGTATCAATCCCATGTGTGCTAAGATAGTTATTCGGGGTCAAATGTCAAAATTTCAGGTGTTGTGGGTTTTTCCTGAAAAAGGGGAAGTTTCATCACAAAATTAGTTCAGACCAAATTTTTAGAACTCAACATTGTCTACAAAAATGGTCTCTATAATTTTTTTCTAAGTATCACCGTTCCCGAGATATTGTTTGTGTCACAATCTACATAATATTCACACACTTGCCAGATATATACATATTCAGGTACTTGAGCAAGCAAAAATGCCTATTTGTCTCTTTTATGTATAAACTATATACGATAAAGAAAAGGAATAAGCCAAAGTCATCTTGATGATAATTATTAAATGTGGAGACGATTTTGAGTTATTCCTTTTCTTGAAATCAACCACTCAACTTCCAGCATGTACTTTTTTCTTCGTCTTTATACTATATTGAGAAAAGAGTGGGTCTACCGAGAAAACCACGTTGAAGAAAACGCGCCGAGTACACTACCTCACAGGTGGTGTGCATATTATGTACAACGCGACTCTTACAATTGCGATATCTCAAGAACAGTAATTCTTGAAGAAGAAATTACACAAACCATTTTCGTAGAGAATTTTGATACCTATAACTTTGGTATGAGGTATTTTTTTTCGATAGAACTCACCGTTTTCGTGAAAAACCCCAAAAACTGAAACTTTGACCCCGAATAACACATGGGACTGAAGGGGACTTTCAAATTTTGACTCTTCATGGTAAACCCAAGGTCTTCACCAAAATTTGGCTCTGTCGTAATTTTTGTTATTTGATCACTGTTTTTATGCCTAACTTGACCGGGCTAATATATGTACATATTCTTTGTATCAACCAACACATGTTTTCAAAGGTTTTCAATTGGGGTCTCAGAAGTTTAACCATGGCAATAATGCAAAACCCACAAATTTTCACATATTGTGTTTTTTTTTTAATTTTCGATAGTTTGCTGAAATAATTTTGAACACTCTGTATAGATTTAAATGCGGGAAAGAGAGCCTACCAGATGGTAGACTTGACACGTTCCATTTTGGTTTATTTTTAACGGTTTGGCAACAGAAGCAAGGACTGCAGCACTGAGTTGAACACCTGCTATATCCACTGAATTTTTTAGGGAAGTAATTAATTATATTGATATGAATGATTATTTTTTCTTCAGGAGGGAAAGCAGTAGTAAAAGTATATTAGAATAGTTATTTATGCACAAAGGTTATAAAGTAGATGTTTCTTCCCTGAAAGCGACAAGCGACGATCTTACAAACTCGAAGGACTCTGGCCCGGGGGTTTGCAAGTCACCGGAATGTTTAAACATCTATTTATACCCATGGTGCATACGAACATTTTTGTCATATCAGTTCGTTACCGCACCAACAAACATTATTCGAAAAAAAAAAATGAAAATTCCATTAGATTTCAACTGGATACTGTGGTTGTGATGGAAACACTGTGAGCATTGAAACGTTGACATGCATATTTTTTTGTCTGCATAGCACTCACGGGCCATAAAGTGAACTTTATGCCCGCACGTATATTAAGTACACTGTTATGTAGTTGGTTACTAAGCAATAGTATTACAATATCGATATAGTATGGCATAATGTATCAGTGACTATAATACAAGGAATAACAAATGTCCTATAATCGTATGATATTCCAAATATTCCATGATATGTATGCTTTACACATTTATAGGAAACAAACAGAATGACATGACATAATGTGTCTGATAGCCGTGTCTTTCTTTTCTATAAATCTATTGTGATTGGTTCGTATAAGATTTAAGTCGGAAAACTTTTTTCTAGCACTGAAGGAGAATTTTATTGAGTTTGAAACGTGGCTAAGAAAATTTTTTTATTTGTTAGTGATCAATATCCGGCAAATGTCCCTTTTCGTACAAGGTATATTTAGGGTGTTATGTAAGTACGTTGCCAAACATAAAGGGGGTTGATCTTTGGGTATTTCTAAGACGGAATGTTCAGTCAGGTCCGGTGATGCTTCGTTTTCAAGATACAGGGTGTTAACATGTGTGCAAGAAACAGTTTCATTCCTTAATATCTCAATAATCCTTCAGGCGATTTTGTCGAATGTTAGCAGTGGTATTTGAGACAGTGAGAGGTTAATTTAACCCTAACTAGATTGGAATTATCATGTCCAATGGCATCCCGGAAAGCACCTTAGCCGATATTTTCCACCAAAAAATGTGCCCCAGTGTTGTTTTGCAATTTTTGTATATTTTTTTCGCAATAAGTGACTGAAGAAACATTTTTTTATATCAAGCCTTTTTGTATCTTTGTTTTCAGAAAAAAAATTAAAATAAGTTTATACCACGTCGCTGGGAAATTACCAAACCATCAACAATCAGGGTGTATTTGTTGATTTTTCTATATCTATAGTCTATTCTAGTCTTGGATTTCATCAAGAGTAAAGCAAGCAATAAAAAATGTTATAAATTGAAAAATGTTTTATTGTTAATAACGCGATGTTTATTTATGATTGAACAATTAAAATTACATGAAAGTCATCTTTTTAATCTTTTGATTAACTGTTTTCATACTAGTTTGCGTCTTCTTGTAAAAAAACCATTTTCATTATTTTCTTTCAGGGACGTGAAAAAAAGATATTTCAGTTTTTTTCCTAACAATTAATCAAGATAAGAAAGGAGAATGAAATGAAAATTTTTGTAGTTTCAGTTGGTCGTTGCAAAAAAATTGCAAAAACTCTGTGGCGCACATTTTTTTGTTCAAAAATATTGGTTAAGGTGCCTTCCACGACGCCACTGGACATGATGATTTTCATCAAATGAGGGCTAAATTGGCCCCTCAACAACCCAAATAACAAATAACACTGCCAAATTTCAACAAGATCGGATGAAGGATCATTAATATATTTAGGAAAAAGCCTATTTCTTTCACAAATATTGACACCCTGTACATTGAAAACGAAGCATTACCGGACCTATCTTTTCATGAACTATTCGTCTTAGAATCCTTAGATCCTGTATACAATATTTCTGCAAATCGTTCCCCGTTTCTCTTGGCTATGCTTCATCATACCTTGCGTTTATTTCTTTACTATATACCGTACATTAGTATTTTTTCCTCACAATACAGTAACAAAGAGTATATGTATATCATACACTTATCTTCGACAGTAATGAACATTTTCTAGCAGTTAGTCCTCGTAGCCGATTATCGAAATGTTTATCTTACCTTTCAAAAACCTTTGAATTTTTGAAATAATTCTGTAGTCTGTTTCAATGTCAAAGTATATACTTATCGAATCATTTTAATCTCAAATGAGATATAGGCTCGTTGGCACAATGCTTTTTCTGTTAACAACAATATTAGTTTATCAATTATTATTATTATCTAACATTGATTGCAGTAAAACCTCGAGAAAAACCACTCATTACATTGAAGCTTTTCTGATACTAATCGGCGATAAAATATTGAAAAAAATTCCTCTTTCATCACGAACATCCGTTTGAAGTGAAGTAAACGCAAAGTCACATTGTTATAATTTTCGATTTCTGGAATGCGTCCAAGATTTTGAACTTGACTACATGCTTATAGGTTTTCAGAATTAGATACTGGGTCAAATTGTTTTGAATGAAAACGCTTTGATGTAGTTATAAGTGGTTCAGAGTGGTCTTGGAAATGACCGAAATTGCTGATATGGAAAATAAATGAGCCTTTGATGCTTGAGAGATTAAATGGGACGGATATCGTAGTTGATCGTGAAGACTAATATAAAAAAAAAGGATGCCTCAATTCTTCAAACAAATTTTATCATTGTGTACAATAACAACATTATTTCTAATGCTACTGAATCCTCTTAAAGAACAATAATTTGTTCTGGCGAGTCCCAACTTACCTACACTCTAGGTTAATGGACCCACACCTTTCAGAAAACAACTACTCCCCTGACTTGTAACCACGAATCATATACGACAGGTGTCAGTGGGGAAAAGGTAGAGAATGTAAAAGGGTTTTGTGTGCTTATGGCTTGTCTGATCAATAAGTACGTAGTTGGTAACCTAGCCATAAAAACACAAAAATGAAATATTATGATGCAAAATAAATTATACTGCTGCAACTGTGATCACTCTAGTATTTGTTAAATGAAGTGATATACCATGGACGGTGCCAAAAAAATATATCGGGAGGATGGGGGGTTAATCTGAATATACTCGAGCGGGGCTGTTTTATATCTGGAATATTTCAAATATTTTGGGATTGATTCAAGCCCCCTATGCTTTGCCCCCTTGGGTAAGGCACGTAACGAAGTTTAACAGTCTACTCAACAATACATTCTCTATTTCAATTATTCCGGATATTAGTGAAAAAACTTTTTCCATTCCCCTCAAAAATGCCTTAGGTGCCGAATTTCACTGAGTTATTGTTCTATTTTTTGAATTAATGTCAATTTCTTTATTCATAATCATTACTTTAATTAAATAGTTATTATGAATATTGTCGACTGACATATTTCGAGGAAAATGGAATTAATATTTGGCCTTATTCTGACCTGAATCACATTTCAAGTGTGACTTGAATTTTTCAAAACGTAAGGTGGAGACTAGAGATGCTTTTTTTTTCGTATATTGTTAGTGTTGGTTTAGTAACCTCTCGTTTCGTAGTATTTTGTTGTTATTTTATAACAGTATTAACTTCATATCTCAAATAAATTATCAGTGACATTATATTTCAAAAAAGGCACCTAGAAGTAAAGGGGTGTGAAAATAATAATGTTGAGTAAATCGAGATTTTTGGATAATCATATTTCTGTTAGTATATCAGTAGTTCTGTCTGTATATCTGTTATATCACGAAAGATCTGCTAAACCACAACTGTAAGGTTGTAAGGGTAGTGGTGGGTCTACTAACGGGGCATAGTCGCCTCAGGAAACATACGAGCAAAACATTGGTCTGACAGAAGAAACCCAATGCAGGTTCTGTCAAGAAGAAGAATAAACCGCACCGCATGTGCTCTGTGAATTTTTCCAAAACTTTTTCAAGGGATATTGTTACAGATATATTTTTATTTCGGATATTTGATAGTTTCGGTTACGTTTACGTAGCTCCATAAAATCCCAGATGTAAATCTCACGAAATCATTTAATATTCCATTTTGGAATATTTTACTGGTATTTTTGATAATCAGAGACAGTTGATAAAAGTTAATATTTTTCAATAAAAAATTAATTTTCAACTTCAGTGTTGCGTTGACTTTGTTGAATTTGACTTTTAATCTTTCTTCAACTTTCCAAAGAGTAGGCAGTGACACTCAATAAAGCTGCAATTTTGTCGATACAAAAAAAAAATCCTTAATTCAACAGTGACGTGAGACCATTAACTTCGATATTTCCTGTCAATTTTTTCCTAAAACTTCAAGACCCTTATTTTCGTAACGTAACATTTTTGGACCATAGTTCATATAGCAACCTATCATCATTTTTGCATGTAAATTTACACCCTGGACTATTCGCATATTACCAAGAAACACCCTGTATATTGCTGAAAAAGCATCACTTGCCAGACATTCCGACGCTACGCCTCAATGTCAGATCGAAGCCAGATACAAAAAAAGAACGGTCCAAATGAATACGAGGAAGCAATTAACATTCAAGGGATGTTCTCGCTTCGGTTCGTAGTATAATAAATCTTTTTTGTGACGCGAAACAATCTCTCACTTCCTTTTCATCAAGGACGATTGAGGTTCGAAAGACGTTGCTACTAAGGCGGAACGTCTTTTGTTCTTGTACGCTTTCAATTATCTAATAGGTTAGAAGCGAGAATATCAATGTTACGTTTTTGGGTTTACATTTTTGTTGAATATTTATTTTTTTATAGAAGTTTTGTATTTTTTGCATTGACTTGAAAAAGAAAAAACCAAATTCACTTCCCCAAGACATCCTTCCCTTCACAAAAATAATCATGTAACTATCATTACCGAAGGCACGGTTTATAATGACGTGGATTTTTGTCATCAAAAAAAATGTCAATATATTCAGAGTCGATTAGTTCGAATATTTTCCTCTTATATAAAATGTTCCATAAGAGCAATGCAATTATTGAAAACGTACAGCGGTAATTGCATTGTATCAAGTCACCATAACAACACATTTGAAACCGTATCGCTATACGTCAGTAAACAACACAAATAAATGTCAAATAGACTTCAAAAATAGAAAAACATTTCGCGTTTAGGTGAGTACTCCATACAATCAATAGAGGAAAGTATAAATGAACAAAAAATAACATTTCCTTGAGAATTTCTTTATTCGTGAAATATTCCAATGAATTACATTCGTGCATAAAAATGACCAGATAATTTTGCATTCAAGCGTGATATCTCATACAAATTGCATTCGGTTATTTTCATATTTTTTAAAAGAGCCCTCGTCCTTCGGACTCGGGCACTTTCGCCAAAATATAAAAATAACCTCGCAATTTTTAGATATCACTCTTTCTTGCAAAGTTATCGGTAATTTTTATGTACTCGTGCAATTATAACCGAAAACGACTTTTTTGATTATGTTTGGTGTATCTAGTGGGGATTTTCTGTTATTCACCCACAATAGTAGAGTGACTCGAGGTATCGCTATATTTATAGTTGAAGCAGTCTTTCTCAAAATAAAATAATAACAATATTTCTCCATGGGTTGAAACATTATTACTTGAAGAGTTGAAAAGTACCTCAAGTTGCATTTCAATTTGCAAGTTCAACGTCAGCAAAATTAGACCAAAAAGGCACTCACTTCTTGGGAAATATAATAGTTTTGTTACGATATTTCCTTGGGTTCGTTTATTAAAACTCTCAACACTCTACTACTTTTATTACAACTCTTTATCACAAACTAAAACTCCCTACACTTCGACTTCTGCACTTAGCAATACCAAAGCTCTCTCTACTAGAAACTGTAAAACTTTCTCTGCTGTCGCGATCAAGTGTTTCCCCTTTTATACTTGCGTACGTCAATGGAGAATCTTCCAGATAGGTCTCGATGATGTCTGTGTATCGAATTCTCTACGCGAATCTGGGTTTCGTACTCTCTTCGACCCCTCATATTATTTTGCGTTTTCTAGCGACAGGGCAGACGCTAGGAGAATTTGTAACAGTATGTTCAGACAATAGGAAAGGAAATTCTTTAGAAACTCCTAGTAACCAATTTTTCGATATCCTATTCCCTGGATAACACCGGTTCTATCTCCCAAGAGAACACCATTTATGTTTCAACTCCGAAATAAAGGCAAAATATCTTGAAACTGTAAAATTCACCTGTATAATAATATAGTTCACCTAGGGCATTTTTCAAATTTTGTAGGCAGCCAACGATGAGTGACAGAGGAAAGCTCTTGATGCAACTGGTTAATCAGGGCAAAGTACTGTAAAAGAGTATGAAGGATTCTACTCTTACTGGAAGCTTTTGTACTGTTCTTGAGGATTTTGTAACGTTCTGATTAAGATATCTGCCATTTTGCCAGATGATATATCCTTACATAATTTTTTAATATTGAACCAATATTGTCGAATGTTCACATTTGTTACGGCCGATATAATAATAATATAAAGCCAATGTTTCTGCGAAAATGCGAATTTGCAACTTACACATCTAAAAACAAACCAGTTCAATTCAACATCTCAATAAATAACATACGACTGGTTCGTGAGTACCAAACAAAGGATCTCGGAATAGAACTCGACCACAAACTAAACTTCAATTTCCACATTTACAAAATTGCATTATTGGCAGAAAATGCTTTGTTTCATTCAGTGGCGGATCCAGATCAGGTCAAGGGGGGGGTCTATAACTCAAAATATATATATATATATATATATATATATATATATATATATATATATATATATATATATAACAGAAAATTATGAGCTACCGTATAGCAACAACTAGTCAAGATCCAAAAAAAAGGTGAGAGAGATTGACATGAGCAAAATTTGAAGGTGTAGCGAGGAGGTAAAGTAGGTTCGAAACTTCACTTTTTTTTAATCGAATGGAGTTGATTCAACCTAATCAACAGCATATTCTACTCATACATAGTATATTCAAATCGTTACCGGCATAATAATACTGATCACAAATGTAACAAGTCTAATTTTTCAAATACTGCGCCAAAAAGGATCCAGTGGCAGCACTGTCAGAAATTTCTCGAACTTTTCCTCGATAAGCCTGACAAGTGTCAACTTTCTTTGAATTGTCATCGAGAAAAATTGCAATTTGATAGTTAAAAAAAAGCATTTTATTTTGAACTTACAACATGAAGAAGACTCTATTATCATATTTTACTCGGCTTGATCCAGCGTCTGAACCGACTGAACCAGAAAAAAAAAAGGAAAGAACAATCGGTGAGACCAAAAATTTCAAGCGAAATTTGTTTGTTTGGGTAACATTCAATCCAGATCTTGTTTGTACTATTTTTTATTCTTGAGAATATTTTTTTTAGGAATTGGAGGATTAGTGAATTGAATAAATTGATGAAATTGGTTGTTGAAAAATGAAAATTTACTAATGTTTGAATGTAGCCTGTAGCCTCTTCAGTTTTCAATGGAATGTAATAATAATTATTGAAGTTCTTCAATTTTAAAGCAAAAAAATTATTCTATTTTATTTTTTTGTCTTGCTCATGTGACTTTTTTCGTTCCCTCACAAAATATGGAAATTAGGAGCCGATAAAAATAAAAAAAAATAATCTCTGATTTTCCCAATGGGGGGGGGCGAACCCGAAACCCCCCGTGGATCCGCCACTGGTTTCATCCATAGAAATTGTAAAGACTTCACCAGCAAATAATGCTACCCCACATTATATACTTCATACTATGTACTAGCTATTATCACGATTGAATTTCCACGTACCACGGATGAATAGCGGAAATGCAATTTTTTTCTATCTTCCTACACCCAAAACAAATGTTTTTGCCGAATACGCGATGTATAACGAATTTCAGAAGATTGGTGATTCATCAAACGAACCTTCAAATACATTCAGAACAAAAATAAAGCAAATTCTTTGAATTATCTCCAATATAAGTAGATACTCAATAAATATTAACAGCTAGATTCGATCTCACACATATTATGTGATAATGATTACCTGTTTTTTCATGTATATATTTTGTTATATTATTTTATCCTAGCTATAACCGAACTACAAACTGTAGCCAGTTGCTGTCCTTTAATTGGGGCTTGACTCTCTTTGGGACAATGACCCTCTTTTTTTATATTGAACCAAAATTGGTCCAATATATATGTGTGCTACTCGGGAAAAAATTGGAATCACGAGGATATAAATCATCATATCCTATATTTTATATGGGTCGAATGAAAAGACCATTTCAAATAAGAACAAAAGGACATAGCAGTGGATTTCAGAATAGAGAACCAAATTCAACTTGTGTAATACATCTCCGTGCAAGGAGGCATGAGTTTCATCATGAATTTGAAATTCTCAAGACGAAATATTGAGAGAGAATTTGAAAAATTCTCAATATCTAATGAATTATCAAATAGAGTAGAACATTTTGCATAGGATCTGGTGATCCCAATGGTGTGAAACCGTGAACTCCACAAGGTTTAAGCTAACGCCAAGCACTCTGGAGCTGAAAAAGATCGGATTCTTGGAAACCGCAAGGTTCCTTCGACTTTCGATTGCCAACAATAATGCGATATCGCGATGCGTGACTGATTCACAGATCGATTATATCATCGACGAATTTAAATCGCCTATCGACACGGATGGAACGAGCGAATTCTGAAAAGTGTGTCGCGTAGGAAGGAGAAACCGATTCTTTTATAATAAGCAAAAATCGAAATCCAGGTCGAGTGTTGGCGGTCAGAAATTGAAATGTTTCAGGTGTCTCGAACAAAAAAGTTTCCAATTTTTAAAATATTTCTAAATGAAAGTCAAGTGAAATGAAATATAATTATTGTCCCTGCAAATTATGAGGCTATGAGGTTTGTTCAAAAGTGGTTGATATGTTGAGTTGTATAAGTTCGAACTTCCGATGTCTATACAGGTGTCACCATTGGAAACGAAACAGGCGGTTTATCTGATTTCAATTTCAGAAATTGGTCGTATACGTCATTACATTGATCAAGGAAAAGGTTTTTGATAAGATTTTCAAAATTGCAACTTCTATCATCTACGAAGGGTGGGACCTTACCATTTCAAAAGGTACGAAAGGTCGAGGGATACATTTTTTCAAATTCAATTCAATTCTCGGTTATAATTGCATGAAATATACCGATAATTTTGCAAGAAGCGAGTCCGAAGGATGAGGGCTCTTTTACAAATTTTGAAAATAACCGAATGCAATTTGTATAAAATATCACGCTTGAATGCAAAATTATCTGGTCATTTTTATGCACGAATGTAATTCATTGAAATATTTCACGAATAAAGAAATCCTCAAGAAAATGTTCATTTATACTTTCCTCTATAGATTGTATGGAGTACTCACCAAAACGCGGAATGTTTTTCTATTTTTGAAGTTTATCTGACATTTATTTGTGTTGTTTACTGACGTCTAGCGATACGGTTTCAAATGTGTTGTTATGGTGACTTGATACAATGCAATCACCGCTGTAAAGTGATAATTATTGCATTGCTCTTATGGTACATTTTATATATGAGGGAAATATTCTTCCAACTGACTCTCCATTTGTGAAATTCGGTCAGACAGAGATAAGTATCTAACTGTAATGTTTTTTTCTAACCTAATTTATTGACTAACAAAATACTAATGATGAAATGTAATGCAAAGCGCACATAATCATTTACACATGTTCAGAATGAGCACCACCAAATTCCATGCAATGATAAAGGTGTGATTCAAATTTTCCACGAACTGCCTGTACCATGCCTGGTGTTATTCTTGTCCAATTCCTTCCTTAAGGTAATTTGGAACATCTGTGTGTAAATAATTACGTACGTTTTGTATTACATTTCATCATTATTTTGTTAATCAAATAATAAGATAAGAAAAACCATCACCCAATTAGATACTTATCTCGGAAACTCTCTGACCGAATTTCATGAGTGAGATGTTCGAGAGAGAATACAATATCCTAAAAGAGGTATATCCTATTGGGTTCAAGTTCAGTGTTAAACATCGTACCAAAGAACGGCCCTTCTGGCCAATGTAGGTAATTACGTGTACGATCGATTTCTTTTGAAATTAACATGAAATCAGATATTTCTTCTGTTTCGTTCAAATGGTGTCCCCTGTATAACTTCGCCCAATAGGAAAGTCCATCAATCTGACACGAACTTACCGTACTGATTCATCAAAGCCGTTTCTGGTATGTTTGCCCCTACACGTGATTGCAATATTATAAAAAAAGTTAAATTGACTTATATATCATCATCATTATTATTATCATATTGAAAAATAATGCATATACTTTACCATGCTTCAATTTTCCAGTCTTTTTGGAAATTAATTACAAGATGAAGTCAGTCACACGATGTTACACCCACCACACAGTATCTCAATGAAAACGTACAAGAAAAAATGTAAGTACCAACTTTCTTCTTCGAAAGCCTCTCCAAGTACAGCATCTGTCTCTCAACAGTTTTGTTGTAGAAAATGCAGCTAATATATCAGCAAATAATACAAACGTTGCTTATTTGCAACAATCCTCGTGAAATATAAGTGCGATTTAGGAAATATAATTGGCATGCAGAACATATTGAAACGAAGCTAAATTGTGAAACATATTTGACATAAAATTACAATATTGGGATTGTCATGAAGTTCGTCCATGTGGAATCCCTACTAGAAACACGAAATGTATTGGAATCAATCTCACATATAATTATTTCACGTTTATCTCATGAATTATTTCGACTTCGGGTGAAGACGATTGAAACGTCGTGAGCACACTCAAATTGAATCTTGGTTTCAGCATTAGTTCTTACTGATTTATATTTCTTCATATAGAGTTTGTCTGATTCCATTTTTTCGCATAAAATTTTTTATATTTCGTCACAATTTTATTTTTTTAACAATTGATTTCAATTTCATTTCTCACGAAAATCTAATTTTTATTTAGATTCGAGTGTTTTTTTTTTATTTCATTTCCCGACTCAAATATTTGACGAGTTTCCTAACCTCATTTTTGTTTTTTGATTAACTTCTGTTCATTTATTTTCAGAACTTAAATGCTATAAATTCGACTGTTTTATTGTAGAATTCATTCCCACTTTTCGTAATCAAATTATAATTTGAGCAATTCCATCATGCCAGTCTGGTATTATCCAGGGGAGTAATTGTTTGAGACTGGCCTAAACGAATTGTTCAAAAGATGATTTGAATTACCGCCAGTCTTCAAGTATGCTTATCGAGCATGTCGAATGTTTTTTCCACTTTTTGGGATTATTTGGTTTCAATTAATTTTTTTGTTAAATTCAATACTGTTACGAAAACTCCTGGCGCCGGCCCTGTCGCTCGTAAACGCAGAATAATGTGAGGGTCCGAAGGGAGAACGTCATTTTTCCAGGAACTCGCATGGAGAATTCGATACACATCATCGAGACCTTTCTCGAAGATTCTCCATAGGCGTACGCAAATATAAAAGGGAGACATTTCATCGCGTAAGATGGTTTATTCGAGTTTCTAGTGGAGAGAGCTTTGGTATTGCTGAGTGCAGAAGTCGAAGTAGAGAGTTTATCAGAATTTCTAGTACAGAGCGTTGGATAGTTAGCGGCGCAGTTTGAGTGATTGTATTGTATTGTGATAAAAAATAATAGTAGTGAATTGTTGTTTGGAGTTTTAATAAGGGGTCGTTCATAAAATACGTTCGCATATGAGGGGAAGGGAGGGGTCTGGATGAGTGTGACAAGGGGGGACGGGGGTATACGGCAACGTGACGTTCGCAGTTTATTATTTTTTGACATGAGCGCTAGCCAGCGTGACCTACTACTTTTTAAGTAGATTTCTGACGAAAATTGAAAAATGTTGGTATGAAAGAAATCTTCAGTAGATTTTGGTAGAAATCTACATGTGCTACATCTTTTAACGAATTCCTAAACTCGTCAGATTTTTTAATCAAATCTATAGTGACTCCATCTTTGCGAATGAATTTTCAATTGAGAATGGAAATTAATCTTGTTACAGTACACTGTATTTCACTATACAAATGAAACAAAATAAAGCGATTTTTTACTGTTTCATTGTGTTATTGAGCATTGAATCTTCTGATTATGTAAAATATGTATATTATTTGTGGCCATCCATATTGAAATCGTTTATAAATATCTTGAAACCAAAGGCCAAACAACATATAAATTATTTAAATTTGTAAAACAAAAAAAATTCCACCCTCTTGGGTGTTTTCTATTATATATGAACATCGTCACCTTGTAGTCAGATGCTAAAAAACGATATGTATCGGCCAACAGATATTGCAGCAGTTTATCATACTCAGCAGGGGGGGGTCTTAGTTTTTGTGACGAAATATTTCTAGGAGGGTCACAAAAAGTGTGACACATCGTGACAATGGGGGGGGGAGGGGGTCAAAAAAAGCTGATTTTAGTGTGACGTATTTTATGAACGGCCCCTGAACGAAGCCAAGGTTTTAATAGAGTTAATGATTCAGTTAATGAAAGTCAGACAATTATATTATATAGGCGAACCTGAATTGGTATATTTTATCATTCAGAATTCTTCATACATTCCAATACTAACATTCAAGTCGATGATATCATCGAACACCGATTAGATAACAATCGCCAGCAGCGCTCAAGCGAACCTAATCGATTTTTCGTGAATTTCCCAATTTTCTAGTTAACAAATTAGGAAAACCTCAATTGTCATAAATGAAGTAGGAATTAAGTAAAGGCATTGCATCGCCGGTGTTTCCCAACAGTCTTATTACTCATTCGCTGTTTCGAACAAAGAATTAAACCACTTTCCAATACGCGGATCTCAAGGAGACTGACTTCGTTATTATATTAGTACTCTAGATACCGGTCAGGAAGTTACGAAATGTTTGTTTTGTACTGTTTTTGCGATAAAGAGTGAAACTGAACATGAATTATTGATAATATCAGATATTCAAAATGTACTTATGCAGTTAGAACATGTCTTATATTATGAAATATGGTAGAATCAATTTACGAAGGAATAAACTTATAGCACAGACAGGTCAAAAATAGCAAAAAAATTTAAATGAATTCAATGAATACTTCAGTGAAAGTATTCATATTCAGGAACTTGGGTACATTTATGGAGAGAATGAAGTTTCAGGAACTATTTTTGTGCCTTTTGCTGGTCTGGAAAAACTAATCACAAGTTCTATGAAAGAAGTGAAAGAAAAAAATACAACCACTCTCTTTTGATAGGTACGTGTATATCATTCAAACACGTTTTATGCACAAAAAGGATGCAAACGTCCATTAAATCATCCACTCCCCTGTCTATAGAGCACGAAAGGCATTGAGTAACATCACTTTTTCTTGCTCAATTTGTATACCAAGCATATGGTAAGTGAGATTTTTACACCAAAAATTCTATATTTTTCGTCATTTCCTACGTATGCTTTCTATTTACTTCAATTTTCATATGTTTGGTATACAAATTGAGCAAAAAAAAAAGTAATTTTTATGTAACTCAGTGTCCGTCGTCGCCATATAGTCAGGGAAGAAGCTGTTTCAGATGGACTCTTCGTTCCTTTTTTTCGAATGAATTGATTGTCGTTGGATGGTTTGTTCTATTGTAAAAAAATCACTGAGCAAGAGAGGTTCGATAGGTCTCCAGACTCACAACCAAGGGGTGGGAATTCCGTTTATCCGTGTTTATACTGCCAAGGGTGGAACGATTAACGTAATTCAGAAGAGCATCGATCGTGGAAATATCGAAATATCTATGGAAGAAACAAGTGCAAGAACTACCTACAAAGGATATGGACTTTATCTATTAACTACTAATGATTATGCTAATTAATTTCTCAACAATAAACTAAATAGTAGGGATATGCACCTTGTCATCATTAATACTATTTCTACATTTTGCTACTTACAGGATGTACGTCAAGTACCTTTTTTTTCTTTTGTATTATTTTTCGCGAATTACGACAAGAGCTCTGAACGCCACTACGCGAGTACCACCTGTGATGGTATCTACCAGCCACCACGCATGCTCGACAGTCGAAAAGCAGTTCGAAAACTCTTGGCAGAGATACACGTGAAAATTTGTGTTAGTTCCGCTAATTTAAAATCTCTCCAATTATTATTGAAAACCAAGTGACACTATGGTCAAGAACTGCAATTTGGTAAATGGCTCTATTCTTACGCTCTTGCATCGCCGATATCATTCAATTCAATTCGAACCACATAATATTTTTTACTCAAATATAGTTCATATACAGTCCACTCTCTCCCGAACATAGAATCTCGAATGCATCGAGTAGCCCTGTATCATGCACATTCTTAATCAGTCTCAGATTATTTTCATCAACCCAATGGACACTGTCCCAGAGCCCAGAGCGTGCTGGGCGACAATGGACATTTTTACCCTACGTTTCTCATGAGTGCTTGGTGTTCCTTGAAGCGGGATTTTATTGCTCGTCATGTCTGGCGGATGTATTTATTTTTGCGATCTTGACAACCGATTTCGTATGTTTTGAACTCTTCTGTGTTCTCCATTCCATCTTTTGAAATGCCAGTGAGGATCTTTATTTTTTCATTTGTAGATCTTATTTCCCATACTCTGTAAGAAGGAGTGTTTCCTGAGTGGACTTTTCTATTATAGAAACCATTTTTGCGTTCTTTCATGCATGTTCGTGATGTTTTTCCAGTGTGACCTACGTCACCAAACTTTTGTATTTATTGTTTTTGATATGCACAACATGAATAAACACAAGAACATACAATGGAGAGAAATCACGAAACCAGTAATAGAAGACGTTTTTTGGACAAACTAGACAACATCTAAAAGCCTGAAGCTTAGGCCATCTAGACAAAGGACCATTCCTGTTGAAGAAAATCAAGAAACCTGTCTGCAAATCTATATTCCAAGCATTCAGTCAATCCAGTGTAGACATTCGAAATGTGTAGAAACACTACCCATTCCACAAATGAACCAACTCCGGCTCATCGAAAGGAAACTCCGCTCAAGTCCATCTAGTTTTCGCTGAAACGTATTATCGTATCAATATGAAGAATGGGTAACAGTTTTCATTGGAGTATGTTTTGTCTCAGGTTAATTTAAGAACCAAGTGCTGTGCTGGGCATGATCACATCGGGTTTATTGTCTCCTATTCAAGATCTCTTATCGATGTGTCTTACTAAACAACGTTGCATTAAAACTGCAACACCGCTCGTAACTCGTCTTCAAGTACATATTTTTCATACAATAGAGATACAAAGAGAACAAACAAATGTACCTGACATTATTTCCCACAATCCCACTTGATAACATGATATCTCATGCCTCAACATCCATCATATTCATGTTGTAATTCTATGAAAACCCTTCAGATACGAATCGCATTCACGACTATAGATAACGTAATGGTACGCATGAATTTTTTAAGGTATCTCACATTAAAAAAAAATTGTAGTACGGAATAAATTTTATGTTCCGTTTCATGGTCTGCTGCATGGGTACATAACACGAGAATGAATTGAAAAATATCCATTCTTATTATTAAACCGTGAAGATTCATTCAGATGAAAGTAATATTTCTGCCGTTCTGCCCTTATTATCAAAACAGATATTTCCCAACAGTTTCAGTTCGGAAGTGACCTATTTCAATAGCATATTACGTAACGAGGTGAGTAAGTTCCAATTACGCATGAGTGAAAAATTGTGAGCACGAGGCGTTAGCAGAGTGCCCGTAGTTGGCCTTATCCCCGAGTCGCGTACTGTACTTCTTTTACTCCCACCACCCTGACTATAACGAAATGCCTCTCTCACAATACACGTGTTCTGTAAAATAAAAGCAGCCGCAAGTTGGAATAGGAAAACATTAATTAGCATTGTATCGAAAATCCTGTCAGATTTCGGATAATTCCAGGTTTCTAGGAAACCCCTCAAAACATCAGTTGAGAGCTTGTGCGAGCAAGGGACGCCCAGGACCCACAGTTTATTATGTGTCACTGAGGAGACTTATGGTGGGTCGAAACAGCTGCCTGGCATTGGGAATTGTGAATGTAATCATTTCGAACATTAAGTATGAATTTTCTTCTCCTGAAGCTGCTAACCTTGTTAGCGAAATGCGCGTCGAGTGAAAAAATATCAGTTTGTTGTAAGGGTAATTGATGGTTTGAGTTTGACAATCGTTGTGTCAATAAATATTCTGAAGATATCTTGAATTTATTGAAGCCTCAGGGACTTCCTACATTTTATTCTATGACAGAGAGGACATTGTCAGATCAAGATCTTCAGATGACGTGGTGCTGCAGGTTTTTCCGGGTTTTCCTGCAGCTGAAAAAGCAAATGCGCCACTGTAATCAATCGAGTCAGCCAGGAGTGCTATCTGAATTTTTTTGTTTATTAATTCGTATTTCTTTCGTTTCATAACAAAATAAAGTTATATTATCTGATGGCATGTCATAATGACAACGTTATGTCACTCAATTTTGATGACTTAAGGAAGCTCATTATGGTACTAAGTACCATAATGAAATTCTATAAGGAAAACATGTTGTCAAGGAAATGGCAAAGCACAGCTCACTCACCTACTAATATTTGAAACTACACAATACTTACTCCTTTAAAAATAGTTGTCATTGTGACATGTCGAAAATGCAGTTTTTAATTTTTCGAAAATGTATTGATATAAATGCCATCAGATAAAATTTTGTATGTAATACGAATCATAAACAATCATTATGGCACACGCCGTGTTATCGGACTCGGCTACATTCACGACTTGTACCATAATGATCGTCTTTATGATCCTTATTACATAAATAACTATTATGTCATTACTGAAAAAATAGTGAATATTCTGAATATGCTGCAACAAGACTTCAAGTTGTGACCAAAATTCATTAAAAAAATGAATTTGAATTTATAGTTTCATGATGTCGAATTCTTGTGTCAGATTTGGCGAATCTTACGTTAACGGGATATCAATTTTAAGATAGTGTAGATGAACTTCCTGTTGATATTTCAAATTAGAACTTATTGGACTTTTAGGAAAGAATCCTTAGGCACATAATTTTCTTCAGAGGTTGAATAATCGTTCCATTCTTTGTACTAAGTCGAATTTTATATAATTCGGTACAATAACCACAATCAATGTTCTGAAATAACCTCTTTTTTCCACAAAATAACTGAATATAAGAAGGTCATATTCAGGTGGTTGGAGAAAAATGAATTCTTGGTTTGACATGAAATACCCTGCAGATTATGATTTGCTGTAGTTTCAAGTATCACCTCCAAAGGAAGACCGTGAAAAACTGGCCCAGAAAATATGTCCCCGGTCTATCAAGAATCAAACTGTCAGAAACATATCTAGCAGAAACTGTCACCAAAACTGAATTCTGACACATCCAACTCACAATACCACAAACATGGCATCGAACACCACATCAAAATCAGTGAGTAATTTAATACGTGGAATAGGAAAAATTGAAAATCTCCGCAAAGCACTGAGTACGAGAAGGACCGAAGGTCTATGCTCGAGCAGGGCCAGCAGGAAGGGCGAAAAGAAAAAATGGCGGTTATTTTCGAAAAAAGAATGCCAGATGCCTGCGAAGAGAGCCGAGGAAAAACCATCTCCTGAGCTTTGCAGAGAACGAACAGGTAAGTACCATCATTCGTAATATATATTCAGAATTCAAAAACCAAAAAAAATTCTGGGTAAAATTCCGTTAATCGGACTCCGCCTCAAAAATAAAAAGAAATTGGTAGAACTTACGTATTTTGGCCTCCTGAACTAAAAATCCAAATTAAATTTTTGGGGCTCTCAACTAGTTTCGGAGATACGGCCCCCCAAAGACAGGAAATCGGGGTTTTACGCCTGTTTGTTTCTCAGCTAATTCCGCTCGAAATTCCTCCTTTCTATCAGCACAGTACACATTCTATATATCCTTCTTCATCACTTTTCGGGGGTTATATCCCGAGTGCACCAAGTTTAATCGGTTAAAATGTGTGCTGCACTTCCATGATTCTCGAAATTTTGCTTAGCAAATGACTTGAGTGTATGATAATTTGATAAAATCCCGAGACCGCAGGTCGAGGGATTTTATTTTAAATTATTATACACGAAAGCATTTGCTTGAAAGCAAAATTTTGAAAATCATGGAAATGCACGCATTTTGGTCGATTGAACTTGGTGAAGGAGGGATATATGTTTAGATTATTTCCAGAAAACATGTAAACTCAGGAAACATCAAAATCGAACACAGGAACAATATAGTACCTGAAAAGTGATCCAAACGCCCGGTTTATTTCGAACATTTTAATCGGTTAAAAGGTCTAGTGCATTTAATCGCTGTAAAACTCTGTAAAAGCAGTCTAGCCTTCAACTGTTTCATCGTTTATTCGCATTGAGGGAAATAATCAACAGAATTATAAGCATTTTTCACTACAAACTCTGAAATGTAAATCGTCATAGAAATTCGAGGTTAGCAAAACAGCGGTGCGCGTTCCACTGCTTGTTAACCTCGAACTCTTTTAACGATTTATTTTTTAGAGTCTTGTAGTGAAAAATGGAAAAATGGTTATGATTCTGTTGGAAAGTGATGGAGAAGGATATATAGAATGTGTATATTGTGCTGATAGAAAGGAGGAATTTCGAGCGGAATTGGCCGAGAAACAAACATAGACGTAAAACCCGGTTTTCCTGTTTTTGGAGGGCCATATCTCCGAAACTAGTTGAGAGCCCCAAAAATTAAATTGGAGTTTTTTGTTCAGGAGACCGGAATACGTAAGTTTCACCAAAATTTTTTTTTTGAGCGGAGTCCAATAAATGGAGTTTTACCAAAAATATTATCATTCTGGAGTCCAAACGCAGCTCTCCTTTGGTTCAGGAGTTACAGTTGGGAAAAATTGGCATGTTCCACCTTTTTTTGTAACATTGAACATCTGAAGACACTTGTTTTAATGCCAGCAAATATTTTCAGTTCTCATAGAGAATATGGCCTTGAAATTAGGCGTTTCATTTAGAAAATTTGGTGGAGGCGCCGGCAAGGGATGCAAGGTTTCGTAATTTCAAGTCGATTTTTTTATAAGTAATGTGAACATTTGCTGAGAAAAATCACAAAAAGGGAAACATAAATAAAGGGGATACGCTGATGATCAACGAGGGTTTCGTGGGTTTCATTATATAAAAAGTGGAGAATATATACTATTTCATGGAATGCAGTTCTCATGTGTGGAGTTCGGCACCAAAACATTTATTGAGGCTTCTCGATTCCATTCAGAGAAAGACAATTCGTCTTGTTGGTGATTCTTCCACAGACTCGCTCACTTCATTGGAACATCGTAGAAGGGTCGGAGACTTGTCTCTCTTCTATAGATACTTTCACGGTCGATGCTCTTCCGAATTGTTATCAATCGTTCCCCGCTTGGCAATATCTACACGGATGACTGGACGAGAACAGAATCCCCACCCCTTTGTTGTGTTTCTTTTTTCAATAGAACAGCTAAGGTTTGGAACTCTTTGCCAAGAGAGGTTTTCCTGAGGCTTACAAACTTCAGAAATTCAAAGTGAATGTTAATTCGTGTCTCTTGTCCCTTGATTCACGCGGTGTTCTTTAAATGTCACAGGGCTTCCCTTTCGTTTGAATCTGCATATAACAAATTTTTTTTTACTTTCGCAAACATGATTATCTTCAACAATATTTGGAATTTGACATTAGTGTTTTTTTACATGTAGATTCACACGAAAGGTAAGCCCTGTCATGTTCAGAGAACACCGCGTGAATCAAAGGACAGGAGATACGAATTAACATTCACTTTGAAGAGTGCCGCAAAGTGACAATTCTGCGCCAAAATCAAATACCCACATACACATTATCCATTTCTAGGCAATGTAGCAACATCTATGGAATCATTTGAATGTCAACAAACGTCAAGCATAAAACACTTGTGAAATATTCTTGTCTCATACTTTTTCGAGTGAGATTGATCTAAAATGGATAGCAACAGTTCTGAAATTAAAAATACTCCACCAGAACTAAGAGAACAAGTTAATTCATTGTCATTGAATTCACTACCGTCAACTTCAACAGTATCCAAACAGTTACAAGAACTATCCAAATCAAGGAATGCCTAGCAACACGAAAAATCAGTGTTTCTCCTAACAACACCATTTTCTATTTTGCAACGAAGGATTTTCTTAATCATTGTTCCTAGAAGCCCTAGAAAGGTCGTTTACTCGCTTTGAAAGTTGATTGTAACTTAATTGCAAAACAGTATAATCAACGTGAGAGCACTATTATTGTTTCAAGTCATTATACATTTAGTTGTTGCGTCTGTTTCCCAGAAGTTTTTTATAAAACTTGACCGTGCATAGATCGACAGATTATCCGCTACGCAACCATAACATGCAACGTACCTATTTTTCATTGCCAGTCAATAAGAACATATAGGGTAATCACTTTTAGAGGTATATTGATTCTATTACTCGTTTTCAAAGATTGCTAATAGCCCGGGTAGTATAGTATATTATCAGGAAAGGTAGGCACATGTAAACGAGAGTGGTGTTCGACGTTCGTGATTGCCAGAGTGTTTTTTCTATGGTCCTAGCATTTTCTCCTCGATTTGAATAAATTAAATCCCCCTAATGATTGTAAAGTCAAAGGTGACATTTATACTCTGTGGCACCATTTTTTGGTGTCCAAATCATCATTTAGGTGTATTGAAAAACATAGTCAGTTGTTGTAAAATGAAAACTTTGCACCTCAAACATATCGTTTCACTTTTGGAATCTGACCGATAGGCAGACCAGATAATTTGTTTGAAATACCGATTGAATACCCTATACCCATGTTCCTTTCATTTGATTCCCTTTTTTATGAATATAACATTAGATTCTGCTCATTTTGTTGACTGCTCAAATCAAAAACTATAGTTTGCTGATTGTTTGGTTAACTACGCACTTCCAATTACCAAACTAGAGCGTCAGGAAACTGCAAAACGTAGTTATTTTCATGTGGATTATAACTATTTAAAAAAAATAGATAGAAACAGATAGAAGGTGCAAATATGACAAGTAACGTGTGCTTCACTGCAAAAAAAGATAAAATATGCCCGTCTTCCCAAATATGAAAAGCTTCCGAACCACGGGAAAGCACCGCGCTTTGCCTTCTCATTAATAGAGTACACATCGGAATACAATTTCTTGTATTTTCATTTTTTCGAATCATGACGATAATTGATGAAACTTTAACTCGAATCGAAATTGAAATTGTCAACCCTTTGAAAAAAGAACAAATTTCAAAATCGATTTCAATTATATTTCCATTAGGCTTCAAAATCATCGAGTTCATGATAATAAGCATACATTCATTGATTTAGATCTCATGTACTCTCCTTCGGTACTGCACACAAATGAAAAGTTTTGTCTGCGGTTTTAGATTATCTTCCTACCCACACCACAATAGAAAAATATCGCACGTGTAACTAGCTCACAAGATTCGAAACATAACTATTAGTACCACTGACCACTAAATGAAAAACGAAGTAAACTAAACAAAGTAAACGGAACTTCTCAAAACTAAGATGAAAAATAGGAGAAATCGAACTTAGCTGGAGGTGGAACTCGTAGTTTCCACAAGAAAAATCAAAATCAAATCACACGACGTTCGTAATGTTTGACAAGTGCGATGGAATTGAGAAAACAAAATCATCTGTAAAATAATGTACAAGTTTCGCCAAAAAATTCTATATATCATTTTTTTTGCGAATTATTCAACCTTTCATAAAACTTAGGGGTTTTTCCTAAGTCCTAGAGGACAGCAAGAGTTCAGCCAGTTTCTAAAAAAGGAAAGAAAACTTTACCTTGTAATTATAGACCAATTGCATTGCTTTCTATCATTTCCAAAGTCATGGAAAAAGCAATCAATATGAAGCTCATCAAATATCTAGAGAAATCAGGAATAATTAATTATCTGACAATACGGATTTCGCCATCAAAGATCACCTAGTGACTCATTGGCTTATGTTTCTCATATTTGGCAGCATTCAATCGAAAAATTCGAAGAAACGATAGCTGCTGCACTCGATATTTCAAAAGCGTTTGATCGAGTTTGGCATCGGGGTCTCCTTTCCAAACTGCCTTGTCATGGTTTGCCTCCTCAGTTGTGTGCTTTGTTGAAGAGTTTTTTATCTGATAGGTCTCTGTATGTGGTTGTTGATGGAGTGTCATCTGATATTCTCCACATAAATGTAGGTGTTCCACAGGGTTCAGTTTTGGCGCCCACTTTGTTCCTGCTTCATATCAATGATTTGCTCGAGAAAACATCTTGTTCAGTACATAGTTTTGCGGACGACACTACTCTTCATACCAGTTTCTCTTCCAGAGTCCCCATACTAGCTCGAGAAACAAAAATTCAAAGAAACATTCACGTCAATAAAATTAACGATGACTTGGTAAAAATAATAGAATGGGGTAACATTAACTTAGTGGAATTTAATGCTAGGAAAATCCAGGCATGTCTCTTCTCAAGGAAAGTAGATAAGTAGATCTATCATTATCTGGTATTCAGATGTCAGGAGTAACTATTCCTACAAAGTCAAGTATCTCGATGCTAGAAGTTGCGATCAGTAATAATCTCTCATGGAAAAACCATGTGAGATCGATCGCTACAGGTGCTTCCCAGACACTTGGATTTCCATTCTGGTGAAAAAATACTTCACTTCCCGTCGGCTTCTAATGATCTACAAGGCTCAGATACGATCTGTTTTGGGATATAGTTCTCATGTGTGGACAAAACATTTGTTGAAGCTTTTCGATTCTATTCAGAGAAAGGCAATCCGTCTTGTTGGTGAATCTTCGCTCACAGATTCTCTCACTTGGAACATCGTAGAAGGGTCGGAGACTTGTCTCTCTTCTATAGATATTTTCACGGTCGGTGCTCTTCTGAATTGTTATCAATCGTTCCACCCTTGGCAATATCCACACGGATGACTCAACGAATACAGAATTCCCACCCTCAGTTGTGAATTTGGAGACCTGTCGAACCTCTCTTGCTTAGGATCTTTTTTCAATAGAACATCTGAGCTTTGGATGAACTCCTTTCGGAAAGAGGTTTTAACTGAGGCTTACAAACTTCAAAACGAGGGGGAAACAACTAGCTAAAATCTGTACAAGATTTAAAGTCTTTCAAAGACTTAAAGACTTAAAACGCAGGACTTAAAGATTTAAAGGCATGACTTAAAGACTTGAACGCATAACTGAAAGACTCAAAATGATGACTTAAATGACTTAAAGTTTTTAGGTGTACAAGATTGAAAGAAGATATTTTCCCCTCGCTTCAAAAATTCAAAGTGAATGTTAATTCGTATCTCCTTTTCCTTGATTCACGCGATGTTCTTCGAACATTACAGGGCTTCCCATGTGAATCTACATATGAAAAAAAATCAGTTGCAACAGCACGGTGTTTAGAAATCTTGGACGTTGTTGAGTGAATAACTTACCGACGCGACGCTTTTGTCCTAACAACCAGCAAACAAATTTTGACTGCAGATATCGTATGCAATAAAGAATGCCTGATAGCCCAAAAAACAAACTTACCGCAGCTACTTTTTCCAAACGCACGCTTATTATCGACCCGTCTTACCTGAAACAAAAAAAATAGACGGGGTTAGATATGATGCCCTCGTTAAATCAGAATTTATAGCGTTCGGTTCTAATCACGCAACCAAGTTTCTCTGTTCGGAATAGTTAAACGGAAATTTCACTTCTCGGCGCGTTATATTTTCGAAACAGAAGTCAAACCGATGCAATTCTAATGCTGTTGAATAACAGGGCGTGTAATAATAACGATCATTATTATAATAAAATTTGTTGTATACGGTATACCAGCTGACTCATTGCAAGAAACTTCCGTGTAAAAATAATTGAACACAATTCGAGTTTATTATTTTACCCAACATATATATCCCAATTTGCAACGGTCGTAAAAGAAACCTGGTCTCAATTATTCTTTCAGTATTATCATTTATGCATCTGTTACATCTGAAGCAAATTTATAAGGATTTCTAAAATATCAAGCCACATTTCATAGAATATCGATTGTGATCCAACTTATCAGAAATTGATTCACTCGAACATTGCGAATTTTTATGTAAATTATATATGTTATCGGATTATTTTTATCTAGGATATACATTGAGATAAACAAAATATCGAGATAAAAACAAAAATGAAAACCCTACAGCTTGAAAATTTTGAAATGGGATCAATTACCTACTCTTAGCAACGAATTGAAAGTACTCTCAGAAGGAAATAAATAGAGATCTATCGCCTATACTACAAAGAACGGCTAATAGTCTATAAATCAAATAATAATTTCAGAAAATTGTTTTTCTTAAAAAAAATCCATTCGAATTATTCTTTCAGTTTACCTACAACACAATATTTTCAAAAACATTTATTTTCCATTAAAATAATCCATTTTGATATTCCTTGAAATATATTTTACTCGTTTATATATTGCGTTTTTAATGAATCATGATGCTGCTATAATAATAGTATACTGATTATTATTTTTTTTGTTTTCACTCTATATCACCGAAACTACGTGAGATACGTAAAAAAATAAATATAGCTTTTTTTTGTAAAATTGAATTTTCTACAAACAGTATCTGATTTGTATATCTCGTATTTGTCATAGTTCAAAAGATATAAGCGTTTAAACGTAAAATTTTATTATTACACTTTTTTATTCCACTACATCCCATGAACTAAGCGAATATAAAAAAATTTACTGAACCTTTTTTGTAGAGAATTTAATTTGTTACAAAAAACACTGAGGGTACTTTTACGTATTCCTCATATTTGCAAAATTATTCGCGAATGGATTTTTTTTCCCATTTTCAAGTATAATGTTCAAGTACGTTATAGGGTAAATTAATGCCTGTGTTCATTACAAAGATCCTGAATGAATAAAAGAAATCAAAGCATTAACATTAACGACAGAAGTGATGAAATGAGGAGCGCATACTTCAAGTCGTTCTGCCAGGTATTTAGAGCCGCCATTTTGTTCCGCCAATTGTCATACACACTTAAAAATGTCAGCGCAGTAACATACTGAAAAATGAAGCTTAACTAAATAATAAAATGTTCAACGATTTTTCGACATGTTTGGTGCGTTCCGCCACCCACTGAACTGAATAATAAAAAGATTTGAGATTTTTTGCAAGTTGGGGGCGTTCCGCCACCCCCTTGGGACCGCTCCCAGGGCCTGTTTTCACGGATGGCAGTCAGTTCGGCCCTCCACAACACTTCGTCAAAATATAGGCCTTACTAAACAATCACGCAGAACTGTCACTGGCTCTTTGTCTATAGACGGCGGGCATGTGACGTCACAAGACAACTGTCAATCAGCCTGCTGGACAAACAAACCGTACTTCCATAAGCAACAATAGTAATTTAATGATGATTATGATCATAATTATGAAGAGATTACGGGTTTACCCTAATTTTGGGTATACCTTTGGTGTAACTGACAAATATAAATGTCTATATATTGCAATCTATATTCATTATTCTTCCTGCTTGCAAGGAAATTGTATGTGAAATGGCTGATAAAAGTGATCATTTCAACACCTTGTCTATGGATATCCAGAAGAGATATTTAGAGAAACTGAAGGGAAGTGATGGATGTGATCCTTATTTATTGAAATTTGGGGATTGTAGTAATGCTGTGCAAAAACTTTCCTAAAGTTTCATGACATGTTGTGTGACATTATTAACTATTTTGTATATGAGAGTGCATGCACAGGAGAAAACTTCAAAGGCTATAAAAGTTTGGATTCATACACTATGTTTATATCTAAATGGATTAGAAGGAGTGGAGTGAAGCTTGTGAAAAGAATACTGAAAATGTACTCTGATAAATAATAATTTTGAAAGAACAGATTTAGGGTATGTTATATAAGGCTCTACAAAATTATAAACCACAACCATCTTTTCATATGGCAATCCTGTATAAAAAAAGCATTTAGATGAGTTATGCTTTAAACTCTCCAATGTGAATGATTAAGTCTGCAAAGTTTCCCGGAGATGATGGATTTGACGATAACAATTCTGCAACTCGATATCAATTTCGGGACATAGGTGTTCACCAGAGTTTTGTGCATGTTCTACTTCTTCAACCGGTTAATTTATATCATTCAGAGTTTGATTTTGCTCTTCAATAATGTTCAAGTTTTGAACAGCTGGATCATTCACACAAAGAATCATCATCAATTTTATCCATATCAACTGGAATATTTGCGATCTAATTTTTATCACGCTGCTCACTACGATACAATCTCTGAATACTTTGAACTGCATTGATATTTGTTTTGTAGCCAAGTAATTGATTCGGTACCCAGTCCATATTGTCAACATCTTTGAGTGCACTTGGCTTGCATGAAATGAAAAAAAATAAAAATAAATTATATTGCCTATGTTTCCTAGATTCTTTGAAAATATCTCCTACAAAATGTTTTGAACACACCGTTGCCCATTTCAACTTATAAGAAGTTAAATCTGCTCTTCTTGTTGCCTGAATCCACAATTCACATCTCTTTTCAGCAAGAGGATTGATCTTTTTTTTCTATTGTCGGAAATAGAAGGGAATCGATGGAATGAAACATTGTGCCTGACGCTATTACTTCCACATTTCACAATCGCACAAAATTGAGCCTTTATTGAGAAAAAAAATTTTTAAATATGACATAAACACACACTTAGCATAGGTAAATCAGGTTTGTTTGTCCAGCAGGCTGGATTGACAACTGTCATTTACTGTCGTCTGTCAGATATGCCCGCGGTGTATAATCTACGCGGGTCTGTCTGATATATTGCCATTTGTAATATTTCTTCATCTACCAAGGGCATAAACTGAGGTATACGATCTCACAAAGCCCAGATGTTTTTGGCTCCAGGTTTTGTGAGAGGCATACACAACTGTTATTTCCCATTGTACTACAAACTTTTGTCATACCAATTTGGTATATCGATGGTCGTAGAAAAAGGATAGTATGCAACCCGCCCGGATGCTCATTTCGTGCTCGTCTCATAATACACTACCCCGTATCAATCTTCAGTAATAGATCACTGTCACTTCTAAAAACCAAATCATCTTTCGAGCAACTCGTTCAGGCCAGTCTCAAATCTACCTACACAGTAGGCTTTGGCTGGCACCTGTCAGAAAACAACTACTTCCTTGGCTAATACCACGAAGGGCATTGAATTATATCCGACCGGTGCCAGTACAGGTTTTTTCACAGAAGAAAATCCTGCATTTGCTTTCGGCGATACAAATGAAGTGATTGATTTTCAATTATAGGGAATTGTTCGAAAGATGATTTGATTTAACGCCGGTCTTCAAGTATGCCCATCGACTATGTCGAATGTTTTTACATTTCCCTCGCAGGAGGAATGGGCGAATTCGGTTTGTTTTTGGAATACCTCGTCCATGTGTAGATGGCGCAATGACTTCGTGTTGTTCGCATCAGCTTTGGTCAGGGCTTGATACTAGGAGAGTTTTCGATTTTTAATTATGGGAAGTCATCGACTTGATGTTGATGATGGAACTGCCTTTTACTGATGAGTGGCCAATTAGCCCGAAACCGGTCTGCAAGTGTGTGTGTCCCTATAACTGAAAATCAATTCTTCCTTATAGACAAAATGTACGACGACTTTGCTTCCTACATTGAGGCCAGGAAATATATATTATGGATAGATAGAGGGAGGCGGAAATAGAATATTACACACCAAGGTGGGAAGTGATTCATTCCTGTCGTGAGATCAGTAAGTTAACCAAGACGCAAAGCGTCGAGGTTAGCTATGATCTCGAGACAGGAATGAAACTTCCTACCGAGGTTTGTATACTATTTCATTAACAACCATCATATTTCGATCAAAATTAATAAATCTCTGTTTCGTTCTGAACATATCTAAAATATTACATTCAACGACAAATTACCAAGAACGCGGTTTTCTCAGAATAATCGGGGGTTATATCCCGAGTGCACCAAGTTTAATCGGTTAAAATGTGTGCTGCACTTCCATGATTCTCGAAATTTTGCTTAGCAAATGACTTGAGTGTATGATAATTTGATAAAATCCCGAGACCGCAGGTCGAGGGATTTTATTTTAAATTATTATACACGAAAGCATTTGCTTGAAAGCAAAATTTTGAAAATCATGGAAATGCACGCATTTTGGTCGATTGAACTTGGTGAAGGAGGGATATATGTGTAGATTATTTCCAGAAAACATGTAAACTCAGGAAACATCAAAATCGAACACAGGAACAATATAGTACCAGAGATAGTACCTGAAAAGTGATCCAAACGCCCGGTTTATTTCGAACATTTTAATCAAGGTCTAGTGCATTTAATCGCTGTAAAACTCTGTAAAAGCAGTCTAGCCTTCAACTGTTTCATCGTTTATTCGCATTGAGGGAAAGAATCAAGTAGATATATTTTTACCGTGACTACGGGGTATAGAATTGTCACCAATATAAATAAATGTCGAATGAAGTCAATAAAAATGGCAGAGAAAGTCTAGAATAGATGAAATGAGGGCGGGAAGTAGAGGTATATAATGTGACACTTCCCAACCTTCAATGACGTTAGTACTGGCAGCATTACATTTATGGTTGTAAATGAAAGATTTTTTCACTGTTAGAAGAGTGTTCTTTACGCATCCACAGCAACAAAAAATGTCGACAGTTATAAAAAAACATTATTTTAATATTGTAGATATACTTATTATTTATCGTGCATTTCAAGAAACGTTCGTAATGATTGACCCATTACTTATTTGTTTTGTTTTTCTTCCAGAGGACCCAGACCTGTCATCATTCGGAGGAGTGCCGTACAGGACTTGCGGATCGGCGTACGTCATACAGAAAGGACGACTGCCTGAAACGGAGGAGAAGTCCGAAGACGTCGAACAAAAGTTAGTTTCGAGGTTGGAGAAACATCCAGAAGTGAAGAACGTCGAAGATCCCATGCCGCCTTTCGAAAGCGTAGAAAAGAGAATGCTGGATCTGGTCGAGAGAAAATTGCACCCGTTGTATAAAAAGTACGTTCAAATTAACATACATGATCGTTTTTGAGAGAGAACGAAGTTCAGGGAACTATTCATTGGTTATTTCTTCTACGATTAAAAAAAAAAAAGGAAATACAAAATTTCTATGGAAGAATTAACATACGAACGCCCTCTGTTTTTAGGTACGTGCACAGATTACAGAAACAAGTTTAGATAGGCAACAGCATACTTGTACAAACCAAAAGTATTGCGCCACATTCCTACAACGGTTGTTAACACCAACTATTCTACAAAATTGGTTGGATTAGAGAAAACTGTAAAAACCACAAATGCAGAATAATGCATAATCGACGAGCTGATGACGGATTTTCCATACTTCAATCGTTCGATACAAACCAACTAATAATAAATATATATCTCGCCACCAAATAACAACACATCTCCTGTGAGAGAAACGGTTTCCTTCAGAATACATGGCCTCACATACCCCAAGATGACTCACATTATATGACGCAGTTCAAATGAATACATTGATATCTGTAACTCACCTGGAATTGAGAGCGTAATGTGAGTCTTCTTTCAATAGTGGCATCGTGACTTCCGAACAAAACTGTACTTTGAACACAAAATATATAGTGAATACAATTCAAAATCAGTTGCACGTTGTCTGTGACGACATAAAATCAACACAGTGGTACCAATCTATTGATGGAAATGCAAGGGATTGTCTGCATTGAAATTCAAATTTGGTGCCTGTTGTTCTTAGGAATTCAGTTAGCAGCACTTTCGATGTTGCCGCACTTCATTTGAAATTTGAGAGTAATCAATTGACAATCGTTATTTAACAGTGACTGTTCTGTGTTTACGTCTTTTTGGTATTTCAAATCGGATATCGTAATCAAAAACTGTATATTTCGCTCATTATATAGCTAGTATCAGACCCAAGCTATTCGTGGAAATGCCAAAACATGTGAATAAACTCTGCGAAGAGTTGGTGGCATCTTTTATTGGTTATTTTAGAAGAGATCGAGAAAATAGTGACCCGTTGCTTCAACTTCTGTTAGAGAGGCAAATCGAGAATAACATAGTAAATTGTATTCGTAATCTCCCGTCAGATATTTACTTCTAGCGTGTAGCAGCTGACTGCAAGTCGAGTATATATAATAAAGATACCGAAGCTTTTGAAACGCCTCGAATGCGTGAAACCAAGAGGCTTTCAAATGTTGCAGTACTCGATACGAGTGTTATTCATAGCAAAATTTATAGCAAGTATTAACGCAATGAGTAATTGGTTTTTGAAAATAGGAAAATCTCAATTCTTAGAAATTGGCCACTACTGAAAAAACTACACGAGAAAGAACTATTATAATGATAATAATAATAATATAAGTTTATTCATGAATAGATAATAATATTTACAATTCGAAAATTTTATGAATATACATTTTTATGAATATAAAAAAACAAACCTTACGAAGAGAACTTGTTGTAAGGTTAACTGAAGATGATAACAATTTACAATCAATACATTCGAAGTTACATACCTAGATAATCATCAATTTAAAGAAACCAATTTCATAAACTATTCAAAAATATGTCATAATAAATTCGAGAGGTCTTGATAATCCATATTTTACTTTTTTGTTTAAATGATGATAATGATTTAATTTTTTTGATTTCATGTGGTATTTTGTCATTGAGATATGGTATCATAAACTTGTAGTTTCTTTGTACAATTTTTTTCAATTTTCTTTTTAGATGTAATTACAGTTTTATTTCGAGTTTCATATTTATGTTCATTATAATTTATATTTTTTTTATTTTTATGAATGTATATCATCATTCTTAATTGATTTATATCCATTTTTTCACTTTCTTCGAATAATAATTCAGTTAAATATTTCCAGTCTTTTTTGTATTATTTCCAGTTTATGTTTATATATTTTTGACACCCCGCCCCCGCCTAATATTCCATAACTTATTTGGGATTGTATTAAAGCAAAATATAGAATTTCAAGTTGTGGTATTGTTGAAAATCCTTTCAATTGTCGAAATTTGGGAAGAAGAATTCGAAGTTTTTTTACTTTAAAATATATTTGCTGATCCCATTTCAGATGTCTATCTATCATTATGCCAAGGTATTTGATACAGTCACTATCCATGATTTGTACAGTATTAGTAATTTTAATAGGGCCCCAGTTTGGTAGTGAATTTTCGTAAGAAGAAAAGGGAAGATATTTTGTTTTATCGAAATTTATTGTTAATAAATTGTTATCGAACCATGTTTTAACATTTTTAAAATCTTCTTATACTATTTTTTTTTAACTCTGTCCAACTTTTAGCAGTGTAAAATATAACAGTGTCATCCGCGAACGCATGAATTTTTCCTTTGAATTTGAGTAAAAAAAGATCGTTTTGATAAATATTGAATAACAAGGGACCTAAAACTGTACCCTGTGGTACACCATATTCAAAAACTTTTGGATCACCAAATGTGTCATCAATATTAACTTGTATTCTTTCGTTTAAGTAATTTGCAAATACATTTTGTCGAAATAAATTCGAAAGCTATGCTTCAGGGTATACAAAAATTTTAAAAACGCATTACGCATGTCATTTGGACGAGAAAATCAAGTGAAACTATCACAGCAGTCTGCGTTTCAGTAACTTTACTCCTAGCTGAAACCACAATTGGAACAAAATAGTCGCCAACACCGAAGGCGACTGTTACATTTCTGAATTCAATTCTGTGTTCTATGGATAACTATTCCCCTGTATACAAGGCGTGACGGACACTGATTCACATAGAAGTCACTTGTTCTTACTCAATTTGTATACGAAGCACACAAAACTTGAAACATTAATTGTAGATTTTTACACAATAAAACAAAATCAAAGGGGAAATCGCGCACTCAGCAGGATAATTTCCATCCAAGCCCAGACAAGATTTTGTTTCGCTCAGAAAAAAAAATTATCTCTTTCACACCATTTCCACTAGATACAACGAATATTTGCGAAAAAATTAATTAGCAGGTATCAACTATCCGCATATCCCAACCCATCAACATATAGTATACATTTTTGTGTTATTTTCGTAGGAGTTTCGTAATTCCTTATTGAACATTCAGGAAAAAGTAACACGAAAGACTGGCATCTAAAGCCAAATTATAATCTGACAGAATATTTTAATGACGAAACGATATGAAATTGACGGTGCTTATTATATGTAATAATATGTGTATACTTTTACCTAGATGTGATAATGTATATGTATTGATTTCATGTAATTATGTAATTATATAACTACTGGATGTAGTTATTCACATGTTTTCCTTTTACCAGGGTTTGGCAATAAAGTCCTATATCTTGGATATTAAACACGAACTCTATTAGGAGAACAAGAGCCAGAGAAATGTTTCCTCAAAAAAAATCTTCGTCTGATTAAAAATATAGTCAGACTCCATTGTTGAAAGTTCATATTGCTGGATAACTCATCGATACTCGATGAATGTAAATTATTTTACTGAATGAAAACATTTTTCTGATCTGTATAGCGGGGCACGTGCCGCGGTTATTTAAACTTCATTATAGTGAAACTCTTACAGGAAACTGTATAAAGCACGTACAATTTAAGAACTGTTGCACGTCATCAAAGGCGTGTCAGAATTTTTACGTACACCGTAGCCAAATTACGTTTGATTCAACAAAAATCAAGGAAAAGCATTTGCTCATGTTCATCAAATGCTCAAAAAATATAGGCAATATACAGAAGAACTTTGAAGCTTGCTAAGCAGATCTATTACAGAGAAAGACTGGATCATGCAGGAAATAAATCGAAAGAGAGCTGGCATGATTTCTATTGAACTGTAGCAGACGGACTTACTGGAGATACATCGTCATCTTAAGATCCTTTACAGTTTCTTTCCGATGTAGACATATCTGATAGTTTCTCCTTCATGAAAAAATTCAACTTTGATTCTTTCGTCACAACTTATCAATTGTTCTCTTCAATCCGGTGACTTTCCGTCGTTCCTAATGACTTCTCTCATAATCCCTATTTATAAGGCTGCAATTTTCTGTGATCTCTCGACCATGTCAACAACGTGATAGTTCTGAATAAATTACAAAAGTATGTCTTCAGGGGCAACACCCTTCGATGGGTTCAATCATATTTCTCTGGTTGCAAACAAATAGTTGAAACAACTGAGTGTTCTTTTGAGCAGACCATAAAATGTGGTGTGCCTTAAGGCTCGATCCTTGGCCCTATTTCATTTCTGCTCTGTATAAATGATTTGGCTCCTATAGATTTAAAAGCCACAATCACCCCCTTTGCGGATTACACCACCTTATTATGGCACAATGGGGATATTGCCACTCTTCATGAGACCATCTCTGCAGACATAAACATAATAAAAGAATGGTGTGAGTGTAATAAGTTATCCTTTAACATCAATAAAACCAGCATTATCACTATCCGCTACACCCTATATGAAATCTGCCTTGGTAACGGAATCATAGTAAGATAAATTTCTTAGGTAGAGTATAGATGTTAAATTGAAGTTCAGGGACCATACCGTGAACTTGGCAAGATGTTAGCCTCAGGTTGCTACGCGCTGAGAGTCTTCTCCTCAGAACAAGGCTATGGCCATACAAAAAAGCCTATTTTGCAGAAGGGCGGTCAAAATGCTACTTCTTGATGAGTCCTAATATACAGTTCAGGAGTATTTTGATGATACTTTCCACTCTTGATATAATCACGAACCCATATTTATACGCTCAATATTCCTATGCTTGCTGTTGTATTTATATTCCTTTGATTCGTGCTTATTTTCCTACCGTCCATCTTAATTCTGTATTTCATATCTTCATTTTTATTATCCATTGTATTAGTCTCATATTTTCACACGTTTTGATAGATTTTTGCCTGTTATTTCTAAGACTTTGTCTATGAGATGATTTTTTTTCGGACAATAAAATATTTGAAATTCATTTATTTTTCTCTGCTATATTCTAGATTTTAATACCTGATTCCGGTTTGGGGATCAGCAACAAAAACCTTATTGAGACCTCTGAAAACTTTACAAAATAAATTAATTAAATGTATGTATACATTTTATTATAGAGAACCGACAAAAAATTTATATAAACCCAATCAACTGTTAGATATATCTTCAATACCCACACTAAAACTCTGCACGTTCATTCATTTGGTCAAAAATAAATCGAAACATTCTAATCTCACCTTCAAAATCAATAGTGACCAAAATTATAATTCAAACAGATGTCAAATAATTTATCAACAATGAAGTTCAGTTCAAACGTAGGACAACAATCAATTTATTACAACGGAATAGTGTTATATAATGGATTACCTGATGCAATGAAAAAATTTGGAAAATTCAATTTTGAAGTTAACTTGAAAAAACATTTATTGCGATAGGTGAAGGACGATTTCATTTTATTTTCATTATTATTAATTTTTTATTTCTGTGAAAAGTCTGATTTCATTATTTTGCTTTTTTTAATTTTTTTATTTTATTTTTTTTTTCTCTATTTATTTGATTCATTATTCATTTGTTTTTAATTTTCCCTTTCATAAACTTGTAAGTTTCTTGGGAAATAAACATCATTCAAATTCAAAAATTATTTATTGATTCGCAGATATATTTTCCTTCCGAAAAAATCTTCGAAACTGAAAGTTCCGAAATTCGTGTACAAATCCAGAAGCGGCCCCGTGAGCAGCGAAGAGATACCGGTAAAACTCAAATGCAAAGAGTACATGGAGAAGAAGAACATGTTCACGGATTTCAAACGCGTCGATCCACCACGGCAGCTGCTGGCGAAAATGCTGGAAATACAACTCAACGAAAAACCGACGATGGAAAAGAAAAGCGGCTCCAAAGAGGTGAAGGTTGACGATATATTGAAAATGTGAAACAATAATAGCCTCATTTTATGCCGTATATGATGAATAAATATTGTGCAGCTCATTCGGGATTTTATTGCAACTATCGAAGAGGTTCCCATCAAAATATAGCTTAGGGTGTGCCTCTAGGTTCCATTCTTGGGCCGATTCTTTTTCCCGTGTATATAAAATCACTAGCAAAATCGACAATTTTTTCCAGAGATAAAAATGGAAATTCTCAAAAATGTATGGTGTATTCAGAGAGAAAGTTTCATAACTTATTCATACCCACTCACTAAGCAGTTTAGGGGCTGATTTTCTTTGAGCGAAATAAGCTTTTCTGAATTTGAATGAATGAATTTTTCCGGAGTGAGTGAACTTTGCCTACAAACTACTATATTTTCCCTCATTATTCTCAAATAATTTTATTCACAAATGAATGATGCTTTGACATTAGTTATAAAATTACTTGGATTATTATGAAAACTTTTTTCCATCATTTATGTGAACACTAACAACGGTAATAATGATTTCCTACTGGACAGTAACAACTGTGTGGAAATATCATTTCTTTACAGTAAGGATATCTTGAGGATTTTTTCAAAAAAAAATTGAGTGGAATGTCAAAATTTCCTAGCGATTTGCGGAAAAAGGTATTATTTTTCAGTGTTGGAATTTTTGACGTTTGAAGAGGAAGATTATTATAATCATTTATTTTTATAATTATATATGGATGCTGTTACGTGTAACGTTTTGCAGTTGAGAAAAATTTTCAAAAGAATGGAACTGATTAATTAATGTTTAAACAGAGAATATATTGAAAGGCGGGAATACCCTGAATGTATGAACTTGAAATATTAATTCATGGCCAGAAAAAGTTTATCACCAGAACAAATTATTTCAACGAATTCATTTTTTTTGCATGCCATATCACAAATATGGTAATACTAGTAATAACTGTTTTTTGAAACAAATATATTGAAGTTGAGATATCGAATCTTAATGGATAACACCTACGGAGAAAACTAACAAAAGTTAATCGCTCTAAATTATGTACATTTGTCGTCCAGTGGCGTGTCTAAGAACAGGGGGCAGAGCACCCTCCCCCAAAGCAGCTCGTAGAAAAGACGAAGATCGAAGGTCTCATTCCAAGAAGTTTCAAAATTCATACCACAGAAACAATTATCAAGGCTTGCTTGGTTTATGAAGCAGACATTGATATATCGGAACACGAACTGAGAGCTCAAATAATGATGTGGCAACAAAGATGGGAAAATAAACCAGATTTGTCTTCCACAGCAATAGAAGCACTTTGTTTTGGGACGAGTTTGTTTCCCACAATAAAGATTTTATTGCAGATATTTGCGACTCTACCAGAATCAACGGCAACAGCGGAAAGAAGCTTTTCAACTATTACCATGACCCATTCGAGGTCAACCATGGCAGAAGAGTTTTTGAACGGTTTAACTTCAGGGTCAGATGATTAAATGAAAAAAAGACTACTCATTCTGTTGTTTCGTTTCATTTTTCGTTCCTGTTTTATTTTGGCGAGGTGAACGACGAACACAATTCTTGGCAATATTTTTCAATTTATGCTTCGGCCCCCTCCAAAACAAAATTCTAAGCACGCCACTGTTGACGTCCATTTCATCCTCAACACCTTTAGTGTTGTCTTCAACCGAGGCTTCGAAGTATTTGAAACAAAAGACTCAAGGCATCTGAATATACCGGTAGATAGCAGATAGATGGTTATTAGATTTTGCTCCATTTACTAAATATAAAATTACGCGCCACATATAGGCACTACTTTTTGAATGAATTCATGAATGTGTAGCAAAAGCACATTTTCTTGAAGTAGTATCAACACCTTTGATTTCATAGTTTTCTACAGTATTCACATAAAATGACAATGATCGATAATACCACGATTGAAAAAAATGTACTTCTAACCTGAAAGAAATTGGTACTAACAGTTGGTATTAAAGAATAGAAACTTGTGAGACACCAGTGGGTATGAGAGATCGAATAAAACTCCATAGATAATAACTTGAGATCCGCTAGAACATGATGTTGGTTTGGAAATAGAATAATTTCGACCAATCCATGGCTTTGAAATATCCATTGCAGAAATCGATAATTTTTTCGAGAATTGTCACGAATCATATTTTTAGAGAGCAATCAGGCATTTTATTGAAAGGGTAGTATGAGGAGAAGGGGAGATGAAGAACTATCAGAAATAGAGTAGAAATAACTACTCGATTGTAACTATAATCCAATCAAGATGTACATACGTGAATTTTATATTTGTTTGGACCTAAATCAATATTGAAAAACCAGTTTCGCAATTTCCAAAGTGCTGGGCGAGCGGCAGTGTACCCCAAAAACCATGAAATTTTGTTTTTGCTCAATATCTTCGTGAAGGATCTGATCGGTACACTTTTGAAAAAGACACAGTTTGCTACAATTTGAGAATAAGGCGAGCTCTATACAGGCTCTGATTTCCACAATACAGCTCTTGGCCATTTTTTCTAAAAAATTAATAAATAATTATATTTTGTGAATATATTTCCTAGAATACGCATCCAACATTGAATTTTATATGAATGTGGGGAGTGTATTTCGGAAGATATTTCACAAAATAAGTGATTATTTCGAAAAAAAAAAATTAGAAAAATGGCCTATTATCGAAGACCTTTATCCTGAAAACCACAGCCTGTATAGAGCTCGCCTTAGTCTCAAATTGTAGCAAATTACTCCTTTCTCTAAAGTATAATGTGTGACTATACCGGTCAGATCCTTCCTTCACGGAGATATAAAGCAAAAACTGAAAAATGTTTCAAAATTTCATGGTTTTTTGGGTACGGCACTGCTCGCACAGCACTTTAGAAATTACAAATCTGGTTTTCAAGTATTGGTTTAGGTCCTAACAACATGGAAAACATTCAGAATAACGCGACCTTTTGCAAGCAAGAACCCCCTTCATGTTTCACTTTTCTGGACTAGCATGGCTGATAGTGATCATAGTATCTCTCAATCTGTTGCTTCACCATGTATTTGCTCCAGACGTAGCAATCGCAAATGTATCTCCATGAAAACCTACTCCTTTTGTTGAGTTGAAGAATTGGAGCCAGTCTGGATCAAATACATTGAAATCTACCACAATTTTGATCTTTCTGTTAAATAAAATTTGTCCTGACTTATACGAAACGAAGATGGTTTATAATTATCATTATATTGTTTTTAATAACTATTCAGCAGAACAAGTGGGCATTGTTTGCAACGGAGTTCAAATGTACTTCATTGAAGATGAATGAAAAAAACAAGGTTGTATCCTGTACGTAGAGTCCTAATGAATCCGTACAAATTGCATTAGTCATTGTAACTGTCTGGCGTCTTTCTTGTCTATAAATTCACTGTTAACTAGAAGGTGAAACAAGAGAAGGAAACATTAAATCTTTATTGTCGTACACACCGCTGGATCGTATCTCCTTCCTATCATTGTTCTTCTGGTCTTGTACTCGAACAAAATCCGGAAGAAAGTGTGACTTGATGTTACGTAAGGTAGCTGGCTGATTTTCAACATGTTACGAGTTATGGCGGAATCAAGATGCATAGAAACCCTGGTGATTCCACTGACAAGAGTTCGTTCAGAAAAACAATCGACGCTTTTGGAGGTTTCTCTTTTTTTCGGTAGGGGGCGTCATGTTCCCATTTTTCAAATCTGATGTCAAGTGTCAAGTCACTTGTCACATTGTCATTTTGATGTGTACAATGTTTTCATTATGTTTATTTATTGATTTCGTTGCGTTTTCAGTGGTTTTCTTCTGGTATTTGATTGGCCACCCCAATATCCTTCATGTTGCCATCTCTTCCCACCAGCCCATCAAATAAAAATGGAAAAACCCGGCTGCACATTGTCACCCAGTCCAAATTTGGCTTCAGACAAGGCTGACAAGAGCGTGTAGATGAAATCTGTACGTATTGTACGGAATCCTCCAAAAGCCCAATCATCCAACAAAAATCAAGCAATCCAGATTTTGCCAAGTTTATCCCAATCTTTCACAGCTAAAAGTGAACACACCAGGTTTTCTAGGCATCTTAGGTGGAATCGTGGCAATTGCAAGGGACCGCAATTGTCTTGTGTAATTATTCAAGTATGAGGAATTGAATTGTAGTAGCGGTTTGAATGAAGTTACAACTGTTTTCCGTCCAGTGCCCTCTCCACTACTTTTCCGTTCTTTGATTAAGGTCATTAAATCCTGTCAGTGATTTCAAAGTTGGATTCTATCCGTTATTACTGAAATGAATAATACCAACAGTATTATTCATGGGGGCATGACTAATCGAATTTTTACCACAGAGTAATTTGTTCAGCCTAAGATAATGGTAGAAATATTAAGTAACTCATTGTAGAACCATGATTCTTTTTGTTGAGGGAAAGAAGATTTGAGGAACTTATTTCAGATTTTTTCTTCAAATTATTAAAAAAAAACGAAGTAATATCAAAAAATTAGAAAACACTGTCTGTTGGTGAGTTATGCCTATATATATATATATATATATATATATATATATATGCTGGCTGGAACTTCCGGTTGATCCGCGTCTGGAATGATTTACTTGTCTACGTTTCGGCTCCCATTTCGGAGCCATTTTCAAGACTTAGTGACCTTGCGTCTAGGTCTGAGATTTCTTACTAGCTGGCTATCATCACTGGAGATCGAGGATTGAAGGTTGGTGGGATTTAAGGGTTCATTAGTAATTATGGCAGGATCAGGAATCGGACGGTCGATGGGAGGTTCGAACGGATTAGTTCCCAAGTCGAAGTAAATAGAAGTATGTCGGACCAAGAGTGGTTTCCAGGTATTGGGGAGTCTTTGAGAATCGTCGCGTTTATTAAGGCAGTTGGGACGTTTTTCGATTTCAATGGCTTCACGGGTAACTCTGGTTTGGAGGGTTTTGGCCAAAATATATATATATATATATATATATATATATATATATATATATATATATTATTATATAATATTACATTTAACGACAAATTTCCGAGAACGCGGTTTTCTCAGAATAATCAAGTAGATATATTGTTACCGTGACTACGGGGTATACAATTGTCACCAATATAAATAAATGTCAGATAATGTAATAAATGACAGATAAAGTCAAAGAATAGATTAAAATGAGGGCGGGAAGTAGAGGTGTGTAATGTGACACTTCCCAACTTTCAATGGGGTTTGTAATGACAGTATTACATATATGGTTGTAAATAAAATATATTGTATTTTTAGTGATGACAAACTTTTGATTACTATTCATCTGTCATGATCCCATATGAATCAGTAACTGAAAGAAACTGATTACCACCCTATTTAAAAGTATCATCACCAGTAATTATTACTTACACTTCCACATATCTCAGTGCGGTGCCTTTCAAATCATTGTTTTTTAATTACCCTGCATAATTTCCACAGCTGGGACTCGAAACTAGATTATGTTACGATCAGCATACCGCTACCTTGATGGCAAAGAACAATTATTTGAATAAGAGTACCACAAGGTCGCTCTTTACCACACTTACTTTCGATATAATCGTTTCGAAATCGTTTCACAGAACAGAACAGATCCCTGCAATTATCCAACACAATGCCGAAACAATATCCGTTCGAATGAACATAAAATTAATTATTTCGGTATTAATTACGAACGATATTTCGATATCTTTATCGTTATACAAAAAAATGGTGTTTACGAAACAAAACAAGTGATCGTGTGGATAAGCTGATGGGTGGATACCAAGATGATATAGGTTAACGTGTAGAGAATTTGACAAAAAGTACATTGGTCAAAGCCGACAGACTGTAAGAACCCGTTTCAAAGAGCATTATGCACATATCCGATACGGAAGATCGGATAAATCCAATTTTACCCAGCATGTCTTCGATGGAGGTCACGAGATCAGTGAACGCAATTCGAAATTGATCAGAAATGATCCTGACAACAGACTCTCATACGTTTGGAAATAGCTGAATGAATTCATTGTTAATTTCTCCCCTTGAAAATTCATATTTGGTTGAGAAACTCGAGACGTGTGGGAGTGTTTTCATTTTGGTGTTAGGACATTTGATGTAAATCCAAAAGTTTTCACCGAATAGATATCTACGTCTTTGAAGAGCTCTTTCAGCAATTGATCTCATCTAATTTTCACACTTATAATTACAAGAGAGCTTTTTTGTCGAAGTAAACTTAACGTTTCGATGAGAATTTTGTTGGCTGGCAACTCAACGAAAAAAACTGCCTCTGAAAAAATTACGAGTCCATTGGACGAGTAATTTTTTCTGGCAGATTTTTGGGTTAATTTGCCGGAAGGCAACTAAACTCGAATCATAAATGTCAAGTTTTCTTGGACAAAAAAAAACTCGAGTGTAATTCGGTACAATTTAATGAATACAGTTCAGTTCATTCAACGGAAAAGTACCATTGTTGAGAAAACAATTCTTATAGTTCATTTTCACAGATCAGATATACTCTTTTAACAACGCAAATGAAAAATTGCCAAAGACGCCGTCAAAGATTTGTTCACAATAAGATGTCTAGGAAACCCTGGTGTATCTAGTGATTCGATATTGTTTAGAATTTCTTGGCGAAAAACAATCGACGATTACAAAAGCTTTCTAATTTTTGTATAGGGGGCGTTATATGAGCATTTTCGAAAATCTGTCAAATGTCGGTTTTGTCAGATTGACGTAACTTTGAGCTTTGAGGTTTATTGTTGTCAAAGAAAACTCTGAAATTATTTCTTCGCACTCAAGTGTTTGAAAGTCTATATAAGTAGAATAAGTTTTGAAGTTATTACAAGTACTTTTTCACAATGTATAGAAGATTTTGTATTTTGAGTGGACAGTCATAATCTGGGGATCCAGATATCCTTCTTTATTCAGTACCTAAGGTAAGTACAAAACAAATCGCCCCGAAATAATAACATGAATGTAGCGTTGTGGCTAATTTTATTCGTTTCAGCTTGAGCAAAAGTCTTATATCGAGGAGGAAACATCTGCAGCTCTTATCAATGAGATATTGAAAACAGAGTTTTGTTCAAATAAAGGAAATATCGATGTGATACGTTTTTTGAACCGTTGCATAACTGACGTGTGTATCCCCAATTCCAAGACAGTATCACTTTCAATACACTAGCATGAACTTTGTCGTACATTCTCAGGTGAATGGGCAAAGTATATTTTCTCGGAATCAAAGTCTTGTCTTACAAACTGATAGAAAAACACTAAAAACTTGTAGAGGTATATATAGCAGGTGACAGTATTGACAGGTTGTTAACAGTAGGTTTCCACGTTACATGCACGTTTTCTGAAACGCATTTGATTGGCTGTCAGTGCTGTCAAAATCTCGGTAGGCAAATAATAAACAGTGGTAGAATATTCGGTTGCACATTCCTTCTCTAAGCTTCATATGGTATATGACTGATCGCCATCTACAAAAGCGATCTGAAGCTTTCGCGATCTCAGAAATCTAGCAATCGGTTTCCGCCAAGTTTTTCCCAAAATTATTCGGGTATAAGTAGATACACCAGGGTTTCCTAGGCATCTCAGTTTACAATTCTGGTTGCCATGCTTTCAAGAGTTAGGTTCCGTTTTGTCGCTGAAAAACTTAAATCATAAAGTAGATCTTTTTTCACGCATGACAAATTACAATGAAAAAAAAGACACGTGTACAAGTATTTTTTCAGCTTTCGTAATAAATGAAGCATATCACATATTAATATAGGTTCAATTGTTGACCTGATATAAAATTACAAAATAGAACCAATTGTAATGATTATTTCCCTCAATGCGAATAAACGATGAAACAGTTGAAGGCTAGACTGCTTTTACAGAGTTTTACAGCGATTAAATGCACAAGACCTTTTAACCGATTAAAATGTTGGAAATAAACCGGGCGTTTGGATCACTTTTCAGGTACTATCTCTGGTACTATATTGTTCCTGTGTTCGATTTCGATGTTTCCTGTTTTCTGGAAATAATCTGAACATATATCCCTCCTTCACCAAGTTCAATCGACCAAAATGCGTGCATTTCCATGATTTTCAAAATTTTGCTTTCAAGCAAACGCTTTCGTGTACTTATAATAATTTAAAATAAAATCCCTCGACCTGCGGTCTCGGGATTTTATCAAATTATCATACATTCAAGTCATTTGCTTAACAAAATTTCGAGAATCATGGAATTGCAGCACACATTTTAACCGATTATACTTGGTGCACACGGGATATAACCCCCGATTAATAAACGTTTTACTCCCTGACAGTTTTGTTGAGAGTACAATTATATATATTCAGCTTTGATTCAATTGGAGTTTTTGTGTTTTGTGTTATGGATATGCTATCCTCATTCAGTTCATCCTGATTCATTTCTTTGGTATCAGTAGCTCTCCAATATGATGGTAAATCATGGTCAATGTTTTTTTCTGAGAGAATTCTGGAGGCACAGATAAGTTTTGTATTAACAAAACTGTATATCCCTCAGCAACCGTGGACAACTGCCAACCCCCATGTTTTTTTAACAACTAATATCAGTTTTTGAGAGTTCAGTCTTTATAACGATCGTAGAAAACGTGAGTGTGTTCTGCAGGATTCAATTTCAAGATCTGTCCTATTACTAATGAACATAAATGACTCGCCTCTTACTGATCATAGTACCTACCCAGTATTCTAGTATGACCTAACAATTTTAACTGAATGGAAATGTAAAGTACGTCTTTTGACAATGCATGAGCTCAGTTTTCTGTCACTAAACTCAAACTCAATGAATTCGAAACCTAAAAGAGGAATGCTTCACTCAGACACGACTTAGTTGCTCCAAATAACTTATATATATATATGGTCACGAAGACAGTAAATGTGTTCAGTAGAGTATCTGAGGTTAAGAAATGTTCATCGTGTCTATGATATGGATGGTTGACCAGACTTAGACAGACTCTCACAACTCAGGCTTAGAGCACAATATATGAAAAATGGTCCATACACGATCTATCTAGCTATGTAATATTATGTTACAACAATACTTGTTATTATTATTAATTTTCAATAGCAAGCTTTCTTTATTTTTTTCAAGTTCACTGCGTAGCAAAACGTAGCGGCACACTGTTCATTGAACGTGGAAGTTCACTCTATAGTAATTATTCGATATTGAAATTACAAACGGCATTCAAGGTAACCGCTCGTTTTAATTGCTATGGGTCTGATAAGGCTTATCTATGGTTTTCAATACCAAACTGAAGGGTGATGAGTCACAAGGTTGTATGAAAGATATGGGATTTATTGCAACAGCTTGGTTCGTCGTAAAAATACCAAAAATGCGTTTGGGGATAATAGGAGAATTTAACAAAAATTGAAGATAGGTACTTATTGTATTTTTTATGGGATAGTTACTGATTCAACTCTCAGTATATCGCTTCAAGTACTTCAATGTGTTTTCTGTATGATTTTCACCAATCGGGAAGTAGTAATAACCCACGGACATCAATAATTGTTCGATGATTTTATAACAGATTTCGAAAGCTTGTTGCTAGGAAACAGACCGACGCCGTAGAAAATTTTTCTAATTTTTGATAAAAATCAAGAGAAAAACCAATTCATCCTGTTAAGTTTCACATGGTTTTGACAGTAAACTCTCTACCATCTTAATTCATCCTGTTAAGTTTCACATGGTTTTGACAGTAAACTCTCTACCATCTTTCGTTCTCGTGTTCACAGCGCAAACCTTTGAAATTGACGCCAATTCTTCCGCCTCCCGATTTCCATCTAAATGATACTTTCTATTAATGCAAGAATTCTCATAAATTCTTTACTGTGAACTGTAATTTTTGATATATTTGATTCTATAATTTCATTGATATTCCAGATACTACTTCAACCAAATGGTGACATTTTGAAATATCAAATTTTTGAAATGGCAAAAAGATAATGAAGTGAAAAGAGCCCATGGGATCTTTTCAGTATAATTTTGTTCTGATTGGTTGTGTTCGATCAGATGACTTCAAATTAACTGATTTCATTGTATTTCTACTTGAGCAAAAAAATTTCGAATATAATTGCACGAGTGCATGAAAATCAGCGATAATTTTGCAAGAAAGCGTGATATCTAAAAATTGCAAGAGTTTGTTTTCATATTTTGTCGAAAGAGCCCGACTCCGAAGGACGAGGGCTCTTTAACAAAATATGAAAATAACCGAATGCAATTTGTACAAGATATCAGGCTTGAATTCAAAATTATCTGGTCATTTTTATGCACGAATGTAATTCATTGGAATATTTCACGAATAAAGAAATTCTCAAGGAAATGTTATTTTTTGTTCATTTATACTTTCCTCTATAGATTGTATGGAGCACTCACCAAAACGCGAAATGTTTTTCTATTTTTGAAGTCTATCTGACATTTATTTGTGTTTTTTACTGACGGACGTCTAGCGATACGGTTTCAAATGTGTTGTTATGGTGACTTGATACAATGCAATTACCGCTGTAAGTTTTCGATACAATGCAATTACCGCTGTAAGTGTTCGATAATTGCATTGCTCTTATGGGACATTTTATATATGAGGGAAATATTCAGTATATTTTTATTCCGATTGGTTGTGTTCGATCAGTTGACTTCAAATTAACTGATTTCATTGGATTTTTACTTCAGCAAAAACTTTTCATTGAAATTGATCCTTGCAAAAAGTTTCAATCTGAATCTGTTATGTTTATTTGTTTAGTTTGTGGATATCTTTCCAGATACCAAAAATGCGTTTATGGATAATGAGAAAAAACAGAAAGTGTTCGTGAATATTTTGATGTTACTTCTTTCATACAGGTTTTGTATTTCTGTTTCATTCAGATGAAAAAGGCCAAAACAATAGTTTCTCATACTTTGTTTTCAATTTATGAATTTAGATTCAATGAGAACTTCAAAATTATACAGTATAATACAAAAATGGTACAGCACGAAACGATTGCTGTGAAAATTGGTTTTGTTTAGGTCCCACAATATTTGCATAGAATCACTATTATGAAAAAAATGGTAGTGTTCTACAGGAGAATAGATTTAAATTATATTTGGATGGTTTTTTGAATACTGAATTAACAAAAATCAAAAGGCGAACATATTTGTTTCCATAGTTATCAACAACACTTGTTTGCAAAATGGTATCTTTTCACACACCGCGTGAATCAAGGAACAGGAGATACGAATTAACATTTGAATTTTCAAAGTTTGTAAGCCTTAGGAGAAAACCTCTCTCGGCAAAGGAGTTCCAAAGCTCAGCTATTCTATTGAAAAAAGATCCCTGAGCAAGAGAGGATAACAATTCAGAAGAGCACCTACCGTGAAAATATCTATGGATTAGAGACAAGTCTCCGACCCTCCTACGATGTTCCAATGAAGTGAGCGAGTCTGTGAGCGAAGAATCACCAACAAGACGAATTGCCTTTCTCTGAATAGAATCGAGAAGCCGCAATGAATGTTTTGGTTCCGAAATCCACACAAGAGAACTATATTCCAAGACAGGTCGTATCTGAGCTTTGTAGATCATTAGAAGTATTTCTTCGCACGAAGAAGAAATCCAAGTTTCTGGGAAGCACCTTCAGCGATCGATCTCACATGGTTTTTCCATGGGAGTTTATGACTGATCGTAATTCCAAGTATCAATATACTTTGTAGAAATAGTTACTCGTGACATCTGGATACCAGACGATGATAGATCGGCTTTTCTAGAGAAGAGACATGCCTGGGTTTTCTTAGCATTAAATTACACCAAGTTTATGTTACCCCATTCTATTATTTTTACCAAGTCATCGTTAATTTTATTGACGTGAATGTGTCTCTGAATTTTTGTTTTTCGTGCTGGTATGGAGACTCTGGGAGCGAAACTAGTATGAAGAGTACTGTCGTCCACAAAACTGTACTAAAATTTTTGGCTACTATACAAAGGTAACTGTCAGGGTATCAAAATAGTTCCCTTCGATATCTCGCAACAATGCAACAAACTACTGACACATAATCCGATAATTTCAAAGCACTTATAGTATTACAACCGATCGAATAGCAAAAAACCGTCGATAGCAAAAAACGCAACAACATCGACAGCTCCATGAATGAAACCGATAGTCGCCTTTCATTTGTTCAAGGATACCATTTGACTTTTCGAGTTTGCTGACCAGACAGGGTCACCCAACCAACAACGGATAGGATCCGGTATCGAGCCAGCCTACGCAACGAGAGGTGAATAACAGAAAAAAAATTATGCTCGTGCGGTTTTGTGACTCATTCCGCCATATATATGCATTACCTGTGCTGATGTCGAATCTGAAGGTATACTGTACCGTCTGACTCATTGCGGTGACAAAAGTGAATTACGTGGATGACATCAAAACAACTATCAAATTTGTTTATATAGCTAATAGACTGAGATTTACAGAAATCCTGGTGTTTGCCATGATGCGATATTGTTTAGATCAGTAAGTGATGTCTCTAACAAATGATAAAACGAAACAGGTGATGGTGACATACAAAAATTATTGAAAATGAATAATTCTTTGCTAAAAGTTCCGTCATCAATTCTACAATCGTCAGAATGTATTGTAGTTTAAAAGTTTCACGATACAGTTCTAGTGAAGTTCTACAATTGTTTGTAGTCAGCAGATCTCAAATTGAACTGAATCATATGTATTTTTTCCATGATTATTTCTTGAAACAATACCACAAATCGATAGATAATAAAGCAGAGTTTATTAAACAGTTTTATCTACACCCGTACTCTAATAATACACTTATATGCCCACAACCCGTTTTATAATGAAATCCATTATGGTACAGATTTTCCTTACGATACAGATTTTCAACCAATAGAAATCCATTATTTTTCAATCAAGCATGTTGTGCAAGCTTTGCATTTTGACGTTTGTCATGTCAAAATCAGTAGGTATTGAATTTTTGAAGAATTTAGTCAATTTTCGATGATCGAATGAAAATGTATTATAGCAGTGATATAGAAGAATTACCAGCGACTCCTCCACAGATGTCTTAGACAAGAAAAAAATACAATCGAAAGGATTATATTTTTCATTTGACAAATGCAACAGATATGTTTTTATTTTCGTCCAAATCAAATGAGCTTTCATGGCCCAGTGGTCAATGGCGAGGGCAGTGAGCAGAAACGTCCGGGTTCAAATCCTGACTTCGGCAGACACTTTTTTTTATTTTTTTTTCTTCTCATTGTTGTATTTTCCGTGGTTATACCATTAATTATAATTCTGTAGAATTTTTCAAAGATATACGATTGATTACCTTTTATTATTGTGTTCAATATAAATACCTAATAATATAATATTTTTAGTTCTTCATTATTTTTTGGTTGTAGATAAAATAGCGTATGCAACTCTCATGTAATGGTTATTAATACACTCGCATAAACCATACCTTCGGCTCGTTTCGTATCCCAGTTACGTTTCGAATCTCGCAGTCGTTTGGTTCGGAGATTCGAACACGTGTGAGATGATGATAACCTCTGATGAATTGTTGAATTACCAAGTCACACAGAAATAAATGAATCCACTTTGATAACTTCTGTTTCAACTAATGATCTTTATTTCCGAAAGCTTATAGCAACAACAGTATCAAAAGAATAGTTAAACATCAACTGAGTCTTGATCTAATCCAAACAAGTATTTATATGAATCTTAAAACGTATCATCAGCAATATGATCGTTCATGATAAAGTCCGGTGAGAAAAGATAACTTGTACACGAAGTGGGTCCATCGGCAGGAACTCCGTCAGCGGTATTTCTCCGGTAGGTATTCCAGGCACGGCTTGGCTATGTGGTTCGGTGGGAACACCGTCAGCGTTATTTCTCCGGTAGATATTCCAGGCGCGGCTTAGCTATGTGGCCCGGTGGAAATATATGGTCCGGCGTCAGGAGGATGTAAAGGCGGTCATGCATATGTAACTTCCCGGTTTATGCTCGTGTATTAATAATCATCATTACACGATCGTTGCATAATATACTATTTCAATTGACTTCTGTGAATTACATCATATATTATATCGCTGATACAATTTAAAACTGTTGCACCTGGTTAAATACTGAATTATACTGTAGCCAGATTGTCATAGAATTATGGAATTATGGATATAAATCAAGGTGACGTTTTGAATATGAAAGGAGGAAAATCGAAAATTTTCACAAACCTTCTTTGTTAACAGATACGTGAAATATGGAGGCTCATCTATCATCTATCATACTTCTTACAATTTATTATGCTAATTTTCATTGTCACTTGAGATATGGTATACTCAACTGGGGATGTGCAACCAACATAGAAAGGGTATTTCTACTTCAAAAATAAGCAGTTAGAATTATGGCCAAGCTCGATTATCGAGAATCATGTAGATTCCAAAATCTGAAAATACGAACAAAAATGCTCATGACTATGAAACTAGATGTAAGCATTTGCTGTTACCTGATATTCATAGGTCATCATTTTACCAGAAAAATCTGCATTATATGGGCTGTAAAATATTTAATTCATTATCTGCAGAAATACAGACGTCCCCAAATATCTTTATTTTCAAACAACGTGTACTTCAACTTCTCTGAATTGTAAGGAAAATGTTTCACCTTGTATTTTCATGCCCTTTCGAAGGTTCAAATCATGTTTTTTGTATATCCAAACTATTTTGAAAAATCGAAATTTTCCCATATGTATATACTGCAAATACTTAATACATTCCTACATACTATAAGTATTGTTACGCATAACACTTATATCCAATACTGCGTATTTGTAAAATTCTTGGTTGTGTGTTAGCTTTGTTATCTTTGATCTTTTGAGAAATCGCAATGACAGTATACATACTCGACTTCAAATCTGCTGCAACACGATAAAAATGATTATAAATATAATTTACCGTGTTGTATTCAATTTAGCTCTCAACAGCCTTCAAGGGAAGTGAAAGGACATTATTATCGCGCTATCTTTCTGAATGACTAATTGAAGATGTCAACAACTCTTGAAAGCGATAGTTTTGAACTCTTTTGGCATTTTCACGGAGAACCTGAGACTGATACTTTCTATAGAAGCATCGTAATACACAGTTTTGATCACAATTACAATCTTAAGTAGCAAAAAGACCTAAACACAGAACTGCCACTTTTGAATGACAATTGTCAATTGGTAAAACACAGGCTTCAAACAAATGACGGCAACATCGAGAGTGCTGCTAAACAAATACCAAAGAATAAAAGGCGCCAAATTTGAAATTCAATACAAACGTTCTTATGCATTTCCACCAATGGATTGGTACTACTGCGTTGGTTTCATGTCGTCATCGATGACGTGGAACAGTTTTTAAATTGTATTCACTATACCCCCATCAGAAACCGTGATTTTGAAATACTCTCAATATTTCACAGATACTACGTAATTGTATGTAATAATTTCAACGAAGAAATATAATGTTTTTGATTCAATTGGATTAATTTCACGCCAAAATATGGCTTCGATTTTGATTGATTGGCATTGATATCAATGCCAAATTGGCCAAAAAATCGCTCTGTATAATGTCGGTAATGAACTGGCATCTCTTTTCAGAGGTGAACATCGTCATCTCAACAGATTTGACCTGTGCAAATCTCTACGATAATAGCACCAATTGATGATTGAATGATTAGAGTTCAAAACCTCCGGATATAGGTGAAAAAACAGCATTCAAGTGGGTCGCACGTCGAGAGTTTTATACAGATATTCAACAGATGTGTAAGCACCATTGTGGATACATTTATTTGACCAGAAGCACTGCATTTTGGTATCAAAAAAACTCGTCGTACTTGAAAAAAACTGCGAAAATATACAAAAAAACAAAATTTTCCTGGACATATTCTTCGATGTAAAACACTGAATATGAATATAAAAATATCATAGTTTTCTATATGATTCTCAGTAATAATGGGCGTACAAAACCGCTACTGTTTTGTAAACACATTGTTAGTGATAATCGTATTTTTTGTCAATATATTTTCTTATTCTATACAAGGTTGAGTTGGTTTGGAATTCGCAAGCAAATATTTTTGTGAAAAATGGTAAAAGTACAAAAAAAAGTATAAAAAAGAAGTACAGAAGTGTTCGTTTTACAGATGGAACAGATCCGAAATGATGTAGCATTCACTATTTTATGCTTAAAAAAATTAATAGCTATTTCAGTTGATACAAAAGTTGCTGTTTGTGTTGATAACAATTTCAACAGACAATGTTTACAGCAAACTCATATTTTTAATGAAACAAAACATAGATTCTAAACATCAAATAATGGAACTTGTAGTAGCACTTGATGAATTTATTCAAGATATATATTTATGTAACTCAAGTGTCGATACTGAGATCATATTTCAACATTCTAACGAACACGAGATGACGTGACTTTTGGCCCATCTTGTAGAAACTTTGGAAATTATTGCGAAAACTGTGTTTGAAAAAGACACATTCGTTTTCCGTTGTAACAATTTTGAAAACATCCATTCAGATAATCATAAACAGAACTACTTATCCTAGAGATCAATTACCCTAACACCAATCTGATATATATATATATATATATATATATATATATATAATCATTTTGGTGTTAGGGTAATTGATCTCTAGGAAAAGTTTCAAACTTTTACACCAAAGGTTCCAAAACTCATCGTTTAGAACTACTTACAATTTCCTGTAAGATTTTCACTATAAAAACACGCGACACGTGTTTTTATCGATGTGTCGCGGTTTTGTAATCCCTTATTGCGGTGAAAATACCACTGTAAGAGTATTTTCAATGTGGATTTTCATCGAGCAGTTATGTATAACTAACAGAACTGATGAAGGCAAAATTACAAAGAATATCAATTATATAATTTCATTGAAAATGCAGTTTCTATCATTCGAAAAGGTATCTATTGATTTTGATTTTCTATCTAGGTCTATTTTTGTTTTGCATGATAGATATTTTTGTGAATTCAATTCACGTAATATTTAATTGATTTTCTCCGACTCTTATTTTTACCAATGTATGTTTATTGGTGTATACAACACATCCTAGGATGAATCAAAGCCAGAACTATTCCGGATCCAGCTCAGCTTTTTCGGAATTACAATCAGAGACGGCTGGTATTTTTATAGTTTCCCTGCTGAAATCCCTAGTTCGTCTCAAAACAAATACCAGATGGCAACGAAATCGAACAAAAAGCACCTGGATCACGTCTAATTTCGTAGTATTGAACTCAGTTTAACGACCTAGGCTAATTTTAGATCTAATTATTGTAAGTACTAGTGCAACGCACCTTTGATTTTCATTGTAATTGAATGAGTACTGGAGTATAAATAAATTGAATGGCGTTCATTCTGAAACACTATCCAGACACAGTTCGAATATATATACTGTAGATTCATTTGAACTTCCTTGTTTCGACTAGTAAAATTTTGATAGCTGCTAGTGAACTTGTAACTCAATGAGATCATAATACATAGAGTTCGTACTCCCATTGTGCATGTAAATCACCCAATAAAAAATTAATCAGATCGAAGAAGTGAAAAAAATAATAATATAGCCTGTAGGTATGTGGTAGGAGAGCATAAAAAAATAAGAAATAAAACTTATTATGTTAAAATAAAAACTGTAAATGTCGCCAACAGAATTTTACGATTTGGGATTTTCAAACAACGTCAAAATCCTAACCTCAGATGGCAATAGTTACTAAAGAGGTGATAATATTAGTTAGAATTTTCTCGAATTTGGCTAATTTGAAATCCCAATTCGCGATACGCTCCCTATCGACTTTTGCGAGAACTCTCAATAATTAGATCGCCATACTCTAGTTTGCATGTGTTTATATAGGGCTGTTCTGTTGATTCTTCATTCATTTTGGATTTTTATGACTTTTGTGTGTGTTTGAGCTTTAATAGCGATTGTGGAGATTTTCAAGAAGTTTGAAAATATTCCAGTGAAATAATTGGAAGGTTTGCTGCTTCTCATTTATTGGGAATGTATATTTACTTTTTGTTGTTTTCTAGTCCTGGATACAAATAAGTTAATTTATGATATAATCTCTTCGGAATGGGTGCTATTGTATAATTTTGTGTGTAATGCATAATTCTAATTAGGGAGAATCACATCAACCAGATGAAAACTGCCACTTCTGATATTTTTTTTTGATTAAATACATTAAATAAATTTTATATTTGAGTGATCTGTATCTGTAGAATAGGGAGGGTGAGTGTAGACCCGCAGCACTTAGGCCACAATATGACCTATTGCCTTATCCAGGAAGGAGGACAGGTCACCAGGGGATTTAAGTGATCAAAGTAAATTTGTAATTGTAATTTTCAATTATATCAGATGTGCATTGATCATTAAATTATGCAATAGTCTTTCAGTAAACCCGACTTGATAGCAGAAACTCATGAATCCAAGTCTCATCTGGGAACAACCTCGAGTCTTTCAAATTTTACAATGTTTTGATAATGAAAAACCTTCGAATTAGATTTTTAAGTATTCAACTGTCGATTGAGTCACTTCTCACACAGAAACTAAAAAGAAAATTTCACGAGCAAAAGAAACAGAAGAGCATCGAAGCTCCACATATACACATGCAAATGTAAACATGACAATCTAACCATGGACAGTTCCGCGTTTCTCCGTGCTAGCGCTTATCTTATTTTCTATCGCGAATAGTCATATTATATTGTGTTATAATTGTGAATTGGCACTTCAACTCCATACAGTGGGATGAAGCTCCAGTCCAAGAAACAATTTCTGCGAGAACACCTCACGATTGTTTTAAACAAAAAATAACAATAAGAACCCGTTATCGGTCCCACTCGCTTGGTGTGACTTCATTAAAAACATCGCGCACCAAATAGTGCAGCTGAAACAAAAGCTACGCGATTGCAGTCATTAAAAATCGAATGTAGTCCATAACGGCTTGTGCTATTCGTGATGTATCATTTTCTTCATAGAACAATACTTAATTCCTTTGGCACAGTTCCATCTCCGATAAATCACGACGTAGTATTTCACACAACGTTCATTGTCAAGAAAACGACCTGACAGGAATTTAACAATGGTGATCCGATAACTCGATAGAATCCAATGTAGCCAATGTAGCATGTTTTTTTTAGAACAGTAAACACGGCTGGATGTCAGTCTGTCGGCTGTGAACTGTAAATATGGTTTGAGATCTGTTTATTCGTTGGATTACAATTTGAGATATAGAATTGTTGGAAATATTCTCATCCAATATTTCCCAGGATATGTAGGTTTCAAAAAATGAATTCCACTTCAAAACGATTAACAGTTTTATTCAATAAAAGAAAAAGATTGCAAAGAGTTACAAAGAATCAGTTATAGTCTCGTTGTTAAAAACCAAAATTCCCGTTATCCCTCTTCCTAGATAGAATAGGTACTTTATGCAAATGATCCACCAACATTTTTGAATATTTTATAATTTTCTAGCAATGTTGTTAGTGTTCTTCGAAATTTGCTAGGCCCCTGATGACGTGCACTGTTTTGATTTTGTACGAACTGTAGCTAATATTACACTCCGACTTCGTAAGTAATCGTTAAAAAAAAATTTCCTTGTCGATATAAGAAGATTGTTCGACATTTCCATCCTTCCGATAGTCTCAAATGAAATGCAAATCTATATAATGAAAGAACCAGTCATAACACGGATTGAGTCATCTTCTTCCAGGTAGGTATATCATTGTAAAAGGCTGCAGTTTATGCCCAAGCATGGGTAATCGAACAATAACGTTAAATCTAATTGCCGCCTATATTGGTGACGACCACCATTGAAACCAGCTTGTCCTTTTGTTATAATAATGTGGAATTTATTGTTATTCAAGTGGATACCAATATTAACCCTTATATTTCCTATCATCTTTCGAACAATTCGTTCAGGCCAGTCTCAAACTACCTACACAGAAGGTTTTGGCTGGCACCTGTCAGAAAACAACTGATCCCCTGGTTAATACCATCAAAAAATGAATTGATTTGAAGCCTGTCTTCAAGTAGGCCCGTAGGCCATGTCGAATGTTTTTGCATTTCTCTCGCAGGAGAAATGAAAAAATTCGGTTTGTTTGCAATGACGTCATTCTGATCGCATCAGCTTTGGTCGAGGCTTGATACTATGAAAAGTAAATCATCTTTCGAACAATCTGTTCAGGCCAGTCTCAAATTACCTACACAGTAGGTTTCGGCTGGCACCTGTCAGAAAACAACTACTCCCCTGGCTAATACCACGAAGGGCATTGAATTATATCCGACCGGTGCCAGTGCAGGTTTCTTCACAGAAGTAAATCCTGCATTTGCTTTCGTCGATACAAATGAAGGAATTGATTTTCAATTATAGGGACGGACACACTTGCAGACCGGTTTCGGGCTATTTGGCCACTCATCAGTGCAAGGCAGTGCCATCATCAACATAAAGTCGATGACTTCCCATAATTAAAAATCATTATCCTTCACGAGTATCAAGCCCCGGCCAAAGCTGATGCGAACTGCGAACAACGAAGTTATTACGCCATCTACCAATGGACGAGGTATTCCAAAAGCAAACCGAATTCGCCCATTCCTCCTGCGAGGAAAATGTAAAAACACTTGACATAGTCAGTGGGCATACTTGAAGACTGGCGTTAAATCAAATCATCTTTCGAACAATCTGTTCAGGCCAGTCTCAAATTACCTACACAGTAGGTTTCGGCTGGCACCCGTCAGAAAACAACTACTCCCCTGGCTAATACCACGAAGGGCAGATTGTTCGAAAGATGATTTGATTTAACGCCAGTCTTCAAGTATGCCCACTGACTATGTCAAGTGTTTTTACTATGAAAGGTGTTTGATTTTCAATTATGGGAAGTCCTCGACTTTGTTGATGATGGCACTACCTTGCACTGACGAGTGACCAAATAGCCCGAAACCGGTCTGCAAGTGTGTCCGTCCCCATAATTGAGAATCAATTCCTTCATTTGTATCGCCAAAGCAAATGCAGGATTTTCTTCTTTGAAGAATCCTGCACTGGCACCGGTCGGATATAATGCAATGGCTTTCGTGGTATAAGCCAGGGGAGTAATTGCTTTCTGACATGTGCCAGACAAAATCCACTGTGTAGGTAGTTTGAGACTGGCCCGAACGAATTGTTCAAAAGATTTGATTTAAGGCAAGTCTTCAAGTATGCCCATCGACTATGTCGAACGTTTTTACTAATATTTCCTGGTGAACTCACAGACCAAATAGCATCAACCTTGGCATCACCTTTTATGGAATACTCGAGAGGATAAATAATCGTGACTTTTACTTCCTCTATACCGGGTGTTAACCAATCTATCAAAGTCATAACTTAGCAATATACAAATGAATGTTGTTAAAGGGATATGGTTTGTGCAGAGGAGACTTTTGCATATTTTTACTTTCGATCACTTCCGATTTTTACCGAAATGGCAACTGAGACAATTCTGGATTAGAACGTGATATTTTCAGAAGTTTTTTGCCTACTTCATGTTTTTACAGTCATTTTTAATAATGCTTCTAGAAGTTCATGATCGGACGTAAACTAATCTACCGACATCAGATCATATAAGAAAATGACAATCGTAGGGTTTCAATGACTAGTACAATACATGGGAGTAAGACAAATAACTGGTGACAAACTTCTTTTATTTTTCGAATAGCGATCATTTTCCGACAAGCACTTGAAAAGGGGTTTTTCGAAATCCTCCAACGCTGCCGCTGAGTCGCGCTCGTAAATAGAACGCCGCTCATTTGAATAACAATGGAGCCGGCCCATTTCAATGAGAGAACCCTTTCCTGGACGATTCTCGAAGCGTTCGAACGTTCTGGACTTTTCAATGTAGATAAGACGAATTCCCGAGTGGTCCTGTTTGAATGGTGTATATAAAAAACGCATTCCATCGAGGAGGAAGCTCAGTAGCTTTCAGTGATAAGTGTTGAAAGCTTCATTTGGAAATCAATTGAGCAGCCTGAGTGAATTGTTAGGAGGAAAAAATGTCAAATCTCAAAATTTTGACATTTACAAAAACGAACCTAGAACATAATATTTGTGAACGAAAGCAAACTACGAAGAAAACATCATAACAGCATATTTTTTTAGGATTGAATTGAAAAAAAAAACATAAAATGAATATCACTGAGGAAAATAATGTCTTTTGCCACCGTTTCACTTCGATTTTACACTATTTTGACTATTTCGCTCATAAAGCTTATGTCAGTCGTCAGTGTCATTATCTGAATGAGTGTTTTGTGTAAAATAATAAGAACCACTGCTATGCATAGCCATTATAGTAGTACTAAAACGAACGATCATGGCTACCTAGATGCAATGTTGAAAATGCCTCTGAAAAATGAAACAAACACTTCTGATAATGTCATATTCTGATCAAGGATCATATAAAAAGTTTACAGGGTGTTTCATTCAAAAATTTCAAACCGTATTTGTGTTCCAAGTACATTTTTCTTTGAAATTTACTGTGCCACGTACCGAAGGACTACAACTCACTCATTCCGATTAAAATTCCGTTCATAGAGAAAATAATGAATTCTTTTGGAATGAGTCATATAATGTGAGTTGTAGAATAAATACATGACACAAGGAGTCTGAAAAACAGATATTCAACAATAAATTTCTCCTGTATGTATAAGACTTGCACTTTCTTGAAACAGGCTCCATAAATTCCGAATGAGACTGTTTTTCGCACAGAAGATGTGTTGTAATTTAGGTGGCGCGATAGTTGAACGCTTGTTGCATAACACCGTCCATTATCATTATCTATCAGAGTGTGGAAAATCTCCTCTCGAGTCGTCAATGATACATAATGCGGCCCTTTTGAGTCTGTACACTTTTCTCTAATCTATAAAATTGTTTATGAAGTTGGGGGATCAATAACCGCTACAGGAATTCGGCGCAGTAGTTTTTGGTTTATACAAGTATACTGTTTCCTATCTAAACTTTTAACTGAAATCAGAGCTGAAATCTGTAGTAATGACTAGTCTAATAGATTCGTTGACATCCCAAATAACCTGTTATCAGGATATTTCGAAAAATGTAAGAAGTAGGTAGGTATTCTGAATCCATTTGTGCAAACGTACTCTTGGAACTTGTCTCAAATCTGTACGATGCCTGTATTTCCTTAGACACTACGTAATGAAGATCGATTTCCATAAAAAATCTGGCTCGTCTGCAACACAGCGTTCATCCCGTATGTAGAACGATATTTTCGTGGTTTTATAATTACGTTAGGAGAGGTAATAAGATTAATTCAACTATGCCAGTGGAATGGCTTTGGAGAAACCATAAAATGTGTTGTATGTTCGGACGCTATAAATACTCTCAACAGGCGTTTCTTGGGGATCAAATGAGGTTGAAGTTGAAACTTTCGTCACGTGTTCCGATTATTGAAACGTGAACGTTGCGGTTTCAAAAATATTCACATGAACTATTATCGGCATTAAAAAAAATTGGGCAAATAGTCAATGCCGGTTATTGGGTTTTACTATTGATCAGTGGGAGTCTGAAAATGAAATTCCTTTCGCTTTGCTTCATCGTTTTGTGAAAAAAAATCATCAGCCGAGTTATAACGTCAAATTTGAAAACTGTCACTTTAATGCGGCAAATTTTCACTTTTAATATCACAAGAAGTTGAATTATTTCCAGAAATTTTCTAGAGGGCACGAATATTTTGAAAATTATCCCAATTCGCGAAGCAACAGGGATATTTTTCGTGGTACTCGACAGGAAAATTTCATACCATAATTTGGAAATAAATCATTAATCCAACCTGACATTTTGAATTAGTTTCTCTGATTATCAAGGTGGTCAGGGTATTGCTGTTTTCGACATTCGCCATTTTTGTTAAAACGGTTATCTCAGAAAGCTTCAGATGTGTACCAACCCAGTCTATGGCCCTTTGGTAATTTTAATTATCTAGAGGTGGTAGAAATATATTTTCACAAGTAAAATCACGCAATTTCGAAAAAAATCCTATGTAGGTATATCTACCATATTTCGATAAATAAAAAAAATTACCAACTTTAATTACACCAAATGCTAAAACGCAGATGGATACTAGTTCAGTCTATAGCCGTTCTATGATTTTAGGTCACCAAAGTTGGTAGAAATGAATTTTGCATTATTCACAGGTATATATACATCATTTTAGGGTTGTAGATCATATTTTCATTTCTCGAACTGTCAAAAAATTCCAACTTGAATATCGTGGGGCCTCGAAAAAATTTCTGGATTTTTTTTAGTTGCCATAGTAACTAGTTGAAATTGAGGCATCTTCTTGGTTGAAAAGTAGAGGTGTGAAATTTTTGGGATAAAAGTCTGCCCTTCAACTATTTTCTGCACGATTGCATTAAATCCAGCCTACTGCGATCCCGCGAAAGGGCAAATTCTCGATATTTTGGTTCGCGTTGGAGTTGCCGAAATGAGCTACAGAAATGAATAAAAAAATATTTTTCAATTTTAGTAATTTCCATACATTAACTTTGACCATTTTATCATTTCTGTAGCTTCTTATTCGAAACCATTGATTGAAAATCGGACATGGATAATGAAAATTACAAAATATTCAAATTTCGAATTTTGGGTCGAAATTCGGTATGTAGGGTTACGTTCGATTTCCAAGCAACTTTTTCAAATAACTCATTCTGATATTCCTAACGGGAAGCATAATGTAACGATATTTCCTTGGTTTCGTTGATTAAAACTCAAAACAACACTAAACTACTTTTATTACAACTCTTTATCAACACAATACAACACAATAAACTCTGTAGAACTCCTCTCCTCTTCACTTTAGACGAATAAAATCCCACTAAATTAATCAAAAAGAGCCCCTCCATCATTGTCTGTGAAAAACCTAGATTTTTATTCAAATCGTCGTTAGTTTGTTATATACAAAAAAAATTAAAACGAATTCAAATAACATTACAGAAACTGTGGCTTCGGGTGGACTTAGCAGAATGAAAAACTTTTTATTCTTCAACACGTCTTCAAAAACCATATTCAAAAAAAAACTTTTAATTTTTCGACATTTTGACATTTTCTGACATATTCAAAAAATCAGATCTTCATTTTTTCAAGATATTTGCCAAGAAAATATATTTGAGCATTTTGCCATTCTATATCATCAACAACTATGAGAATTTGCAATATTTAATAAAAATGCAATGGCAAAATTTTAAAATGGAGTTAATTCTGATAATTTGTCACTTATATCTCGAATGAGGTGCGTTTTAAAAATATTAAAGAATATAAACTAGTTCATTTTACTCGGTTCATCTAGATTGTGGTGTCGTTTTACTTTTTTCTGGTTTTAAATTTTTTCGTTATCAACAAATTAAGGATTATTTGGTTGAAAAAAAATGTATTTGGGTTTTTCGTAGATAATGGTGGGAATATATATTGCGATATATTACATATTTATATAACGTGCTTGAATCATACATTCGCCTCTTGTATACTATATTTTATCAGATGGTGATAAGTCATTAAATCAAAATCTTCGAGGAAAAAATGGTTATAATGACAAGTATGTTTTATTTCGTAAGTATTGATGACGTACTGAAAAAGATACGTCTTCTCAACTAAAGACTTCTTCGTCTGAGATAAACGGACCATCAATTAGGTAAGGGTGAATTGAATACTGTTCGAGTTCAAGTCACTCCAGATTAGCAAATTTAATCGAAACCTCACTTTTGTACGACCCTGTATAATATCGATCGCGCTTTTCGTCACGTTCGATAAAGTACGTTTCATAATCTCGAATTCAATCTTTCTTATAGAGAGTGCATGACTTAACAGTCGAGCTATTTCTTTTTTTAGAGCAGTTCGTGCTATTTCTGATTTTTATTATACAACATTCAAAACTGCACCGTTACGTATTCGCCAGATGAGATAGTCCAGCAGAGTTATATTTCCAGGTGGTGATTTTAGTTAGAGACCCTCAAAATTATCATAGCGAATTTTTTTCTGATACAGCGTCGTGACTTTCTCGTGTCTGTTGCAAACTTAATGGTTTGTAGAAAAAAGTACGAAAATTGGTATTTTTCATGTTTTTTTTTATTTGACTGGTGTCATATCAGTGTATCATAGTGGAAATACATAGAAAAAAAGTTGTAATAGATGGGATTTCATATTTCAGAATTGCAAAAGTTCATTTCAGAAACAACGAAGAAAAGAACGGTGAACATCAGCTGTATTTTTGCAAAAATAATTCGAATTGAGAATCAAAAATGCCGCAAACACCATGTCTTTCTTCTTGTTACTGCATAACCAAAATTGTTAATTGAATGAAGTTCATCACAATATTGGGGAGTGGAAAGATTTTTTCTAGAACAATGGAGTACATTGTATGTCTTCAATTTCATTTCTCCACCTAATAACCCAATGAGTTCATTGCGATACTGACCTAGTTATTATTACACAATAATAAGGTCTCCCATGAAATGTCAGATTTCAAGCAATGGCAGCTCTATTTACTCATTTATTTGTTCCTGAATTGAAATTTTGAAGGACATTGAATTTGAAGTTCATGTTATTTGTTATAACCGTAGAAAAAGAATAGTGTATAACTCTCATGAAATGCTGATTTCCCACTCGTAAATTGCAGAATTTGCCTACGGCTCATGCAAACTTGATACTCGTGGGAAATGCTCGTTGAACAGTATACAATTTTTTTCCAAAAATCAATCAATTTAAAAATCATTTCAATATTGATATTCAATTTGTCAGATACGGTTGTTTGAGTCTTATCACATGGGAAAAATCGTAGTAAAAGTGAAAAAAGTTCTTCTGCTCTCAATATTGTTATAAACATTGATAAACGTCTTAAATAACAATAACAAATATGCAGCAATAAAAACTAATTACGACATTCCCCGTTATAAGATTCGGAGATTTTGAAAGAATAATTTGTTGATAAGACCGATTTTTACTTTCAATGTCTATTATTAACACAAAAATAGAGCTGATTTCTCACTTATTTTTTTTCCCTTGTTTTTCAAGCTCTTCAGCTTTGGGGCTGAGCTTTTTAATTTCGAACTACAATTTTTGCAGCAAAGTTCATACCCCACAACTTGATTCTCATGTATTTTTACCTTAATATTGACGTTTTACGAGTAATTTTTTTTGAAAACATCATAAAATGCTTTCTTTATAATCATTCAGTTTTGCACTGGGTTAGGACAGTTTGAGATATACCTAATACTTTAGAGAGATTCCACCAAAAATCACTAGGACGATGGGGGTATCTAAGGTCCAACAAATTTTGTGCTAATTCCACTGGATTATGAGGAGAAAAAGAGCACGGAGATGCCACCAAAATCCTGGAATTGCACAATGAAATGGGAGCTCGATGTCGTTGAATTTCTATTTCTGACCATTGGAGATTTGTCGAAATAATAGAATCAGATGTAACCTGATTGCAATGAATTTCATAATAATAATCGAAAAGGGAAATTTTCAGTTTTCAACATCTCTCCATTGATGTCAATATTCTTCTCCTGGAGATGCAAATACTGTCAGCTTGGAGTTGGGGTAGTTGTTAATTTCTACAAAAAGTTTCAACTTTCAAACCAAAGGTTTCAATCTCATCGTTTATCAATAGTGCTACGATATTTCTAGGTTCGATTATTTAAATGATATTCAGAACAGCACTAAACTAATTTCATTCACTTCACTATAAAATCCAACTTAGCTTGCAAAACACTTAGACTTCCCAACTGACTAAAACATCCAACATACTTTACTAAAAATAGATTCCAATATTAATTGTTATTTTTTCAGATTGTGTTAGGTTAAGAACCCAAGAACACTAAGAAGAAAGAGAATTTACAAAACTCCTATTGTTACGAAATCTCCTAGCGCCGGCCCTGTCGCTCGTAAGCGCTTAATAATTTGAGGGATCGAAGGAAGACTGTTTACCTGCGAGATCGCGGCTCGCCGGGAAAATTCTATCATCTATATTCGAATGGAAGATTCTCCATAGGTGTGAGCAAGTATATATACGGAAAAGATTCATCGCTACGGCAGATAGTTATTCAAATAGTTATTCAGAGTTTATTCAGAGATAGTTATCAGAGTTTCTAGCTTAGTGGAGAGGCGCAGAGTGTTACAGAGTCTTTATCGGGAGTAATTACACAAGTGCTTCAAAATTACAGATAATTTTCCATGAAAGCATGTTGTCTAAAAACTGCATGAGTTTATTTTCATATTTTGTCGAGAGAGCCCGACTCCGAAGGAGGAGGGCTCTTTTAGCAAAATATGAAAATAATCGAATGCAGTTTTTTTACTGACAACATGCTTGAATGGAAAATTATCAGGTTTATTTTGATGCACGAGTGTAATTCGGTAGAATATTTCGGGAGTTGAAACAACGACGTTTAAAATTCAGTATTGCTGCCTGTCAAGATGACAAATGTACATTTTAACAATCGTTACTATAGATACACGGACCGAGCGGGTATTTTTCGATACCTACCGGGTATTTACCAGCCCGAAAATGTCCCGCCGGGAATTAATCGGGAGAAATTACACAAGTGCTTCGAAATTACCTATAATTTTCCATGAAAGCATGTTGTCTAAAAACTGCATGAGTTTATTTTCATATTTTGTCGAAAGAGCCCGACTCCGAGGGAGGAGAGCTCTTTTAGCAAAATATGAAAATAACCGAATGCAGTTTTTTTACTGACAACATGCTTGAATGGAAAATTATCAGGTTTATTTTGATGCACGAGTGTAAATCGGTAGAATATTTCCGGAGGTAAAACAACGACGTTTAGAATTCAGTATTAATGCCTGTCAAGATGACAAATGTACATTTTAACAATCGTTACTATAGATACACGGACCGAGCGGGTATTTTTCGATACCTACCGGGTATTTACCAGCTCGAAAATGTCCCGCCGGGAATTTATCGCTGTAACTGATCGAAAATGTCCCGCTTCATATGGGATTTTTAACATACGATGGAAATATTCGGAGAGAGATTTGGTATTGCTAAGTGCAGAGGGCGAAGAAGAGAATTTATAGTAGAGAGAGTTTCAGTACAGAGCGTTGGATAGTTAGCGGAGCAGTTTGAGTGATTGTATTGTATTGTGGTAAAGAGTTGTAATAAAAGTAGTGAGTTGTTGTTTGGAGTTTTAAAAAACGAATCCAAGCAAATAACGTAACACTATGTTTCCAATAATATCGTAGGTAATAGGCAATCCTAATTGCAGTACTCCTAATGAACCAATACTGTTCTATTCACTTTTACCTTTTAAAGACGCATTTGATTAGCGCACTCATTGAGAACTAATTTAACCCACTTCAAACCATATCGTGACCTATGACTTCTCGTCTTTTTAGTTCAGCTTTCTCGAACATACAACAATAGCAGTTCCAACCGAAGATTTATTATACTCTAGAAATGTTCCGATTATTTCACACAATGCCAAATTAGGATAAGCATGTGTATTCGGATTTACCCAACGGAAACGCATAAAACAAGTGGTTCCCGTTGAGGAATTCATCACGATTTCGAAATGATACGCAAGGTAGGAATACTTGTTTTTCGTAGTGTGAATCAACTTGGAAGTTGCATTATATTGGTACTTGGAAAGTTAGAGACTTTCTCTGAATCTTCATTTTGTAAACTACTCCTTCGAAAACTCAATTATTTGGAGCCCCCCTCCCTAATAATTTTTGTCACATCGCACGCCATTATTTTTGTCATATATTATAAGAACCTAAAGCCTATATCTTTTCATTTCATGGGAAGAGGAAACACAAAAAAATGGGAGCCAGGACATTTCTACCTCCACAAAAAAACATTGAAACAATATGTAGTTTCCCCAAACCATCGAATTTTGTTGTATACAACAACCGCTATAGGAGTGTGGGCAATAGTTTTTGCTGGATGGAAGAGCAAGTTCTGTTTGTATCATTTGATAGGGTTTCATTTGTAATAGGGGAGCCCTCGGATTAAGGTAGGGTGAGTTAGTTACATCCTGAAACGTGTATATTACACTAATCTGACAATTCGAGAGTGACCTAAAGAAGGAGGGCTACAAAAAAAAACGTCATCTCGACATTCACGCGCGTGGCTAATATTTTTTTTATTTTGAAGGGAATAATTCCAGATTTACAAAAAATATATAATCTGACAATTTCCACAAGCCGAAATAATAAAAATTCATCGATAAAGTTTAATGCGTGCAGCTACGTGATGCTTATATTCCCCTCTCCGCGTTTCTATTCCTCTCTCACTCTTTCTATATCTATTGCTCTCTCACTCCGTCCCCACTCTGGTTTATTTTGACATGACGCCATGACAGTTGATCACAGAGGCTCGTTCGTGGCATGATATTTTTTACAAGGAATATATTTTAATAAAATTTAAAAAAATGTATTTGCTTACAAATATTTTTTATGAATACAAGTATTCTATCGAAAAAAAACATACACTTTTCTATTCGCGTGCTTTTTCCTGAGCTTTTCAATCAATTAAGTTCAATGATTTAAAAAAATTGAAAAAATAAATCAAATTGACAGAATAGGCGAATCCCTCCAGATAATCGTCAGATTATGAGACTGCAACGTCTAGGGCGTAAAGATGAACCATATATATCTTAATCTGACGCGATTGTGTATTTCAAAAACACGAATTTTTTTTTCATTCTAATAACGGCCGCGAGTCTGCGTCACATCCAAGCCGTCAGATTATTATATAAGAGCTTTTTTGTAGGTTTACTTAACATCCCCTCAGAAAATCTGACGCTCTCGAGAATTTTTTTTTTTTCATTTTCAACCCCTACGTATGACCACCCCCATCATGGAAACAATCAGATTGACATACGTACATTTTCAAAAATATGTAGGACATAGATGATATCAAGATCTGACGCGAGTATGTCCATGCAGTAGTTTTTTTTACATTTTTGAAAATCCATAGCCGCTCCTCCCACCGATGAGAAGGTAAACATTATATAACATTTTTTTCCTTTTATCATCTAAGCTTCGCAACCCAATAAGTCTCTATGACGCTCAAGTAAATCCCGATTCAGCAGCGTGGGCTCCTCTACTATTGTATTTGTACTTTTTTATTGTGATTATTACTACCAATAAAATCTATATTATTATTATATACAAGTATTCTGCTTCCTATCCAAACCCGTCCCTGCAATCTGTGGATAATTCCCTGCATCGAAACCACTCACCTCTAGTTTTTTCGAATACTCCTCCACCAGCACCTCCTGCTGCTTCTTCAGCTCCTCGTTTTTCTCCAAGAGGGCCTTGCCCAGCTCGGCGGCCAGCTGCAGGTCGTTTTCCTTCTGCTGCAGCTGCGTCCAAACGTCTTCGCTGAGATGCTGCGCTTGCGCTTGGTCTATGGCACTACGGTTCTCCATTTCGACTACGTACTCTTCTAGGGACTTCAACATGTTTAACACAGGTCAGACGACGGTCTGATCGGGCGAGGAGGGTGGGAACTGCGGGGCGACATTCTGGACGGGTTACGGGACGGCAGGCTGAAACAGAACGAGGTTATGTTGCTATGTCCAGGGGCTACAGGATTTCAAAATGGTAAATGCAGACACAGTTTATACTAAGGTGGCTATATACTGGCGTTTTCACTCCATAGAAAAGATTGTTAGCAAATCAGACGACCGATCTGGACTACTTGATCAAGAATTGATGACGTAGACCGTAGTAATAACTCAAAAAATTCGCCAGGTATCGTCACACTTGCCGTTGAGATGACAGTCATGTGCACGTCCTGTGTTGCCAAGTGGCTATGTCGTTGCGAATTCTCGTCTATGTGCTGAAAAAATCATTTGATTGTTGATATTTTGATTTTAGCAATATATTATTGTGATCTCAATTCGAAAGCTCGGTTTTGAAGTAGTATCACAATTCAGCCCAATAGGTATTATTATTCACGTTAACGCGTGTGAGCGAATAGGAGTGAGAATTGTGATAAAATTTTATAGATATTATGTGAAGTGAGAAAATGCCATTTTATCTGGTGAGTGAAATTATTATAATTTTTTATAATCTTCTGGGATGAAATGAAAATATCTAAAACACATATAATTGCATTTATAGAATATTCAGAACGCGTACACACTCTAGAATGTTGTTAACAGCAAACTTCTCTTGTTTTTTTTCTGATCACTACAAAATTTTTTGATGGTTATTGAATATACCAGAACGTGAGATTACTCTTGGAGGTAGGTCATTGAAGATGAAGTTTATTTTCCTCAAACGTCAGATTGATCTCGCGCTCTATTCTCTGTTCTAACCAAAAGTGATCTGTATTGGCAACAACGTGTTCCATGGATAATTTTGAACAGATACAACCTACCCTGTCTACAGGTTTGTCTGAAACAATATCGCAAAACTGAAAGCACCAGTATATAGCCATCTTAGTTTATACCAAGGCTGCTCAAGCCTATGATCAAATTGATTAGGCCAACAAAATTTGCAGCTGCGGTAAGAACCATAGACATTATAACTAATGGACTGCACTGTTGCAAAATTTCATATCTTGATGTTTGATTCAAAAAAAAACAAACACTTTTCTTCAACTTCAAAGAGTATGGTAGTAGCATATACTTTTACTGGCTGTCATGTTACTTTCACATTAAAAAAGCTTTCTACATTGGTTGAAGAATGACCTCATCATTATGCTTTTTTCAATGTGCACCCAATGAGTTGGGTTTCCATATCGCAAAAACCGTTTACCATGCTCTCATTGAATCTCAGCTACGATATGGAATACCGTTTTGGGGAGCATGTAACTCATCCCTTCTCTCTTCTGTGTTGATATCACAGAAGAGGGCACTAAGGTTGTTATATATCAGTTCAATGAACAAGAAAATATTATTAGTTCAATTTTATTACTTTCAATCATCTAACAAACTGATATCTATCAAACCTGACAATCATATATATTTAACATACAGGGTAACTATAATATTGATACATAACATCTTCCCTTTCCATTATACTTGTCACAAAACTCTATATGCTAGTTCATTATGAAGTCTTTGAATCTAATAGGAAGAGAGATATTTCGTTTATTTCTATGAACTTCCTGTTTCTTATCTGAACTAATTGTCGATGACTCTACATTTGATGTTGACCCTTGCTTATCATCAGAAACCACTATATTTTTCAATGAGTTACTAAACTCTCCCCTTTCTGATCTACAAAAGTCATCATCACTTGTATGTCCATGTTTATCAGTTGTAGCATCACCTTCTGAAGCCCTCAAATGTATACTGTTTCTCCTATACTCATTTCCATCATTGTCTTGCACTATATAAGAACGCGGAGTATTAGCATGATCTATTACTTTACCAGGTTCCCAATGATTTCCTTTTCTAATAGTTATATTTTGCCCAACATTGAATCCTACTTTTTCTCTACAAATTTTGTCATGTTGAATTTTTGTAGCTAACTGTTTTTCAACTAGTCGTCTATGAACAGTATCTGACGATACACCATTTTGTTGCAGCAAATTGTCATTATCAGGTATTTTGGTTTTCAAATTTCTATTCATACTCAGTTGTGCAGGTGAGAAACCAATACCTTCGATAGGAGTCACTCTATAATTCAATAATGCTAGACTCAAGTCGCAATTTTTTCTTAATATATTTTTTGCAATTTTCACTCCACTTTCTGCAAATCCATTACTTCTAGGATATCGAGGACTACTAGTAACAATTTCAAAATTATATTCTCTCGCAAAATTTCTCATTTGTAGCAAAACAAATTTTGAATTTACTAATTACTTCCTCAGCTGTTTTATTTTTTATTGGAACAATTTCAAGCCACTTTGAATAATAATCGAAAATAATCAGATAATTCAACTTTGCATATTCACAAATATCAACAGCAATTTTTGAGAAGGGTGTATTTGGTACATGATGAGGAATCAATGGTTCCCTGATGTTACTAGGTTTGAACTTTTCACAAATTTTGCACTTTGCGACATAATCTTCGATATCCTTATTGATGGATGGCCAGTAGCAAATTTCCCTAGCTCTATTTATTTTAACCACCCCAAAATGACTTTCATGTAATAAATTCAACATATAATTACGAAGTGAATTTGGGACTACAATTCTATTATTGAGGAATACTATGTTATCTATGACATGTAGCTCATTCCTCAATGGTAGATATTTTTTTACTCGTTCATTTATTTTGTTACTGCTAGGCCAACCGTTTTTACAATAATCAACAATAATCTTCAACACAATATCTTTTTCAGTTTCCTCTTGGAACTTTATTTTTCTCTCATATGAAATATTAGTAATAGAATGCACACTGTGTACAATTTCCAACATAGATGGATCATCCTCAACATTTTCTTGTTTAAAATTTCTTGACAGAAGATCAGCAACATGTGAAAACTTTCCGGGCATATACTTAACCTCCAAATTATATTTAACTAATTTTAATTTTAATCGTTGAAGCCTCACTGAAGAAATATCAGATATATTCTTCTTCATAATGGATACCAATGGTTTATGATCTGTCCAAACAGTAATTAATTTTCTTCCATAAATTAAATCATGAAATTTTTTGACAGCAAATGTGATAGCTAATAATTCTTTCTCTACCTGTGCATAATTTATTTCGGTATCGGTCATACTCCTTGAAGCAAAAAAGACAGGTCTATTTTCTTGTAATAAACAACAGCCCAATCCACTTTTAGAAGCATCTGCTTGAATGGTTATTTCTTTTTTCTCATCAAAATTTTTTAATACAGGGGCTCTGGACAGAAGCTCTTTCATTTCGACAAAAACTTTATCATGATAATCCGTCCAAGAAAATATAATATTTTTCTTCAATAAATTTCTAAGAGGAGCAGTAACTTCAGATAGATTAGGAATGAAATTTCTAAAATAATTGAAAGTCCCCATTATCTTCTGAAGTTCAGTTTTATTGCTTGGAGGCACTAAATCAATAACTGAATTTATCCTATCTCTATCTATTTCTACTCCATTTTCAGAAAACATCAAACCCAAATATTTAACACGCTGAACTTTGAATTGAAACTTATTCGGATTGAACTTCACATTCAACATTCTAGCCCTCTCAAAAACCTTATTCAAAATTACATCATGTTCCTCGATACTTGAGGCACAAATCAAAATATCATCAAAATAAATTATGACACCCTGTATATCACCAAAGTTTTTATGATTCACCTTTTGAAAAAATTCTGGGGCTAGACTCAATCCAAATGGAAGTCTTAAGAATTTATAATATCCAAATGGCGAACTGAATACACAAATATTACTAGATTTTTTATCTAATTCTACTTGATAAAAACCATCCTTCAGATCCAATACTGAAAAATAGTTTTTACCAGTAAGCTGAGCACATATTTCTTCAACCTTTGGTATCAAGTAATACTCTCTTTTTATTACCTTATTCAAATCACAGGGATCCAAACATACTCTGAGGGTTCCATCAGGTTTCTCTACAATTACCAAATTGCTGGCCCAATTGATACCTCCTGAAACTTTTTGAATAATATTTTTCTTTTCAAGGTCATCTAAAGTAGTTTTCAATTTTTCCTTAATAGTCATTGGAACACGTCTAGGAGGCCTAACAATTGGCTCGGCATTTTGATTTAATACAATTTTGCATTTATCTTTGAATTTACCAATACCTGTAAATAAATCTTCATTAATTTTCAAAACTTCAGTTTTTTCACAGTTCATAACATTTCTCAGAACGTCAATTCTCTTAACTAAATTCAAATCTATGCATGATTTCAAACCTAATAAAGGTACTGAATTATTATCAACAACAACAAATTCTTGATATTTCCTCATACCATTTACAGTACAACAGAGATTTGATATTCCTAAAGGCTTTACTTTAAAACCTCCATATGTTTCCAAAATTAACCTGGAAGATTTCAAACTCTCATTACCCATTTCCTTAAACAAGGCTAAAGGAAGAATGTTCACCTCAGCCCCAGTGTCGAGTTTAAATTTTATATTTTTATTTGAAACCAAAACATTCTGGTACCAAGAGAATTTGGTTTGGTTTGAGATTAGGTCTACAATATTTGCCATTTTGCACACCTCAAGACTATCAATTACTAAGTTTTTACAGGCCTCATCAGTTGTTGAATTTTCTACCTGACAACACTCCTCTTCATTTCCCAAAACCTCCTTAATATTTCTCACCCTACACGCTACCTTGAAGTGATTCAGAATTCCACACCTTGAACATTTCTTCCCATAAGCAGGACACTGATTTCTTCCATGTTTGGTGCAACACCTTGTACATAAAAATTTTTCATTTCTTGCATCAAGTATTCTATTTTCATGTGTCTTTCTATTCACCACATCTACAACTTTATTTTCCTGAATTATTTTCACGTGTTCCTTGGTGACTTCAATTCCTCGACACTTCTCAATTGTTTTTTGTAGTTGTAGATTTTCTTCACTGATAAGGCTCTCTTGTAGTTTCTTATCTCTAATACCCAATACAATTCTGTCCCTCAGAATATCTTCCGAACAACATGTTTTGAACTCACAACTTTTCATCAATTTCCGCACATCCTGTATGAAGTTATCGATAGGTTCTGCCTCTTCTTGACTACGGTTATAAAACAAAAACCTCTCATAAAGAATATTTTTCTTCGGATTCATGTAGGATTCAAATTGTTCAATAACTTTACTGTATTTTTTCTTATCTTCATCACTCATTTTGAAATTGTTGAAGACCTCTAAACCTTCTTCTCCAATCAGATTTAGAAAGATTGCTATCTTTACTTCATCATTTTCTTTCTGCTTGCCCGAGGCCATCATGAATATTTCGTACATTTGTTTGAACTTCCTGAAATTCTCTCCCAAGTTTTCTTCAAACTTCAACGGTGGTGGACATTTGAATGTTTCCATTTTTATTTTTCACTACCAAAACTTCTATTCAGGAATTAAACTATATTCTTTCCAATTAAACGCAGCGCCATGTTATATATCAGTTCAATGAACAAGAAAATATTATTAGTTCAATTTTATTACTTTCAATCATCTAACAAACTGATATCTATCAAACCTGACAATCATATATATTTTACATACAGGGTAACTATAATATTGATACATAACAAAGGTGTCTTTGTAAAGTCAAACCCAAAGTATCATGCAGGACTTTGTTCACTACCAATAAAATTTTGACAGTCATAGCACATAAATCGAAGTTCAACTTTGTTTCTACTCCATATGCTACTCATAATAACATTTATACCTTTAGACTTCCCATCCCGACTTCGAATCTAATTAGAGACTCTATATACTATAATGGTGGTAAATTGTTCAATCATTTACCATTAGAAATAAGATTTGCAAATCTGAGCAACATTCATTTCAAAAAGGCGGTAAAACACCTACTTATTACCATATTATAGTTTGGATGAATATTTCACCGAATCTTTTTGAGAATAATTCAACAATTTATTATTTATGACTGTTATTTAACATTATAGTGTTTTATATATACATTTTCAATACTGTTTTTTATCTACATTTGTATTTCTTGGTCTTTATCAATAAGATGCAAATCTTCAGACAATAAAGTATATATTGATTTGATTTTTAAAATAGGAGGATGTGTAAAGGTTTTTTGACTCCGATATTACATAAATTCAATATTCAATGATTGAATAGAAAACCGAGTAGGTACAAAGTTCCTCTATCGGAAAAATCCTCAAATTGGTCAACTGAACATTTACAGAAATGACACGTTACTGGTGTATTAGTCATATTGCCAACCACGGCATTACACCTTTCTTTTTTTGGCTGGAGATCGTGTTTATGTTGAATTCTATTGAATTTGACGAAGATGTTCTTCGAACCGAACATACACATGCTCAAACAAATGTACTAGGTCGCCTAAATCAACAAAAAAAAGCTAACAGGACATAATTATGGCTATGAAGCCTTTGTTCTAGTGTACTGCGCAATAATTGATCCATTCTCTTGGTAGAAATCAGCAAAGATCGCCTATAAGAAATAGAGTCAATCATTTCTGAATCTAAATCATGTCAAACACGGATTGTCCAAATATATAAGTACAATGAAACGAAGATAAGGCTCATATAATAATATTAGCTACCTACAAATGCAATAATCCTTCATAAAATTGGGGCAGATTACTTATTCCTTCCCTCGCTTCCAATAGTCTATAAATAGTATTTGCTCAGCAAAAAATATAAAAGTCTTTCATCAATTCCATACAATACGCAATTATTCGATGAAGGCAAAATATTCTTATCTCGACGCTGACAGTATATCGTGCAGTTGAAAATTCTCATTTTTTGGTAGAAAATGCAGAATTTTCACCAATTCCAATTTTTTTTACCTTCGATTAGAGATTGAACAACAAAGAATTCATAATGAATATCAGTATCACTACTTTTCTTCGGGTTTGAAGGCCGTCGTTTTCTGGAATTTCTTCCAGACGTTTCGCTAGCGCGAGTGGCTAGCTTCTCCAAAGGCTCATACATCTTGGGATAGACTACTGGGTGTTACGACTCCGTAAAGCACATTCATATGGATTCAGGTAGTTTGGAGTGCTAATTACTTTTTTCTGAATTCGGAGAATTTTCATTTATATTTATTGCCGTAATTACTTCATCTGGATTCGGAGAAGTATCATTAGTATTAGTTGCCGCACTACCTACCTCTCGTCATGATATTTGTAATTTTTGATCTTCTTAAAATGAGATTCCATATCCGGTTGAAGTTCACAGTTTATTTTTTTCTGTTAAAATTATCCGTGTGAGTGCGTGTTCCGCCACAGCTGACTTGTCAGTTCGCCCTAGTCTGCAGTTCCTTTCATGCTCTTTTAGCCTAATTCCCATAGATATGACAAGTCTGCTGTGGCGGAACACGCACTCAGTGAAGAAAACCACAGGTTTCTTTTTTGAAACGCAAAACGCATTTCCCCAAACCAGGGCCAAAGTCGACTAATACTGGAGGCAATAAAGATCCACTAACACACAGATAATTTCAACAAAAAGAAGAAGATATGAACCTCAACCTAATATGGAATCCCATTTTGAGAAGATCAAAAATAACAAATATCATGACGGCAGGTAGTGCGGCAATTAATGCTGATGGTACTTTTCCGATTCCAGTAATTACAACAATTAATATTAATAAATATTTCTCTCATATATAAAATGTCCCATAACAGCAATGCAATTATCGAAAACTTACAGCGGTAATTACATTGTATCGAAAACTTACAGCGGTAATTGCATTGTATCAAGTCACCATAACAACACATTTGAAACCGTTTCGCTAGATGTAAACAACACAAATGTCAGATAGACTTCAAATATAGAAAAACATTTCGCCTTTTGGTGAGTGCTCCATGCAATCCATAGAGGAAAGTATAAATGAACAAAAAATAACATTTATTTCTGACCGGGATATTATAAGCTTATATCGTCATAGTTACGCTATCATTTGTTTGTCCCAACTGTGGCCCAGAAAGTGAGGTTAAAAATACCAGAAAAGTGTCTGAAAGCAGTGAAAATGAGCCAACATTGTTGGATTTATTCAACAAATTAGACAACATGGAAAGAAAATATGATAAACTCTTCAAAAAGTATGAAGAACAAATGGATATAAACAAAAAAATGCAAAGTGAAATAAAAAACATACAGCTACAACTCGACGTATTAGCCCAGGAAAAAAATCATTATGAACAAAAAAGCCTTGCAAACAATGTTATAATTAGTGGAATACCAATAGTCGGTGAGCAAGAGGACCTGAATACTATAATAAACAAAATCAGCACCACCGTGGGTAAACCAACTATATCTCCAGCTGACATCAAATGCTACAGGATTGGGAGGAAAGAAATTGGAGCTTCGCCACCTATAAAAGTGGAATTTGCAAGCAAAAGTATCAAGGAAAAGTTTATATATCCCAAAAAAAGCCTTTTCAACATAACAACAAAGGACCTAGGATTTCAAGATAATAAAAAAATCTACATCAATGAAGATCTTACGAAACTCAATCAAGAAATATTCAGAACGGCGCTGAAGTTCAAGAAAGACAATGGGTACAAATTTCTCTGGGTTGCAGATGGATCTATAAAATTACGAAAAGAAAATGGCAGCAAAATCAACGTGATAAAAAGCATTGCGGACATTGAAAAAATAAAAAACTAAACACCAACAAAGAGATAAAAATGATTTACCTAAATATAAGAAGCATAAGAAATAAAAAGGAAGACATCGAAACTCTGCTGATGGAACGAGAGCCTGATTTTTTGTTCCTCGCAGAGACTTGGCTCTGTGAGGAGGAAATAGACAGTTTCTCATTTAGAGGATATAGCGGCGAGCATTCGTGTAGGGATGGAAGAGGAGGCGGAACAGCAATTTACTATAGAAATGTGTACCAATGTGAAAAAATAATGGATGATAATAAACATGGAAATAACCTGGTGATGATAGAAGCCCCAGAGCTGAACATGAAGGTAGCCTCATTCTACAGAAAACCAAGTTCCCCAAATCATCTATTCCTAGAACTTCTTGAAGAAGTATTGAGCTTGAATAAAAACGCTACTCTGATTGGCGATGCTAATATTAATATCTGCAGAAAAGACAATTTAACACATGAATACATGTCAACTATACAAACCAACGGATACAAAATTGTAAATGATGTAAGTTCCTATACGCGAATCGACAATCGAAACAATGTGAGCACTATCATAGATCATATTATCACAGATCAAGAAAAGGACTGGAATATAAAAGTATCACCATACTATGCCTCTGATCATGAACTGATCGAGATTACCCACCGTTGTAACACCCAGACGAAAACGCAAAAACAAAGCTATACAACTGAACTGTGCAATTATGAAGAGCTGAAAATAAATTTAAAAAAGAAGCTAGATATAACAGATATACAATCCCTTGAATTTGATCGATTGGCTGAAATAATCACAACGGAAGCAAAAAAGATAACCAAAAATATCACAAGAAAATACACAAATAGTGTGAAAGAAGGTTGGTTTACGAAAGAAGTAAGAAGTCTAATGAGAGCACGGGACAAAGCATACAAATTATACAAAAAGAACCCCGGAAATGAAATCTTATCATCACAGTTCAAAAACCTCAAAAAGGAAGTCAAGTCATTGATCAATAGAAACAAGAAACAACACACAAAAATGTGCATTCAAAATGCAGATGGCAACCCAAAAAAGCAATGGAGTATAATAAATGAGGCTCTTGGAATAAATACAGAAAAAATCGGAATCACTAAGTTAAAACAGCAAAATGGACAGGAAACTGAAAATCAACAGGAAATTGCTGAAGAACTAAATAACTACTTTGCTAATATTGTGCGATCGCTGAATATCGACTGCTCAATCCCTGGTGAATGTACACTGATAAATCCATCAAATGCATCCATGTATATGAGACCGGTAACCACAAACGAAATATTAAAAATAATTGGATCCCTGAAGACAAATGCAGCACCAGGATATGATATGATCAAACCCCATCTTGTGAAAAAACTCAAACATATACTAGCACCAATCTTAGCAGAAATGATAAACCAAAACATAAAAAATGGAATATTTCCATCCAGTCTGAAAATTGCCAAAATAACCCCTGTACACAAGAGTGGACCCAAGAATGTCAGTAATAACTATAGACCACTATCAATATTGACAGTGTTTTCCAAAATTTTTGAATCAGTGATGAAAGCCAGACTTCTCAATCACTTGGAGAACATAAACTTCTTTAGTAAACATCAGAACGGGTTCTTATCAAAAAGGAACACTCAAACAGCGATCACTAACATAATGGAATATATTTACAGAGAAGTTGATGAACGTAACAGAGTTATGGCAGTTTTCCTAGACCTTAGAAAAGCTTTCGATGTAGTGGAACACAAACAACTACTAAATAAACTAAACATGATTGGAGCTAAGAATAAAGCACTTGATTTATTCACAAGCTACCTAAACAACCGATGGCACTATACAACAGTCAGTGGAATATCAAGTGAAAAGAACCTAGTAACCAGTGGTGTACCCCAGGGGAGTGTAATTGGACCAACACTGTTCCTCATATACATAAATGATCTGTGTAACAATGAATTACATGGGAAAATAACTTTGTTTGCTGATGATACTGCACTCTTCTACTCAGGAACAACTACAGAAATTTTTCAGCTGGCCCAAGAGGATCTAAATTGCATAAATGAGTGGACAACAAAAAACAACATACTCCTAAATCAAACTAAATGCAATTATATGATTTTTAATGGGGATGCAGTAAATGATAACTTCCAATTAAATATAAATAATGAAAAAATTAATGAAGTTGACAGTGCTAAATATCTGGGATTAATCTTGGACAATAAATTAACATTCGAAAAACATATCACCAAACTATGCACAAAATTAAACTATATCTGCTATCAACTAAAGCACAGTGCCATGCGATTCGACAAAAAAACTAAATTTCAAATCTACTATTCAAATGTATATTCGCATCTGATTTACTTAGCTGCTTTTTGGGGACAAGCAAGGCAACAGGATATTAATAAACTACAAATAGCCCAAAATAAAACAGTCAAAACTCTATTTAATCTACCATATAGAACAAACACAGCAATGCTCTACAAAGAACTAAAAATCTTGAAAGTCACTGACATAGTTAAATTGGATAGTGTGAAAATCATCTATAAAATTAAAAACAACCAAACTGAAACAGAAATTAATCTAACTCAAAATTGTGATATACACCACTACAACACGAGAACAAATCAACACTATCATATACTACCAAGTGCTACAAATGTTGGTCAAAAAAGAACTACACATCAAGCTCTACAATGGTTTAACCAAATCCCTGAACATATAAAAAACAGTCAATCCATTGACACTTTCAATAGAAAGATGAAAAAACTTCTCCTAGACGACTATAATATATAAAAAGTGATCTATTACTCTGTACTATAATAGTTATATAAGTTACAAAAATGTTATCTATTTCTCTGTACTAAAATAGCTATGTAAGTAACAAAAATGTTATGACAGGCATGACACTCATACAATCTTACATGATATACTCACTATGGATCTTGTTATCTCTTTGAGTAATTAAATAAATGAAAAAAAAAAAAAAAAAAAAATAAAGAGGGTCATAACCTCGGTCATAACTCCCTTGGGACATTATAGATTTTATAAATCCCTCTAACTTCCACAAGTAAAAATAAAATTATATATATATATATATATATATATATATATATATATATATATATATATAAAACTTGCTGTACGAAAATCAGACCCATCTTCAGCTCTGTCCAAACATCATCAAGAGACAGGACACAATATAGACTTAGCGAACACTAAGACCATCGCCACAGCAAAAACACTACAAGCTCGTATAATTCGCAAGGCCATCGAAATCGAAAAGCGACCTTCCTGCTTAAATAAACGTGACGACGGCCAGAGACTTCAACTGCATGGAAACCCCTAATTTCCAGATGCCCAGTCCCCACCAAGACATCCGACGGCCCTTTAGTAGCACCCGCTGCTATAAATACTACCCAACATCCCTCAATAGCTCAGTTTGATCTAAGGAATAGGCAGATTGAGACCTTAGAAAGAACTCGTGACGAGACCTGGGGAGTAGGCCGATTGGGGCCCCGGCGTCAAGTCACAAACCCTTACCCCCTGTGACAACACCTGAGGAGTAGGCAGATTGAGACCTCAGCGTGAAGTCACATTTACCTCTTGAAAATGGCTCCAAAATCGGAGCCGAAACGTCGAGAACAAAACTCCAGACGCGGTTCAACCCGAACTCAACAACAACACACAACTGACCGCGGAAACCTATCCGAACACACACACACACACACACACATATATATATATATATATATATATATATATATATATATATATATATATATATATATATATAGTGAGTAGTAACATTTTTCCGTGTCAGCCAGTCCAGATGTATCTTGCTTGTTCAGCTTTTTTCAAAATATCCTCCATTATATTTGGGGTAGAAAATACGTTTTTACCGAAAACACGTTTTTACCGCAAACACAGCTTGATAACAAAGTTCTGGTTATAAACAAGTAACATAGCAACAACCTAGCAACAAGAAAACTCTACTATAATCAACGGTACCTGATTCAAATATACCGGGAAGGTAATGAATTTTTCCGTTTCAAAAATAAACAAGATTTTATTGAAATCTATGTACCACGGGAATTAATGAGCCTTAATAACCTCAGGCAATTGCTGTCCCTTGGGCCAGAGGCCCTCGGGACGCAAACTTTGCCATCGGTAATTAAGGCCCTCCTAATTCCCTTGATACATAAATAACTATTCCTTGAGAATTTCTTTATTCGTGAAATAAGTATTCCAATGAATTACATTCGTGCATAAAAATGGCCAGATAATTTTGCATTCAAGCGTGATATCTTATACAAATTGCATTCGGTTAGTTTCATATTTTGTAAAAGAGTCCTTGTCCTTATGAAAATAAACTTGCATTTTTTAGATATCACGCTTTCTTGCAAAATTATCGGTAACTTTTAAGCACTCGTGCAATTATAACCGAAAATTCTCCGAATCCAGGAAAAGTATTAATCACTCCAGGCAACCTGAATCCACATAAATAGGCTTTACGAAGTCGTAATACCCAGTCATCGGAGTAAAACTCAAGATGTATGAGCCAGCCACTCGTGCCAGCAAAACGTCAGGAAAAATATTTCAAAAAACGACGGCCTTCAAACCCGAACAAAAGTAGTGATACTGAAAACCTCGGCCGTGAAAGCCTTAACCATTTTGTCATAATGAATATTCTGATTATTAAAGATAATATTCAGAAAATTCACCAAAAAATGAGTATAGGCCCCAAGCAGCACCGTGTTTTGTTAAAAAAAATAGTAGTATATGTTATTTATGGTACTTCCATATCAAACGCCGAAGAGAACGCCATAGACTTTCATCAGTAGGATTAGTTTAGTTTTATTTGATAGTGTTGAGTATACGATATGTTTATGATAGGTCAAGAAATGAAATGGGTACACAACTGAAGCTGCTACACAATGAAAATTAATTTACCAGTCTTGTCGACCAATAAACAATACTTGCTAGTTGAAAAAGACATTAACTGTCTGAAATAGCAATAACATTTATGAAAACTTGTTGCAATGCATGTAGAGTTATTAGCTTTATAATAATTTGATGAAGCACACAAGTTGATTGAAAGAAATGAAATCATGTAAAACATGTTAAAATCACAAAAGTCGTGAATGACAAACTCGATTATCCAGTAAGGTGAGTAAAATTCAGTTGTATGTCCTCGTGTTCTTTCTAGCTTCCTGGTAATTTATTGTAAATGTTGGATTGACTGTTTTTGCTCGAGATTCAAGTCGATTTCTTGGGTTTATGAGAAGATTTTTATACCTGGTAGAATAATTATGTACAGCTTATCCAATCCATCTTGGCAAAGAACTAATTACGTATATGCCCAGCCATCTTTGTGAAGTATAGCAAGATAAAAAAACACCTATTATATGTGTTTACTGTGTTTGAATTCATTCCTAGTAATTATATTTCAATGCTAGTTTGGAATAATCGAAGCTTATTATTATTATTATCTACTAGTAAAGTGATAAAGGGTTACGCTATCTATTCACTTTTCGTCGTTCTTTGAATTCCTCTTTGCCTTGGGCTTTGCATACTAAATTTTTGATTAACAACTCCACTATCGTTATTTTCCAATAAGTGTTCAACAAGGACTGATAAGCGCACTAAAATCAAAATATGCTTGCACTGAGTAAATCGAGGTAAATACTTAAAAATGGAATCCGCATATCACTGAAAACAAACGAAAGTAAATGAGCTGTGCATGAGCAATTTTCACCTCATGTTGTTAATGAGAAGGTGAATTAGCACTTTGGAAAGCAGCATTAACTGTCTTTGGTCCAATATCATTTCTCTAGCTGGTTATTTATGAATATTTATTAAAGCATTGTTCCGTGGTGTTTTGGTTTATACTAAATCACCTCATTGTTTTCCAAGTAGTTCTCAATGAAAACAAGTGAAATTCTCATTAAAATTTTAACAATTGTGTACCAACTTTTATGAAGGTTACGGAAACAAGGACGAACGTATTAGATACCATTGCATGTATTATGGTTTCGAATAATTTGAAGTAGCAACCTCAACTTGAAAAATGTATTGTTTCTGTAGAAAACATGAAATCTGGTACCAGCATGCTGCTCCTGAAATATGGCGTAGGGAGGTAGTAACAAGGCTTACTTACTCAAGGATTCCGATCGAAGTCGATTGCGATTGGTATGAAAATACTTTTTTCGTATGCAGATTCACACGAAAGGGAAGTAAGTCCTGTAATGATCAGAGAACACCGCGTGAATCAAGGGACAGAAGATACGAATTAACATCCACTTTGAATTTTTGAAGTTTGTGAGCCTCAGGAAAACCCTCTCTCGGTAACGAGTTCCGAAGCTCAGCTGTTCCATTGAAAAAAGATCCCTGAGCAAGAGATGTTCGGCAGGTCTCCAAATTCACAACAAAGGGGTGGGAATTCTGTACTCGTCGAGTCATCCGTGTAGATGTTGCCAAGCGGGGAACGATTGATAACAATTCAGAAGAGCACCGTCCGTGAAAATACCTATAGAATTGAGACAAGTCTCTGACCCCTTCTGCGATGCTCTAATGAAGTGAGCGAGTCTGTGTGCGAAGAATCACCAACAAGACGGATTGCCTTTCTTCGAATAGAATCGAGAAACCTATAATGAACTCCACAGATGAGAACTATATTCCAAGACAAGTCGTATCTGAGCCTTGTAGATCATGAGACGCTAACAAGAAGTGAAGTATTTCTCCGCTCCAAATAGAAATCCAAGTTTCTGGGAAGCACTTTTAGCGATCGATCTCACATTGCCTTCCCATGAGAGATTATTACTGATCGTAATTCCTAGCATCGAGATACTAGACATTAGCTAGCAAAATAAGAAATTACCTATCGATACGAGCGGTAATTTAATAAAAGCATATTCAATTTTCTTGAAACATGTTTTTCAATCAGTTCAATGAATGTTTGATTATTGAATGATTCATATGCGGTAGGTAGTATGTTAAACGATTTTACAAAAACCATAAATGGATTTAAATAGTATCTACATGAGTGAGTTAGATTCTCCTACAAATAGCTCTCTATTTTTGATTAATTGTTTAGATATTTCTTATGTGTGCAATATATTTGACACAATTTCCATATTCTTGGTATACAAATTGAGCAAGAAAGAATGTTTTCTTTATTACCCAGTGCTTGTCGTGCCATATAGGCAGGGAAATCGATGTTTTGAATGAACTGTTTCTTCTTTTTTGTGAATGAACCAAACGTCTTTGAAATACTTATATACGCGTACTTATCAACAGAGTGTACCTGATTTTTTTTTATTTTACTTTTATCATAAAGACTGAAATTCCTTTTTTTTTCGGAAAAGAAAAAGGCCAAAAAGTAGATTCAGGTACATATCAGTTACATATAACGTGACGTCCATCAGACAAATAGCGTTTATTGGATATTTGATGTTACTCATTTTATAGACGTTGTTTTTTCTTTTCAGATTGGTTTGAGAAACAAAGACAACAAAATTCCTCGATATCCTCCGTTCACTCGGATAAAGAAGCTCGTTAATGTTTCCACAAAATAGTTATGTATGTAACAAGAATATAAAGAAAATTTCCATGCCCTGAGTTTATAGGTCGCCTGTGGACATACACATCAATTACTACCTGTGGTGCATATTAGTATATTATGCAACGATCGTGTAATGATGGTTATTAATATATGAGCATAAACCGGGATACGAAACGAGCCGAAGGTGAGTTTCGTATGGTTTATGCGAGTGTATTAATAACCATTAGATGAGAGTTGCATACGCTATTTTATCTACACCCGATAAATAGTGAAGAACTACAAATATTATAATTATATTGCACACAATAATACTAATTTAACGAATTTCTTTGAAAATTCCACAGAATTGTAATTAATAGTATTACTTCGAGAAATAAAACGATGAGATATGAAAAGAAGATCAAAAATCAAAGAAAAAAAGTTTACTTGAGACCGGAATCGAACCAATGTCTCCTCCAGCTAAAATAATCAATGTCAGCGCCACAAACGGCTCTACTACGGAGTGCCCACAAAATTTGTTGAAGAAATAAGTGATAAATCATGCATTTGTCAAATGAAAAATTTAATCATTCTAACTGTATTTCTGTCGATGAAGGTGTCGAAGGTGATTCTCCCATATCGCTGGTATCAGACATTTTGTTATAATTATCGAAGTTTGGCTATATTCTTCAAAAATTCAATACCTATACCGATTTTGACTTGACAAATGTCAAATGCAGAGCATGCACATCATGCTTGATTGAAAAATAATGGGTTTCTATTCTATTCTACAGATTTTTCATTACGATACAGATTTTCAACCAATAGAAACTCATTATTTTTCAATCAAGCATGATGTGCAAGCTTTGCATTTTGACGTTTGTTAAGTCAAAATCATTAGGAATTGAATTTTTGAAGAATTTAGTCAATTTTCGATGATTTGAAACGTCCGGGTTCGAATCCTGAACTCGGCAGAGGTTTTTTTTCATTTTTTTTTTTTATTTCTCATTGTTGTATTTTCCGTGGTTATACCATTATTTATAGTTTTGTAGAATTTATCAAAGAAATACGATTGATTACCTACTATTATTGTGTTCAATATAAATACCTAATAATATAATATTTTTAGTTCTTCATTATTTATTGGGTGTAGATAGAATAGCGTATGCAACTCTCATGTAATGGTTATTACACGATCGTTGCATAATATACTATTATTTACGACTAATACATAATGTAACTATTATACTCGTGGTTTCTGCGGAATAATACCATGAATTATTCCCTTAGGGCGAGGTACTTATTCCATCTTGTAATCCTATCACAAAATTTATCGAATTGAATATTATGATAAATAAATCGTGAATAGAGTATATTACCACAATCTGAAAAAATAAGAATCAATATTGGAAGCTATACAATACATTTTTTTGTCAACTACGAAGATTGCCAACTAGAGCTATTTGTAATTGAACAGGAATTTGCGTATTATAAGTTTTGAGAACGGAATCGGGTTTAGTGTCTGAAACGTTAACGATAAGTATTTTCACGAGTATTTTCATGTATATATTTGTTATTATTATTTTTTTTGATAGGCAAAATTTGAGTCAAACGAGAAGTTGCTGACTAATTGGACTTGTTCTATCCAGAAAGAACTGTTTTCCGAGGTTTTTCAATAGATGCAGCAACTTTTCGGGGTAGATTAAAAATCTGCCCTTCTACATTTGTATAGATTCCAATATTAATTCTTATATTTTCACAATTGTGGTAGGTTACAAACCCAGAAAACTAAGGAACAAATATTGATCCACCACGAAATGATGACGTTCAAACAGTATCTAGAGTATACTACTCGCAATAATGACTATAATTTTCAACTTGTGGTATAATCTACTATGATGTCCCACTTTTTCTTTCTGCATCTTCAATATAAATATCTCAAAATATCCGAAATATCAACTTGACTTTGATTCATAACTCAAAACGTGAAAGGCGCTACGTAATTGGTAACCAACTAATAAAAACGCTATAATGAACCAGTATGCCAAACAAAATCGTGTTGAGTATTCGATGAAACATCTATTCAGACAATGCCTCTAGTGAATTCAGCGCAGGAAGTAAAAGTTTCTTCGCGTTGCTAATACTTCAGAGTGATGTAAGATTTTTGATACAGTGGCATTTAAACGCTGGTCAATAATTCAAGTCGCCTTCACATCCTTGACCCAAAATAATTGCCAAGTGTGTCAGACATAACTTTTCCTTCGCAGACTCAACCTCAGACAAGATACCATTTGTCATTTGTCTTATTTGTAAATGAATCAGTTGTTACTAGATCATTTGGTATGGTTCGTTGATATACAGGGAGACTTCAAAAATGTCTTTGACTTTGCAGGACTATAGAAGAAAATTTGTTGCCGCAATTTCATACTGCCTGTTTCTACGATGCAAGTCTGTCGCTGTGTTAATCGGCTATTTCGAGATCAATTAAGTACTTGTCACAAATCCTATAATGAACATATTTCATTTCGAAAGTGAGATAAATATCTATACTAATATTATGAAGAGGTTTGTTTCTTTGCTTGTTTGCAAGGGGTAATCTTTGGAAATACTTATCCGATCATGGAAATTATTTCACTAACAGAAAGCTACATTATTCACGGGTGATATAGGCTATATTCCTTTATGATGGGGATTTTTTTTTTGTTTTCTTCGGTAATTTATACATTCCATTTTCAGTGTTTCTATTCTGGTGTTCTCTGAACCACCTCACCTGATAACTTTCAGATCTTGGATACAACAACTCAGTAAAAGCTGTTTCACTCGCTGTTTTATTCAGAGCGGGCCTCATCTCCGAATTTTACAAAAAAAGAACTCTGCAACGGCGCATTGTTGGAGAAAAAAAAATCAGCGTTGAATAAGGAATAATGGGAGAAGCGAACAAAATGGTTGTTTTGAACAACGACGGCCTTCAAGCCCGAAGAAAAGTAGTTATACTAATGACCTCGGCCGCGAAAGCCTTAACTATTTTGTCAAAATGGTTGTTTCATTAAAAAAAATTATATCATATTTTGTTTGCTCTCACGGAAAAGAGCAACTCTCTGTACTATGATCATTTGAAACTAATTTCAAAATGTGGTGTTTTTTGTCTCTAACCTGCAGCATCTCTTTGCTTCGTCGATATATCGTGAAAATGCGCACTATTGGGACACCCTGTATAAGATACCAATTTATTCGAAGACAGTTATGCAATTTTTTGTTATCAATTTTCTGTGAGCATTATAAGCAAACCAACAAACAGTAACATTTGCTTACTTCAACACAGGCTTTGGTTAACTATCTACCCATCTCCGAGCCCATCTCTATAAAAACCATGCCTATCATTCAGCTTTGAATGTCAAAATAAAAAAAAAAATGTTATGTATGTGACGAACTGACATCTCTTGCATGTCAATGGTAAAATATCGGCATGTCTACAGATTAGAACTTCAAACCTGACGATATTGGGATATCAAATTAAGATCGCAGCGCCACATTTCAACTTAAGGTGGATTCATGTAGCTTCAATCATCAAGAAACAATTAACAAGCAGCAACTAACAATTATCAATGATGAGTTGAACTGCCTAATTTACTGTAGATCATTCATGCAACCAAATTATCAACTATCAATTAACAAGTAAGAGTTGGCAAACTTTTAACTTTCTTACTTCAATTGTAAAATATGTGTCTCTAATGTGCAGGTTATGACGGATTATATGATCATAACCAAATTTTTCTTCGTTTTCCTGTTCATGGAATGTGAGCGAGTTTAAATTGAACCGGAGATGTGATTCTGGTGGACTTTCTCAGGAAAACAATGATATTTCATTTTCAATCTTCAACTCTCCAACACGAAGCTAGGGTATACAAAAATGAATAAAAAATGCTACTCGAAAGTTTATGTAATGTTAAAGTTGATCCCCTTCCACAAGCTTCGATCATTTTTAAATTTGGGTTTATGAATGCCTTCTTTTTCATTACTTTCTACTCGATAATTGTTAATCGCTACTTGTTCATTGTTACTTGATAATTGAAGCTGCTTGAATCCACCTTAAAACTTAATCATTACTTTGACAACTATCGCTATTTGAGGTTAGGACCCTGCATGACGTTGTTCGAAAATCCCAAGCCGTAAAATTTTGTGAGTGACTATTACAGTTTTTAAAGTTTTTTCACTTTTTATGTGAACGTTGATCATGAATTATGCTTGACAAACATAAGTAATAATTTTAATCATATTCAAAACTTCCTGAAAAATATCGCAGCGCCATTTTGACCAAGTCTTCAACTAATAAGCACCTCTTTTACAATACTTTGACATAATTTGAAGTTTCTCACCAGAGGGCGAATCGCTTATCTTGGAATTAGGGTCTAGTAAGCTTCGTTACTCGAAGCTTACTGGTCTAGTAACTCGTCTAGTAAGCTTCGTTACTCGAAGTTGGTATTGGTTGGTCAATAATGATTGCTTTTTCGAAGGATTTCTTCATTACAATTGACATAACAGCTACCGACGCCAAAGTATTTAGAAGTTCTTCAGTTACTGGGGTATGTTTTTTTCTCGGTTTTTTTTTTCTCATAGGAACTCATGGTCGAACTCTGACAGTTCTCCAGAAAATATTCCCAAGTGAATATATATCTGTTTTTTAACTCCGGTATTCGCAAATTCGTGTAAACTCAACTGTCAGACTGAAGGGTTTTGCATTTTCTTGATCGAGTATTCGAAAATGATTTTAGAAGAAACGTTATAAAATATTTGGAAAACTTTTTCGACTTTTTATCATACAAGTAACAGGTATCAAGTCATTAACAACATATATCTTGTTTTAGGCAATAAGGCCAGGTCTCACCAACGACTCCAATCTGGATTATCTTGCTAACTGGAATATTTGTAGGCATTTATGCGATCACAAATTCCAGTTAGCAAGATAATCCAGATTAAATAAGTCGTTGGTGAAACCGGGCCCAAATGTTCTTGAATGTAGTTTTCAAGTTTGGGAATCGACATTTCATTTTTACGGTAGGTTGAATGAAGGCCATAGAATCCAGTGGGTAGCAGAGACCATGAAAGCTAATAAAAAACAGATTGATACGAGATTGTAAAACGAGTTTGAGAGGAATTTTATGACAAAGACACCCAGAACATTGCCATTCTTCAGACTTTATGATGTTTGGTCTGAAATTGGAAACCTGTAGTCAACTGGATGTATTATGAAACGTGCAGTCGGTAAAGACAACGAATTTTATGGTGGATGGTAGATTCATCTGATTAAAGTTATTCCAAAGTTGGTGAACCCTTTACCATCAATTAGTTGGCAAGTCAATACAAACAAAACAATTATCCAAGACATGCATTGGCTCCAATAATAGAAACTCAATGCCTTTCAAATCACGTATCAACTTGCAAATTTTTCTATTAATTTACATTCGAAATGCATTCATGCCCATACCTAATCAGTAAAATGCAGCACAAGGCCAAACCTTTAGGTCACATCGGAACCAAAGCCTTCAAACAAAACCGTTACCAAGGAATCCGCATTACAACATTGTTTCAAAGCAGCAGCGTATCGATATTTACCTCTGTTTCGTTATTCCAATAAGGCACTACCTGTTTAATCCTGGGAAATATTCCGATTCTCAGTTACGAACATCAACAAATACAAAGAACACAACGAAAAACAAATAAAAGAATCTGACGTCAACTCATCAGAGGGAACACAGGTAAAAGCTACCTGTGCGTGCGGCTCACGGTAGAAACCACGAAACTGAGTTGTTCCAAAAGTTATTCAGAGATCGTTTGTTTTCAAACCCGCCCGCGATTGTTGCGGGCCGAGGCGATGTTGCCAAGTGTCAGATTTGGCACCAGCAGTAGGAAATACTATTATAAGTAACGTACTGCGTATACGAAAAAAACAATCTAAATAGTTATTGTGAGTCTGGGTTCATACAGCAAATAAAAAGGAGATAAGATAAGAAAGTTTTGCATTCGTGAATCAATGGGAACGTTTATACGCCTACTGAAATAAAATAAGAAATAAGATATGAGTTGACGAGTTGCCCAACTTTCAACTCTCATTTCAATTTGAAAATGGAAGTGCGAATATGCAGAAAAATAGTTTTAGGGTGTTTGTTATATCCTCATCCCAACCTTCATCATTATTAGGCATTCCAGATCAAGTGATGTCTAGAGAGAAAATCACTCTTTCGAAAAGAAACAAATGAAAGTTTCTGGGGACGGATGCCGCCGTATTGGTTCATTTTGTCATTTGACAAGTTGTTGAAAATTATCTGGAAAGCCTATTTTTGTGTTTTCTGACAGTTGATGGATTTCACCGTTCTAACCAACTTTTTTGCTTTCGTTTGACTGGCCAGTTTTTCAAATTACTTGTTGAGGAATGGAAAGAAATACTATTATAATTGGTATTGTTAGGAAATCTCCTAGCGCCGACCCTGTCGCTGCGAAATCTCGTCTCGCGTGGAAAATTCGATCATCGAGATTTTACTGGAAGATTCTCCATAGGTGTTTGCAAGTATAATTTTGTACAATTCCTTAGCTTATCTTTTATTTTATCTTATTTGCTGTTTAAACCCAGGTTGGACTTCTATTTACGAAGCGGCATAGTATATTTTATTTTTAATGATAATTGTAATTGATGATTTGTAATAAAACCCATATACAGGGTGTCCCAATAGCGCGTATTTACGGGTTATATCGATAATGTGAAAATATTTCGAATGAGAAAGGTATTAGACACCAAGATGGCCATATTTCAGAATTAGCTCCAGGGTGTTGAATTTCTTCTTGGGAGCAAATTATATAATTCATGATGGAACAACAATTTAATTTTTCTGTGGATATAAAGTTCCATTCCTAGCGCTGAATTTTTGGCCTGCCACAATGCGACGTTGCAAAATTTCTTTTTTTCTGTAAAATTTATTTTCATTGAGTTGTTTTATCAAAGATCTGAAAGTTATTTGGCAACGTGGCTTCAAATGATACTTTGATTTTCGTCGAATTCGTTTGTAATCGCGTTCTATATGAATGTACCTATCTAGGGATACCAACATATTAAATGTTATTACTAGGCGTTATTTCTTTATTTGTATTTTCAAAAAATTAGAGAGATAAATACACGTTCAACAATTCAAATTTTAAACAAAAGAAACGATCATTATCACACGCATAATACATTTCTAAAATCTCTTTCACCTTGTTCTGTTCATTTTCTGAATCTCTTCAAAAAGTTAGTTTTCATGAGGCTAAGATGAAAAGACATAATTCGTTAGAATGCCTCACAAATTCTTAGTTTTACACCCTCCTGTGTAGTAGCAACAGTACGGTAAATCTCCAACTCCATTGTTCCCAAAAATAAAAGTCCATTGACGTTAGGCCCGGCAACCTCGGCGGCCAAGGAATAGGTCCCACGTGCTTCCCCCGAAAAATGTGGTGGTGACAAATGAATCTGAATGGAAACATGGCTTTTTTTACTGAGCACATCGCCTAGCACAGCCTTTTTCATAATTATGAACTGGACATACAGAAATTATTTAACCGATATGTAATTTGCCATAAATTTTCAAATTGAGGGAATTTCAATGATTTTGAGATGTTTTGTTTGAAGTTATATTCGGTCCTGGACAGGAACCCGAACCCAAATGAGATTTTTTGGCCATTCTTATTTTCCTCAAAGTGAATTGAAAATTCAAAAATGTAGAAATGGAAAATCGTGTGAGAATATTATCCAGGCGAAGAGATGATCGCAATAGCTGGAGAGAATAACTCTCTAGAATTTATTGAAAATCTTCATGCCTATCATGCAAGTTATCCTTCTACAAGTCTTAGAAATCTATTAGTGATAATTGATGCGTAGCATTGGAACAAGCATGAAAAATATAAATTCATCATCTTCATTTGATATATTTTATTGTATTTATCATAATTGTTTCTCCAGTTAATTTCCTAGGGAAATCTATTAATTACAAGCATACATAATAATTTGAATCATTCGTGAGAAATAAATGAAAAATAAGAAACAGAGTTGTTTTTTGATCATGTTGAAAATTCAATTAGTTACAAAAAAAAAACTCTTTAAAAAATTAGACTTCGTTAATTCTTAGTTGGCACAAGTTTCGACTTTTGTGGTTAGCGTTCGTAGGGTGACATAAGCTGCTTATATTGTCTATTATATTTCTTGTAGAACAACTTCTGAATGAAGTTTTCTATTGACAATTTTGTTTCGGGTTGTACTACAAATGATTAGTCGACTTGGCAACATCGCATAAGACGGCATTCACCTGCGAGTCTGCGCTTGCTTCCTGTATACGTTATTGCAAATACTTGGAATAAAATTGATTATTTTGTAGCTTTATCATCGATCCGGTCATCTTCCCACGTCGAACATTAGTATGCATAGGTAATAATATAGCCGATAAGAGATAAAAAACACCTTGTTTGTGAGTTAGGTGGGAGTCATATTGCACTTGAATGATATATCGAAACAACTATAACATCTAGCTTATAATATTATGTAATATGGAATATTGTTCATATTATGACGAAATGATGTTTTTTTTCCGTTTTCAGTTGGGATGTTTGAGAGAAAAGGCCTGGAAAGCGGACGACAACGTTCAACTATGGTCCACAAAAGTGGGAACAAAGACGAAAATTGCTTACTTGTTGACGAAAACTCCGGAAATCAATTGACACAATTTTATTTTTTTCCAATTCCATTTTCAAATTCAATTTCCTTCCTAGCCTTAAGATGAAGTAGTAACTTTCAAACATTAACCTTGAGGTTTATATATATTTTCCCAGGAAAAAAAAACTGAAAATACTGTTTCGGAACCCTTATTGAAAATTTACCATGGGTCATCCCAGTTCAAACTGCAATGATTTTAATTGATACATAAGAATTGAAAGCACGTTTTTTAAGAAAAATATGTATATTTCATGGATATAGTTCTAAACGAACTACTTCCTATGGAGACTTTCGAAAAAATTTGAAATAACTTCATAATTTGTTCCCCAGTTTCCTGGGTTTGTAACCAACAACAATCTGAAAAAAAATGAGAGTTAATATTGGAGTCTATACAAGTGTAGAAGAGCAGATTTTCAATCTAGCCCAAAAAGTTGCTGCGTCCAATGAAAAACAGTTCTTTCTGGATAGAACAACTCGAATTAGTCAGCAACTAATTGAACAGCAGCAAAGTTTCTCTTTTGTTTTTTCACTTCCTACTTTTTCGACAATGGTTCAATAGATAACGCTATAGTACCGTCATATTATATTGGGGCTCGTCATCTTTAAAAAAACAGGCAATTGTGTTATATCGAAATATGATAATTTGCACTCGCGCGTTTTTCTAACAAGGTTAGCATCATCCTGAGAAGAAAATTGATACTACTACTATCAATTAGTACTACTAGTATTAATTTTTTTCTCCTGAAGATGCAAGCCTTGTTAGCGAAACGCGCGTCGAGTGCAAAAATATCAGTTTGGTGTTAGGGTAATTGATCTCTTGGAAAAATTCCAACTTTTCAATCTCATCGTTTATTTCTGTTATATCGCCAAGAAAAGAATTTTATCTCCCATGGAATGATCTACAAAAATATACAGGGTAATATTTGAAATTGGTGACTTGGATACATTTGGCCTTCATATCTCTTCTTCTATATGTACATATATAAAAGAAAGTCGTGTTAGTTACACTTTTTATAACTCAAGAACGGCTGAACCGATTTGGCTGAAAATTGGTGGGCTTAGAACCAGGAGACGAACATGGGATACTTTCTATCCCGTTTCACCGTGTTTTCGGAGAGCCACCCCTAAAGTTGGTGAAGAACGGACTCCCAATTTGTATGGGACAACGCGATGACTTGGTTCAATTCACGTCAAATTTTGCATAAACGGATTTGATGGAAGACGTATTTCTCATTTTATTGAAACTCAGTCTAAAAGGGTAAAAAAATGGGTTTGAAACATTTTCGACTCCTTTTAAACTTCAAACGCTCTTTCGAGTGCCCCTAGAAGGCAGGGCTGTGATGAACCTGAATAAACAAAGTACTAAGAGCTACACAATGTAATCGCATCACAAAAATAATTCACGCCCAACGAAGTGGGCACAGGTCAGCTAGTTTCTAATATATTGTTACGAAGTCTCCTAGCGCCGGCCCTGTCGCTCGTAAACGCAAAATAAAATGAGGGGTCGAAAAGAGAACGTCATTTTTCCAGGAACTCTTGATTCGCTTGGAGAATTTGATACACTTCATCGAAACCTCTCTAGAAGATTCTCCATAGGCGTACGCAAGTATAAAAGGGAGACACTTCATCGAAGGGCGAGTGATTCAGAGTTTCTAGTGGAGAGAGCTTTGGCATTGCTGAGTGCATAAGTCGAAATAGAGTTTTTTTAGTAGGGCGAGTTTTAGTACAGGGCGTTGGAAAGTTAGCGGAGCAATTTAATTGATTGTATTGTATTGTATTGTGATAAAGAGTTGTAATAAAAGTAGTTTAGTGTTGTTTGGAGCTTCATTACACGAACCCAAGGAAATATCATAATATACCAATATTTCTTGTTGGATTTGTGGCGGAGATTTTGCACTAATAACGCCAGATTTTCAAAGTGTGCATGCATTAAAAGGAACGGGTATTCCGTGAGTCGATCAACACGACGCTTGGTGAAATAGATTAATTAATTTTCAAGTTGAAAATGACGGGATATCCGCAACGAAAAACCGGACCCTTTTCCATATATATACTTTCAATGGTTCTGATAGTAAATTTATCATTAGAATGCCACTTTAATGTTTCAAATCCATAACGTTTTGGACAAATTGCACGATTAGCTTGGACTGGATACTTACAAATGAGTATTTTGTCTATCAGTATCGTAAAATATAACTGCCTCGTTTCAAACCATGAGTGTTTTGTACGTTGTTTTTCTCATTACGATAATATCACAAAATAAAACTAATTTATTTCAAAAGGCACTCAAATGATTGCTTTCGCCAAAGTGAGCAAGAGAAAAATGAGGAGTTCATTGAAGTAAGGTCGTTTTTACAACTAGACTGGTTTTTGTATAGCATATATACCTATTTCCTTATTAACCTGTCTTTCTGTCTTTCTTCCTCAGGAATAGTTCATTTTATTATAGACCGCGGGCATATGACGTCACACGCATCAGCCTTTTGGACAAACAAATCGTATTTCTGTAAACAACAATGTTAATTTAATGAGATTATAAATGCAATTCTGAGATACAAAATGTATGAATATACCGTTGCCCATTTCAACTTATCACTACTTTAATGTGCTCTTTTAAGTTGCTTGAATCCACAATTCACGTGTCTTAACAACAAGAGGATTAATATTGTTACGATATATCCCTGGGTTCGTCGATTAAAACACCAAACAACACTAAACTACTTTTTCTAATTGCTCTATTTCATTCTTTTGTTGTTCTAAAATTTTCTGGAGGTCTTCTCGTTCTTTTCTCTGTTCTTCGAGAATTTTCTGGAGTGCTTCTTCCCGTTCTTTCTTTTCGTTATCGAGAATTTTCTGGAGTGCTTTCTCTCGATCTTTCTTTTCATCTTCTCGTTCTTTCTTTTCATTTTCGAGAATTTTCTGGAGTGTTTCTTCCCGTTCTTTCTTTTCATTTTCGAGAATTTTCCTGAGCGATTCTTCTCGTTCTTGTTTTTCCTCCTGCCGTCGCTTTTCCGCCAATTCTTTTTCCTCCAGCAGTCGCTTTTCATCTTCCTGTCGTCGTTTTTCCTCTAATTCTTTCTCCTCCAGCCGTCGCTTTTCATCTTCCTGTCGTCGCTTTTCCTCTAATTCTTTCTCCTCCAGCCGACGCTTTTCATCTTCCTGTCGTCGTCTTTCCCAATCCGCAAATTGGTTTTGCATAAATTTCAACATATCCTCCATCGTATCGTAAGATGTACTTCTCGTATTAACCATAAATTGTTTTTATTTACCAGCAAAAATTCCACTTCCGACACCACTGTTACGATTTATCCCTGGGTTCGTCGATTAAAACACCAAACAACACTAAACTACTTTTATTATAACTCTCTATCACAAAACAATACAACACAATCACTTAAATCGCTCCGATAACTTTCCAATGCTCGCTCGCTACTAAAACTCTCTGTACTAACAATTCTACTTTCGCACAAAGCTCTGCTTCACTTAGATCTCAACAATTCTCGTCACTTAGCTCTGAATACAACATCTCCTCTCGCGGCGAAGCCTGCCGTATATATATCTGCGTGCCAATCGAGAATCGTCGAGAGAAGCCCCGATGACGCGTCTCGAATTCTCTAGGCGGCATTACGGTTTCTAGGAAAATGACGTTCGCTGCTACGCGATTCCCTAACTGCGTTTACGATCTGGTCAGGACCGGCGCTAGGATGTAACAATATTCTTTCTATTGTCGAAAATAGAAGGGAATCGATGGATTGAAACTTCACAATCGCTCAAATTGAGTTATTACCGAGAAAAAATATTTTGAAATATGACACAAATGCACAATAAGCCGCTTTAGATCCGTTTATTGGCCAGCAGGCTGGATTTACAACTGTATGATTTACTGTCGTCTGCCCGCGGTCGATTTCTTAAAGAAACCCTGATGCTAACATTTCTTATTTGAAGCAATCTCCCTAAAACAACTGAGATTTACGAGGTATCCGTTCAAACCAGATACATTAATTTTTTTTATGCAGATTCACACGAAAGGAAAGCCCTGTAATGTTCAATGAACACAGCGTGAATCAAGGGACAGGAAATATGCATTAACATTCACTTTGAATTTCTGAAGTTTGTAAGCCTCAGAAAAAACTTTTTTTGGCAAGGAGTTCCGAAGCTCAGCTGTTCAGTTGAAAAAAAATCCCTGAGCGAGAGAGGTTCTACAGGTTTCCAAATTCACAACAAAGGGGTGGGAATTCTGTACTCGTCGAGTCATCCGTGTAGATATTGCCAAGGGGGGAACGATTGATTACAATTCGGAAAGCATCGACCGTGAAAGTATCTATAGAAGAGAGAGACAAGTCTCCGACCCTTCTACGATTTTCCAATGAAGTGAGCGAGTCTGTGAGCGAAGAATCACCAACAAGACGAATTGCCTTTCTCTGAATAGAATCGAGAAGCTTCAATGAATGTGTTGGTGCCGAACTCCACACATGAGAACTATATTCCATGACAGGTCGTATCTGAGCCTTGTAGATCATTAGAAGCTGACGAGAAGTGAAGTATTTCTTCGCACGAAATAGAAATCCAAGTTTCTGGGAAGCAATTTTAGCGATCGATCGCACATGGTTTTCCCATGAGAGATTATCACTGATCGTAATTCCTAGCATCGAGATACTTGATTTTGTAGGAACAGTTACTCCTGACATCTGAATATTTGATGATGAGAGATCTTGAAAAACATTCGACATAGTCGATGGGCAAACTTGAAGATTGGCGTTAATACAAATCATCTTACGAACAATTTGTTCAGGCCAGTCTCAAATCTACCTACACAGCGGGTTGCCTTGTACTGACGAGAGGCCAAATAGCCCGAAACCAGTCTGCAAGTGTGTCCGTCCCTATAATTGAAAAACAATTCCTTCATTTGTATCGCCAAAGGCAAATGCAGGATTTTCTTTCTTCACTGGCACCGGTCAATTATAATACAATGCTCTATTCATTTAAATTGCAAATATTTAATTCTTGGTCATTTATAATATATTTCAATTGATTGTGAATATAATAGCATACAAACCTCGGCGAAATTTGATATTCCTCTCCCAAGAAATTGCTCATCTCGGCCTTCGACTCGATAAGCATGTTTTTCTAAAGAGAAATGATAATTTTTCCGCCTCGATATATAGGTAATTAGGTAATATGCTATTTTATATTTTCCTGTGTCTGCAATTCATTCATTATTAGATTCCGGACTATATTTAATTCATTCGGTGACTTTATGAAATACCATTGACCCTGAATATTCATCCCTTGCTTTTCACTAAATGTTCAAATTTTGTGAGAAAATAAGGTGCATGATTCCATGAGTTTTGCTCTGATACCATCCACCAAAAAAGCCCAATCGTCGTTATTGAAACCCTCACTTGTAATTTCACAAATGAAAACTCTCTTACACCCCGTTTCGACGATGCAATTTTGTCGCTGCAACTTCTCGCGGCGACTTGTCGCTGCGAGATGTCATCTAGCTGTCAGTTTGCATTGCCAATATTAAAAAATAGCACTGAATGTTACCAAGATGAACGTCTACATTATCACAACTGATATATAATTTCATTCATTTCTAATAATTGATATTGTGATTGAATCACCTTATTACTCAACTTGATTCCTCAAGTCTCGAAAAATAATTGAAATGATTAAAATCAATATTCTTCACAATGATGCAACAACATATTTGTAGTTTGCGGCAACAAATTCACCATAGTAATAACTAAGTCGCTGCAACTTATCGCACCAAAAAATATTCATGCAACTCGAAAAACTTGCATGAGCACATGCAATTTTCTGGAGTTGCAGCGACAAACTTGCATCGTCGAAACAGGCTATTACTGGGGATTCCTGTGGATGATACCTATTTATCTGCGAATGTGGCGAATTTTTCTTCCATAATTGGGTGTTTGGTAACTAGGCAACGGGTAAATATAATTTCAGCCATGGCATGCTGCCATTCTCTGATGTAAATATTCCTGTATCTCTAGTCCCTAGAAGATTACGGCTTCAGTTGTTTCTGAATAACTTAGCTATAAAATATTCGAAAACAATAATCATGAATCAAGCAAGAATGACTAGCTCAAGTTCTGACAAAGAGATGATCACATTAGCTGAGGAAGAACTGTCCAGACTTTCTCGCCAGGTAAGTCTGAAACAATTGATGATAATATTGCTATTTTGTATTGTATCAATGAATTGAGAGATGCAGATCTTGGTGTGCCATTAGGCAACACTGATTTCCAGTTCATCAGTTTTTTTATTGTAAATAATAAATCTCAAATAGGTATCTAATTAAGTTTGACTCCAATTTAATGTTCAACTATTTCAGCTGCGCATCATGGAAGATGACAGAATGGCCTTTTTGGAAGAGACGGGTTCCAAACTAGAAAAACAGAGAAAAATCATTCGAACGCTCAAGAAAGAAAAGACGAAAATTTCGGAAAACATAACGATTGCCACTTGTGAAAACCAGAAGCGTAACGACGAGAAACTCAGCAAAAACATCTACAGACTGCTAGAAGAATTCCAAAAGTACGATGTTTGTGTGAAGAAAGAGAAAGAGCATCTGAAAGAATTAGAGGTTCAAATGAGGAAGGTAGTAGATTTTTTTATACTGTGCGCTGTTTTCTAACTAACCAATTTTTTCCTTATGACAATAATGACGAGGTAATGTTAAGTTTATCGGGCACCAAGCGATAAAAAAAAATTCTGCGTGAACTTACGTATTTCGACCTCCTGAACAAAAAACTTAAAATAAAATAAATAAATAAATAAAAATTTTGGCGCTCTCCAATAGTTTTCAAGAAACAGGGCATTTTTTGGGTCAAAAATGGGATTTTTGAATACACGTTCCTGCATCAAAATTACACTTGAACTTCATCCTTCTTTTCTATCAGCACAATGTACACATCCCTAATTATCCGTTCCACACTTTTTTTCATTCGGAAACACTAGTTTTATAACGAAAAAATGCACTTTTCCTCAACAAAAACATTGATAATTCGGCATGTCATTGCTAAATGTTTAGTGTATTTTTTTATGAGGGGTTGGTTGCACACCATTCAAATTTAAAATATCACGAATAAATTTTCCTTCATTTCACCATCGACAATTAGCAATTGTTTTACTATTCTTGATTGTTGAAATTGAAATGGATCTCAAAAATAAATTTAAAAAAACATACGAACCTGCATACAAACCAAGTAAGTGTGGATGTTTTCGAACCAAAATTAATTCGCGATATTTGAATAGTGTGCTCTGGTTTTCCAAGGTACCAACCCCTCATAAAAAAATACACTAAACATTTAGCAATGACATGCCGAATTTTCGATGTTGTTGTTGTTGAGGAAAAGTGCCTTTATGAAACTAGTGTTTCCTATTGAAAAAAAGTGTGGAACGTATAATTAGGGATGTGTACATTGTGCTGATAAAAAAAAAGGATGAATTCCAAGTGTAATTTTGATGCAGGAACGTTTATTCAAAAATCCCATTTTTGACCCAAAAAAGGCCCTGTATCTTGAAAACTATTGGAGAGCGCCAAAATTTTTATCTAAGTTTTTTGTTCAGGAGGTCGAAATACGTAAGTTCACGCAAAATTTTTTTTTTATCGCTTGGTGCCCGATAAACTTAACATTACCAGTTTCAATCAACGTTGAAGTGGTGGGATTCAGTTGAAGTCTTGATCAGAGTGGCGCTGCAGACTTATTTTGAAATTTGGGAATATAATTAAACTTATGAATAATATGTTTGTCAAGCACAATTCATGATCAACATTCGAATAAAAGGAATTTTTCGAATATCGCCAAAATCCCATGACCTTGATTAGGAATTAGGTATTCCAGGTACTTGTCAAATGAACCGATATGGAGGCGTCTGCCATCCATAAACATTCAATTGTTTTTTCAGACGTCAATTGTGAAACTGGTGCACGTTGAGTGTTTTTCTATCCTTTCTTAAGCATTTGAATAATGGAAGATGAAGAAACTCGAATTTTAACTAGTTTGAAAACTAATCGGTTTGTTTATTGTTTGCCCATAGACATCACGTGATTTGGAATATGCCTCTAATAGTTGTCGAGGTAATGCAAATCAGTTGACGATTTATCTGAAGTGGCGCTGCGATTTTAATTTGTAATACGAATAATATCTAAGAAAAAAGTTTCACCTCAACTCTTATACGTGCACCTTCACTGAAAATTATGGTTGATTGTCATTTGACTCAGAATGAAATCAAAAAACTCTTTGAAAAAACGGAAAGTTTCAAAATCTTCAAAAATACTATAACAGATTCAACATAACATGTTTTTTGTACGAATACATTCATGATTTTAATTTTATTTATCATACCTATGAAAACATATTATCCGGAAATTCAATTGTTTATTGGGTAAACAAACACAGAATGCCCAGGCACTTTTATTCAGCATATAAACAATGATTAAAAAAACGGTCCCCTGATATCAATATTTAAGTAATAGAAAGGTTTCTGACAGCCGATTGCACCGATTTTTTCTTATGAGACCATTTACAAATGGACTTCAAGATAAGTAAGGGTTCATTAAGGGGTGTTCAATAATCTCTCAAACGATGGTGCAATCCCTGTAGTGCGTAAAATGACATTCAGTGGCCCATTAGCTCAATAGTCCCATAAGAAAAAGTTGGTGCAATTTATAACTAGAACTAGACTGATAAAACGTGGAACAATTCCATGTCATTAGGAAAAATGCGAAAAAAGGATGCATGAGGATCTGCTTTGATATTATATTTCCTCGAGTCCTTGAGTTCTGATATGTCTTCAACTGTGTTTCCATTGGAGGTCGAATGATTTAATAAAAGGAGAGTTCGGCATTGTCGATCGGACATGTCTGAATCGTTCGAATTATGTATCTAGATTTAGTGGAAAAGAGCTTTCAGTCAATCATATGGAACAGAAGTCACGGGATGAAAGTTCTTCTGCTCCGAGATCTTATTTCTGAAGTCAACTAATGATTTCATGGAATATAACCAACCGTTTGGTCCAAAAGCAAACGCAAATTGACATAGTCCATTGAATATTGAATTCCAGTGATTCCAGTGCACATCTTTTTTTTACAAATGACCTATCGCATCAGAACCTACCTAACCCATTCTAATCTCTAGACAAGGTTATTACTACATGACAGTGGCTTTTAGAATCTTATTTGAAAATTATACGCTATAGGCCGAATAGGGCACCGGTAAGATGTCTAGAAGGATGGTGCTGGGACTGATGCGATAATTGGTTGTATTCGGGTTCACAACAAAAACAGTTCAGGAACGTTTCGAAATAGTTGGACTGTTGAGGCGTGAAGGGTTTGTCGCGAATATATCTACATTAATTGGGTGGGTGACTATTTTTGACTGTCCTAGAACAGTACTTGTTGCGAACCCGAATACGGCTATTGTTTAGAGTTTTATGGCGACACTTATCTGTCATTAGTGTCATTTTTACGTATAGTGGTGTGTTTCTCAATTTCATCGTTAGTTGACGCTAATTGGAAGTGCATAGTCAACCGATCGATCGACAAACTATTCTTCGATTCGAGCAGTCAACAAAATGAGCAAAATCTGAGGTCATACTCATAAAAAACAAAATCGAATGAAAGGAACACAATTATAGGGAATTTGGCCAGTATTCTGAACAAATAATATAGGTTGTTGATCAGTCAGCGTCCAAAAGTAAAAGTATAGCCAGCCGTCAAGTCGGCCGTTTATACATTTCCTAGGAAATTTGTAACTCTTTTCGTTGCAAACGCCATCTGAACTGATTTGATGTCAAGGGGTCATGATGCTTATTATCATAGTAGGCATGTGTCGCCAAGTTTACCCCAAACATGCCCAGGTATAACTCGGTACACCATCACCATCCTTCTAGACATCTTAGGCACCGGGCACCTCATTAGGTTTTGGCAGATGACATGATTTTTTGGCTTTCTGGATATTTCAAATCTTCCTCCTTTACTGTGGTTGTACGGTCATTATTGGTGTTGTAGAAGCACGGGTGATAGTGGTGATACGCACATAAAGCAGTCTGCTATATCTATGGAATTTTCTCTACATCTACAGAATTCACTTGTTGGCAACTCTGCACTCTGGCTGACAGCTGGTATATAAAAAAACGAAGAAGAAAAATAAGTACATAACCTCATGTCTGTTTACGGTTTACGTTTTTTTGTTATTTTAAAAATCATCAAAGTAGGGGGATGTCAAAAGTATTTTCTTTTTCGTGATGTTTATCATTATTTAGAACTCTTCAGTTCTAATTCTGGTTAATTAAGAATATATTTAGCAAAATGAATATAGACAAGCAAGAGATATGTAGAATCTGCCTTGAAAAACCCTACGGAGATATGAACATCCTTTGCAGTTTAACCACTAACATGCTGGAAGTTCTTCCTGTACAAGTGGTAAGTACCAACGATACTTTTTTTGAAGGACACAGTAATAGCAAATATAATGTTTTTTAGAATACGTCTCTTAGTCCAAACCCTGTGATCTGTTCGGTTTGCTCGAAAAATCTTCAAGAATCTTTCGATTTCAAAACGACTTGCCTCTTTCAAGATGATTACTTGAGAACCTTCACGTATGGTGTGACCAAAGTTGTCAATCTTCAAGAAATTGTAAAGAATAAAAATACAAGCAATGATGTGGTGAAGAAGGAAGAGGAAAAAGTGTGTAGATTATGTCTGAAGTACTGCCCCATAGATTTGTTGACTTCTCTGAATAATGGTGAAGACTGGTTTTTGAAGGATATGTTAGATCGATGCTTTCCAGAAATCGTAAGTTCTTGTGCATTTCAAGTATCAGTAAATATTCTCAAGTATTTTTTACAGGATTTAAGCATATCCACCGATCCTGTTGCTTGCAATAAATGCATGGAGTCTTTGCAACACCAGTTCAATTTTGTAGCACTCTGCTACGATTCTGAACAGTTGATATTGAATTACAAGTCATTTGAAAACATTCCACTTGGTCAAGAGATAAATCTATGTGATGTTATCGATTACACAAAGAGAACGAAATGCGACTTTGAGAACAGCATATATTTCATAAAACAGGAAGAAAAAACTGAAGAGGCCTACGAAGAAAGTGAACCTGATGATGAGTTCTTCGAAGAAACAGGGTCTAAAGTTTGCAAAGAGGACAACAGGATACATATCAAGACTGAGAGGTAACTCATTCACATCTGAGTTGAAAAATATTGGTTGAGATATTGAATATCATACTGAGAATACGATTTCATTTTTCAGAATCTACAAGGGCTGTGGTTTCTCCCCAAGACTAGGCCCTAAAAGCCAACCAACTACAGACTATACTTGCTCACACTGCCCTTACAAAACTAATCGTCACGATAGCCTCATCTCTCATTTACTAGTCCACAATAATTCCGATAATGTCGAGACCCACAAATGTGATATTTGCAACTTTGAGTCCAAATGGAGAACTAGTTTGACGACTCACTTGCTGCTACATAAAAAACCCACAGAAGTAACTTTGTATAGATGCAACGATTGCAACTACCAGTCCAAGTACAAGAAGCATTTGCGGAGACACATGAAAACACACAAAAATAGAATGATTTTTTCTTGTGAGTTCTGCAAATGCAGGTCGAGATATCAAAAATACATCAACAATCACAAATGTAAGCATGATCGGATCAAGCCCGAAGTGAAGATTGAGCCAGAGGAGATTAAAATAGAGGCGGAAGAACATACTCCAGATGACTGCTTCCCCTTCACCAAAATAATTGAGCCTGTGAAACAATGTTGGTGGTACAAATGCAACTTTTGCATCTACGAAACAAAGAAGAGTTACCACATGAAGGAACATGTGGTGAAACATCTCAAGGAAGACGAGGTGGAGCTTCACAAGTGCAGTATGTGCAAATTCAAGACAAAGTACAAGGCTAGTTTGAGCCATCATAAAAAACAAGTCCACCAAAAAAAAGGGGTGGTGGCATAAAGGGTGTTGAAGAGTGTTATTTATATTTATTAGAATTGATATTTTGTTGGCTGTTTTCTGAGAGTTGAGTTTATTTTTTGTTGTTGACCTTTGAATTTTTATATGATAAATAAATGTTTTTTTATTTTGTTACATGTGGTCTTCATTTCTTCCTTGTTCAGAGTCCATGGATAATTATTTCTTTCAAATCCCCCATTGTTTGTGTCCCTGTTGAGTTTGAGAGGAGTAAAAGCTTTTCGTGGATTTATGAAAAATGTAGTTCTATAAAAAAGTCCGAGTCATCCATAACACCCATTTCTTGTACTGAGTCACTTCCATTTCTACAGAGTGATCCAAGAAAGTGGATTTTACCTGACCCACATTAAAAAAATACTGATCTGGTACATCAGAACACTAAATAAGAAATTGTATTTTAAAATTACGAAAAAAGACTCAACACAAGTATTAAAGAAAATTACTCTTCTTAATAGTAATAATAATAAAAGTTTATTAAAAATTCATAAAAAGAGCGTATACATCAATTTGTAAAAAGGTGAATAAACGGTTCACTTATACCCACTTAAATTTGAGAATAATTCGATAAGATTTTCTAAAACTACCAAACTTCTGGGACTTCACATAGATCAGAATCTTTCATGGGCAACTCCATTGAAAAATTACGCAAGAAAATTTCACCTTTACTTGGAGTCCTATTCAGAATAAGAAACGAAATTTCATTCAAATATTTGAGATTAATATATTTCTGTTTGGTATATTCTAATCTACAATATCTCACATCTATATGGGCAACGGCAACCGCTTCAATATTGAATCCGCTGAAATATTTACAAAATAAAATCATTAAATGTATTTATAAATTGCCTTACAGGGAGCCTACGCAATACTTTTCAATGAAATCAATACTACACATTCTCACGGCACTAGACAGGCTAAACAACTTGTGGTACATTCAATACATACCAGATTCGGGGAAAAATCAATTTTTCATGAGGGAAAAAACCTCTACAACAAAATACCAAATTCATTTAAAACTTTAAAAATTTATTTATTTTATCATCAAAATGATATATTTTAGAATTCAATTATATTGATCATTGATCAATTCAACAGTCTTTTTTCCATATATTTCTGCTACATAATCATATTTTGTTCTATTTCACTTTTTATATGTTCAATATCCCTATTTATAAACTGTAAATGTTTCTTGGGATGAATAAATATTATTATTAAGTTAAAAACTTGTTGCGAGAAAATCAGAGATTAGAATTACATGTATGTATATGTTTTATAAATTTGTAGATTTCAACAAAATGACATTGAAAAATACTAATTTACTTAACCGAAGTGAAAAATCTCATGAAATGAATTTCGACGATACTCTTGAATCCATTTTTTACTCTGAATTTTGACTTGATCATTGTTATATGATTTGGAATCAAATCATAGTAGAATGGCAATAAATATTTGAAATTTTCCGGAGACTGTTGTTTTAACTCTATTTTTTAATGTGATATTGTTTACATTCCTTGTATTATAAATATGATTATTGAAATTCATATTCGTGTTTATGGATATAAATCGTGATGTTATATGGGAATAATTGTGTCATGTCCATTTTCTGTGTTTCTATGTACAGATTTTCTTTTGGATACAAATAACACTTATCAAATCATCTTTCGACTATGTCGAATAACACTTATGATATTATATATGATTCTCAAAAACCGTGTCTGAAGAAATTCAAGATTTCTAAGGTGAAATTTCATTGCTCCTCCCAAACCCAGAATCCCATAATTCAATTATTGAGATTGTATTAATGAAAAATAAATAATTAAGGGTTTTTATGCTCATAAATGCTTTGAGTTTCTTGAATATTGATAATAAACTTTGTAATTTCTTCAAAAGGAACGAACGTTATATGTTTGTCATAACCCCTAAGTAGGTACCTACTTAATTATAATACTATCAGTTTCTTCAATGCTAGTATTATCATGAAGTATCAGTGGTCCTATAATTGAGTCTGGTAGGGAAACATTATTTAATGAGATATATTTTGTTTTTTTTAATTTACCATAAGTTAATCAAACCAATTTTTAATCTTTTCGAAATCTTATGTATCTTTCGATTGTAATTCATTCAAGTATTACAGTATCATCTGCAAAACTATGAATTTCACCTACAGTATTAATCTTAAAAAGACCGCTTAAATGAATATTAAATAGAAGTGGCCCCAAAACTGTTTCCTGTGGCACACCGAATTGAACGATTTTTGTTCACTTCTAACTTCTTCAATATCAACATGGTCGTTTATGGTCAGCCGTGTCGAAAGCTTTAGCTAGGACTTCTGAATCATGAGTGTGGTCCATAGATAGATATGGTATCATATAAAGAAGTACAAGTAGGTACATGAACAATTCGATACCGGAAAATGGCGTGGTAAGGGGGACTCAATCTTGACACTAGATCAGTACGAAGGTTTAAAGAGGTCAAGTTCCCTGTTTCTTTGTATAAAAGTTCCATTTATAAAACCTCTAAGCCACAAATATTTTGGGAAAATTTTATTTAATTTTCTTCCGATATTTTTATTTGTCAATTGTTGAAAATTCAACGGCTCTGGAAAAATCAATCACCAAGTGATCAACTCACCAATCTCTAATTCTGCTAATGTTCTATACCCTAATGGGTCTTTTGAATGAACTGATTTGATTATTTTCTTAGCTCTCACGAGCAATTACAAATATGATCATTGACTATTTTTGAGGGACAGTTGGAAGAAGACATCAGAAATTTGAGACCAAAGTCAGCGGTAACCGATCAACATTACGAAAACCGCTTGACGAGTGGTCAGAAATCCATCAAAACGCTACAAAACAGGCTGGACAACTCCATCAAACGCTTTTGCAGCATTCTGACGGAAAACAAAAAACTACGAGAAGAGATTGACCATCTTCTCAAAGAAAGGTAGGTACTCCTTGGGAGTCGTATTCAGTACATATGCAACGATCATGATGGTTATTATAATAATAAACGATCATTAACTGTACCCAGCCAACACAGTTACATCGCAGAGATGTCCCTGCGATATCACGACGAGGCGTGTGACGTCCCAAAACGTGTCGCAGGGAACTTGCATTTACGTAGCTCACATGTCGCGATGTCACACTCAGGCGACATCGTCTGTGACACAACTGCGACAAGTTTTGTGACGAAATTGCGACAAGTTTTGTGACAAAATTGCGACAAGTTTTGTGACAAAATTGCGACAAGTTTTGTGACAAAATTGCGACAAGTTTTGTGACAAAATTGCGACAAGTTTTGTGACAAAATTGCGATCAATTTTGCGACGTAATTGCGACAAGATGTGCGATGCCACTGCGATTTATTTCGCTATTGAATCTGTGACGTACTTCTGCCTTTAATATGGGAGATATATTCTGAAATATATCCAGAAATATTGGCAGGCCTTCCGCTTCCAATCTTTCACAAATATTTATGGAAATAATAATAAATGAAACCCAAAAGCAATTCATTAGAAAACTCTCAATCTAGCGTTTATAAACGAATACGAAGTATTTTTTCTGTATATAGAAATATACGCAGCAAAACACATTTCATTATCAACACAAAATAAAATTTATTTTATATAAAAATTAAAAAACTATAAAACAAAAATAATCTTTAAAAATAAAATAAAATAATGAAAGAGCTAACTCTAATCCGCCCGTCCCTTTCTTTTTTCATATCCTCCCAACCTTTGCCTGGCATGACGAAACCAGTAGGCGCACACTTCCTGCACCCTTTTTTGTGTCTCGCCATGCTCCTGTACAATGACTCCTGAAAATAAGAGATAAGAATTTTAGCTCTGAAAAAAAATCCCATACATAACTTAAACCTATTACAAATTAATTGAAAAACGAGTACCTACGTTGGAATTAAAATTTATCATTGGGTACAAGTTCTTGAAGAATTTTCCATTGAAATGTGTTAAATATGCAGGATCAAGTTAGAAGTTGATTTGAGATAAAAGTAATTAAATAACAATTACTGGTAATTTCATTGATTTCTGATGTTTAATTACACTGGAGCCTTAATAGAATTGAAACCTATCACTTTATTGACACATCAACGAGATTAGCAAGTTTATGTAATAGTATTTGACCAAACTTTCAGATAAAATAAGTCACTGCTATAATAATCTATTCAAATAAAAGAAAATAATTGCCAACAGGCTTTTTTTACGATTATTACAATGAATTTGTGAATATCATATGTCATCCAAAGATAAAACAAACCAGTTGCAGGTCACTGATATATTTTCTATTTGTGTGAGTGCCTATTTGTGTGAATATAGCAAATAAAAAACAAATACCTTTTTACTAATTTCCTGTCGATGAGGAACGATGATGATAAACCAATTTATGTAATTCTTTCATACACATACAATACATATCACCATTATCTACTGGGAGTTGTTGGAAAAATATTGTGAAATACTGTCACTAGATATCAACAAAAAATGTAATACTTACGGCTCAACAATGTAACTATCCGCAAATTTGAAATATGGATATTTTCCCGTTGGCTCAACCAGGAGCATCTGCAGATGATACAGAATCAGACAAACAGTATGTTAACGAAACAGGTATACAATCTTCGTTAACATATGTGCTTGTTGATCTCGTTCACCTTCACTACTAATTTCTGAATTTTTTACAATCAAGCGCCTTTTGTGACGGTAAGAAAAACAGGAAAAAGAACGTTCCATCTTGTGTAGCAGTAAAGAAAAAGAATACTTACTAATAATACTAATTGGCCACCTCGACTAGGTACACTCAACTGGTCCGAGAATTCCGAAATATCAAATATTTGAGAAAGAATCACATGAATTTGGAGGTAGAAAGCAAATCAGAAATCAGATTTTAGGTTAACCGACGACGTATGAAGTACGTCAATGTCAAGTATTGGCCATTGGCAGTGCTGTCGCTGTCAACAGCCAACAATTTTCCCCTAGGATTGTTTGGAAGAGGAAGGGCTCTGAAATCACAAGAAAAATCTAGAGGGCTTATTGAGTGAATACTCATTTAAAGATTATTTTTCATAGATCTTCAACGGTTTTCATATTTTTTAAAGGGTCTCTCAGGTTTGACGATGCCGGGGGTTTCTCTCCGTGACTGCCGTTACAATGAGTATTAAAATAAGCAACACTGAAGAGAATATAATCGAAAAATAAATGTGCATGTCTTCTACTAAAACAAAATGCTAACCTTATCTCCACCCCAGAGAATTTTTTTAATGAAAATTTGTCAATTTTTGTTTATAGTATCTATCTATTCAAATACTGATCCATTTTATATGTCATTTTTTAATCAACTGATCACTGTATTCTGTATCATTGATATTTCATGGATATTACCAGAATTATATACACTGGACATCATAAGAGCGACATCTACTGGACATTATAAGAGCGATATCTACTGGATGTCACAAATATCATATCAACCCGATATCGCGATAGTTACATGCCAAATGTGTACATCGCAGCGACCTAACAAAAGTAATGTCTCAGTGTTACTTGATAGTGACATCGCAGGGATGTCATGTCACAGATGTGTTGGCTGGGTATATGATTTATTCGTGTGTATTAATAAACATTAAATGAGAGTCGCATGCGCTACTTTTGCTACACCCAATAAATGATAAAGAACTGTAAACATTATATTATTTGTATTGTGGGTCCCAATGATATAGAACTGGAAGGAATATCAACATTTCTTTCATTTATTTCTAGTCTCAATACAATTAATTAATTTTTGCAAAATCTGTATCACAATGATGAGCTCATTATATGATACAGATTTCCATAATGGACATGTAAGTATATTATTATAGTTCGAGTGTAGAAATAGGCAGACATAAGTCTCTTAAGCCCATCCCAATGAGCCATAAAGACAGAAATTTTTCTGTATGTTGATGTGTCAATCTTTACCCTCGTTTTTTAGGAGCAATTTCAATGAGATTTGGGAAAAACTACTGAAAGATATAAGTGGAGGAAAGAAATACATGGTGGAATTGATAGAACAAGCAACAGTGGCTTTCGACCAACGGGAAGAATGGTGTTCGAAACTTGTTGCCCTCAAAAAAAGAGCGCAACACGATTCTTTGGCTCATTCAGATGTGAGTTTCCATAAATTAATATCTCTGAATCTGTGTTCGTATCCGAATTTGATTTCAGGAAATGAGGGAGATTCAGCGAAAACTCGACCACGACTTGACCCTTCGGGAATTCTTGAGTGTGAAAGGTCAGAAAAGGATTCTGAAAGATTTGGAGGAAAAGGAAAGAAAGAAGAGAGAGTGTGAGGTTCAAAGTTTGGAAAATCAGTTAGCTGCTTACGAAAAAACAATGGAGCAAATACAGGCAAGTGTAAGATGCCTAGGAAACCCTGGTGTATCTAGTGATTCGATATTGTTTAGAATTTCTTGGCGAAAAAACAATCGACGATTACAAAAGCTTTCTAATTTTTGTATAGGGGGCGTTATATGAGCATTTTCGGAAATCTGTCAAATGGCGGTTTTGACAAATCGACGTTGACGTAACTCTGAGGTTTATTGTTGTCAATGAAAACTGAAATTATTTCTTCGCATTCAACAGTGTTTGAAAGTCTATATAAGTAGAATAAGTTTTGACGTTACTACAAGTACTTTTTCACGATGTGTAGAAGATTTCGTATTTTGTGTGGTCAGTCAAAATCTGGGGATCCAAATATTCTTCTTTATTCAGCACCTAAGGTAAGTACAAAACAAATCGCCCCAAAATAATAATATGAATGTAGCGTTGTAGCTAATTTTATTCGTTTCAGCTTGATCGAAAGTCTTATATCGAGGAGGAAACATCTGTAGCTCTTATCAATGAGATATTGAAAACAAAGTTTTGTTCAAATAAAGGAAATATCGATGTGATGCGTATTTTGAACCGTTGCATAACTGATGTATGCATCCCCAATTCCAAGACAGTCTATCACTTTCTGAAACGCATTTGATTGGCTGTCAGGGCTGTCAAAATCTTAGTAGGCAAATAATACGCAGTGGTAGAATATTCGGTTGCACATTCCTCTCTACTGAAAATTAAGCTTCATATGGTATATGACTGATCGCCATCTACAATAGCGTTCTGAAGCATTTGCGATCTCAGAAATCAAGCAATCAGTTTTCGCCAAGTTTATCCCAAAATTATTCAGGTATAAGTAGATACACCAGGGTTTCCTAGGCATCTTAGGCAAGTGTAATTGTGTATGAATATAAAAAAAACCTGATTTCGCTGCGAATCATATTTTATTGAAAAGTTTTTTTTTTCGGCAAGTGGGTATTTCTCGGACACTTTTTTCTTAGAAAAAGTATGATTTTTTTTCGGCCTAGTCCGGAAAGAACGAGAAGATTCACATCGTTGCAGTCATATTTCAAACATATTAAATACCTCCAATATTAACAATTGCCACAGTTCAGCCAGTTCCTGAAAAAGGGGAAAAACTTCACCTTGTAATTATAGACCAATGCTTTGCTTTCTATCATTTTGAAAGTTATGGAAAAAATAATGAATATGAAGCGTAACGAATATCTGGAAAAATCAGGTATAATTAATATGATGGAGAATACGGATTTTGCCATCAAAGATCAACCAGTGACTTATAGCGTGTTTCACATATTCAGCAGCGTTTCATTGAACAATCCAAAAAAACTTCAGCTGTTGCACTTGACATTTCCAAAGCGTTCGATCGAGTTTGGAATCGGGTTATCCTTTCTAAAGTGCAGTATATGGTTTACCTCCTCAACTGTATGCTTTTTTGAAGAGTTTCTTGTCTGATCGGTCTCTCTATGTCGTTGTTGATGGAGTATATCGTCTGATATTCTGTCAAAAAATATATTACAGTTTCCTGTATGATTTTCACTCACAATGGGTTTACAAAACCGCGACACGTGTTTCGCTATTACAATAGCTTCTTCAAGCAAGATAAATAAATCACTATTCTATAATACGCTATTCATATACAAGTAGGTCGAACGTCTCTTACAATAAAGGTCCGACTTAGGTCCGATATCCGACCCATAATTTGTCCAAATACTAATTAGTTACCTGCGAAGATTATTCCTAGAAATAGAATTATTGGCCGGGAACATATTCAACAATGGGGAGTTATTTAATTCAACCTGATCATTCAATAAATATTCTGAATTTTTCCCTCTATTGATTTCCAAGCTTTCTAGAAGGTTGAGTTTCCAACCTTTCTGCTCAAAATGCCTTATTTTGAACTCGTGGTTGAACTCATGACCTTCCAGAATGAGGTGACTTGCATAAGTAGAATTTGTTTTTCCATTCAAAAAACTAGCTCTGTGTTCTCCTAGGCGAGTGTTGAAAGATCTTCCCGTTTGGCCTACGTAGTACATCGGACATGACCCACATGTTAATTCATAAACTCCTGATCTTTCTGACGATTCATTTTTGTCTTTATTATTTTTGATATATATCCCCAATTTATTATTAGTACGAAAAGCTGTATTAATATCATTATTTTTCAAGAATCTAGAAATATTTACGCTTGGTTGGCCTAAATAAGTTTTGGTTCTGTAAGTATCCGGCTCGGTATTGACTACTGGATACACCAACTTGAGGGCTTGACTATGTAATTTCTTCCTCACAAGTGAGTCTATTAACTGACCCTCATATCCATTGTTATTATTGTTAATCGCAATTCTTTTTTATTATATTAAGTTCATTAACATAATTCACATCAGATAAAGGGACATTCAACAGTCTATGATATGATTATCTGATGTGAATTATGTTAATGAACTTAATATAATAAAACAGATTGCGATTAACAATGGATATGAGGGTCAGTTAATAGACTCACTTGTGAGGAAGAAATTACATAGTCAAGCCCTCAAGTTGGTGTATCCAGTAGTCAATACCGAGCCGGATACTTACAGAACCAAAACTTATTTAGGCCAACCAAGCGTAAATATTTCTAGATTCTTGAAAAATAATGATATTAATACAGCTTTTCGTACTAATAATAAATTGGGGATATATATCAAAAATAATAAAGACAAAAATGAATCGTCAGAAAGATCAGGAGTTTATGAATTAACATGTGGGTCATGTCCGATGTACTACGTAGGCCAAACGGGAAGATCTTTCAACACTCGCCTAGGAGAACACAGAGCTAGTTTTTTGAATGGAAAAACAAATTCTACTTATGCAAGTCACCTCATTCTGGAAGGTCATGAGTTCAACCACGAGTTCAAAATAAGGCATTTTGAGCAGAAAGGTTGGAAACTCAACCTTCTAGAAAGCTTGGAAATCAATAGAGGGAAAAATTCAGAATATTTATTGAATGATCAGGTTGAATTAAATAACTCCCCATTGTTGAATATGTTCCCGGCCAATAATTCTATTTCTAGGAATAATCTTCGCAGGTAACTAATTAGTATTTGGACAAATTATGGGTCGGATATCGGACCTAAGTCGGACCTTTATTGTAAGAGACGTTCGACCTACTTGTATATGAATAGCGTATTATAGAATAGTGATTTATTTATCTTGCTTGAAGAAGCTATTGTCATAGCGAAACACGTGTCGCGGTTTTGTAAACCCATTGTGAGTGAAAATCATACAGGAAACTGTAATATATTTTTTGTTAATATGGATTTTCATCAAGTATCGGCCAGTTCAATTCAATTGATATTCTGTCAATAAATGCAGGTGTTCCACAAGGTTCAGTTCTGGTGCCCACTATGTTTTCGCTTCATATCAATGATTTTGCGGACGACAAGTATTCTTCATATTAGTTTCTCTTCTAGAGTCCCCATACCAGCTCGAGAAACAAAAATTCAAAGAAACATTCACGTAGAATTAACGATGACTTGGTAAAAATAATATAATGGAGTAACATGAACTTGGTGAAATTTAATGCTAGGAAACCCAAGCATGTCTCTTCTCAAGGAAAGCCGATCTATCATCATCTATTATTCAGATGTCAGGAGTAACTATTCTTACAATGTCAAGTATTTCGATGTTAGGAATTACAAACATTATTAATCTGTCATGGAAAAACCAATAAGTGAGATCGATTGCAAAGATGCTTCCCAGAAGTTTGTATTTATTTCGTGCGAAGAAATACTTCACTTCTCGTCAGCTTCTAATGATCTACAAGGCTCAGATACGACCTGTCTTGGAATATAGTTCTCATGTGTGATATTTTTCTCTCACAGACTCGGACATTTTGTTAGAACATCGTATAAGGGTCGCAAAGACATGTCTATCTTCTATAGACATTTCTACGGTCGGTGCCCTTCTGAATTGTTATCAATCGTTCCACCCTTGGCACTATCAACCCGGATGACTCGATGAGTGTGGAATTTCCAGCCCTTTGGTGTGAACTTGGAGACCTGTCGAACCTCTCTCTTTTTTCAATAAAACAGCTGAAATTCGGAAATCCTCAAAAATTCAAAGTTGATATCATTCGTATCTCCTCTCTCTGGATTCACGCGGTGTTCTTTGAACATTACTGGATTTGCCTGTTGTGTGATTCTGTATATAGAAAAAAATCAGATAAATATTAATATAAATGATAAATATATAATGTTTCTTCGAGTTTCAATATTTAATATAAATAAGGTTTGAAATTTTCTTCTACAAAGAAATGTCTCTCATTGATTTGTAATTCTACACAGTTGCCAAAAAAATTTTGTACTCAATACGTCCAAAAACAGTTTTTTGAAAATAACTATTTTGATTTTTCGATACCCTCCTTTCGAAAACGATGCATTCTTCAAAAGTTTCACGAGATATTGAAAAATTCATGGAGGATTTTTTCTGTAATAAACTCGGGAATCGTTAAACTGGAAGTGAGAAGTTAATTTTACAGAAATTTTGTGGTGAGGATGACGTTGAACGGATTGCCTCCCAATTCTTGAAACGGGAAGAGGAAAATTTTGCGCTTTTCAACTACGTCAACGAACTCAATCACGAAATAGAACAGTTGAATTCTGCTGTGTTAGAAATGGAAGAGAAGATGGGTAAATACATTTTCCGAACCAATTTTTTTAAGAACATTCATTATTTATAAAATAGTGTAAAATTTCAGACGAACAAGTTGAGATAAGTAGGATGCAAGCTACAGAGAGGCAAGCTAATCTGAAATTGTTACAAGCAGATTTGGAAGAGGCCAAGAAACAGGTGAGCTTATACGTCGTACATTGCCATTTCAAACAATTATACTTACAGAACGCGATGGTATTTGAAAAGTGTGCAAGTTAATCAACATGTTTGGCCAACATACTGATTATATGAATTTCTGGAATATTTTTAATATGTTGTTGGCCTGGTAGTGATATACTATATGATTATTTGGTAACTAACATTTTCAGGCCGATGAAGATGAAGAAAATGCCAGGAAAGCGGAGTCCGAACTGGCCTTTGTATTACAGGGCATCGAGAATATTTTCAATATGCTAAATTGCGACAGAGGTCCTATATTGGATCTTCTTGGTTGGTAGCAAGGCTTCAGCCATCTTCAGTTTATTGATATTTTGTTTTTAGGTGAAAACTCCTCGATAAACCTGTATAATGTGAATATTTTCCTGGGGACCATTGAAAATAAAACATCAGCGTTGATCACCAAAGTGTATTTTGATGAAAAGGCCGTGAGTATATTGATCACTTTTTTATGAAAGAGTGGAAAGATCAATTGAGAACATTTCAGATGTTGATGCAGCCGCACAAGAAATTCCACCGAGAGAATGTTGTGAAGTTGATCAATTGAGAAGCAGATTGTTGAAACGACATAGTATAAAAAATATTCTCCCACGGTAGCCAATACATATATCAAAAAATAAATTAGAATAGTTTAATTCATGTTTACCGCACCAACTTTGGTTCGGGACACATTTGTGAAAAATAGGGAAAAAATAATTTTCGTTTATTTCATGAAATTCTATTTCATCTGAAATTCCTTTTCTTTAATAGATCGAGCAAAAAGTACAGTCAAATATTTGTAAGTAAAATCGAAAAAAAAAATTAGGTGCTATCTTGGTAGTACTCCATTCAAAACAATCTAATTCCATTGTTAATTGAGGATGTAAAATGGGGCGGTGTATTTTGGCGTATTTTTTCTTCAAAGAAAATATCACTATATCATTAGTCATAGAGAACAACAACAGGAAATGAGGTCAAATATCAATGATCGAAAAATGAGCATTACTGATATTATTTCGAATTTCTTACTTTCTCCAAAACTCTGGCAGTGTCAGAGTTCTGATATAATAATGTTTTATTTGAGTATGAAGATTCGATATAAAAAGTTGCTGCACGATGATCTTCTCAAAATAAATCAAGGATTGAAATTGTAAAAAAAATCACCCTTGTATAATTCCAGTAAGTATCTAGTTTTGCAGATATTCGAAATTTTAATTAACTAGGAAGTACTCTAACCATTTCAATTCATGTAATCGTTCATAGGTTATATTATAAGTCATCCTCTGTTACTATTCATACTAATGCTACATTGACTGTTTTTTGAATACATCGGGATTCTCTTTGTAACGAGTTTCAGTAACACATCGATTTTGACCAATATAGTTTTCCGGTAGTATTTCCTGTATCTCAGACACTTTTTTATTGACCTAGGGAGGGAAAAGAAACTGAGAATATACAGTGTGTTTTATTCAAGTATGTGCACAAACTCAAAGGGGTGATTCCTTGTAGGAATTCTAAGACAAAAAGTTCACATAAACATAGGTCCGGTAGTGATTCGTTTGCGAGATACAGGGTGTCCAAATTTGAAAAAAAAAATTTTTTTCCTGAATATCTCAATTTTTCTTCAGCCGATTTTTCCAAAATTCGGCGCAGTGATATTCAGGGTATTGAGGGGTTGACTTGCCCATAACAAGATTGAAATCTTTATGTCCAGTGGCGTACCGGAAGGTACCTCCACCAATATTTTTGACAAAAAAAATGTGCGCTAGTCAGTTCAAAGTTTGTATTTTTTTGCATTGAGCTATTGAAACTTCAACTTTTTTTCTTTATTATTCTACTAGTATCTTGCTCTGTTTTGAGAAAAAAATCAAAATCACTCTATTGCATAGGTATATGTCCTTGGTTCAGGAAAATAAAACTAACAACTCATAAAAAACCGGCGTGGACATGCAATAACGAGATTTTCATTTATGATTGAACAAATAACATAACACGAAAGTCATCTTCCCAATTTTCAGAGTAAAATTGTTTTCGATGAAACACAACGTTAAAATGGGACACTTGTTTAGCTAAACGTGTCATATTATTTTTCATATTCTTGTTCATAAAAATTTTTTATATCAACATCCTTTAAAAAAACAATTTAAATTCTGTTGTTTCAATCATATGCAATAGAGTTATATTTATTTTTTTTTTCAAAAACAGAGCAAGATACAAGAAAAAATATACAGAAAAAAATTGTAGTTTCAGTAGCTCAATGTGAAAACGAATACAAACATTGCAAAAAATCAGTGGAGCACATTTTTTGGTCAAAAATATTGGTTGAGATTACTTCCGGGACGCCACTGGACATAATGATATCATTCAAGTTATGGCCAAATCAGCCCCGCAATGCCCAAAATACCACAGCCAACTTTCAAGAAAATTGTCTGAATGATTATTGAGTTATTCAGAAAACAATGGTTTTTTTTTCGACACCCTGTATCTTGAAAATGAAGCATTACCGGACCTATGTTTATGTGAACTTTTTGTCTTAGAATTACTCAAAGAATGTTCGTTGGAAAATCCTATAACCGGACGGATAAAACATAAAAAAGTTGGTTCCGGATCTGGAAAAAGTCACTTCGAAGAACCGAATATTACAACTATATAGTCGATACGAAGGTTATGTTAGGTCAGTGTTACACCTGAATTGCAAGATGCAATTTGTCGCTGCAACTAAAAAAATTGCATGTATTCATGCAAGTTTGTCGAGTTGCAGTGACTGTGACTTAGTTATTTATGTGGTAAATACTACAAATGTGTGGTGGCACCACTGTCAAAAACGCTAGTTTTGAAAATTTCAATAATTTTGGAAACTGGAGGAATCAGGAAAAGTAATGAGGTATTGCCATAATTAAAGATTTATGAAATCTTATATTAGTTGTGATAATGTAAACCCGTTTATCTTGGTAACATTAGCATTGGTATTTTTCAATATCGGTAATGAAAACTGAGAGATTGATGACATACTCGCAGCGAAAAGTTGCCTCTAGAAATTGCAGCAACAGATAACAGATTGCATCATGTAGTTCAGTTGTTTCCGAGATTACACCGGTGAGAGTAACATTCGAAATACCCGGTATACTGACCACATTGTGACAACGTCAAACTCTTGAAACTGAAAAAATGACGACGGAGAAGAAAGATCTCACAGAAGATGAAAAATTCGAACTGCAGCTGCAGGCTGAGCAAGAGTATGGACGACTGGCAAGAACGGTATGGACCATTTTTCCAAATAGCCATATTTGAAAAAATTTCAATCATTCTTCACATGCTGCTGTTTCAGTTCACCATATTGGACAGAAACCGAGCGCATTTCGGAGACGTTGGAGGAAAGTTGGCGAAGCAGGAAAGAGTCTTGAACATATTCAAAAAGGAACAGAAAAACATCTTGACCGATTTGGCAGTCGCTTCGGCTCCGGCTAGGAAAAAGGAGGACGAAAAAAGGTCTCAGGAACTGTCGAAGTTACTCAAAGAGTACGATGATTTCGATGAAGAGATACGGATCCAAAAATCCCACTTGAACGAAATCGATGGGCAAATAAAAATGGTGAAGAAGAAGGTGAGCGATGACACAGTTGTCAGAGAACTCTTATGGATTTTTTCGATTATGACAATAACACATATTTTTCTACTCCTATTATTTTAAACCGTTCATTATGTATTTGACAGCTATTAGTTAGTTAATGGCTTTGTTTATAGAGATATATAATATATAGTTAGTCAATGCCTATGTAAAAAGGGGCAAAGGTGTAGAATACGTCAAATCTCCAATTTTTGAAAATTTTTTTGGAAATCGCCAGAAACGGCATACAATCGGAAAATACATAGAAATTTTGGCGCGGAAGCTATGAGAAACGATTTTTTCGAGTGAAAAACTGAAATTATAGCCAAAAAACTAGTAATTTCTGAGTTGAAAAAATCTCATTGTTTTGTTGCTTTAGTCACGAAATTTCGAACGAAATACAAGTACTCACACTTTTTTTGATTGAACACATCAGAATTGAGCATATGTTTTCTCCAAATATCCATTGAAAATATCAAAATGTTTACTTAGAAAAATTCACCATTGACACTGACAACAGTGACTGTCATAGTGACAACATTTTACCGATAACGCACGTGATGTAAAGCATAGTTGCCAAACCGTAAATTAGGACAATGTCGTATTCGAATTGCCATCAATACATAAACTAACCTAGCATCATTTGAATCACGTCTGATTATTGAGATGAATCAAAATCAAACCAAACTAACCTAGCATCACTTGAATAACGTCTGACTAATGAGAAGAATCAAAACTAACGTACCTAGCATCACTTGATTAAAGTCTGATTAAGATAAATCAAAATCGAACCTAACTAACCTAGCATCACTTGAATAACGTCTGATTATTGAGATAAATGAAAGTCAAACCTAACTAACCTAGCATCACTTGAATAACGTCTGATTATTGAGAAATATTAAAGAATGGTACCAGATATATTTATGGTGCAAATCAAAAATTTTCAATAGTAAATATTTTTCGAATTTTTTTTTAAATTGAATATTATACCATATCGAAAAACCAGCACCTACAAAATATTTCAGAAATCGCGGTGGTGCATCATAATATTCGTCTATAACAGTTGTCGATTATTTTCAACAACCAGTATAATTTTTTCTTCTTATATGTTATATGTAATAAGTATATGAAACTCTATTGGAATTAAGTATAAGTAATTGAACAAAATAAAACTGATTATGATCCAAAATGTGCAATCATGTGAAAGAATAAGTCAAACCTAACTCAACACAGAACCTTTACTCATCAAAATGTTATTAAACTACTTCCACAGCATCAAAATAGTCGCTTCCATCCTACTCCATCAAGTCTAAATCTTCAATCGCATCAACCGAATGCAAAGAAGCATCTTCATCAAAAAATTAATCTTCATAAAAAAACATACTTAAAACGCGTGTGGTCCGAGAGATTTTGTGGCGCAGAAAAAGAAGGCAGAACATGTTCATTTTCGAACTTTAAAGGATCATAACTTGCAATTGTATACCATTCGAATGTAAAATAGAACATTTTGGAATTATGGCAACATCGTACCGGTTATCTCTTATCTCTATGCAGCTTTCAAATGACTGAAATTTCATGAATGTTGATGTCAACTTTTTGACTTGTAGTAATTAAATTCCAGCAATGAATACAAACTGTATGAGCTGTAATATGTACAAAAACATAATATTTATTCAAGAATAGTATATGTAGATATAATTTCATGAATGTAGTGGTAAGTACAAGGATGATATAACAGTAAATCTAAGGTTTTTTTCGTACCCTCCGCATATTAATTTTCATTGAAATGAGGTTTTCCTGTGGTTTCCGCACCCAAATTTCATGTTTTTCATTCCATTCAAGGTACCCTGAACTTCCCCTGCGATTTTCATCAGAATCTGAGATTTGACGTGTTCTACACCTTTACCTAAAAAGGATTTGAAGCTTTTTTGTTACGCCATCTACAGTATAATGTTGATATTTCCGTTTACTTGACAATGCACGGCAAAGTTTCCTACTCTGAGGGGAAAAATAGGTGCAGAGTTCTATCTCTCCGTTTGACTGAAGTGTTGAAAGAAAGATAATGAAGCTTCGGAATAGAGTAGATGATAAAAGTTTATGAAGCAAATGAAAGTTTAGGAATTTGAATAATCTTCGAAACATGAATGATCTAAGACAAAAAAATCCACTTCTGTTTCTGAATTGATCGCCATCTTTTGGTATTATGTAGAAGTAATCAAGTGATGTAACACCCCGTTTCGACGATGCAATTTTGTCGCTGCAACTTCTCGTGGCGACTTGTTGCTGCGAGATGTGTCATGTAGCTGTCAGTTTGCATTGCCAATATTAAAAAATAGCACTGAATGTTACCAAAATGAACGTCTAAATCATCACAACTGATATATAATTTCATTTATTTCTAATAATTGATACTACGGGTGATTGAATCACCTTATTGCTCAACTTGATCAAGTCTCGAAAAATAATTGAAATGTTCAAAATCAATATTCTTCACAATGATGCCACCACATATTTCTGGTTTGCGGCAACAAAATCACCATAGAAATAATAAAGTCGCTGCAACTTATCGCTCCAAAAAAGATTCATGCAACTCGAAAAACTTGCATGAACACATGCAATTTTCTGGAGTTGCAGCGACACACTTGCATCGTCGAAACAGGCTATTAGAAAAAAAGACAAGACTTGGAAACGAAATCACTAGTGTCATCTACCCGTAGTATCCATCCCTTCAAATGATAAAATAAATATTCTTGGGAATGCTTGAAGACTGGCTTTAAATCAAATATTCAAAAAATGAACAATTTGTTCAGGCCAGCCTCAACTCACCTACACTGTAGGTTGACGGACTAACACCTATCAGAAAACAACTACTCCCCTGGCTAATACCACGAAGGACATTGGATTACATCCAACAGGTGTTAGTGTGGGATTCTTCACAGAAGAAATTCCACATATGCTCTTGGCGATACACCACCAGAATTGATTGACTTATGTTGATGATGGCACTGCCTTGCACTGACGAGAGGCCAAATAGCCCGAAACCGGTCTGCAAGTGTGGCCCGTCCCAATAATTGAAAATCAATTCTGGTGGTGTATCGCCAAGAGCATATGTGGAATTTCTTCTGTGAAGAATCCCACACTAACACCTGTTGGATCTAATCCAATGCCCTTCGTGGTATTAGCCAGGGGAGTAGTTGTTTTCTGATAGGTGTTAGTCCGTCAACCTACAGTGTGGGTGAGTTGAGGCTGGCCTGAACAAATTGTTCATTTTTTGAATATTTGATTTAAAGCCAGTCTTCAAGCATTCCCAAGAATATTTATTTTATTCGGATTTTCCTTGTACAAGGAATTGGGACCATGCGGATATGCTCTTGGTTAGTACCTAGTCTACGGGCAGATGGCGCAGCAACGGCTATTTAGCTTCTTGTTTGTATCAGCCTAGGTCTAGGGAAGATACTCTACTCGAGTATGATTTTTAATTATGGGAAGTCATCGACTTATATGTTGATGATGGCACTGCCTTGCACTGACGAGAGGTCAAATGATAATCCCATATTCCCATAAGGTTGACTAACTATCTCTATAAACGATGGTAATGGCTCATTTGGAATACAAGCGTATTCCAAATTGATGGCGGCCGCTTCCGGAATTGTTTTTTCAAAATAATGGGATATGTAACATCTGATCTGACAGATTTGATCTCATGGCTATATTCAAAAACCAAATTCAGAGAATTTTCGTTTCAAATTCTTTGTTATTGAATTAAAATAGTACATTGTTTAGCAACACAGACGTATATGGCGCCTAAGTCAATATTCAATTTGTTTATTGAGTTTTTCATTATGCATCCATGTTGTCCAGCCAACTTGGCTCACGAGGAGATGATACTTTTTTCGAATGAACTTTCGCTCAATTCAAATTGTGATTTTTTTTTCAGTTCACTAGATTAATCAGCAAATAATAATAATAATAAAGTTTTTTCAAAATTCATGAAAAAGAGCATATACATCAATTTGTAAAAAGGTGAATAAACAGTTCAATTATACCCGCGAAGTTAAAAATTTGTTGCGAGAGATACGAATTACATTTATGTATAATATATTTGATAAATTTGTAGAATTCAACAAAATAATATTGAAAAATTACCTTATTTTCTTAACTGAAGTGAGAGATTTCATGAAATAAATTTCGACGTGATTCTTGAATCCATTTTTTAATCTGTAGTTTGAAAGATACTCATGACTTGATCATTTCTGTATGATTCGGAACCAAATCAATGTAGAATGGCAATAAATATTTAAAATTTTTCCGAGACATTGTTGTTTTAACTCTATTTTTCAATGTGATATTATTTTTATTCCTTGTATTATAAATATGATTATTGACAAGATATTATTGAAATTTATATTCAATTTGTGTTTATGGATATAAATCATGATGTTCTATCCGAATAATTGTCTTATGTCCATTTTATGTGTTTCTATGTACAGATTTTCACTTGGATACAAATAAGACTTATTAAATATTATTTTCAAAAACCGTTTCTGAAGAACTTCAAGATTTCTAATGTGGGATTTCATGACTCCTCCCCAAGCCAGAATCCCATAATTCAATTGGGACTGTATTAATGAAAAATGAAGAATGTCCACCGTGGAAAAACAGGGTAATACTTCGGTCGCTATGAGCACCTCTTTTGAATTTTTTTTCGTGGAACTTACGTAATTCGGTCCTCTCTACAAAATATCCTCATAAAACTTTCGGCGGTCTCGTATATTTTCAGAGATACAGGTCAATTTTGTTGTGAAACCTCACAATTTCCCACATCAAATTTCTGTTGTTTGAACACACAAAGGTCGTCCTTCTTCTGATAACACATCACACACTCTATTATTTACTCGTTTTCAACATTTTCAAGCAGAAAAAAAAAATATTTTTTCAAAAATTGCATCTCTTTTCAAACCATAACCAATTTGTTGTGACGTCATAGTGTGATAAGAGTCAAAAGTGATGTATTCGCAGTTTGCCGCTCTCATTGTTATTGTTTAGAACTGAATGTATTAATGTTGACTTTTGAAGAAAATTCGATTTTTTTGAAAATTAATGGTTTTTTCTGCTTAAAAATGATGAAAACAAGTAAATTTGAGAATATGTGGTGTTATATCAGAAGAAGGACGAATTTTGTGTGTTCACACAACAGAAATTTGATGTGAAAAATTGTGAAGTTTTACAACAAAATGGACCTATATCTCCGAAAATATACGAGACCGCCGAAAATTTTATAAGGATATTTTGTAGAGGAGACCGAGATACGTAAGTTCCACGAAAAAAAAGGTGCTCATAGCGACCGAAGTATTACCAAAAATAGTAAAGATTCCAATATTGAACCTTGTGGAACCCCAAAAACAATATCACCTAATGATCTTCCATGCTGTTTTTCAGAAGACACTAGCTGGAGTTGGCTATGAAAGGCGCCGAATTTTATACCGAATTATATTAAAAATTTTTCTTGTTTCGATTTTCAAGGTCCTCGATTTAGGTTCGAAGCAAATAACTGACGAAAAGTATCACCAACGATTTTTGGCAGGTGAAAAGACTGTGCAAACGCTGGAAAACAAACTAGAGGTTCAGATAAAGAAGTTTTGCGCTATTTCTTCTGAAAATATCAAACTCCGAGAATATATCAACCATCTGTTGATTGAAAGGTGAGTAGTTTCGAATATTTTTGGGACTCAATCGAGGGTGTCTAGCTGGCAACGCTGTTCTTAGTTGAATCAATTGTGCCTGTTCTGTTAGATAAATAATAGTGGTGAATAGAACGTTTAAAAATTTATGAATCTCGATGTGTCTGCCATAACCATAAACGTATGTTGATTGTACTTATTGGTGAGTACTTACCAATCGTTTACTAAAGGAAAATAACCTGAAATAACCTGTAAAACGGTCGAGAACTGCAGAATATCTCTTGCGACGTTGCCAAACTCCCAAAAAATCGTGTAATGGGAGAACCTTCAAATAAGGACATCTTCGAGTTGCTGAAAAATGTAGCCGGTCAAAACGAAGAAATCAAAAATGAAATGGTACAGATAAAGATGTGCCTAGCCACGAATGCAGAAAGTATGAAGATAATGGAAAATGAAATTCTACAACTCAAAACGGAAAATGAAAATTTGAAGCAAAAATACCTGAATACGAACCGAGAATTGAAAAAAAATAATTTATTGCTTTTTGGAGTAGAGGAAAAAAAGAAGAAAACACGAAGAACGTAGTAATATCCATATGCAACGATAAACTAGTTGATTTGCAGGTAGAGGACATCGACAATACATTCAGATGTAAAAATAAGTGGAAATAGCGAAAGACCCATTCTACTAAGACTTGTGAGGAATTTAAAGAAACAGGAAATCCTCAGTAAAGCCAGTAAATTGAAGGGGACAAATATACAAATCGCAAACGATCTAGCGCCGGAAGACAGAGAAAACCAAAAAATTCTTCTGAAACACTGCAGATTAGCAAGAGCAAAAAATTACGAAGCCAGGATTCAAAAGGGGATTTTGCTCATTAATGGTGAAAAATTCACAGCACAGCAACTGGAAAAACAAATTACGAATAGTCCTGCAACGACTCCCGAAAATATTGAAAGGAACCCTCTCTCGCTCGGCGCACCATCAACTCCGACTGCAGAAAATTTATCCACCAACCATCAGCACGAAGACAAAAAGAAGGAAATTTGGAAAAAAACAACTACTAGTTCGTCGACAAATCTCCGCCCAAGAACAAAGACATCTACACAGACACTGAAGAACTAAATACCGATATATATTCGAAAAAAAAAAATTGCATTCTTTGTACTTTAAGTTTTAGTTGTTGAATATATTTTGTCTTTTAACATGAATCCCTATATAAATACGTTCCAAATGAAAGCAATTGAAACTTATGTGCTGGATGAACCTGGTGAAATAAGTCAGGTGTTGAGTGTGAACAATGAACACACAAATTTCAAGTTGGCTCATAACAATATACGCAGTATTGCGAAAAATCTTGATGAGTTCAAAATCTACTTTGAACAATATGATTTTTCATTTGATTGTTTCGTACTTACTGAGACCTGGCAGATAGCTAATATCGATACTATAAATATAAATGGATATAAAACAATTTATAATGAGGGAAAACTGAACCAAAATGATGGTGTAGTTATCTTCGTTAAATCAGAACTATATCACTCTCACGAACTCGTAACGCTTAATGGCTCATTTATAATCAAACTCAAAGTAAATATCAACAATGAAATCATTTTCGTCAATGCAGTATACAGATCTCCATCTACCTGTGTAAACCAATTCAATATTGAACTAAACTCATATCTTAAATCAAACAAAGTTGCAAATTTCAAGTACAACTTATTCGTGGGCGACATGAATATTGATATTCTCGAAAAATCAGACACTACAAATGATTATCTTAACATCATGGGTGAGTACGGATTCCTACCTGCAGTTAATAACTACACAAGATGTCAAAACAGTACAAAAACTTGTCTCGATCACATATTTGTGAACAGTAAAAATGAAGATGTGGATATGTTATTACCAATAATAGCTCGTATTATTATTATTATTATTATTACCTCGATAACAGATCACTACACAGTAATGCTTCAAATCACTTTTCAAGACAAAAAACTCATTAACAAATATGAACCTATCTTTATTGAGAGTATAAATAGTGAACATCTTACTAGTATAATAGCAGATACTTCCTGGGATGATGTTTATTCCTCAGCAAATGCTGATTTCGCAACGAAAATTTTCAAAAAAATTATTCAAACGGCAATAGAAAAAAGCACAACTAGAATAAAAATTAAAGGTAATGAAAGGAAAAAAAAATGTGGATAACAAACTCCCTAGTTCGTTCTGTAAATAAAAAAATAAAATGTTTCTCCAGCTAAAAACACAACAGAATAATACTCATTTGGTTAACGAATATAAAAACTATACAAGAACTCTGAACAAACTAATAAAAAAAAAACAAAACTGATTATTTCAAATCTGAAATAAATAAAAATAAAAATGATGCTAAGCAATTGTGGAAAACCGTAAACAGTATGTACAGTAATACACAATCCAATGAAGTAAAAAGTATCAAAGATGAAATGGGTAATCTGACCGATGACAAGAAACGAATTGTTGAAATATTCAACAATACCTTTATCAATATGGGTAGAAATTTGGCTGAAAAAATATCCAGGAAAGCAAACTATCCTTTCAAAGAAAACATATCACAAAATTCCATATATCTTACTCCAACATATGATACGGAAGTGAGGAATGTTATCCAAAACTTGAAAAATGGAAAATCACCAGGGGTAGACAACATTAGAGCAGAAACTTTAAAATTAATTGCACAATACATATCAAGTCCACTCGTCTATATCTTCAACTTATCAATGGAATCTGGGATTTACCCATCTGACTTTAAAACTTCAATAGTCATCCCAATTTACAAGAATGGTGATAAGACAGACGTTAATAATTACAGGCCCATTTCGTTAATCATAAATTTCAGCAAAATATTCGAAAGAATTTTAAAAGTGAGACTCACAAGCTACTTAGAAAAATATAAACTACTATCCGATAGGCAGTTTGGATTTAAAGAGGGAAAGTCAACCCAGGATGCCATTTTGGAGTTAACAAAAAATATTTACGAAAGTTTGGATGAGAGTAAACCATGTCTCACAGTATTTATAGACCTTGCCAAGGCTTTTGATACTGTCAGTCACCCAATGCTATTAACATCCCTAGAAAACGCCGGTATAAGAGGAAAATGTCTTGAACTTTTCCAGTCCTATCTGAGTAACCGAAAACAAAGTGTCAAATTGAAGGATACGACAAGTGAATGTAGAATTATAGAGTATGGTGTGCCTCAAGGCACGGTACTGGGACCCATACTGTTTATATTATACATCAATGGACTATTTTCCATAGAATGTAAGGGTAAAATTATTAGCTTTGCGGACGACACGGCCATAACATACAGAGGAGAAGACTGGTTTCAACTGAAAACTACAGTAGAGGCAGATCTAGATAGCATAAAAGACTGGTTTGACTCCAGATTACTCTCCATCAATCTGAATAAGACCCAATTCTTACCATTCTCCAACAGCAAATCAACGTTGCCTACATACTCCAAACTAACAATAAAAAATGTCTCAATCTCCGCTGTAACGAACCCAAAATACCTTGGCATAATATTGGATACCCACCTCAGATGGAACGCGCATATTAATTTCATCCTCAAGAAACTCCGATTTGTATTATATAAGTTCAGACAACTCAAAGACATACTCGATCTCAAGCAGTATAAAATTATTTATTACAGCTTGGTGGAAAGCCACATCGCGTATGGAATATTGGGATGGGGAGGAGTATCTAAAACATACCTAAGACCACTCGAGGTAATACAGAAACGATTTTTAAAATTGATGATGCATAAGGAGCCAACGTTTAACAGTTATCAATTGTATCTCGAGTCGCAAATATTAGATATCCGACAACTATTTTATAAAAATATAAACATCAGACAGCACTCACAGAAAAACCAACTCACCACATTTGCGCATACCTATAGTACCAGGCAACTTAAAAAATACATCTGTCCTTCTACTTCTAAATCGATAGGGCAGAAATGTTATAAATATCTAGGACCTAAATTATTTAACTCCCTTCCACCAACACTACAATTCGAAACTAACAAAATACTCTTCAAAAAAAACCTTATTGTACATATAAAATGTCTCTCAAGAAAATTACTACATGAGCTCATAGACTGAATAACATCACTTTACCAATCCCATAATAACTACTTCACACACTGTCACTAATTCATCCGGCACTGGTTTCAAAATTGTTCACATGCATTTATTTTTATTATAGTTTTAGTTAAATCTTAAGACCCCATTTATTGATTATAATTCAATTATATGTGTATAATTGTAAATTCTCAAACTTAAATTTATATATTTATATCCTGTATGTTTTTTGTTATTTAACAATTTAAATTTCCCGTACAAGACTCTTTCTGAATCTTCTGGGAATCCGTTCGTTTATTGTCAATGACAATTGTTGAAATATTTATCTAATTGTTTTCTTTTTTGAATTCAGAACAATAAACGTTATTATTATTATTATAATTATTATCCAAGGAAATTAATAATGGTAATTATATCCTGACAAGAATTCGAAAAAAAAAAAACAAAAAAAATCCTATGATTTGACCCCAACGTATAAACACTTCACATTGATTCAAAAACAAGAATCGAACATTTCAATGAAAAAACCTCCTCCAAGCAGAAATCTTGAATAGGCCTTTGATTTCATCAGAATTGAATTTAAAGCTATTCGTTTTCGTGTATTTATATTTTTATCTTCAATTATATCTTCCGTAATTTTGATTTGACATAATTTTTTTCTTTTTATAGATTTTTTGACTTGTTGAATTTTGAACTGAACTTGAACAACTCTCTTTTTGGTATCTTTATCTTTACTTTTCACACACATACCTATACCATTACATGACATTTTTTTCAAATAATTTTTAATAGCTTCTTTGTTGTTACTTCATCGGGATTATTCTGGTCCATTTGGTTTTTCTAGCAGATTTCGAAGTAGTTAAAAATGGGTTTCTGTGAGTTGAAAAAAATCAATAAAAACTTGATCAAAATAAAAATGTCATTTATATAAAAATTATAAAATTCCAATTTTCTGGTGCTTGTTGTAGAACGATAATATTTCGTGATATGAATTTATACATATATAATTTTGTTCATTTCCAGAACCGAATTCAATAAGATATGGGACAATCTGATAAACAATTTGTGCGTTGGTAAAAAGTTTATGCTCGACTTGATCGAACAAGCGACCATCGCATACGACCAGCGAGAAGAATGGGTGTCGAAGTTACAATTTTTACGTATAAAAGCTCACAACGATCTCGTAACCCATGTTCAAGTAAGATCATTAATTTATGAAGGAAAGCATCGACAATTTTTTTTTTATTTTGGGGAATCGGAAAAAATGTATACGTTGTCTGTACAGTGGCCCTGAAGTTGAACCTTGTGGTAATACTTGTTTCATACAGTCGTGCCTAAACCAATTTCAACAAAAGTGTGAAATCTGTCGATGTAACTCCTGTGCTGGTATAAGCAAAACAAAATTCATGAAAACGATTATTTTCATTCAGGAAATGAGAGTGCTGCACAGAAAAAAAGATAACTACGCCAAATTGAAGGAATTTTTCTCGACCAAAGGCCAGAAACGAGTGATGAGAGACTTGGAGGAAAAGCAAATGAAAAAGCGTCAAATATACAAGGGAGAAATGGAGAAACGCATGGAGAAGTATCTTCAGATCATGATATCGATAAAGGTTTGAGGTTTTTAATGAGAATGATTCAAATCAATCAATCAAGTGAATAAACGTCATTCGAAAATTGTAACGTAAATATGTATGATAGTTAAACTTGCGTTTTTAACTATCATATACAAATTTAAAATTCTAGAAATTTTGACAGTTCCACAAGTTTAACATTTCGAAATATGTGATGTAGGAAGGCACAAAAATTGTAAGAGGAGTAGCCAAAAATGTGTCTTTTTCTACTAGTTAAACATTCTTTTTCGCGTAAAAATTGCAACTAAGCAATGTATTACCCGAAGATATACAAAATTGTAGAAATATCAATTGAAATAAAAAAATATTTTCTCCAAATGAAAAACTTAAAATTCGATGAATTCTTTTTTTTTGTTTCGTTATTTTGATTCCTCATTCTTTTTGTTGTTTCTTTTCAATTTTAGAAAAAAATGTAATCCACGAAATATGTAATCAAAGTAAATTTCATGATCAATCTCATATTACCAGTTTGAAACTGTTTGACTGTTCTTGATATTGCTTTTTAGAAACTTAATAACCATTTGAACATACCTTATTATAATTTCATAATTGTTATTGAAGAAATATTTAACAATAATATCTGAAAAAAACTTTTTAAAGAAAGGACATATATACATTTTGTACATATGTAGCATTGAGTTTGGGGACTATATCTAAAAGGAGAAATATATAATATAATATAATATAATATAATATAATATAATATAATATAATATAATATAATATAATATAATATAATATAATATAATATAATATAATATAATATAATATAATATAATATAATATAATATAATATAATATAATATAATATAATATAATATATCTATAAAAGGAGAACTTAAAATCATTTATCGATTGGTTCAGGATGATGGTTTGAAACTAAATATTGATAAATCAAAATTTATGTTATTGAAAAACATTGAAAAGTGCCTTTGACAGCGATTCGAAAAAAACCGTTCATATTTATGGAATAACTATGCTAAAAGTGGAAAAAGTATTTGGGTGTATTTTTGATGAACATTTGAATTTTTGCAAACATGCTGAATATATAGCAAAGAAACTGGTTGATGCGAGTGTATTAATAACCATCACATGAGAGTTGCATACGCTACTTCATCAACACCTGATAAATAGTGAAGAACTACAAATATTATAGTTATATTTGTATTGCACACAATTATACTAATCAAACGCATTTCTTTGAAAAATTCTACAAAATTGTTATAAATGGTATTACTTCGAGAAATGAAACGATGAGAAATGAAGAGAAGATCAAAAATTAAAAAAAAATTACTCGAGGCTGGATTCGAACCTATGTCTCTTCCAACTAGCTGATATAACCTCAGCTCCTTAGACCGCTCGCCTACGGTGAGCTCAAAAAATTTGTTAGAAAAAATAGAAAAATAAATCATGTCAAATGAAAAATTTAATCATTCTAACTGTATTTCTGCCGGTGAATGTGTCGAAGGTGATTCTCCCATATCGCTGGTATCAGACATTTTGTTATGATTATCGAAGTTTGGCTATATTCTTCAAAAATTCAATGTCTATACCGATTTTGACTTGACAAACGTCAAATGCAGAGCATGCACATCATGCTTGATTGAGAAATAATGGGTTTCTATTGGTTGAAAATCTGTATCGTAATGGATTTCATTATAAAACGGGTTGTGGGCATATAAGTGTATTATTAGAGTACGGGTGTAGATAAAAATTTAAATAAAAACAGTTACGACAGATTATCAACCGGATAGAATTATCCACAAAGGTCTTAGAATTTATAATAATCTCCCAAAAGAAACGAAACATAGTAAATATTTTCAAAAGAAATTCTCACTATTATGTTTTCCAGCATATGTTTATTTGAAATAATGTATGTAGGTATATTTTTTAAGTGAATTATGTTTTTGCTCAATTTAATGTAACTTAGCATATTTGCTTGTGATAAAATATTAATATTATTTTTATCTCCCATGCATCGAGTCTAACACACACGCCCTGTATAATGCACTTGATTGATTGATACGATTGATTTCATAGAATTCACAGCGAGATTTAATGAATTCGACTTGTTGATTCGATAAAAGCTTCAATGTAGGAATTTACTGGTGAAGAGAGAGTGCAAACTGTTGCAAAAAAATTCCTGGACCAAGAGGAAGAAAACTTCGGTATGTTCAAATATGTCAATCATTTAAACAAGGAGATGGAGGAATTGACGGATCAGCTGAGAAAACTGCAGTTACAAATTGGTACGAAATACAATAATAGTTAGGGATTTGTTATGCAAGGGAGAAAAGTATCAGATTTTGGCTCGAGGTAGTGTTGTCAGACAAAAAAACGAAAGCCTTAATCTATTTTTCCCGTATAAACGATGCGATTAATAATATTTAATTTAATATTTTTTCCGTGTATAATACACATTTTTTTCTCCGGATGAAAAAAACAAGTTGATATTGAAATATATTATTATATATTAAAGTCAGAAAATTTTCGGGGGTCATATATCCTATCAGGTTAATTCAGTTGATAGCAACAATACTTGATAACTAAGCCTGAGCCCAAAACTCATAACTGAGAGCTCAACACAAGCCAGTCATTGAACGAGTTCACGCAGTTCCAAGGTCTCAGTTCTTAGTAATAATGAATTGATTGCATGTATGTAAAAATTTGATTACACAGAACCGACAAAAAATTTAAAAAAAAAACAATCAGCTGATAGATATATCTTCAATACACACACTAAAACTCTTATTAACGTTCATTCTTTTTGTTAAAAATAAATTGAAACATTCTATTATCATATTCAAAATTAATAGTGACCAACATAATCATTCAACCAGATGTTCAATTATTTTATCAACAAGAAAAGTCAGATCAAACATAGGACAACAATCATTTATTACACAGGAATAGTGTTGCCTAATGGATTACCTGATGCACTAAAAAATTGAAAGATTCAATTTCAAAGTTAACTTGAAAAAATATTTATTGCGATAGGTGAATGGCAATTTTCTTTTTTTTCTTTCTGTAACATGTCTGATTTTATTAACTTACCTTATTATAATTTTTTCTGAACCTTTTTTTTTAATTTCAATGTATTTGATTATTTGTTCATTTTTTATAATCTTGTGAGTTTCATGGGAATTAAACATAATTCAATCATTCAATTGTAATACCTCTATGATATATTGACTTCTTTTCAAAATTTGAAATAAATAAAAATGCATTACTGTTACTATTTAGTTATGACTACATAAACATGTTAATTGATTTCGCTAGTTTCAAACTCTTTTTTTAAATATGCTTCTTGAATTTATTTCAACAGACAGCTACCAAACTGAATGGGGTTCTGGTATAAGGAAGTTAAAAAAAACAACATTAATAATAATATAACCTAATAATACATTAACAATAATTGTCGTTTATATACTTTGATGAACATCACTATGCTCGGTATCACTACTTTTATTTTATCACTATGCTAGTAATTTTTTCAGTTTTTTGAAAAAATGTGTATTGGTTTGGAGGATTTTACTTCTTCTCCTGGTAATTTATTGAATGCTTATATTGAGCTTGAAATAGGATTGCTTCTACCCTTATTGGTATTAATAACGTTTTAATTTTAACTGTCGGAATTTCCAGTATTATAATTGTGTACAGTAGAATTTTTAAAGACAAAATATTACTTTTTTGAAGTTTTTTCGCTGATTTGTATATATATTTGGCTTTTTCGATTTTCATCAAACAATTCAATGTCACGGTATTAGTCATTTTGTATAATACCAAGGATGGAGTGTCCCAAGGCATCATATATCAGAATCTGAACGTTTTTATTCAAAATATATATCCTTCTCGTAGCCCTCAGAAATGGAACAATAGATTTTTTTATTTCGTTTATATGATTCTCGAAATTTAATTTTGTGTCAATTAATATACTTAAATATTTATGATCAGGAACTCCAGCTATTGCTTAATTATCTACTTTCAAGTTTAATTTTATATTCCTCATGATTGTTTGTTTGAAAACCGGAATTGATGGTTAGGGTAATAATAGTACACGTCCATTTTTCAATCAGGTCCGTATCATGTTTTATTGAATTTTCCAACATATCAATATCTTTCCCAAAGTGAAATAATTTTATATCATCCGCAAAAGGAAAGTGTATTCCAAATAAAATGAGTAAAAATTGTCAATCCGTCTTGTTGGTGGTTCTTCGCTCACAGGCTCGCTTACTTCATTAGAGCATCGTAGAAGGGTAGGAAATTTGTCTCTTTTTCCTTTGCAATATCTACACAAATGACTCGGAGATGACTTGGAGACCTGTCGAACCTCTCTTGCTCAGGGATCTTATTTTTTCAATAGAACAGCTGAGCTTTGGAACTCCTTGCCGAAAGAGGTTTTCCCTGGGGCTTACAAACTTCAAAAATTCAAAGTGAATGTTAATTCTTATCTCCTGTCCCTTGATTCACGCGGTGTTCTTTAAGATCGTGTGAATCTGCATATAAAAAAAATTAAAAAAGAATTTGAGCCTAAACTGACCCTTGTGAAAATGTATTTTCCAATTGGATGTCTCGGAACCTACTGTGAATTTATACAAGCCGAGGAAGTTGTTGAATTCGGATCAAATATTTAGGATGAAAATATCCTTATTTGTTCATTTTGCCTTAAAAAATATCAAACATTCTATTCTGAAATTTATAGTTGATTCTGATATTCATAACTGTGGTACAGACAAACTAATGAGCTCATTTTGATCAAAGTCAAAACAGAATTTGCAAAGAAATCCCTTCTTCATAATGGTGTCAAGATTTACAACAATTTACCTCCTTATTTGAAAGAAGTTAAAGATTCTGTTAAATTTAAAAGATACCTCAAAGATTTTTTCTTAACTAAAAAAGACATTCGATGCTTGTGCCTGTTTTTCATTTTCTACTACTCTGAAGCTTCTGGAAAACATTTTTTGCCAGTAATGATTAATATTTATAACTATTTGAACTGATCTATCTGTTTTATTTTTAGGCTGTATTACATTATTTATTTAAGTCCCTGTTATAAACATTTATGTTTCTTGGGGTGAATAAAGATATTATATATTACAAATGATTATCTCCTCTAGATGAACAGAACGAATTACACGAAATGAGGCGCGTTCAACAGGAAGAGAAGATTATGAATTTGAGGGAGAAGTTCGCGAGAGTTCAGGAAAAGGTCAACAAAAAAACGGAAGAATTGAAGGAAGTGGAGCGAAAGCTGAGCGAAATAATAAAAGGCATCGGAACACTTTTCAAATTGTTCAGGTGCAAAAACGATCCGCTGATACAACTTCTTGGTGAGTTTGGTTCTCATTATACAGAGGACGATATCCAAACAGTCACTTCTTGATTTTTTGGTACCGGAAAAGCTGACTGTACCAGAAAGAATTGTTCGGCTGTTCTGTTCATTAGATAAAATAACAGCTTATGAAATGTTCTTGTGGAAGTGATTGATAAATTATATAATAATTAACGATATTTTAGGTCACAACGAGACTATCAATTATTACAACGTTACCTTATATCTGGAGATTTTGGAAAAAAATATTCAAGAAGCTCTTGTAACTGTCTACTATAAAGAAAAGAATCTGGTAAGTTGTTGGAAGAGCAGACAGAAATTGTAAAACAAATATATCTGTGCCTGATAGGTTTTCTTTGGTAATCGACAGTTCTGAGAGAAATATATATGAAGTTTCTTGCTCCCAAGAAATAACATGTATTTATATATAATAGGAAAGATCTTGATTTTAAGCAGTTGAATTCAGTAGTTCATCAACAAAAACAAAAAAGAAAATCCCTTTTACACGATAAAGTCCTGGGTTAGATATTACAAAATCATGAATAAAAGAGTGAATCATTTTCAAGATAGTAAATATTTTTTCAAGTTTTCCTAAAATGAATTAGTATTTTTCAATGTTTTCGGCAAGTTGTTATAACAGATGACGTCATACATGTATCATTAAATTAAGATGAAATAAACGAGAGTGAAGTAAATAGGTATTTTTCAAACAGGTGAATGGCATATACATCCTAATTTTGTACAAAATGCCCAATAGTGGAATGATTTTGTTTTTATTTCGTCTATATGTGCCGTCCAATTCAAAGTTTCATCAATATATAGAAATATAGACCAAAAAGTAATCGAGTTGTTTGTTTATAAAATATAATTTTGCCATCAAATTGAAGGGGGATAACAGAATTGTTGTTTTTTTTTTAATTTGTCGAAATTCGAAGTCAATTTTTGAGATTGAAGCCATGTTGATATTATGTTTAAATAATTTCGGATACAGGCATGTATTTCATCATTTTTTTCCGTAATATAATAATGTGGTACCTTCAGCATAAAGTTTGATATCTCCTCTCAACTTCAAAGTTGATATTGAGTTGATATAAAAAAAAGTATAGGACCTAAAGTTGATCCCTGGGGCATACCGCAGGTAATATTTTCCGTAGAGCTTTTACGGTTCTCTTCTGAAATTCACGATTTTTTCTGAAATTCCTGAAAATATCGTTAAAGCAGAAACTGGACTATAATTGTTCATATTGCATGTCCTGCCACTTTTGGAAATTGGCGAGACTTTGGCTATTTTTAGATAGCTTCCGGTAAAACCTTGTGAAATATTCTGTGACATTTATTTTTACTTATGTTTGATTTGGTATATGGATATCACGACATTTCAATGTTCAACTTTCAGGTCCACAAAAAGAAGATGAGGATGGACCAGATGACTATCCCAGACGTGAAACAATGCCCTGTTATGGAACCAATTGAAAGGATTGTGAATACCAATCCGTGTCCGTTGTAAGTTTTTCATTGGACGAGCTCTTATTTTTAACAGTCGTCAACTCATAACAGGGAGGATGAGGTTATATTCATTATTACTAGCTATACTAATTTTCCCATAGGGTTCATACAACAAATTTTCATTGACAAACGTTTCGTAGACCATTTTCGCCATCTTCAAAATCCGCCTGTTTTTGTGGACAATGACAATGATATAAACTTTTATATATCTTGGGATTAATGAAGACTCTATCATCAACTCAAGCCATAAAGTTCTCAGTTGATAACTTTTTACTATTCAGAAATACGGGAATGTTACCCGAAGACGGCGAATATTATCGCCGAAACGTTTTTCAACGAAAATATGAGTGCTAAGAATATCTGATATGATATATAAATATACTAAGTAACATTGCCAGTTAATTTTGGGACAGGAAATATGTATATTACCGGATATGAGTGACATACGGTAAGAGTTTCAAACAAGGTCGAATTGTGGTGAAGTTGAGTATTATGGAGTCTAACATTATGACATTGATGAATTCTAGCTATCCACCCAACTTAAGAGAAGGAATTAAAACGAACAAGAAAAAACACATATCTGGATCAATTGAATAGATTTCCAAAAACTGACAGCTTAAGGTCATTGCAACTTTCAATAGGTCGTAGAAATATATGCTTATAAGAAAGCACTTTACAGGGTGGTGTTTTCCTTGGGTCACCTCGAACTTTGACCGGTATTTTTCTTCATTTTTTTTTTAAAACTCCTCTGACCATTAGCAATTATTACGAGATGAAAACCTATAAACATTTTTATTTGTTTCGAAAGCAGTATGTATTTGCTCAATGTAATTCAATTTAGCATATGTGCTAGTAATAAAATATTATTAAAATATATATGTAACACGATTTGTCAAAATTTAAAGTAATAAAAAATCCACAGTTGGAGTTGGCCCAAGGAATAGAACACTGTGTTGAACTTAGTGTTCAGAATTTTCTATAATACATGGGTAGTAACAATGCCAAAATAAAACAGTTTCTGAGAATCCTTCCAATTAAAACCTTATAATGATACACAACTTTTCCATTGTTAAATTTTCTCTGAAACTTACCACTCACCCAGTATGGAAATGTTTGTTTTCCAGATGTGTGGAGCATGAGCTAGTCAACGATGTCATAGACGTCTTGCAAACGCCGTATACCAAAGCTTACGTTCAGAAGAAACTGAAGAAGAAAATGGCACGGGAAGGAGTGGAGGACAAGCTGCACAACGTTTCAGCGTGTCATTTGCCAAAATCGAGACAAATCATCCAAAAAAGATACCAATAAATCATCTCACAGCAATTTTGTTGTGTTGTTTTTTCATAAGATTAGAGGCGGGTGATAATTTCTAACCCTGGGTTTTTTTTTTGTTTCATACGAAAAAGGAAAAAATAATTTAACGAAATTAACAGATGCATTCTGAAATAAAAATACATTCAACTTTTACATATGTAGGTAACTTGAAGCAGAGGCAAATCAGGTAGGTATAGAAATTTAATCAAATCAATCTGGTACTCATGTGTAACAGAATTTGAAACTAATTACTTTCACATAAGTAACTTGAAGCAAAGAAAATCAGGTTTACAAATCAAATAACACAAATTAATCAGGTACTCAAGTCTAATAGAGATTAAGAATTAGAAAAAATATAGAATGAAATCTGTTTTGCGATGTTTTGAATCGCTATATCTATTTATAATTTTGTTGATTCCTAATTCAATCTCCCCAAGGATATATATGTAGGAGAGACAAACCAACCAGTCGATCTTGTGATATTGTTGATCGCAATCACGTTTTCAAACGTCTCAAGGCTGAAAAACTTCTTTCAGCGGATGCTAGGATAATTGAAGTTAGCAAAATATGTAAAATTTGTTTTTTGGTGGAGTAAATATTCCCCTAAAATTTTTGATACTTTGAAAGCCGAAACACTGAATTTTTTTCGATCGTGGGGGTTATTACCCCCCTTGCCCCCTTGTATACACGCCTGAACAATGGGAGAGTTCATGCACGGAATGTTATAATGAAAATGTCGTGTATTAACGCTTCAATGGATTAGCATTCTGACAACTTCCTCAAAGTGAAAGATGAGTTGAAGGTAAGAGTAGGGACCAGGCATAATTCTGCTACTTACTACATGCTAGAAATGAACATCTGACGGTAGATTGTAATTATAATTCACTGTTATTCTTGATTTGCCTCTCTTACAGCCATTCCAGAGAAGCAACGGGTCATTATTATCTCGTTCTCTTTCGAAATAACCATTCAAAGCTGTCACCAACTGTTAGCAGCGCTCATTTACATTACTAACTCTTGCCATATCATTTATTATATCACGATCAAAATACACAGTTTTTGATCACAATTTTCAATTTGAAATACCAAAAAGTTCTAAACACAGAACTGTCACTTTTGAATAGTAATTGTCAAATGATAACTCTTAAATTCCAAATGAAGTGCGGCAACATCGAAAGTGCTGCCAACCAAATGCCAAAGAATAACAGACGCCAAATTTGAATTACAATGCAAACAGTCTCACGCATTTCCATCAATGGATTGGTACCACTTTGTTGATTTTATGTCGTCATCACCGAATAAGTGCAAGTTTTTAAGTTGTATTCACTATAGTTGATTTAATCTTACGAGGAAAATTTTATTGTATAGTCATAATTATATTACAATTATATGACAATCTGGTCAGTGTTCTTCAAAATTTGTCAACGCCCCTGATGACGTGCTATAATTTTTAAATTGTACTAACTTCAAATGGTTATTCCATGAGAATGTAATGATTTTCTTCCAGAATCAGTTATAATTTCTGCAGTTTTCAAATTACTGGATTGCCTGATATCATGATTATGAGTATCTGAATTTATCACATAAGATATTGAGGAAAGTTGGTTCTTATGTTCTGTTGAATGGATAAAAATAAAAAAAAAATATTTTGAATAAAGAATCGAGGTCAAAGAGATTTCTTGGTCTATATAATTTCGAAGTTGGTTCCAAAAAAAGTAATTTAAAAATGCACTTGTTTGCCTTGTTCTGTAAAAATTTGAGGAGTTTCCAAATAGATTTGTTATCAGTATACCAAACTGAAATTAGGTATTGAATTTTTGAATATATCAAACTGAAATATATAATTTTCAGATTCAGATATATGAGAACGTACAAACGATCTCAATTTATGTAGAATTCCAATAATTGGAGAAATTTTCTTCCCGACACTTTGGATGTGCTGGGGATATGAGAGAGATTTATTCACAAGCAGTCCTAGAAATTTCGAACATTCTGTATGATGTATAACTACTTTTCTTTGGGCTTGAAGGCCGTCGTTCTTTGGAATTTCTTCCTAACGTTTCGCTAGCGCGAGTGGCCAGCTTCTTTAGAGGCTTACTCATTTCCGATGACTAAACGTTTCGATTTCTTAAGGCGTATTTATATTGATGCAGTTAGTCTGGAGTGTCAATTACTTCTGTCGGGTTCGAGGAATAATCATCATTATTAGTTGCCGCACTACCTGTCGTGAACATTAGGAAGAAATTCCAAAGAACGACGGCCTTCAAGCCCGATGAAAAGTAGTTATACTAATAACCTCGGCCGCGAAAGCCTTAACCATTTTGTCATTCTGTAGGATGAATCACTGAACCATTCAAAGAGAGAGGTGATAGATTGGAATCAGGTATCGCTTTTTTTTGAGATGTACATGAAAGAATTTTCAAAATTAATCGTTAATTTATGAATCTGCAACCACATCGAAATCATATTCCATATTCTCTTTAATTTCTCGAATATTTTTTTCATAAAAGAAAATTGTAGTATCGTCGGCATACAGTTTCAGACTACCTCGTAATTTCAATTCTGAAAGAGAATCACTGTATATGAGAAATAAAACAGGCCCCAAAAGAAACCCCTGGGGTACACCACATTCTCTCTTAGAAGACATCGAGTTTTCTAAATAAACAAATTGTTCCCTACCAAATAAATAATTCTGAAACCTCGTGAATTTTTTCTATGATTCTGAATCGAAATAATTTTTCAAGTGAAATATCGTAATTGACACTACCAAATGATGTTTGCAAATCCAGTGACGAGAGCCCATATCTACGGTCTGTATAATATAATAATCATATTTATAATACAATGAATAAAAATAATATCACATTGAAAAATAGAGTTAAAACAACAATGTCTCAGAAAAATTTTAAATATTTATTGCCATTCTACTATGATTTGATTCCAAATCATATAAAAATGATCAAGTCATTAGTATCTTTCAAACTACTGATTAAAAATGGATTCAAGAATCACCAAAATTTATTTCATGAAATCTCTCACTTCAGTTAAGAAAATTAGTTTTTTCAATATTATTTTGTTGAATTCCACAAATTTATCAAATATATTATACATAAATGTAATTTGTATCTCTCGCAACAAGTTTTTAACTTCGCGGGTATAATTGAACTGTTTATTCACCTTTTTACAAATTGATGTATATGCCCTTTTTTATGAATTTTGAATAAACTTTATTATTATTAATTTCCCTTGAATATCAGTTACAAAATCTATAGTTGCACACTCAATATCATTGGACGTGCGAAAACCATACTGTTTAGCACAAAGGGGGTGTATTTTCATAAAATAATTCATCAATCTTCTTTGCATTAGTTTTTCGATAATTTTTGATAAAATTCTCAACGGTTTCTTTCCAAGCCAATTTTCGAGATTTGCTGAAGGCTGAATATGAATTAACAATTTTGGTTTCTGCTAACCCTTAGTATACTTTTCGCGCAATATTAAACTTGTTATCAACGTAAAACGATACGCAAATAAAAATAGTGTTTATTGGTCAAATTTTTATGCCGCTATTTCAAAAGCTATCCATATTTTCCAAGCCTCAACCTCAACATTCAAGGCATCGCCTGAAACACTGTATAGGAGAAAATAAAAAAACACTCATCATATAGCTTTATATTTTAACAGGAAAAAATACTAATAATTGCCTAATAAAAAAAGTGTTATATATATTCTCCATAATATATATTCGCCAATATCCACCTTTTGTTGAAAATCAATTTAAACAATAGCAATTTCGGAAATAACACGTGAACATTGGCAAAGCACTTTCGATTATCAATATAATAAGTTAATAAACATTTTCGGCATATACATATATATCTATATTTAAATAAAGGAATGATAAAACGGCTACAAAACAAAAGTGGGATAATCGAACGAAAAAACAAATCGTCTGGATTATATACATACTAGTTATAAGTGCCAGTACATTATAGTATATATACATTCTTAGAAATTAAAGCAACCAATGTGTTCCGGTACAATATAAAAACGTCAAACTCAAGTAGATGGGTACGTAAGAGTTAGCAAAAAAAATCGGGGAAAACCACGACACAGGTGGTTGTTTTCAACTAGAAGTCGTAGGCTTTTTGTGTAGAACACGAAACATATAATTCATTTGCTAGCAGCCGAAAGACGAATGTAAATCCTAGAACACTTGCAGTACGTGCTGAGAACTACGAAGAGTTTGATGGCAAAAGTTGTTGAGACAATACAAAATCCGTTAATCATGCATTCTAATTTTTAAAGACACGGCGTTACATACAGAATTTTTTGACATCAGGAATTTGGTACAAAATATTATTGTCAGAAAAAACATTCAATTTAAATTTTTTTTAGATTTCCTTGATGAATCAATATACGAGCTTATTCCTCTACAATCATCAGGTGCTGAGGAGAAGACTTCCAGATTTCACCTCCTCTCTTAATTTAAAAATATCTTTATGATAATTCAACTTTTTTATTCCCTTAAAAACCCCACTTTTGTTGAAAAATTCATCAAAATTTCGAGTTTTAACAAGTTGTGGAAGTTTTGACGTCATATAAACGCAAAATAATCATTCTGCCGATTTTTTGCGATATTTATGAAATAAAACAATCATCAATCATTAACAAGTTTTATAGTAGATTCACACACCAAACCTTTCATCTAAATCTGAACATACACATTGCAAACTGCAGTACCATCTCTGGTAGAATTGATCAAACAACAACGAGGATCATTCTATTGAAATCTAGCAAGTATTCATCAATTTCAGTTTTGAAAAAAATCCAAATCGAGAGAAATTATCATTAAAAAAATATTCTTAATTCGATAAATCATTTTAGTTTAAAAATAGCCATTTATTGCTCTATTGCACTCTGATAAATAGACCACTCTGTAATCTATTGAAAAATTACTCGTACAGTTTCTTGTGAGATTTTCACTCTGAAAGGTTTGCTAAACAGTGACACGTATTTCGTTTTCATCAAGCAAAAGTAAGAGATCATGTAATGGTTGATTGCATTTTAGGGGGTAAATTATTATTATTGAGAATGGTTGGGAACTACATATTCAACAGAGGCAACTAATTTATCCAACTTGATCATTCAGTAGATATTTGAAATCTTCGAACTTATTCAATTTCCATGCCCAGGAGGTACGTTTTCAAACCTTTCTTCTAAAATGAAAGAATTGTCATGAGTACACTTTTATGTGAAGAATTGATTATGTAGTACTATAACACGCCTCAAAAAGCTATTATATAGTGAATAGTATAAATTGATCAAGATCGAACAGTGAGGTGTAATTTGAAAATATCAAAATGTTTACTTTTTTTAAAAATAAATTGATATATTACAATATACATAATATATGTTAATAGTGACAATCATCATTAATATAATGGAAAAAAAATCTATCAACTGAAAGTAAATCCGGCTCGTCTCAAAGGTGTGCTTTAGTGCCTTCCTGTTCATAAAATAGAACGTACGCCTCTCCGCTTACTAGAGATTTCGAGGAAATCGGTGACACACGGTAATCGTTATATTCGTGCCACGTTCCCGCGTAAGGGTGTCGGCAGTAAGCCGTGTAGTGACCGCTGTAGGTGGTGTCCCTATGGTTGGAGAGCGGCAGGGGGCTACATTGGTTGCCGCATAGTTGCTCATGTCGAGACCTTCCAACGGGAAATCGATGGATACATTCAATTTTCCTCTGAACTGCTCCGTCGGAGAAAAACGTTTCAGATGGATAACCAACACCCGCGGGAACTTGTGGATCGACAGTGACTTCGTGCATTTCCGCCTTTCTATACACTCAGAGCATGTCGGCTTCTCGTCCCCATCCAAAGTCTCCTCTCTCTGGTGAAAGAATCCAAACACTGAGATAACATGAGTTGACTGGTTCTCTGTGGGATGGGTAGCGACAGGTTCCAAAACGGGTCGAAGGTTACAGAACAGTGCCCGCAGTATGTGCATTTTAACGTCGACTTTAATTGGCCGTCGAAGTTATCCACTATCTTTGAATTGTCCATGCGAAGTTACCTCGACCACGATTCTTGTGCTTTTTCGTTGTCACTCAACTTTTCGTCAATTTCTGTTAGAATCGGTTTGGGCTTTTCTGTTACTCTATTGACGTCTTCGTGCAGACCCTCCAGCAGGTATCTCAAAAATTCCTGAGCGTCCTGTTGCGCATAACCCATGAAACGAGGGGTAAAACGTTGAATTTGGTTTTTCAGGGAGACTGTATTCATTACTATGTCAGATGAATCTTCGGACCATAGTTCTTTAATGACCTCCGCGAACGCTTTAATTACAGCGCTCGATTACCTTTTAATGGATTTTTATAAAGCTCTTATGAATACTATTGCTGTTTTTATTCGTGTTTAAAAAGTTATTTTTCTGTTAGGCCCATGTAGAACTCAGGGAACGATCCACATAACAGGAGATAAATCGATGATACGTCCCTAATGGAGTATTAGCACCTTTTTTCTAATATACATAATACATGTTCAAGTTTTTAGTAGTTGTACGTGAAATGTAAATTATTTATGTTTTAGGATATATGAAGTATTTGGATTAGGACTTCTTCCTGCTCAAAAACCAAAAAATATTCTCATGTTTAAAATTTCAAGCACTGCATATGTTTGTTTATAAAAAACAAAAAGGACAAAATTCGAAGAAACATCTGAAAAAAAAATCGTATGGATTGAACTCAGAGTGTTAAGCTCAAACTGAAATAATTTTTGAAACGAGAATCAAAGAACACAGAAATAGTTTTCAGAATGTGAAAATGATCTCCAGATATTCATTACTCATAGAGGACAAGAGGTTTTAAAGATGAATTAAAAAACCGAAATTTTTAAGGTGAATGGTGAGAAACAGAAACTTCTGGAAAACATGGAAATCAATAAGTTCAAAGATTCCTGATAACCACCGAATGATCAAGAAGAATTGCATAATTTAGCTCTGCTTCATGCTTCCTTTAGGTGAATGACGTTGTGAAATTTTATAAAAAAAATTTTTAAAAAAAATTCTTTCTGCATGAGGAAGCTACTGTACAGTTTCATAAACCTTTCAAAACAAAAATCTTACGTTAACACGTATCAGTATTTTTCAACACAGATTCTCTTCAAATTCCTATCAATTCCGCCAACTACTCTATTTCAGTCTACCATAATAATACCGTACCTAGAAACGCTAGAAAGACCACTTTTTTCTCGACCCGAATCTACATTCGCCTTCCGGTCAGAAACATTTTGCACATCTAATTCGTAATAATAAGACCTTCACTATTGTTCCGCAGCACTGTCTCTCAAAACTCCGAACCGAACGACTGGACGTCTACAGATCAGACCCTTCTGTACACCTGGTATAAATGCGGTGGGGCCTTATATTACATGCCCGGATAGGCCTGGTACGGCATCTGGGGGGCGTATCCCGGCTGGGCGTACGCCTGTTGGGGCACGTATTGCTGAGGAGGGATGCCTGCAGAAGAGAAACGTCAATGTATACTAGATTATTGAACTTCTTCGAATCTACTAACTTCTTCCACCCAATTCAATACAGCTTTCGGAGATCTAGTGATACAGAATGTGCAGCATTGGATATGATTTCTAATATCCAATTGGAATTAGATGAAAAAAATAAATGTGGACTTCTATCGCTAGATCTCTGTAAAGCCTTTGACACTGTTGATCATGAAATCTTGTTGAATAAGTTATTCGATATAGGTATCAGAGGTAATACATTTTTATGGTTACAAAATTATTTAAATGATAGGAAACAATTTGTATCTTTGGAAAACTGTGACAGTTCATTAAGAAACATTGTTTGTGGAGTCCCACAAGGATCCATACTCGGACCTCTACTGTTTCTAAAATATATTAATTCAATTTCAGAATTGAACATCACTGGAAAGTTGGTATTATTTGCTGATGATACAACCTTAATATATTTCAATAAAGATTTGCAAGTGATCCAATGTCAAATGGTAAATGATTTGAAACAAATATTTATTTGGCTCAATGTTCATAAACTTACTTTTAATTTCGAAAAATCATCTTTTTTGTTAATTGATAAAAAAACAATTTTATCACAATCGAAATTTTTATTGCTAGGACAACAAAAAATTAACAGGTCATATAATATAAAATTTTTTGGTCTGAATCACCAGTCATTGGAATTTTGTACAAGATAAGAAGCTATTTACCTTTGAAATATCTAAAATTAATTTATTTTTCACTAATTTATTCGAAATTACAATATTTAATCAGCATATGGGGTACTGCGTCGAATACCATTCTGAAACCACTGAAGTCTTTACAGAATAAAGCAATTAAGTGCATTTTTCATTTACCTTATTTGGAACCAACAAGGAATATTTATAAACCAAATCGTCTCCTCGACATCAATTCTATTTATAAACTGAAAATATGTACTATTTTGCATTCTATTGGGACTAATAAGAAACATTCTATTATGAAATTTTTCAAATCTTACAGTGTACATAACCACAAAACAAGGCAGTTCAATAATTTGTTAACAAAAAATCTCAAGACGGAATTATCCAAAAAATCTATTTTCTATAAAGGTGTTATCATATATAATGGATTACCCACTGGAATAAAATGTTTTTCTCGAATGAACGAATTCAAATTTGCTATGAAGCGTTATTTGTTAGAATAATTTTTATTGAAAAATTATTTTATTTTCGAGTAATAAACAATTCTGATTGAGCTTTTTAATGAATTATTACATAAATATTCCCTATTTATAAACTTTAGTTTCTTGGGAACAAATAACTGTTATTATTATTATGTATGTCAACTTTATTACCCCAAAAAACATTACATGTTTATAGTAGGAAAATATATAAATGAATGAAAAAAGGTAGTGTGAATAATAAATACAACGAATTTTCAATATTTTGATCTTGAGGAACGGAACACATGCTCTGGACTGGATGCGAATCGGTTAAACATTGACAGGTGACAAGATGTTGTCAACCATCTCTACGTTCTGTGTGTCCTGTTTTCCCTGCAGTTCTGTGCAGAATTCAGAGCTTGGTGGAGAGTGTTTTAGTAAAAGTGTTGGATGTCCAAGTTAGCTAAGAAGTCTTAAGTGTTTGTAAGCAATTTATAAGCGAGAGCAGTAGTTGTATTTTATGGTGGCGTTAATAAAAGTAGTTTAGTGTTGTTCGGAGATTATTCAGTAAACGAACCCAAGAAATATCACAACAATATCATCACAAGAATAACACAAAACTCTTACCCATTCCTGGACCGGCTGTCAGCATGAGCTGAGGTTCGGGTATCATCATGGGTTTGTTCGTTTCTTCGGCGGCTTCGCTTTGTCTTTCCGCGTCGGACTTTTCTAACTTCTCTACTTTGGTCGTCAGCTCTCTCGTAACTTGGATCAGATACGGCATGGCGAAGTCCATGATGTTGTGTTTCCACGCCAGTTCGAGGATGACGTCGGGCCTCAGTAGATCGTAGCACTGCAAAAATTCGGACTCTCAAGACCACGTCAAAAATACAGGGGTCACGATTCGAAACGAAACAGAAGAAACTCTGAATCCACGTTCGTTTAAAAAAAATCGGTCGTTCACGTGACCACATTGGTCAAGGGGGAGGTTTTTTGATTCCTGCAACTTCATTTCTCTAGGAAGGGTGGGACCGACCCTAATTATTTCAAATGGAAACATGGGTCGAGTAATACCTTTTTCAGAAGGGCATTCAATTCCCTTTCAAATGACATGTCATTCGTGAAATATATTCCCCGAGATAATTATCTAACTGTGTAATAGTTTTTATTTACAACCATAATATATGTAATGCTGTCATTACTAACGTCATTGAAGGTTGGGAAATGACACATTACACACCTCTACTTCCCACCCTCACATCCCGCCATAGGCGGATTTACGGGGGTGCAGCGCACCCCAACTTTTTCACTCTCGGGATTTTTTTTATGTTACCATACAAATTCAACTACAGCGCTACATGTGAAAGGACATTTTCTGCCATGCTTCGAATCAGCAACTGGCTTCGTTTGACCATGAATCAAGAAAGGTTGTCACACCTAATGGTGCTATCTTCTGAAAATGATATTGTGAAAAACTTAAACTACGAGAATCTGGCTGACACATACCTTTCCAAAGATGGACGACGAAAGTGAAGAAATGTATTGTTTATTTTGAACAAAGAGCCACTAGTACTGAAATAGAATTTTTGTATCGACAAATTTACTTGTCCGATTATTGAATTATTGAAAATGTTTAGTTCAAAAAAGAATTTTGATATTTAATTGGATATTAAATCATTTTAAAACTGCGATATTGATTTTTTTTATAAAACATTATGTTTTTATTCTCTTTAGTTGGAAGAATGACATTTGATCTAAAGCTATGTTTCACATAAGCATCAGCTGCCGTTATTTCAGACGTTGATACAAAAATGAGCCCGGTACCCCGGTACCCCCCGGTATTTGCACCCCCAGAGTTTCTCACCAAAATCCTCCTATGCATCCCGCCCTCACTTCATCTATTCTAGACCTTATCTGTCATCTATTGACTTCATCTAACGTCAATAAATGACAGATAAAGTCTAGAATAGTAGAAATGAGGGCGGGTAGTAGAGGTGTGTAATGTGACACTTCCCAACTATTAATGACGTTAGTAATGACAGAATTACATATATGGTTGTAAATAAAATCAATTTCTGGACTATTTACGAACAAACATGACCAATTTCCTGTAGCAATCCGCAATTCTTTGCCTGTTCATAGAGCGGACTTTGTAACATCTCAGCTTACTTTTTTTCTCAAAGACCCTAATGCCACTGTGGTTGATAACATGATCATCAACCCCCTAAAATATTCGACGGTCAACGTTTTTTTTCTCAATAATAAAAGTATTCATAAATATAATTCATAAGTCAAAGTGACGTATCGAAATATTCATGAAATAAGATAACACACAGAGTTGACAAAGCTTCAGCTTACTGCTTATTCCTTATTTTAGCTCATCTATTTTATAAACGCTCCGCCTTAAAAATGTATGAGTATATCCATTTTTTGGTAATACTTCGGTTGCTACGAGCACATTTTTTTGGATTTTTTTTGTGGAACTCACGTAATTCGATCTCCTCTACAAAAAATCCAAATGAAATTTTCGGCGGTCTCGTATTCGGAGATACAGGTCCATTTTGTTGTAAAACTTCACAATTTTTCGCATCAAATTTCTGTTGAGCACAAAAAATTCGTCCTTCTTCTGATCCAACACCACACACTCTTATTTACTCGTTTTCAACATCGAAAGTGATGTATTCGCAGTGTTGCCGCTCTCATTGTTATTGTTGAGAACTGAATGTATTCCCCGAACCCAACCAGACCAGGAAAGGGGAGAGAAAAAAAATAATAAAAAAAAAATAAAAAATAAAAAAATAAAAAAAAAAAAAAAAAAAAAAAAAAGAAAAAAATTTAATAAATAAATAAAAATAAAAACATAAAAAAACAATTTTAAGTTTTTTAAAGATTAAAATAATGATGATTAAAATTTTAATATTAATTTTAACAATAATAAAAATATCGATAACAATATATAAAGGAATAATATTGTCTTTTTTTTAATTAATATTAATTAAGTTAAAAGAGAGGGGATTTTTGTTTTTGTATTTATGATAATTTTGTTTTTATTTTTATTTATTTTAATATTTTCTATATTTTTTTTAAATTTTTTTTTAAATTTATATTTTTCTTTTTTTATTTTTTTTTTTTTTATGAAAGTTATGGTGTTTTTATATATTTATAAAGAAGGAGATTACGACGGTTTTTTAAAAATAACTTTTATTGCTTTATTTATCAACCGATAAATGATCTCTCATTGGTTTTTACTTCAAGATGACCATACAGATATTAAATATATAATATGTGAGACAATAAGGGGAGTATAAATGAGAATAAGAATTGGAATATTAAGAAAATTAATTCTTCTTATTGCTCCAATCAAAGGAATAATTGTTCTCTTAATTTTATTCACATGGCAATCAAAATTCAAATTTTTATCAATCATTAGGCCAAAATATTTGTGTTCTTCAACTTGTTTTAAAATCTTATTCTTCATTTTTATCTTTATTTTCATTTTCTCCATATTTTTTTGTTTGAAAATCATGTATACAGTTTTTTCTGTATTAATAGTCAGATGCATTTCATCCATCCATTTTTCATACAATTGAATATCTTTTTCAATAATATGTTCTAATAGTTTTGTATTCTTGATGGAATAATAAATCACAGTATCATCTGCAAAAGAAAAAAGTTTGCCTATCAATTTTAATTTGGTTATTAATGTTGACTTTTGGAGAAAGTTGGATTTTTTGAAAAAATAACGGTTTTTCCTGCTCAAAAATGTTGAAAACGAGTGAATAAGAGAGTGAATGGTGTTTGATCATAAGGACGAATTTTGTGTATTCAAACAACAGAAATTTGATGTGAAAAATTGTGAAGTTTGTACTGAACCTGATGGGGATTCAAAATAGAGTGCGTATGGGTTGGCTGGTTAAAACAAATCCAAGAGGTGGCGTTGAAAAACTCTCGTATATTTGATTTCTCTTATACTTTGATTGCTATGGTTTGGCGCTACAAAAAATGTGGGAAATGTTAATATCAAAATTTGAATGAGATGTAGTTTATAATACAGCAATTTGTACATACACAGAAGTCAAACAATTAATTATGAATCAATATAAAACATGTTAACATCTGACCTGATAGTCAAGAGCAAAAAATTGCATGCATAAAAGCAAAAAATGTGAAATGAAAACGTTCAAATTCATATATTCAATGCTACTTCCTACCAAAAATGACCTGCATCGAGTTGTTGACTGATAACAACCAGTTTGACCCTTTTGCAGAATGGCTCAAGTTTTATAATGCAATTATTATAACAATCTAATTTTTATTGGTGTATTTCTATTCAAAGCTCATCGAAAAAGGCCGTAAATCGGCGATATCGACAGCGAGTCAAAAAAAAGTTAAAATTTTTTTTGTGTGAGGATTTAAACTCTTTTAACCTACAACGCTCGAAACGAATGCAGATTATAATTCTTACTAAAAAATTGTTAGGCAACCCACAATTACTGAAAGTTTGTTACTGGCTACATATAATATAATGAGTAAAAATCAATTTCTGCTTTTCGCCATCTCATCAAAAGACAAACACAATTTTATATTTGTCCTTCAACGCCAAAAAATCTATAATTTTAATATTATAAAACATAAAACGTCAAAATTGGGTTCATGTAAATAACAAACGGTTGAAATTTGTACATACAAACAAAGAAGTGTTGTTGGACATTTTCAACATAAAAAGAAAATAGAAATATTTTATTCAAGGAATCGAAACCTGCTAGGGTGAGGATTCGTTCCTGTACATTTTTACAACGAAATGGACTTGTATCTCCGAAAATATACAAGACAGCCGAAAATTTCATTTGGGTTTTCATTGAAGAAACCGAATTACGTAAGTTCCACAAAAAAATGCTCATAGCGACCGAAGTATTACCCAACTTTTTTATTTTGTTTCTCTATTTATTCCACTTTTTTATAAACCCACCTTTAGATACAAGTCAACTTTCAAGGAAAAAAAAGAGAAACCCACCTGATACAAGCACGCCGAAAAACAATCGTACGCCTTCCTCTCCAAGAACCAGGCGAGCAGCTCCTCGGCCAACTCCTGGTTCCTCGACTCGGCCGTGTACTCCATCGCGTCCCTGAACAGCCTGTCCTTCTTGCACAGCTCGACGCTCTGCTTCCACCTGTTGTTGCCCTTGTAGAGGTAGGCGGCGATGCGTCGGAACTCGGTCAGCTCGTGCTTCTCGAGCTTCTGCGCGAGACCGATGTTGTCGAAATTGTCGAAGGCGTCGATGGACGTGCGCAGGCCCTGTGGAGGACGCGATACGACGGTGAATTTCGGCAAGGCGAGATATGATAATAATTCAATTCAATTTTATTATCCTAAGAAACATTACATGTTTATGAATAGGGACTAAAACACACAAATGAAATTTTCAAAAGTATAAAGGAAAAAAAAATCCATGCATTTAACGAAATTAAATATTTGTGAGCAGTCAAAATGAAATGGCTTTCAAAACTGATGAATACCAGTGAAGGTAAAAAAAAAACATATAAGTAACTGTTGACTACATGCAAAATATATTGTACATTAGCTGGTTAAAAATTGTTTGTATTTTTGCTTAAATTTCATTGTTGAGCGAAATGCTTTAATTGTTTCTGGAATTGAGTTATATATTATGATGCCATCATGGTTAATTGACTTTTTTCCAAAATATTTTTGTTTTTTTTTTATAGTAATTTTGTTTGTCTTGTGGAGTAATTATGGATATCAGCAATTTGAGTGAAAATAATACCTGACTTTTTACTATTATTTTTAATAGAAAGGATGAAACAGCTAATTTTGAGTTTATGGAGAGAATCTAAGTCCAATAAATTGGGCGGTTTGTATAAATTTATTGTTGATTCTAATAATTATAATGTTTATTTCCCAAGACACTTACAAAGTTTATAGAAGGGAAAAAATGAACTCTAAGATCATACATCGAAAGGAAAAAAGCCCATGAAATCAGACTCTTTCAAATCAAAATATACCTACTTTATCGCCTGAAGATTTGCATCTTATTCACAAAGTCCAAGAAATACAAATGTAGATGAAAGTATCAAAATTGTATATATAAAATATCATAATGTCAAAAAACAGTCATAAATAATAAATTGTTAAATTATTCTTGAGAAGATTCGCTAAAATATTCCTCCAAACTATAATAGGGTCTTTCAAAAAGTAGGTGTTTTACCGCCTTTTTGAAATGAAAATTTCTCAGATTTGCAGATTTTATTTCTAATGGTAAATGATTAAACAATTCACCACCATTATAGTAGTGCCCTCTTACGTAATATCAACACAGAAGAGAGAAGGGATGAGTTGCATGCTCCCCAAAACGGTATTCCATATCGTAGCTGAGATTCAATAAGAGCATGGTAAACGGTTTTTGCGATACGGAAACCCTACTCATTGGAAACCACTCTTACTGCATAACACCCGGTGGAAATCTCACTATTGAGTTGCTTAAGGTGTTCATCAAATTTCAGCCTATTATCAATGAATACACCGAGAAATTTTGTTTAATTTATTTTGCAATGCAGAGTCTATTGGAAATATTTGAATGATATTATATTCGTTTTCAATGCATTTGAAGATGATAAATTGGCATCGCACCAGCTTTTCACCTTCTCCAAGTCGGATGATATTATCCGCGAAGAAAGTGAAACTATCAGATATGTCGACCATTTATTCATTCATTATTAAATGTTTTTTCAAATTGAGTATGAAACGGAGTTTTCACATTTCTTTATTTTATATATATATATATGTATATATATATATATATATATATATATATATATATATATATATATATATATATATATATATATATATATATATTTATTTATTCCAAGAAACATAAATGTTTATAACAGAAACATACTAAAATAAATAATGCAATACAACATAAAAAGAAAACGGATAGATCAGTTCAAATAGTTATAAAGATTAATCAATACTGGCAAAAGAAATGTTTTCTAGAAGCTTCAGAGTAATAGAAAATGAAAAACAGGCACAAACATCAAATATCATTTTTTTTTAGTTAAGAAAAAATCTTTAAGGTATCTTTTGAATTTAACAGTATCTTTAACTTTTTTCAAATAAGGAGGTAAATTGATGTAAATTTTAACACCATTATGAAGAAGGAATTTCTTTGCAAATTCTGTTTTGACTTTGATCAAAATGATCTCATTAGTTTGTAGAGTAGCATAGTTATGAATATCAGAATTTAACTGTAAATTTCAGAATAGAGTGTTTGATATTTTTGAAGGCAAAATGAACAAATAAGCATATTTTCATCCTGAATATTTGATCCAAATTCAATAACTTCCTTGGCTTGTATAAATTCACAGTAGGCTCCGAGACATCTAATTTGAAAATACATTTTACTATTTTATTTTGTAAGGTTTTCAAGGGCCTCAATATTGATTTGTTTGCTATTCCCCAAGCTGAAATTAAATATTGCAGTTTTGAATGTATCAATCCGAAATAAATCTGTTTCAAATGTTTCACTGCAAAATAGTTAATTATTAGATAACTCATTATACAAAATGATTCCTGTGCGATAAATTGACTGTCGTCCTATGTCAAATTTGAATTTCATCGTTGATAAAGTTTTGGAATATCTAGTTGAATGATTGTGCTGATCACTATTAATTTTGACAAGATTCGAATGTTTTAGTTTTTTAAACCAGTAGAGGAACTTCCAATAATTCCATTTTATAATTAAATGGGATTTCTCACAAATATACATAAACGATGACTTTTTAAAGTTCAATGTCATTTTGTGACTATTCAGCCATGATTATTATTGTCTGAAGATCCATTGACATGTTAATTTTTATATCTTGTTTATTATTTTCATCATATATTATAGACATATCGTTTGCAAACATTTTGATTTTTCCTTTCCAAGAATATATCCTTGAGGAACACCACATATAAAAGTTCCTTTTCCCATATAGACAAATTGCTTTCTTCTTAATAGATAATTCTAAAACCAGGTATGAACTATCCCCTTATCCCTATTTGATACATTATACTTAGAAGAATTTTTAATCAACTGTATCAAAGGCTATTCGAAGATCTAGTAATAGAAAACCACATTGTTTATTTGAATCTAGGTCGGGTTGAAAATGCGCTATGGACGCGATAGAACGGTGAATTTTGGCAAGGCAAGATATGGAAAATGCGCTGTATCATTGTTCGATTGTTAGAAATAGTATCATTTATTTCGAAAGAAAAACATGGGTTACCGAGGCCGTAGGGCGAGCCAAACTATTTCTCGACCGACAAATGTAAATTTTGTCGAGATATCTTTACTATTCCATCCACAATCATTCTAGAAAGTATTCATAGTGAACGAGAATAAAACATTTGCAAAACTATAAAGTATCTTATAAACGGCTATGGGAAAGCCATTGTCTCCATTCATAATCTACCAGTTCACAGGTAGATTCGAAGTAGATGCTAGGAAAGAACTCGGTTTCTTCCCAATGATAACAGACATTGAGAATCTTCCGTCAGCACTAAACAGCAGATGTAGAGGTATAAAATTCCCTTACGAAGTAGAAAAAGTACTTGAACTTTTTTTGGCCTTGATATTTCAACCCTTTCAGGAAGGAAGCCTTTTAATGATTCACTGCATATTATGAATAATTTCTTTTTTAATAAAATTATCTCATTCACACAAGTGCCTTCCAAGTGAGCTTAGGTATCAACGGTCGTCCAAAAATGTTGAAATCAGTGCTTTTGATGATTTTAAATGAGAATGGTGGAAAAAATTGACACCTAGTACTATCGAGAAAGTAAACATGGAAGAAAAAAAGACAGTGTATCCAGATCATTTGGTAACAAAGTAATTTTAATAAGATTAAATCTTCCGTCGAAACCTCAGCTTGTTGAGAAATATCAAAATACAAACCTGGAAGTCTTCTTCTTCGATAAGAAGCGAATTGAGAGCTTCATTGATCGCCTTGTTATTCAAATTTTGCACGGAGCGAAGGTACGACTTGACGAGCTGCAAATGCCCGGTCTTCGTGAAGAAAGAAACAGCCCTAAAAAAAACATCGGTGTAAAAATTTACTGCAAGTGAGCGTCCCCCAAGGATCCATTCTCGGGCCCTCAGTATCCCTGATCAACAAAAACAAAGTTGTCTTTACCTCGTGTGATCCATCCTGGGAGCGAGAACCAACAGCAAATCGTTCAACAGCAGTGGCTTGTAGTCCAGATAGAACTGGATCGCTTTGTAGTAGAGTTCGATGTTGGCCACCTTGGTGATGATGTCCTTGAAGTGACCCTCGCGCCACGCCTCCGTCGGGTGAGCCATCATGGCCAGCACGGCGTTGTCGTACTCTTCGTATTTGTCGTACAAAAACACCAGCTCCGCCCACAAATGCGCCTGACGAAAATAATAATAACATCATTCACCACAAAAAACATTCACATCCGGTTATGCATTGAACTTCGCAATACAAGATTGTTAATAATAATAATAATTACTTTGATGATCCCAAGAAACATACATGTATTATCTCAGAATTTCATCAATATTACAACAAAAAGAGATTATTTTACTTATTAGGTCTTGAATCAGAAAGCCTGTCACAGTACTATAGCGTTTACAATGACACAACTGAAACTCTACTAACAGAACAGATACTGTATTTTCGCGATGTTTTAATAGATATATTATACAGGTAACCATTATTTATTACCCAAGTCAGTATCGATAGACTCACCTGTTCTGCAGCTCTGAGAACTTTCGGAATGTTAACCCTGGACCAGAACAATTCCAAATGTTCCCTCATCTTAGCGGGCTTATATTTCGAATACAAAATCGCCAACTCGGTAAACATCCCCATATGAGCCCTTTCCAACCCCAAGGCAGCCTCCAACAGTCCAATGAGCTCCTCGAAGTATCCTGAAAAAAAAATTGGTTGCAAACATAAAAAACTTGAGAATTCAAGAAAAATATCCCAGGAAGGATTCAAACCCAAAATCTTCCATTAACTAGATGGATGCTCTAACCATTGAGCTACCGAAGATACCGAGTTCTCCACCGCATATTCGGAAGTCATTTCTATCAAATTCCATTGTTGGTGTATTGTTTATTTGAATCCCGTCTGGACATTTTTCTTGGATTCGAAATTGTCTGAATGTCGCAAATATTTCATTAAAATTATTATTGTTGTCGATTGGCCAGACCTCTGCAAACAATCAGCAACTATGGAGTTTGGATCTTGGTTACTTAGGAAGGAAACTTGTTTACTATACACAAGATGGCAATCAATTCAGCCACAGAAGTGAAATATTTTATGAATATCGTGGATCATTCATATTTTTATGATTATTTCCAGGCTCATAATTTCATTTTCCATATGAAGTTCTCTTGTCAACACTGCTTTGAAGTTCATCATCTTCCTGTCAACGTTTCATCACAGAATAATTAAACTACTATACAGAAGCGAATCCAATGACATATTCTGTGAAAGCCAAGCCTTAGCAAAGTGTACCAATGAGAGAGTACTAAAATATTCTATTGCCTTCGCTTCAGTGTGTTAGATGAAGACAACTAATTAATTTGATGCATGTCACTTCAATTTTCTCGGTGTAGTTTCGTATTGTTGGTATATATTGTCAGATTTCTCAGTGTCGATGAAAGTGCCAAAGCTCGATCAAAGTCAAATATTTTCAAGACTAGGTTACCGATTTGCTTCTGTATGGTAGTTCAATTATTCTGTGGTTTCAGTCAAACCATCGTGTCAAACTGACAAATAGATATCTGCACCTATTTGACCTTTCAGAAAAGATAACTTTGTCTTACAATGTCAAGTAAACGGAAATGTCGACATTATAGGGTAGATGGCGAATACTGTCAAACGTAAGAACAATTATAATTTAATAATAGAGCAAGAGCCCGCGATCGCTAGACCTTCGTTATTTTATAAAAGCTGAAAGTTTCTCTGTACATCTCCCAACTCAGGTGGATGATGGTTACTTGGTCAGACACCAGATAGCAAATGTGTATAGAATAGCACCTCACATTCGTCAAAGTATTAAGCTGTTTTTTTATATTTTCTTCAGAATATTTGAAATCACATCATCCACTGCCAGACACTTACCACGGTTTCAACCCCCTGCCAGACACTCCTGAAATTGATTAAATTATAATTATACTTACGTTTAACAGTATTTGAAGGTTTTTTTTGACGCCATATAGCTCATACTGTCGATATTTCCGTTTATTTGACTATTTAAGACAAATTTATCTTCTTTGAAGGGTAAAGTAGGTGCAGATATCTATTTGTCAGTTTGGTCCAATGATTTGATTGAAATATTGACAGAAAGCTGATGCGAAGCTTCAAAGCATTGTTGAAAATAGAAGTTTATACGGAAAATATCAGTTCAACCCAGAAAAATATGAGAAAAATGAAAAGTTTAAAGTAATCCCATATGAACCTCAATACACTAGAGGACTTTAACAGATATTCGATAAAGTGGATATGAAAGTTGTATATAAAGCTTCTTACAAATTACAACAGCCTCTTGGTAACCCAACAGATAAATGAAAAAAACGCATAGGAATCGGGAATTTACGAAATCAGATGTCAATATTGCAACAACAAATACATCGGCCAGAGTCGACGAGCTATTGAAAACCGTTTCAAGGAACATTTTGCACACATGAAATACGTAGAAAAAAACAGTATCGCCCAACACGCTCTAGACAATGACCACAAAATTGGTGAAAGCATTCTTAAACTGATCAAGCATGTGCATGACACAAGACTACTTGATGCATGTGGGAGTCTAGAAATAGCAAAACGTATAAACAGCATGAATGGTGACAAGGGACCCATCCCTTTCAGCCCGCTTTTCAATTCATTGTTGGGAAAGTAATCAGAATAATCAATAATAACAGATGATGGACCAACAAACTTTGTAGGTAGCCGAGGTTTTTCCTGTTTTGAACCGTGAAACTCTTCTAGAGCAAGAACTGCAACATCTTCAAGTGACCTTGAGGTCAAATGGATACAGTGTATCTGAGATCAACAGGGCCATGAAACTGAAGAGTTCCACGGTTCAAAACAGGGAGGACTCTCAGATAGTTGCAAATGCATACCTGCCATATATCCCGAGGGTCACTGACAGAATTGGGAAACTCTTGGGGAAATATACCATAAAAACGGTTTTCAAACCGACCAAGAAGATCCAACAAAGCCTCAGGTCGGCTAAAGACAAAAGAGATCCACTGTCAGCAGCAGGACACCGTGCACCTGTGGGAAGGTATACATCGGTAACACAAAAAGATCCATGGGAACAAGGCTCAAAGAGCATGAGAGGAACTGCAGGCTAGGGCAAACTGACGAATCGGCGGTGGCGGAACACGCACTGAGTGAGGGTGAACCACAGGATTCTGTTTGAAAATGCTAAACTGATTGCCCCCAATCAGGGTTACCATAGCCGACTGGTACGGGAGGCGATAGAGATCCACAAACACACGGACAATTTCAACAGAAAAGAAGAAGCGTTGAATCTCAACAGAATTTGGGATCCCATTCTGAGAACATTAAGAATAACCAATAAAATCACGGCAGGTAGTCCGGCAATTGATACTGATGATTATTCTCCAAATCCGACAGAAGTAATTAACACTCCAGACTACCTGCATCAATATAAATACGCCTTACGAAGTCGAAATGTTTAGTCATCGGAATAATATTCAAGATGAAGTCTCTGAAGAAGCTAGCCACTCGCGCTAGCGAAACGTCAGGAAGAAATTCCAAAGAACGACGGCCTTCAAACCCAAAGAAAAGTAGTAATACTTTGCAGGTAGTAACTGCACTAGCTCATTATAGAGAAATTAATTAGAATAATTAGCAGTAACAAAGTCCATATCGGACCGGAAATCTTTAGGTATATGAACAACTAACCCTAGCTTCAGATTTAGTATAAATTTACTTCCGAAGATGCTAACCTTGTGAGCGAAAAGCGCGTCGAGTGAAAAAATATCAGATTGGTGCTAGGGTAATTGATCTCTAGAAAAAGTTTCAAAATAACGAAGGTCCGACCCTTCTGCGGGGTAGCGAAAGCAAGTATAAAGACAACCATAAACTCATAAATGCAAAACGAATTGAAAGATTGGTGGAATAAGCTCCCTGGAATGAGGCAGGCGAAAGAGTTCATAAAAGAACCAGCGCCCAGATTTACGGAAGACCTGCTAAACCACAACCGTGAGGTTGTAAGGGTAGTGGTGGGTCTACTAACGGGGCATAGCCGGCTCAGAAAACATATGAGCAATATTGGTCTGACAGAAGAAACCCAATGCAGGTTCTGTCAAGAAGAGGAAGAAACCGCACTGCATGTGCTCTGTGAATGCGAAGCGATAGCAAGGCTGAGACACGCATGGGAGGAGAAACCAGAGGCTGCTAGCTATACGAAGGGGTCAGTGTCAAGGCTATCGAGTCTCATCAAAGAGAACAAGCTAGACGACGAGCTCTAACAGCCAAGGAGCATCACAATAGATCTGAAAAGGTCGCAGTGAATCAGGCCATAGGCCAGCTCCCCGATAATCTAATCTAACGAAGGTCCAGCGGTGCAGACAAATTCCCGACGACCCCGCAAACGTACTTCCAGGGTTGGGCTGATTTAAATCGCTTGATTTTTAAAATTAATATCATGATTTAAATCAATTTTTGTTTTGTTATTCAGAACCAGATAACAACAAAATATAACAGTTTTTTCGAAGATCAAAAGGAGTATCTGCTTTTAGCAAAAACAACAAAAAAGAAGTACATAATTCCAAATTCTTATTCTATTCATTTTCGTTATACAATTTAAACAAAAACACGAGTTTTCCTCCTTTTTATGTGCCTAATCTGTTTCTAATATCCGAGTGTACAACGTGAAATTGTTGGCCAACGTCAATTTATAGGTTGAGAAGAAAAAGAAGCCTCGACAGGAATATTTTTGCAAAAAGCACAACAAACGCGTTCGTGTTCGTGCCTCACTCGGCACTGTATAGCGAGTGAACGGGACAGAAGGAAAACAAGCCTCGACAGGAATATTCTTGCAAAAAGCACAACAAACGCGTTCGCGCCTCACTCGGCACTGTATAGCGAGTGTATAGGACAGAAGGAAAACAAATCGCGACAAGAATTTTCTTGCAAGAAGCGCGACAAATGCGTTGTCACAAGTTTTTGAGCCGCAAATTGTATTAAAATTTTTAGACTTAAGTATACATTAAAATAATCAAAAATAATTTCAAAGAATCAAAATGTTCAAATTTTATATTCAAATTTAAAAAATCAAATAAATCGTGATTTTTTTTTTAATCAGTGATTTTTTATTTTTTTAATAAAAATCAGATTCTGCCCCACCCTGCGTTCTTCTCACCTCTATCCTGATAATAGTTGATGAGATCCTGCAGCTCGTCGGCGTGCACGACGATGTGCATGCCGCACATCTGCGCGAGCCTGAACTCTTCGGCGTCGACGCACGCGAAGCACACCTCCTTCCAGGTGCGCGTGCTGTTCGCCTTGCGCGCGCTGTCGACCGCGCCCTGGAACTCCTTCAGGTGCACTAGCGTGATGGCGAGCCGTGCGAAGTTCGAAACGTTGTTGTAGAGCAGCTTCGCAGCGTCGTACATCTTGTCGTCGAAGCATCTACGGGGAAAATGATACTTCATTAATCCCATTAACCTCGAAATGTTTATGCGGAGAATTTTTTTTTATTATATATATAACGTTTATTGCTCCCAAGAAATAACACTTATTTATAATAGGGAACATCTTGATTTCAAGCAGTTAAATTCAGTGCTTCATTAAAAAAAAACTTAAAAATGTTATAGTTATGGGTGAGATATAATAAAATGACAAAGGAAAGAGTGAATGAAGTTCAAGATAATAAGTATTTTTTTAAGTTTTTCTTAAATGAATTAGTATTTTTTGTATTTTTCAATGTTTTCGGCAAGTTGTTATAAAAGATGACGCCTTCATACATAATAGATTTTTTACAATAATTTGTTCTAAATTTAGCCAGAGAAAATTCATTTGCTTTTCTTGTTGAATAGTCATGGGCATTTATGGTAAATTTCAAATTTGAATTTGTCACGTTATTTTTGATCAAATGAATAAATACTAAAAGTTTGTATTTGAAAAGAGAAAGAATATCTAATAATCCTCTAGGTTTATAAAGATTAATTGTTGGTTCTTGCTGCTCTAAATTGAATATACACCTTATAATTTTGTTTTGAAGAGTTTGAAGTGGCTTGATATTTGTTTTATTTGCTGTTCCCCAAATTGAGATGAGGTATTGTTACATATCAACTATATAAAACTATAATTGAAATTTTGGGATTATATATAGATGAAAAATTATCATGGGAAATAGGCCAGAAGATATAGACAGTCATTTCACAATAATTCCAAAAGTTTTCAAACTTTACCGGTATGTTAATGCGTGAATGAAAACAAACTATAAAATTTTGTATAAGCCTGCGATGAACGGAACATTGTTTAAATGACAGAAAATTGCAAAAGTTCTGCAAACTAGGAATACCGCTAGTAATACTGTTTTACAACATGCATTAAGTTTGCAAACTTGTTACAGTTACGGAACCTTGTGTTTGTATCATTTTTTGGAGTTTTCCATTGCAATTTGTTTGAAAAAATTACAAAAGTTCTGCAAAATTCATAAGTGAATGCAAAAAATGTTCAACATAGTTACTTAATTTGCAACCATTTCTGAAAAACGGAATATGCATTTTTTGAACTTGTTCCCTCAACGCCGCCATGTAACACTAGTATTGAGATAATTACAAAAGTTTTTATACGTGGTTGCAAATGAAGATGAAATCGGTCTCAGTGGATATAAAACTTTGCAACCTCGAACTCGAAACAGAATCTTAATTATTCAAGAAATACTAATCGCATTTTTACAAACCCATAAAGGGACTTACATCACAGTTATCCAGCTAAATACTTGATTATCATTCAAATTATGTCTATTACATATTGTACTGGTTTATTGGATCTGAACTCCTCTGTTAGTAGGTACCGGTGTTTATATTGTTTAGTTGTGTGTGGTATACTTTATTAACTACTAGTTCTCAACACTTCACTAGTTCGCAGAACTTTTGCGTTTTTGAAAGAGTACAAATACAAAAATATCTTTCGTTTGTTTTTACCCTTATTTCCTTGTTACAGGAGGAATTCTCCATTTTCAACTTTTATCTGAAACTTTTGTAAAAATTTCGATACTTGTTTCAATCAAAACGAACAATTTATTGCGCAAATATATTTTGTTTGACGCAAGAGGTTGCAAAATGAAGTACTTCCCAAAAAATAGAATTTGGTAATTTTTCCAAGTTTTGCAGAACTTTTGAAATTTTTTTCGAGAAATTTCGTTCTTTTTGAATGGTTGCAAATTTATCAGAAGATGTAAACAGCTATTTCTCCACACTCAACAAATTTGCAGAACTTTTGTTTTTTTGGTAGAGAACAAATACCATAATATTGCAGACGTGGTTGCAAATCAATGAAAACGTTGTATCTGACGACTGCTTCATTTGCAACCCATATTTAAAACTTTTGTAAAAATTTCGAAACTTTTTTGATGGCATTAAACAACTTGTTGCAAAAATATATTTTCCGTTTAACGCAAGAGGTTGCAAATTGAAGTACTTCTCAATAACATTATTTCGGTTATTGATGCAAGTTTGCAGAACGTTTGGATTTTTTTTGGAAAAATTAGGATTATTACCAATATTTTTTTTTGATAAAACGAAACGTTCTGTTTTGTTTGAATGGCTGCGAATTTACCAGAAGATGTAAACTGCTATTTCGCAATACTTCGAAAGTTTGCAGAACTTTTCCAAATATTTCTGTACAAATAATGCGAATATTCACAAAATCCTGATTATCAAAATGTTCCGTTCAGAAAAAAGGGATGCAAATTCAGATTCAATATCATTTGAACGTACTTTTCATTCTACTGAAGTTTCAAAACTTTTGTAATTATTGTTAAATTTTGGAAAAATCATGTCTATATCTACTCAAATCAAAAATATCAGTATGGTGTTAGGGTACTTGATCTCCAGGAAAAGTTTCAACTTTTACAGCAAAAATTCCAATAGCATTGTTTACTCATCGTTTACTCACTATATGATGATACACCGCTTACCTGTCACCGATCTTCTGTATGTCGGCGTGATTCGGACCGCTGATGAACTCCTCCAAATCGGCCAGACGACCAGTTTTTGCGTACGAATAAATCAACTCCGATTCGATGTAACTCTCTCTCGCCTTCTTACGCGCCATCTGCAGGTACCGCACCAAATCCTCCCAGCTGTCGTTCTGCGAGGCCGTTTCGACGACGGCCATGTAGGCGGACGGGTCGTCCGCCTTGATGTACGAGTCGATCGCCTCTTTCACCATGCCCTGATTGAGCTGCGCCTTCGCCAATTGGCTCCATACGGCCGGTTCGTTGCAGCGTTCTGGAAGCCGAAAAGGTATCGGTCAATTCAAGTTTTCGGCGCCCAACGTCGGACAAAAAAGAATAGAAATACCAATATGCAATTCAACCAATCGATCTCAAGACAGTGTTTTGTAATTTGAGGCAGCTAAGCAAGTTATAGTTATTTGGCGCCCAACGTGGGACCAAAAATTTGAAACTTCGAATTCCAAAATTTTGAGGAATCAACCATAAATAATATTAAATATAATCTAGACTGTAATCAGTAGTTTGTATTGTTGTTGCTCTCACAACTCCCACAGTGCTAATCAATGGAGGCGTTCAGACACGAAATGCTGAAGTAAAAGTATCATGTATGAATGCTCCCATTGATAAACATTGTGACAACTTTTTTGAAGTGAAAATTAAATTTAAAAATTCAGTCTATAATCCAGGCATTAGTTTGTGTCTCTGGATTTAAAAAAAAAAAAACGGTTGAACAGATAAATGAAACTGATGTTGCCCTAAACTATCAATCGCTAACGCACCCTAGGAGACGCCTTTCCGTGAGAAATTCGGAAACATAGTGTCAACAAGTACCGAAAGCGTTGATGGAGGTTATTTCATTCCGGAGAGTGAAAATACTAAAATGCTGACTTCTAATGAAGATGGCAATTGACTTTTTGACGTCAAGCGAAATGCAATGCGATTCTGAATACTGTGAAGTATAAAATTTGAATTTATTTCGACAAAACAGGCTTATGAGTTATGAGCTGTACTTTATTCTAATGATGGATGAGTAAATCAGAGAAAATCAGAGCTCAACTCGTCGGTAATACAGATTTCACAAATTTTATTGTGTAGTTTCCTGAAATACATAGAATTTTGTTGTATAGTTGAGCCGCTACAAGAATGTAGCGCAATAATTTTTGGTTTATACAGGGTGATTCAAAAGTAGTTTGACGAACTTCAGGAGGTGATTCCTCACAATATTCTAATATGAATTGTCCAAATGAATAAATGTCCGGAAACGCTTCGTTTCCAAGATACAGGATGTTGAAGTTTTATTTTTATTTTCGGTTTTTTCAAATAACTTTTGAAATACTGAACTTGATTAAACGAAACTTGGTAATAGGAGGTTTTTGAGGTGTCGAATTCGAACCTGATGTTCTTATTGCTCTTACTCGTAGGGGGCGCCACCTACACGTCTTTTTTTTTCAAAGATTCATAACTTTTTTGGGCGTACTTCTAGCACATTTTTCAGTAAAAAAATCGATTCCTCTATCATATCTACGTAAATAAGCTACCCTTGTTACTAGTCGCTGTAAGCAACCGTTTTCTAAATATTTGGACTTGAAAACTTCAAGTCGATTATTTGATAATCGATGCATGTTGAGGTTATTAAGAATATTTTGCTTTTTTTACAAGAATGCTTTGGAAATGAATTTGACGTTTTACTCGTTCGAAGAGGTCATTACTGTTGGATACGTTCCTTTATGACATCTACAAGTAGTATGCTGCTTCCGACATAAACTTGTTCCTGTAATTCCTGTTATTTTGATCACACCATTTTTGATGTCATAAAAATGCTTCAGCTCAAACATATGAGGACCTAAAATGCTGTTTTACTCTATAACTCAGAGCGACAAACATGTTTTAGATATCCCGAAAATTTCTCAATCTAGGTTGAATTGAAAAAATGCAGTTGCTAACTTTCTGCCAATTCTTCATAGAGAATGAATCTCCTGTTACGCAAGATGTGTTTTTCCTTACTAGATGTTGAATAATGAAGACAATTTTCATCACTTCAGTTTGGCGCCCAACGTGGGGAAAACTAATCGGAAATAATTTCAAATCCAATCAAAACGTCACATGTTGGTGAACGCTTTCATACCTATGTTCGAAACTGACCAATCAACGACCGTCCCCTGAAACTTTCCCCTGCTCAACCTACCTGCGAACTCGTAAGCACGATCTAAATTGTTCACTTGTTCGATGAGCACTTGGATGGCGGAAGTGTTTACATCGAATTTCCTGAAAATAGCGAAAGCCTCCTCATACAAATGATTGTTGATAGCGATGTTCGCGATGTCCGGGGCATCGTAGTTGTCGAGACGATTAATGTAGTCCATAACGCGAGTCGCGTCGGCCTTGATAGCTGGAAAAAGAAAAGAAATCAAACGTCAACTTTCACACCGAAAGCGTCGCGAGTACCTGTAAGGATGAGAAGGTTCTGGAGATTCCTGTGCTCGGAAAACACGGAACTGTCGAGTACGATTTTCTCCAGCAATTCGATCAACTCATTCGGCAGATCGGCGGTCATGAAAGCCTTGACGGTAACGGAAATATCTTCCGGGTCTTGCGTTTCGCTGAGAGCGGTCTGGACGACTTGGTCGATCAACTGACGCCTGCAAACAAATTTATTTCGAATTCGCACAACGTTGAACATATACTCCCTACCTGTAAGGGTTGCTCTCTTGTAGTACTTCGGCCCACAGTTCCCCGTCACGCCTGCGCACTAAATAACGAGCTTCCGATTTGAACAACGAGTTCTCGTTACAAACGGCGATGAGTTCTCTGTCGCACTGCCCGCGTTCGTAGGCCACGCAAGCCAAGTGAGGATCACGTTTTTCACAATATCTTCCTACCACACGGGAATCATACCTGTAAACATAAAAAAACATTGACACCATTTCAAATACTATTTATTGCTTATAATAGGAATATTGATGAGAAAGAAGTGAAGCTCGATGGAGATGTAATAAAATATACTAATTCTAATACAGAAAAATCATCAGTCGTTGTTAACGTTTCGAAATCGTTTCATCATCAGCGCTTTATGAACAATTATTTTATCAAGACACTATCTATGTGATTATGTTAAGACCACTTATAAAAAAATTGAATGTAGAAAATATATCATTAATCATTAAAACACAAATTCTCCCTATCCATTGATAATAGTTTTGATGCGAGTTCCTGTCAACTTATAATTTATTGGTCTTTGAAACTCATTTTTGACAGTCATTACATAATCAAATTGTAGATAGTACCTTGAACACAAATCAATCGTTCACAGAGCTCTGATGATGGGCATACTAAATTTCGAAACGTTGGCAGTTTCCAAATAGTTTTTCCAAATCTATCCTCATATCCCCAGCAATTCTTGTGAAATAATCAATTGAATAACAAAACCGCCGGGTTATCTATAACCTACCATTGATTTTCTTTCAGGAATCTCTCGGCGTTATTGTTCGAATCGATGTAGATTTTCGCCAAAGCGTTATGGGTGGCCGGTTCCACGCAACCTTCGTGCACTCTACTCTCCAACCAAGGAAGAAGCAACTTCAACCTGTTCCGCTTTTCCACCTCTTCGACCAGCTCGTCGGTGGAAAACTGCCCTCGCACGACAAGGATCAGGTTTTTAATAATGTCCTCGGAACAGTCGACGTCCAAGAGACCACCGACGACAACCTAAATGAAAAAAATTGTCCATGAATAAAATTTTTTGAAATCCCACACCTGACACCAATTTTCACTTTTACATTTAAATGAATTGAGTTTATTTATTCGTAATTCATTCAATGCTACATGAGAATAAAATGTATATATACCCTTTTCTTAAATATTATTTTTAGGTAATAATGTTACAATTTTTTTTTTCAATTTACAAAGAAACAACAAACAGAAAAATGAAACAAAATATAGAAACAAAGAAAGAATCCATCGAATTTTATTTTCTCATTTGGAGAAAATATTTTTTATTTTGATTTTAAATTCATTGATGTTTCTACAATTTTTTATTTCTTCGGGTATTTTATTGAATTTTGAAAGAGCTTCATGAGTGAACCTTTTCCGTTCAATTACAGAGTTTGCGGAATAAAGGTGGAACAAGTTATGTTGTCTTGTAAGGTGATTATGAATTTCTGAATTTTTTATTAATATAATATTAGATTTCATCATATTATTAATATTAAGATATGATACTTTCAGGGTATCCATTTCAAAATGCTCATCCAAAGAAAATGTGTTTGTAATTGAATAAAGTTGGTGTGTTGGAGTGTCAAATGGTAGACGATATAGTACTTTCAGAGCTTTCCTGTATAGAGCAGAAATTTTATTAAAAATATTTTTAAAACAAGATCCCCATATATATATTAAATATTTGATTCTACTGAGAATATGTGAATATAAAAATATATTTGCTATTTTGGGATTCAATTTGGGACATCTTTTTAGGGCACCAGTGATGGAAGATATTTTTTTTATTAGATTTTCAATATGTATATCCCATTTATATTATTAATAACTTTAATGATCCCAAGAAACATACATGTTTATACAGGGAGTTAAAAAAAGGCAAAAAATACATATATATGAACAAATTAGGAAACAAATGAAATAAAGTATTATGTCAGTTGCATATACATATATAAACGGAATATATAATAAGTATAAAATGGGACCTAAAACCGACCCCTGGGGAACTCCTTTGTTAATATTCAATCTATCAGTTTCCACGTTATTAGTGTAGGTCCTTATAGTTCTTTTCTCAAAATATGATTTCAAAAGGTCATTCACAATACCTCTGATACCAATAGATTCTAAGTTCTTGATAAGTATTGAGTGGTCAACCGTATCGAAGGCCTTTTTGAGGTCCACGAAAACAGCTACCACATAATTACCTTTATCAAGTTTTTCTTGAATAAAGTCGATAACTTTCTAAAACTGAATATGTTCGTCATTTTTATTCTTACCGGTAATCTGCTGGGGTTGACCTTCTGTACATAAATCTCTATGTACTTCTGCAACGAGTTCCTGTACAAGTACAAAACCAAATCGTGCACGAAATCGAAGCGATCGCAGACAATGATGAGAGGCAGCTGGTCGGTCAGTTTGGCTTCCTTCAAGAAGTTCTTGACCCGTTCGGGGCTATAGCAATTCGATTCTCGGCAAATACGTTCGACTTCTTTGATCTGTCCGGTCTTGCAAGCAGCCTGGATGTATTTGAAATGGACTTCCTGGTCTTGGGAGAAATTGACGATCGAACCCAAGAAGTAGAACAACCCTGAAAAAAAATAGTTCAAGAATTTTACCATAGAAAGCACCAGGGTTGGGCTGATTGAAATCAAGTGATTAAAATCACGATTAAAATCGTGATATAAATCGCTTGATTTTAAAAATTAAAATCATGATTTGAATAAATTTTTGTTTTTTATATTCAGAACCAGATAACAACATAATATAAAAGTTTTCTCGAAGAGGAGTATCTGCATTTAGCACTAACAACAAAAAAGAAGTACATAATTCCAAATTCTTAAACTAAACGTAACACTTAAATTTCATAACTGTATATTTTCAGTCTATTCATTTTCGTTATACAATTTAAACAAAAACACGAGTTTTCCTCCTTTTTCTATGCCTAATCTGTTTCTAATATCCAAGTGTGTACAACTAGCGAAATGCGTGAAATTTTTGGGTAACGTCAATTTATAGGTAGAGAAGGAAAACAAGCCTCGACAGGAATATTCTTGCAAAAGGCACAACAAACGCGTTCGTGTTCGTGCCTCACTCGGCACTGTATAGCGAGTGTATATGACAGAAGGAAAACAAATCGGGACAAGAATTTTCTTGCAAGAAGCGCCATAAATGCGTTGTCACAAGTTTTTGAGCCGCAAATTGTATTAAAATTTTCAGAGTTATACATTAAAATAATCAACAATAGTTTCAAAGAATCAAAATGTTCAAATTTTATATTCAAATTTAAAAAATCAAAAAAATCAAATAAATCGTGTTTTTTTTAAATCAATGATTTTTGATTTCTTTATTAAAATCAGATTTTGCCCCACCCTGGAAAGCACTAGTTGCTATGAGGAATTCGGAGTTTATACAACCATCAAATACCCAAGTTATTGTGGTTTTTGAACTGTAAAAAAAAGTAATAATTTCACAACAGATAACTCTAGAAGATTTTTGGCTTTTTGTATGACTAGAAATTAATTTGGAGAATATGTCAATGGAAATGAAATATTGAATTTTCGAGAAATTTTGGATTGACTTCAATTTTGTATAGTAGATTGCAAAATTCATTTTTTGTTGTGTTTAGGTCTTTTTGGTACTTCCAATTAGATAATTGTGATCAAATCCTATGTATTTTGTTGCTTCTCTAGAAAGTATCGGTCTCAGGGTCTTCAAAAAAATGCCAGAAGAGTTAAAAATATCGCTGCCAAGAGTTGTTGACACCTTCGATTAGTTATTCCGAAAAAGAGAGGAATAATAATGTCCCTTCGCTTCCCTTTACGGATGTTAGAAAGCCAAACTGAATACAACTTAGTGAATTAGATTTAAAATCTACAGTCAGATATTCACTTTTAACGTGTTGCAGCAGATTTCAAGTAAAGTATGTATACTGTCAGTGGGATTTATCAGAAGATTAAAAATACAAAGCTCACAAACCATCAAGAGGTTTACAAATACTGCAGTGCTGGTTGGAGGTGTTATGTGTAATAATATTTATAGTATGTAGGAATGTAGTAAGTATTAGCAGTTTATAAATATGGGAAAATCTCGATTTTTCAAAATGGTTTGGATATGTAGCTATTCAAAATATATGATTTGAACCTTCGAAAGGGCAAATAAACCGGAGTTTGTGAAAATTTCTTCTTTCATTTTCAAAATTCCATAATTCTATAACAATCTGGCTACACTAGGGAGACGTCAATGTGTTGCAGCCACTGAAAGAGTTCAAGAGTACAAATCAAAATGGATGAAGTTGAACGTCGAGTACCTCAAGGATCGATTTTATTCCTCTTGTATACCAATGATTTGCCACAAGCAGTATCTCAAATGGTGAATATGTTTGCTGATGATAATTCATTAATAATACAGAAACAATCCAATGACAATTTGTTTGAAATAATTCCTGGAACTCTAGAAATTCTGGAAAAATGGTATAGTGCAAATAATTTTAAATTGAATATTCCAAAATCAAGTGCTATCAAGTTCAGTTTTAGAAAAGAACCGATACTGAAAATTAACCATGAGAATAAAACAATTGAAACATGTCAACATACAAAATTTCTTGGTATTGAAATTGATACCCAGCTAAATTGGAAAAAACATATTAACAGCTTGACAAAGAAACTTCGGTCATTTACATTTGCATTGCGAACAATTAAATTTTTCGTTAACCAAAATGCAGCCATCAAAGCATATTACGCTTATATATATTCCAGAATGAAGTATGGAAATATATTTTGGGGAAATTCTGTCGAAATTACCAGAATTTTCAAAATACAAAAATCCTGCATAAGAAGTATCTTTCACCTTAAAAGAAGAGACAGTTGCAAGGAAGTCTTCAAGGAACAGGGAATACTCACTCTGCCATGTATATACATGTATGAATGTGCATATTTTGCAATGAAAAATTATGAAGAATTCATGAAGAAATATGAAACCAAGGTTTGAAGAAAATTATGTGAAAAGAAAAGTTGAGTTATCGAATGTGAATTATTATTCGAAAAATTTAAATAAAGAAATGAATGAAATACTATGAATAAATATTGACACCAAGTTTAAAGTTGAGTTTACTTACGACGTTTCGACTGCTGCTATCCACAATCGTCATCAATCAATCGTCAGTCATCACCCGAAGAAGATTGCGAATACCAGCAATCGAAACTTTGTGAGTACACTCTACTTGAAACTTGGTTTCAACATTCATTCATAGTATTTCATTTATATTCTTGTTTACATTTTTTGACTTATATTTCATATTCGATATCTCAATTTTTCTTATCACAACATCATTTTCTTTATCAAACAAATCTTTTATTTTATTTTCGACCAAAAAATCAATTTCAACCTTTTGTTTGGATTTGATTACCCCACTTGATATGTATTTCTATCCTTCCGTTCTCAGCAACACGTTTCAATAGATTCAATAATATAGACAATGGAAGTCCGAACCATTACCATTCATCAAGGTTATCAGTTATGAAATATCCAATTAATATCATCTTTTCAGAAACCAACATTTTAAAAAAAATCGTATCAGCTTCACCTTCGTAACTCTTGAAGCTCTCGAACAAATCGATGAGCGCCTTCGTCGTCAGCTGCTCGTGGTACTTGGTCGCGATCTGCACGCAGATCTGCAAGTTCTGCCGGATGTTCGCCGTCAACATCGCCTTGAGGCATTCGAGGCTGTCCTCGACGCTGAGCGTGCCGAAAAACGTGACGAGCCAATCGGCGGGCAGCAGGTGCGTGTGGACGACGGCGCGCTTGATGTCGTAGAGGTCGGTGTAGTGCTCGAGCGCGCGCTGCAACAGCCCCGCCTTCTCGCAGAGTTGAGCGACGTGCGGCCGGTCGTAGTGCGTGAACATGTTGTTGCCGAGGATGGCGTCGGCGACTTGCGGCGCCGACATCAGGTTCATCTCGAGCAGCCTAAGGGAACGAGAGATAATAATAATATCTTTATTTATCCCAAGAAACATTAATGTTTATAACAGGGACATACTAAAATAAATAATGCAATACAACATAAAAAGAAAACAGATCAGTTCAAATAGTTGTAAAGATTAATCAATACTGAAAAAAGAAATGTTTTCCAGAAGCTTTAGAGTTGAAAAAAAAACATGAAATATCATTTTTTCCAGTTAAGAAAAAATCTTTGAGGTATCTTTTGAATTTAACAGCATCTTCAAATTTTTTCAAATGAGGAGGTAAATTGTTGTAAATTTTAACACCATTATGAAGAAGGGATTTCTTTGCAAATTCTGTTTTGACTTTGATCAAAATGAGCTCATTAGTTTGTCAAGTACCACAGTTATGAATATCAGAATTAACTGTAAATTTCAGAATAGAGTGTTTGATATTTTTTAATGCAAAATGAACAAATAAGCATATTTTCATCCTGAATATTTGATCCAAATTCAATAACTTCCTTGGCTTATATAAATTCAACAGTAGGCTCGAGACATTTAATTTGAAAATAAATTTTACTGTTTTATTCTATAAGGTTTTCAAGGGCCTCAATATTGATTTGTTTGCTATTCCCCAAGCTGAAACTAAATATTGCAGTTTTGAATGTATCAATCCGAAATGAATCTGTTTCAAATGTTTCAGTGCTAAATAGCTTCTAATTCGATACAATACACCAATTACTGGTGAAAATTGTTTTCTCAAATGACCAATATGAGTTGACCATGAAAGTATATAATCTAAATGTACACCTAAAAATTTTATAGAATTTGTATAATTTATCTCATATTTTTTAAAACTTGATTGACTCTTGATCATCTATCATCGATTATTATAGGTCTCTTTGAAACAAACATGACGGAAGATTTCTGAATATTCAACGTTAATTTATGTCTTGCCAAACCACGGGTCAATAATTTGAAGATCACTCTCAATTTTTTCTTGATATCATTAATGTTTTCAGAAAAATATACAATTGTCGTATCATCTGCAAATAATTTAATTTGACCACATAGATCTTGTTTGAATATTGAGTTTATGTATATGAGAAACAATGTTGATTCAAGAACTGATCCTTGTGGTACACCACACTTTATTTCTTTTCTTGAACCAAAACAATCTCCCATATATACAAACTGCTTTCTCTTATCTAAATAACTTGTGAACCATCCATGAATATTACCTCTCAAACCCATTTTGAACATTATATTGAGAAGAATTGAATGATAGTTTCATTGTTTTCGTCGACCGTCGTAAGTTTTTACAGGATCAGTCACAGTTACAAGTATCAATTATCTTCTCCGGAAGAAGCTAACCTTGTTGGCGAAATGCGCGTCGAGTGCGAGTGATATCAGCTTGGTGTTAGTATAAGTGATCTCTATAGGAAGTTCGATGTTTATAGCAAAAAATCTTGAGAGGAGAATGAATTTAGTTGACCAGTTATTCTTTGTACAATAAGTGCTTGTGAGCGGAAGACGTCTGGAGTTGAGAAAGAATTACCTCAAAACCAAGAGTCCATAACGTAATAAGGTTAAGAAATAGGCAATTTATTTCAATTAATTCGACATTTCTGAATTCAGCACATTTCTCGGAAGCATTTCCATGTAACCCTTCCAGAAATTTTGTGTAATGTTGAAGGGGCATTTTTCAAGCCAGATGGTAGTGACTTCTTTGAATTACGACTTTTCCAATCCAATAAATATTTTATTCAGTTCATTGAAATATTTCATTTTTTTTAATAAATGATACTAGTCACAAGACATTTTCAACATCTTTTTTTATGTTATAAGGGTACTTCCGAAGTCAAAATATGAAAAATCATAACTATAACTTTATTCTTTCAAAAATAACTATCAGGAGAACCCCTGGCGGCATAATGTTTGTGGTCAAAAGGAGAATGGCATGTTTTTTTAAATAGTTTCTCGAAACTCAAGACAACTAAAAATTTATTTATTTCATTATTTTTGATCTTAAATATGCATTTTTTTGTTCAAGTTGACAAATATTTCTAAATTCAGCTCATCCACAAATCTTTGAATTGCTGCAAGATCATTTTTCAAACCAAATGGCATGCGGCTCTTTTCAATTTAATCCGTTATTTCTTGGGAGCAATAAACGTTATAAATAAATCTTTTCTAAAATAATTGTCGTTTTCTGATACCGATACTACTCACTAGAGATCCAAGACCTTTTCTAATAGGTCCTTATATTTGGCAGATATATATACAATACGTTTGTGGGAAGTCAAAGCAGAGTGGGTTATGGAGGTATATCAATTGCCAAAGGAAATGTAGAAATATTCATTCAACAGATTGTTTTTGCAAAATATGAAATAAGGGAGAATTTGTAAAAGTTTTTTTCTCGGTAATGTTAGGGTGACTCTTTTGACTAATATTTTATGTTCACTCTTTTTCAAAATTGAACATTCGGGATTTCAGCTGCCACGTAACACGAAGAATGAATATAATATCCCCAATTTGCTTACTAAATCGTATTCCCATATATATTTTGTTGAACAACCCATTCAGGATCGGTATCTGAAATGTTGCTGGAGCATTTTTCAAGCAGAATAGTATGCGGTTTATCTGAACCCCACTTGTTTCAGTCCTGGAAATATTGTACTCAGATCACGTAAAGGCATCCCAGGCACCAAACAAAGTTGACCAAATTATTGTAATTGGATGACATGTTGTTTGATGTATACAAAAAATGCTCCGATTTTTCACCTGTTGGTTATGCGACAAACAAATTGGAAAATCTGCTAAAAAATCCAAAAAGACCTTATGCAAATTTTTCATGAAGTGACTGGCTTATGTGGTTTTTGGACAGGAACGAATTTAAACACGGAAATCCTTGAAAATTTTTATAGGTAGTTTTTGTGTCGCTGTAAGCAATGTGACAAAAAACCCTGTGTTATTGTAGGAATTTAAACAAATTCATTTATATTTGCATCTGGTTGCCTTTGCTTGATTTTCACTCTGTTCAAGTTTATCTGTCAGAAACTCCATAAACTTTTTTTGAGAATTATGTCTGTTCTTCCGAATGTTCCCACAAACGAGTTTTTCTAACTGCCCTCAATTGACCAACATTTTTACCATTATAGAAAAACCAACAAACCTTGTCTGCAAATGCCCTTCAGTAGGCCGGTTATTCTTCAAGGCGTCCAACAGAAAAGCGGTGCACTGTTGAACCATATTTTGTTCCATGAAAATGTCTACGATCTGGTTGATGTCGGCCAATGGTTCTTCGTCGGCCACTAGCATTCCCGCGAAGGCGGCGCCTTGATCAGGATTCGTGCGCATCACTTGACGCAGCAGGAATATGTAGTCGGGAGTGTACGATACCTTTTTGGCGTAGATGACAATCTTCTGGAATTGGCCGGTCTCGGCGAAGCTTTGGATCACCTGAAAGAGAATGAACAAAAATTTGTATCAAAATAATGACTCCTAGGATTTTACAGTTATGATAATGATGACATTTTATTCACAACAAATCTCAATAATACAATATCAAAATAAATGATTTGATAATATGACATTTCTTCAATAAATGGGAGTTTCAGGAATCCATTTTTTCACCACTTTTGTATAAGAATATTTTGACTTTGTTATTTTAATCGAATTCGGTAATACATCGTGATTAAATGAAATAAATATAAGAAGTTCTTTTGTGATTTGACCTTGAGAATTTTATTTTTAGCAGTAATTTTGTTTTTATTTCGTGAATTGTATAAATGTTTATTACACTTACAGCAGTTTTTATGAGAAAATATGCAATTTATTATATTGACACAAAATAATTGTCTAATATCACATTCACAAAAATAATTTAATATTTAAATAATATTAATACATGATTTTTAAGAATAATTTTTGTAAATTTTTCAAATAATTCTGATTAACTGACATGACAGTATGACAGTATACCATAATTTATTTGAGATTGAACTAAAGGAAAATAAATCATATATATGTTTTTACTAAGAATATTCTGAAGGAATTTAAATTTTGGCAATAGAGGGCGTAATTTCTTCATTAGATGATCAATTTGGAAATTCCATTTCAAGTGTCTGTCTACCATGATACCTAAATATCAAATGTGGTCGACTTCTTTCATATCTGAGTCTTTTATTTTTATACTCAAGGTAGGTAGATGATTTCTCAAGGAATAAAGGGCAGATAATGTGATTTCTCAAAATTGAGAGTCAAAAAGTTATTGTCAAACTAATTTTTTATATTTTCAAAATTATTTTGAATTATGTTTTCAAGAGATTTCCATGTATTTGATTTATGAATTATAACAGTATCATCTGCCAAACTGTGCATGGAACCTCTTGTTATCACATAAAAAATATCATTGAGGAATATGTTGAATAACACAGGACCTATAACTGTTCCTTGCAGAACTCCATAATATCGCTGGTACAAATTGCTAAGATTGGATGGTTTATAATTTAGCGAAATCCGAATTTTCAACTCCATATTGTGTATTTTTGATGCAAAGAGAATCTGAGGAAAAAAACTGAAATTGATGAAAAGAGAAAATGTGAAATTTTGTTTTGCAGACTATGAAATATAAATGGAATATCTCTATTGTTGGTTTCAATGAAAGTATGATGCTTGCTATATGCTCCTTTATATTTGAAACTTACCTTTGAATGAAAAGAGAAATTGTGGAATTTTGTTTTGCAGACTATGAAATATAAATGGAATAGCTCTATTGTTGGTTTCAATGAAAGTATGATGCTTTCTAGATGCTCCTTCATATTTGAAACTTACCTTTGCTGGTACATTTGCCCTGAGATAGACCGCGAGAGCTAAAGTAGGATCGGCTTGTTTGGCGAGATCTCCCAATTCCTCGGAGCACTCCAACTTTTCTTCCTTCAACCATTTCTCCAACAACTGCTTACGCCCTTGCAACAAGACTGGTTTGCATAACTCCAAAGACTCGTATCTAAAAACAAAAAATAATGACGCTGACTTGAATCAAATACAGATACAAAGAATAATTAAATTACATACCTATTGAGTTGTCCTTGGTCCAGAAGTATACCGAAATATTGAAGAAGAGGGCTATTCTGACCTGGTTGAGTGGGTACTTGCTGAAACATCTGGATTGTCGCTGGAGTTCTTAGAATACCTGGAGAATTGAAGTTTCGTGAGCATTATGCATTTTCAGATTCATTGCTTTCAACTATCCTAAGCCACAGAGACAGAATGCGTATTATTGCTTGTTTTGCTCTGTATAGGTCAAGAGACATAAAAAATAAGTTCTACTATCGTATTAGTATCTACATTGTTACTCTCAATTGAAATATGAAAACATTTTCTATGGATACTCAAGTTTTTAACAGAAGGCTTTCATTTTAAAGAAGAGAGCTGTTAGAAGTTAGAAGTTTGACACTCGTCTAGAGACACATTTAAAGAACTGGAAATCCAACCTGCAACTCGTATTTCCATTCTATTGGAATTATAATATATAACAAGCTTCCCAATTAAAACAGTAACATGCTTAAAATCGTTTGAACACACTGTGAAAAAATTGTTATTACAGAGCCTATTTTATTCAGTGCAAGAGTAATCTACATTTCAACTCCAAATGAGAAAATAAAATTCGATGAATTCTTTGTTTCAATATTTTGCTTTATTTTTCTTTTTGTTGTTTCTTTGTTATTCTGAAAAAAAATTATTCAATGAAATATGTAATCAATATAAAGATCATGATCAGTCTCATACCACTTTGAAACTGTTTGACTGTTCGTGACATTCCTTTATAGAAACTTAGTAATAATTTCAACATACCCAATTATGATTTCATAATTGTTATTGAAAAAAAAATTGTAACATTAAAATACTCCCTATTGTGAATTGTAACTTTTGGTGTTTTGACACCTTTGTTCTAACTAGTTCACATAGTTTATTTATTTCCTATTTTATTCATATTGTATAATTGAAAGACTTTATCAAGATATTATCAAGATAATATCAAGATAATACTTTTCTGACGTGTCCCATATCATGTAAGTGATCTTATGGACCATAAAGCTACTAATTACTATTGATGTCAAATTTCGAATTCAGTAGAACGGCTATGACAGTTTTGGATATTGCTGTAAAATCGGACAAAAATTTGCAAAAAAAGTGTTTTTATGGGATAAGGATACAACATGATCGTCTACAATCTGAAAAAAAAACACTATTTGTTCATTGACTAATTTTCAGCAGAGTGTTGAGTAATAATATTAATAATAACAATTTATTCACAATAAATCTCAATATTACACCTTTAAATAAATAATATGTGAATAAATATTTAAACCTTACGAAGTTATTGCACTTGTAAGGATTAGATATTTTATTAAATAATTATTATGGATCAAAAATAAATGATTTAATAATATAATAACATTTGAACAATAAATGAAAATGACAGTATAATCAGCACACTGGCAGTCACATGGAGAATTTCAATTCTATAAGATTCTGGAAAAATAAACTGGGAGTTTCAAGAATCCATTTTTTCACCAGTTTTTTATGGGAATATTTTGACTTTGTTACTTTAATCGAATTTGGTAATTTATCGTAAATAAATGATGCTAAATATAAAAAGTTTTTTTTTGTGATTTGGCTTTGGAAATTTTAATTTTAGCAGTAATTTTGTTTTTATTTCGTGTATGTATTATATAAATGTTTATTATACTTACAGCAGTTTTTATGAGAAAATATGTAAGTTAATATATTAAGACAAAATAATTGTCTGATATCAATTTTTCCACAAAATAATTTATTGGAGGAATATCGAATATATTTACCATACACGATTTTCAAGAACCATTTTTGTAAATTTTCCAAACTTTTCAGATAATTCTGATTAACTCCCCCCCATGACAGTATACCATAATTTATTTGAGATTGAAATAAAGAATAATAAATCATATCCATGTGTTTTTTACTAGAATATTATGAATAAATTTGAATTTTGGCAATAGAGGGCGTAATTTTTTTATTAGATAATCAATTTGGAAATTCCATTTTAAATGCCTGTCTATCATGATGCCTGCCTAAATATTTGAAATGGGCGACTTCTTTTATATATGAGTCATTTATTTTAATAGGTCCAAGATAAGGTAGATGATTTCTATAAGAAGTAAAGGGGAGATAATGTGATGTAATGTAATGAGTTGTTCTCAACTTTTTTACAGGGACAGGATTACACTATTTAAGCAGTTTGTTTTGTACTACTCGATATGGAAATAAATGAAAAAAAAAAAGATTAAACAGGGGAAAATATCCAGAACCGACACAATCTCCCTACTGAACCACAAAAGAAAACCACCGCATAGACACGTGGCGCATCGATATCATGCATATATGAGCAGTAGATTGAGCATCTAAATTTTTTTGTGATCTCACTCGAAACACTATGTTGTTTCGACTACCAAGAAACTTTCCTGCTGTTGATTTTGCGATGGTTGAAGTAAAAACACAACAAACCTTTCGGAGCATTCGCAGCGACTTTTGCAGCTTCGGCGTACTGTCCGTTCTGGAAAAGCAGCTGGAACTTGCTCACAAACAGTTCTTCGGCTCCCGCCAAGTTGTTCCTGATGGCCATACGTAGCGCCAAATCCGGATTGTGAAGCACCGTATTGACGTAACGTATAAGATTTTCTTCGTCTACAGACACAGACAGCACCTGACCCCTTCTGTTCACACCTAGAAGATATTGGAATTAAGAAATAATAGAGAATTAATACATCAGTTTGTAAGTATTTTTTTGTATTCGGTTGAAACGAACATTCAGCTTGAAATTCACTGAAATGCAATCATTAACGGGCATAAAGCGAAGCAAACCAAACTAATGATTGACAAAATGGTTAAGGCTTTTGCGGCCGAGGTTTTCAGTATCACTACTTTTGTTCGAGTTGACAGCTGACAACTCGGCTGTGGCGGAACACCACTCAGTGAGGGAAACCACAGGATTCTGTTTGAAACTCATTGCCCCCAACCTGGGATACCATAGTCGACTGATACGGGAGGCAATAGAGATCGACAAACACAAGTATAATTTCAACAGAAAAGAAGAAACTGTGAACCTCAACCTAATATGGAATCCCATTCCAAGAAGATCAAAAATAACAAATATCACGGCGGCAGGTAGTGCGGCAATTAATACTAATGATACTTCTCCGAATCTAGATGAAGTAATTATGGCAATTGATATTAACGAAAATTCTCTGAATCCAGAAAAAGTAATTGGCACTCCGAACTACGTGAATCCATATAAATACGCTTTACGAAGTCTTAATACCTAGTCATCAGATTCAAACTCAAGGTATATGAACGTCAGGAAGTAATTCCAAATAATGACGGCCTTCAAACCCGAACAAAAGTAGTGATACTGCAAACTAATGATTGTTGAATTACTCTAGTCGAAATTTGAGGAGGAATCAATATTTCGTTTTTGCGTGTTTCTTATACCTATATTTAGAAATGTAATAGCCGTCTTCCTGCAAGAATTTGGAAGCTAAGGATCAACGACCACCAAAGGCGCTGATGACGGTACTTCTATTCCGACTGAGAGAATTCATCAGGAGCTTCAAAATGATGTATCACTAGACCCCCCTTTCCATTAATTTTTTTCCAGGTTGCGCCCAGTCGCCATCTTGAAATTTTCATTTGTCAATATTACTCCAAAATATAATATTTCTGCATCAATTTCATTATCCCAAGTTTCAATTCTTTGAGTTGGCCGGTTCAAAAAATAGAAGAGGAAGGACATTAAATTTGTATAAGTCGTTGGCTTAAAGACAGATTTTGCAAGAAATGAACGTTTTGAAACAGCGGGACAAGAAAATAGTATATTACACACCGAGGCGGAAAGTGATTCATTCCTGTCGTGAGATCAATTAGTTAACCGAGACGCAAAGCGTCGAGATTAGCTATGATCTCGAGGCATGAATAAAACTTCCTACCGAGGTTTGTATACTATTTTATTCACAACCATCATATTTCGATTGAAATTAATAAATCTTTGTTTCGTTCTGAACATATCTGAAATATTACATTCAACGACAAATTATCAAGAACGCGGTTTTCTCAGAATAATCAAGTAGATATGTTGTTACCGTGACTACGGGGTATACAATTGTCACCAATATAAATGAATCTCAGATAAAGTCAATAATAAAGTCTAGAATAGATGAAATGAGGACGGGAAGTGAGGGCAGGAAGTAGAGATGTGTAATGTGACACTTCCCAACCTTCAATGACGTTAACGACATCATTACATATATGTAAGATGCCTAGGAAACCCTGGTGTATCTACTTATACCTGAATAATTTTGGGATAAACTTGGCGAAAACCGATTGCTTGATTTTTGAGATCATAAAAACTTCAGATCACTATTGTAGATGGCCATCAGTCATATACCATATGAAGCTTAATTTTTACTAGAGAAAAATGTGCGACCGAATATTGGGAAGTTCATAATTTTATGCGACGTCTGGCGGAAATATAACGCACTGCTATAATTTCACAAACAAACGGCTTCCATTTTATGTGTGTAAATTTATTGACTTTTTTGGTGTTGATTTAGGAAATATCATCTGAAGTTGTAATTTTGTTTTATCAATAATAACAAACAATCATGGAGGCAGATCGCTCAGAGAGCCGTATAAAGTGTTCGGTGCCAAGTTGCCGCAACTCTAGGAACCGAAATCCAAAGTTGTCTTTCCACACGTTTCCAAAGATAAATACATCTTTGGTGGAAAACATTACGGAAAGTGGATTGAAAGAGAAAATAGACAGGTACAAGGCTTGGAATATTAAACTGAAACTACATCAATCACCACCTAGAGCGGCTTCAGTGTGTTACTTGCATTTCAAGAGAGATGATTTCTTGTTACCTGCTGAGTCTGTTTTTAGGCGAAGTTATGGCGCATTTCATCATCCATGCCTCTTTGGTTCACTAACACTACACTAAAACTAAAAAATGTCCTGGAACGAATATCATTAGATTTTGAAACACAACGCATCTATGTTCACCTCCAATGAATGGTATTGTGCGGCTATTCAAAGCATCATGAACACAGTCATATTTACCTCTTCACGAGAAAAATTTCGTACAATGAAAATATAGCAAAAAAACACCAAAATCTTGTCTAGCGGGGGCAACTGATGACTGGATTTCGGTTTGGCGCGTTATTTCGCAAGTAAACGAGGTAACTATTTCAAAATGATGGATAAAGTTTAACCACCACCAGCGCCCTCATCGGTCGATATTCTTCCCTATTATATTACTGTTTATCATTTGCCTACTGAGATTTTGACAGCCCTGACAACAGTGACAGCCAATCAAATGCGTCTCAGAAAACGTGCATGTAACGTGGAAACCTACCGTAAACAACCTGTCAATACTGTCACTGTCACCTGCTACCTCTACAAGTGTTTAGTGTTTTTATATCAGTTTGTAACACTAGACTTTGATTTCGAGAAAATATACTTTGCCCATTCATCTGAGAATGTACGACAAAGTTGCCTTCTGTTAAAAAAACATGCTATGGTATTGAAAGTGGAATTGGGGATGCACACATCAGTTATGCAATGGTTCAAAATACGATATCACATCGATATTTCCTTTATTTAAACAAAATTTTGTTTTCAATATCTCATTGATATGAGTTATAGATGTTTCCTCCTCGATATAAGACTTTCGCTCAAGCTGAAACGAATAAAATTAGCTACGATGCTACTTTCATGTTATTTTTTTGGGGAGATTTGTTTTGTACTTACCTAAGGTGGATCCCCAGATTATGACCGTCCACACGAAATACAAAATCTTCTAAACATCGTGAAAAAGTACTTGTAATAACTTCAAAAGTTATTCTACTTATATAGACTTTTAAACAGTGTGGAGTGCGAAGAAATAAATTCAGATAGTTTTCATTGACAACAATAAACCACCAAGTAACGTCAATCTGACAAAACAGACATTTGACAGATTTTCGAAAATGCTCATATAACGCCCTCTATACAAAAATTAGAAAGCTTTTGTAATCGTCAATTGTTTTTCGCCAAGAAATTCTAAACAATATCGAGTCACTAGATACACTAGGGTTTCCTAGGCATCTTACATAATATGGTTGTGAATAAAAACTATAACTATAATCAAACAAGCCCTGACTTACCGATAATGCCGCCTGTCGCCTCGTGCGGCGCCGTCACGAAAATCGTTTCGCTCGATATCCGGTTCATGTAAATACACGTGGCGGTCTCTATGTCGTACATGTGGATGTATCCGTACTTGGTGATGAGATAGATGACGTCGTATTTGGCGGAGACCTGCATAGCGACGGGGAAGTCGTTTTGGGCTTCCGTCGGGAAGAACACGTCGACGGTCTTCTTGGGGAACGGTTGGTTACCGGCGGGGCTTTGACCGACCTTCAAAGTGAATAGTTATAGTAGCTTTATTGTACACAAGATCATTAACATGATATGGGACACGTCAGAAGAATAAAATAGAATTTATATAAAATAGGTGTACTTTACTAGATAAAACATAGGAGTCAAAACATTAAAAGTTAAAATCTAGAACACAGAAAAAAATGAGCTGTTCATTAACATTATTTTCACAGCGTGTTTGAACAATTTAAGGCTTGCAATTGTTATATATGATGATTCCCACATACCTAGGGCTCTTTTCATAAAATGCTCGAGAGTGTGCTGGGATTAACAAATCATTACAATTTCGTGTGGAATTGTTGTGATTAAAATTGTTAGGTATAAATGTATTGAAGTTTGATTTCTTTTTTTGGGAAAGAATCATCTGATTTCAGAAAAACAATTTGGATTCAGAAAAAAATCTCTACTCAGGATGCCATTTGTCATTTAACTAATAATATATATCAACATCTTGATAATCAATATTCAGTTTTGGCAATTTTTTTTGGACCTAACCGACTATTAGTAAAATTGGCAAATATTGGATTTCGTGGCAAGGTTCATAAGCTCCTAAAAAATTATTTAGAAAATAGAATTCAATATGTTGAAATTGATGAAGCTAGAAGTGAAGAGAAAATCTTTCAATTCGGTGTTCCGCAGGGAACCGTTTTAGGGCCACTTTTATTTAATATTTATCTCAACGACCTTTTTAATATTGACACTGTAGGTGAAATTCATAGTTTCGCAGATGATACTGTTATATTATATGGGGAAAAAAACTGGAATGAATTACAAACCAAAACTACACCAGATTTTGAAAAGATTAAAAATTGGTTTGATTATAACTTACTCACAGTAAATTTTGAGAAAACAAAATATGTCCCATTCTCATTTAATATTTCCCTACCGGACTTAGGATCACTAATACTTCCTGATAATACCAGCATTGAAAAAACTGATGGTATAAAGTACTTAGGAGTTATAATTGATAAACATCTGAAATGGGACAAACACATAGCGTTCCTATGTTACGGAGTTTGTTATCAAAATTCAACTATCTCAAAACATTCATAAACATAAAAACCCTTAACATTCTTTATTTTTCATTAATACAGTCCCAATTGAATTATGGGATTCTGGCTTGGGGAGGGGTCATGAAATACCACATTAGAAATCTTGAAGTTTTTAAGAAACGGTTTTTGAAAATAATATATAATAAGTCTTATTTGTATCCAAGTGAAAATCTGTACATAGAAACACATAAAATGAACATAAGACAATTATTCGGGTATAACATCATGATTTATATCCATAAACACAAATTGAATAATAAATTCAATAATCATATTTATAATACAAGGAATAAAAATAATATCACATTGAAAAATAGAGTTAAAACAACAATGTCTTAATTTTTTTTTAAATATTGGTTGCCATTCTGCTATGATTTAATTCCAAACCATATAAAAATGATCAAGTCATTAGTATCTTTCAAATTACAGATTAAAAAATGGATTCAAAAATCACGTCGAAATTTATTTCATGAAATCTCTCACTTCAGTTAAGAAAATTAGTTAATTTTTCAATATTATTTTGTTGAATTCTACAAACTTATCAAATATATTATACATAATAAATGTAATTCGTATCTCTCGCAACAAGTTTTTAACTTCGGGGGTATAATTGAACTGTTTATTCACCTTTTTACAAATTGATGTATATGCTCTTTTTTATGAATTTTGAATAAACTTTATTATTATTATTACATACATCAACAGTTCTAGAATGTGAATAAAAGGTAATTGTGGGATTCAGTTCTCTGAACTTGTCTGTACACGATTGCCTAACTTTCAAAGATGTAATATTTCACACAGCTCTCTTCTGTGAAAAAACAGCCCTTTGTATGAAACTAGAAGATCCCTAGAAAATGATTCCATATTTCAATTATTGAGAGTAACAATGTGTATAGTAATACGATAGTAGAACCGACTTATTTGTGATGTGTCTTAACCTATACAGAGCAAAACAAGCAGAGGCAAGCTTTTTACAAAAAAGATTGATATGTATTACCCAGTTCAATGAGTTGTCAACATGTAAACGTAAGAATTTTGTAGACTGAACTTGTTGATCTTCAACATACTCTTACTAGAACTTCAAGTGAGAGATTCAAGGCGGCTTTATGAAAAAAGTAAGATAAAATAAAAAACAAAATAGAATAGAGCAAGAAGTGAAATAACAATGTACCCGTTTATAAAAAAAAATAAATGGAAACTAAAAAATATTATCCGAAAAATCACATTGAAATTGTTTTGAGGTTGACAGCATATTAATATGTTGGCACCTACCTGAAATCAATATTTTCGCGATATCCCACGAGATAAAGGAGGAATATCTCAAGGAAAATTTCAGAAGAAAGATATTTTCGGAGGAAAATGGGAAGAATTTGGGAGAGAGGGGGTAACATTTGGGAGAAAGGGGGTAGCTTTTGGGAGAAAAACGTTAAAATTTGGGAGGAAGGGGGAACATTTGGGGGAAGGGGGATTATTTGGGAGAGAGGGGGTAACATTTGAGAAAAAGGAGATAGTTTTTGGGAGAAAAGCGGTAAAATTTAGGAGGAAGGGGGGTGAATTTGGAAGAGAAAATGAGGATAATTGGGGAGAAAGTAGGTAACATTTGGGAGAGAGGGGATAAATTTCGGGAGAAAAACACTGTATTTGGGAGGAATGGAAAACACTAGGGGGGAGAAGGAAAACATTTTGAAAAAAGAGGGGAAATTTTGGGAGAGGGGGATAAATTTGGGAGAAGGGAGCAAATTAAGAAGTGGGAAGGTTTAGGAGTAAGGGGGGAACATTAAGCAAAATACCGATTCGACGTACATACCTCGATGATGTGCAGCTTGCCGCCCTGCAGAGTCCTGACGGCGAAACAGAAGAGCGTCGACGGCTCGGGATTCCCCTCCATCTTGAAGGTGGCGAACGAGGCCGCGTGGCCCTCTATCGGCTGCGAGCATTTCCTCTCGACGCTGTACAATTGCATGGCGCCGACGACTCGCGATTGTTGGGCGCTGATGCCGACCAACAGCAGCCAGTTCTGCTTCGGGTCCGTTCGGTAGTTGATGATCTGGCAACCGTTCAATGACGAATGCCTGCAAGGATGATTGCAGATATCGGCGTTTATTATAGAGATGCCAAAGAAAATAAAAAAAAAGACAGTAGGATATCAGGGCGTTAGCACACTTTTTGCGGTTTTGGAGTGGACGATTTTCACGTTTTTAAATTATGTTGAGACGCTTTTGATGAGACTTTAGACGTTCTCAACGCAGCGTCAAAGGCGTCTATCGCTTCGAAAGACGCTTTTTACGCAGCGGTAGAAGCGTCTAAAGCATGATGCAAAACCGTCAAGAGCATCTATCGAAGCGTTAGACGTTTTTGACGCTGCGTTGAAGACGTCTAAGGGTAAAAACATAGTGAAGCAGCTCAACTCACCGCGCATGCCACCATGCATTTATACTCACCCTTGCAAAACATAGTTCATCTCGCTATTTTAAAATCATCAAAGTACATGTACATATAATTCTATACCCAAACCAGTTCTTGAAGGATGTGAGAAAGTTGTATACCATAATCTCAAGGAATTTTTCAAAGAACAGAGACAATAATTGATTAATTGATCAGTGAAGAAAGAAAACATAAACTTAATTTATTATTATTTATTCTCTGTTACTATATATTAAAAGCTAAGGCCTCGGTACCAGATTTATTGTAATCTGATTAGAGGTCAAAAATAAAATAAAATGTTTTTCAAAAAAAAAAAATCTGAACTGGAAGTTTCAAATTTCTCATAGAATATAAAAACTGAGATGCCTCTCACCCAAATTCTGCCATTTGAAAAAATTCCTTTCTGTCAAACATTTTGAAATGCTTTATTACTCTCTGATTCAGTCTCAACTGAATCATGGTGTTCTTGGGTGGAGGAGATGTTAAACAAAATTTTCTGTACAATCTCGAAGTTATCCAAAGACGATTTTTGAAAATAACATATAATCAAGATTATATGTGTTCATCTGATTTTCTTAACAAAAAATATGAAAAATTTGATGTACAATTATTTGTTTACAGATTATCGATTTACCTTTTTAAAAATAAAAAAAGTATAAATTTTAACAACCATTTATATGATACAAGAAACAAATAGAATTTGTTCAAGAAATTAAACAAATAAAAATATTGGTGAAAAATATTATACATATGTAATGGAAGAATTGTTTGATATACTACCAGATGAAATAAAAAATACAAAATCAATATACTCGTATAAATTTCAAATAAAAAATTGGTTATTTAAATAATATTAAATAATAGTATTACTTAATAATGTTTTTTATTGAAATTTTCATAGTCTCAAAACAAGTTTTCCTTTTATTTAAGTTTAGTCAAGCAACTGTATATTATCGTTGTACATTAAAACAAACTAACTAATTACCAAATCTGATCACATTGTCGACTGGCATTGATAAAGAAAGCGATGTAACGACTTGAAAAATATATGTTTCGATACATGGCTGAAAATTTGAAGGTAATTGCTAACAGAATTGATGCAAAATATACAGTTCTGTCTTCGAAAAGACACGAAGATGGACTACAATTGAGAAAATGTCGCGTTGATAATCATAACGAACATGAAACAGAAGAAATAAATCTTTTGACTCATTGAAACATCAGTCAAAATAAAGGAGGTAGAGACAAATAATAAAAACCCACAAATTTTAAATTTTTTCGCGCACACTTCGGTCATTGTTTAGATAAGTAAATGCTATTTTTTACTCAGCACCACTTCAGAAAAGATAGATACTGATAGATAGATAGATTTATTGATCCTTTAGGTGTACAAAGCAATACAGATAGGATAAGTCAAACTTACAGAATGTTCTGCTAGTTTACCCTACTGAAGTCACCGATCTCGTTGCATATTTCAAATTGTGAAAAAGTTCAAACCGTCCACTCACCTGTCAAACATTTTCTGTGGCGTCGAATCTCCCTCCATGGACCAATGGTAAACGGACGTTTCGGTGACTAGAGCCAAGGTGTTCGGGCTGATCCATTTCCAGAAAATAACGTCCTCTGTCATTGTGTGCGCTTTCATTTTGGATTTCATTTCTATGTTGAAGATTTGCAGAGTTTTTTGCGTTTCGACGCCTGCCTTACCTGAATCCGGAAGTTAGCAGATGTTATATACAGGGTGTAACATAAGTATGTAAAAAGTGACGCATTCCTGAGACAACTTCAAGAAAAAAAGGACTGAATCAACTGGACAGTACTTTTCAGGAATATCGGAACATGAAAATAACCTAACCTAAAACATCAAACCGATACCTTTGAGGGCGATCACCTTCGAAGCGGGGTTCATGATCGCGCTTTCGGCCGTTATCGGCCGCCGGATGGGGTTCGCAGTGTCCGCCATGTCGACGATCACCACCTGAGACGTGTCTCCGACTTTTTCCCGCACGCAGATGAACTTGTCGCTCTCCATCGTGAGCGTGGCGAAGGTGATGTTCGCCGCGTTGATGCCGACATTCGTGAGCTGGAAAAAAAAGAGGACGCAGACGTTTTAAGCACAGTTGAGTCTGATGATGGAAAGGGGCGAGGTACGAAACGTCGGTCGAGAAAATTGAAGATACGTATTCTACGAAGGCGCTGTGAGGCAGCATAACACTTTTTCGAATGATCGACACTTTAAACGGTCCATTAGGTATACTTAATAGACAGTTCAAATCGTCTATTATATACAATCGACAGTTTCATGGACTCAGAACTTACTGGAATGCTCGATAAAACTATCAATCTACTGAATATTCTGAAAGAATTCTACAAAAGCGTAGAAGGGCCACTACTCTTAGTTTTTCCTAATTCCGACTTAGTTAGAATTCCGACTTAGTATCTCGGAATTAGCTGATTCCGACTAAATATCTCGGAATTGACTAGTACCGACTTATCAAGTCGGAATTCCGACATAGTATCGCAGAATTTCCAACATAGTATCTAGGAATTAGGCGGCATCTGCCCCCCAAAAACTTTTGTTTGTTTTTCTCAAAAAAAGTGTTATTTGAATGGTAACACTGGTGTTTGCCTAGCTGAAAACTGAGTTTAGGAAATATGGAATGGAGTAGGATTTTTGTGTCATTGCTACGTCTCACGGAAGGTCGATTTACCCAGCGATAACCAAAATTGTCGTCATCAATGAATCCAAGAAAGTTGATCTGCAGTTGGTCAACGAATTGACATTGAACTTTATACACCAATCATGCATATTCAGCTAGATTTTGAAGCAACTTTACTAAAGTAGTTCGCTTGTAAAATATTATTATAAATAACAAATAACATCTAGGATAGTTTCTTTATTCAACTAGACTAAGATGTCTAGAAGGATGGTGCTGGGACTGATGCGATATTGTTTAGAATTTTATGGCGACACATTTCTGTCATTAGTGTCATTTTTACGTATCGTGTTGTGTTTCTCAATTTCATCGCTAGTTGACGCTAATTGGAAGTGCATAGTCAACCGATCGATCGACAAACTATATTCTTTGATTCGAGAAGTCAACAAAATGAGCAAAATCTAATGTCATACTCATAAAAAACAAAATCGAATGAAAGGAACGCAATTATAGGGAATTTGGCCAGTATTCTAAACGAATAATATAGGTTGTTGATCAGTCAGCGTCCAAAAGTAAAAGTATAGCCAGCCGTCAGGTCGGCCGTTTATACATTTCCTAGGAAATTTGTAACTCTTTTCGTTGCAAACGCCATCTGAACTGATTTGATGTCAAGGGGTCATGATGCTTATTATCATAGTAGGCATGTGTCGCCACTTAGACCCCAAACTTTCCTGGTATAGATCCCTACACCAGGGTTTCTAGACATCTTAAACTAGACAAAGATTTGATACCTATCACATAGGTAATTAGAAATGAAAAATTCAGAAAACAAGTCTGGTATGTTTTGAAATTCTCACTTTATTTACAATAGCTTTGGCGTCCACTGCACTGGAACATTTTAGACCGGGAGGTCATGACAGGTGACGTTCCACCATTTTTTCGTGCATGCCTTTTTAAGGCTTGATAGCTAACCCTAAAATATCAAAGATAGTCGGGGTTTTAGCCCCCCCGCGCGTCCTCTTCATAAGGAAAAACGCTTTTTTTTCTGTAGCGAATTTTCGTGTTTTTCCGTAATATTTTACTGCATGCCATTGTAATATACGGAAGAATTGAAGCTCTAATAATTGATGGCATGCACCCCGCAGCGGCCCAAGATGATCAAAGGGTTATGAAAACCTGAAAAAAAATTTAGGAAAATTCCGTGTTTTCAAATTACATGCCGATGTGAAGAATTGAAGTTTTTGTAATAAAAACACTATGAAAGAATTGGCATGCACCCCTCGTAGGACCAACGGTGAAAAATTTCCGGAAAATTCTGTACAGAAAAAAAAGCGTTTTTCCTTATGAAGAGGACGCGCGGGGGGGCTAAAACCCCGACTATCTTTGATATTTTAGGGTTAGTTATCAAGCCTTAAAAAGGCATGCACGAAAAAATGGTGGAACGTCACCTGTCATGACCTCCCGGTCTATTTGGAAGCATCTCGGGACGCATGCTCTTCCGTATTCATACCTTATTCACTTCAGTCATTTATTTCAGCTGCTTGCTGGCTCTTCTCAGAAAGCGGAAACTCCTCCAAAGCAATATTGTACAGAACTAGTCAAGTACTACTATTACATTTCTAATGCGGAAAGGTGAAATAGCGTTGGTTACCTTTGAAATGTCTAAAAACCCTGATGTTGGCACTTATACCTGTAATGATCTGGGGTAAAATTGCCGACACATGCCTACTATGATGATAGGCTTCATATGCTCGTCCGTTAAATTAGTTCAGATGGCGCTCGAGATGAAACGAGTAATAGAATTGGCAACAAAATTCCTGGGAAATTCCGGTCGGCAGGCTTTACTTTACTTTGGAATGCTGACCAATCGACATACTATATTATTTGTTTGGAATGTCGGTCCCATACCATTTTTTTTATAGAGATATCGTTAGTCAACCATATGGAAATATCATCTGAAGGGGTGGATACTGCGGGTAGATGGCACTAGTGATTTCGTTTCGAAGTCATGTCTTTGCTTTCGTTTGTCTTTTGAACGTCGTAGCATGACTCATACATTTTCATGATTACTTATACATATTATCAAAACATTGCGATTGATTCAGAAACAGAAGAGGAATTTTTTGTCAATGTCGTAGAACATTCATGTTTTGAAAATTATTTTAATGCCTAAACTTTCATTTCCTACATAAGTAAACTTCTATCGTCAACTCTATTATGAAGCTTCATACGGGTGTGAAAACAGCAACGGTTTTTTCTTTTTTTATTCCCGAATTTTTTTTCCTGGTGTTTTTTTTATGTGAATTCACTATTCTGCAGATGTTGAACAGCCTCCTAACGGTAAAATGATTTGTGAAACAAAATCTACAACCTTACGGTTGAAATACCCGTTGCTCGAGGTTTTTTGGCAGAAATGAATCATTTCGCACCTGCTGAACACGTTCTATAGGGTGAAATATTTTGTGCACCATAAACTACCCCTCAACAACCCTCTGAATTTCAAAAATTTCGAAACGGTAAAAATACCCGTTGCTAGAGGTTTTTTGGCGGAAATGAATCATTTCGAACCTGCTGAATACGTTCCATAGGGAGAAATATTTTGTGCACCATAAACTACCCCTCAACAACCCTCTAAATTTGAAAAATCATGGGACGGTTAAAATACCCGTTGCTAGAGGTTTTTTGGCGGAAATGAATCATTTCGCACCTGCTGAATACGTTCTATAGGGTATTTTGACCGTTTCGACATTTTTAACAGTTTTTCTGATTCTTAAATCCCAAAACTTATTCGGATTTTGCGTCAGTACCAAAATGATCGGGTTAATATTCTCAACGTAGATTTTGCATTGAATGTTCGGGCAAATTCCAATGTAGGGTATCATTGAAAACATAATTTTGTGCCTTTCCACATGATATATCTCGACCCCACTTTCCATTAGAAATTTTAGGAACATTTGACATAGTCGATGGGCATATTTGAAGACTGAAGTTTAATCAAATCATTTTTCGAACAATTCGTTCGAGCCAGTCTCAAATCTACCTACACAGTAGGTTTTGGCTGGCACCTGTCAGAAAACAACTACTTCCCTGGCTAATACCACGAAGGGCATTGAATTATATCCGACCGGTGCCAGGGCAGGTAATACATTTGCTTTTGGCGACATGAAGTCGATGACTTCCTATAATTAAAAATCAAAACTTTCGTAGTATCACGTCCCGACCAAGGCTGATGCGAACAACACGAAGACATTGCGCGATCTACCCATGGACGAGGTATTCCAAAAACAAACCGAATACGCCCATTCCTCGTGCGAGGGAAATGCAAAAACCATTTGACATAGTAAATGGGCATACTTGAAGACTGGCGTTTAATCAAATCATCTTTCGAACAATTTGTTCAGGCCAGTCTCAAATCTACCTACACAGTAGGTGTTGGCTGGCACCTGCCAGAAAACAACTACTCCCCTGGCTAACACCACGAAGGACATTGAAAACTACACTGGCACCGGTCGGATATAATTCAATACCAAAAATATATTACAGTTTCCTGTATGATTTTCACTTACAAAGGGTTTACAAAACCGCGACACGTGTTTCGCTATTACCGCGACACGTGTTTCGCTATTACAATAGCTTCTTCAAGCTAGCTAGTCTCTTGAAGAAGCTATTGTAATAGCGAAACACGTGTCGCGGTTTTGTAAACCCATTGTAAGTGAAAATCATACAGGAAACTGTAATATATTTTTGGTATTGAATTATATCCGACCGGTGCCAGTGTAGGTTTCAATGTCCTTCGTGGTGTTAGCCAGGGGAGTAGTTGGTTTATGACAGGTGCCAGCCAAAACTTACTGTGTAGGTAGATTGTTATTAGCCAGGGGAGTAGTTGGTTTATGACAGGTGCCAGCCAAAACCTACTGTGTAGGTAGATTTGAAACTGACCTGAACGAATTGTTCGAAAGATGAAAAATTTTAGGGTTGTGACACCCCCTTGCTAGGGGTTTGAAGGCAGAGGCTCGGGCAGAGGTTAAAAAATATGTGTTAAATGGCAAACTTTCGTCTTGCTTCAAATTTCAAAGGAGAAAAGCTAGGTGCATACTTTCGTTTGACCACTCTGTATTTACCATACAAACATCATATAAGATTGAGATAACATCAATAAGTACATTACTCATAATAGTCTGATAAAGACTTATTGTTTGAAACAATTCAAATTTACGTTTCATCATCGTATATTCACATGCAGAAAAATCACGAACATTCCACAAAAGCGGTAGATTATTTTATTTTAATGCGCTAAATATATAACCCAAAGAACATAAAAAACAATGTGTATCTGCGTGAACAAATACATGTGGTCTCTTACAGAAATAGTAAATACTCGAGGAAAATACTAGATTATTTTAAGACTTCAAAGAGAGTTTGGTATTCCAATGTACCTCGCAATGTACTCAACAGCATTTTCGGATTTTTGCTTTTACACCTATCACTATAATATCTGGTTTTAATGAATCGACGAAAACAAGAATGATTAAGTCATCAGTCATGAATATGACGAATGAAACAGGTTCATCATTGTTCAAGCATAAAATGAAAGGTGTGCACCTAACTGATTGGTTCGAAATATTCCTTTTTTAATGGTGTGCTTGTACATACTTCATTGTACTTAATTTTATCTTTTATCTATGCAGAAATCCACAATCAAACCAGGCTTAGAGAATAATACTGAGTTGGTGTCTATAAAATTCTAGACGCATTGCAGAAAGGTTTTATGTTTAAAATCATGAAGTAAAAGGTGTTTTTGAATGAAAATACATGTTATTCACGGGAAAGCCAAAATTTCTGAAATAAGTACCAATGTCTCGACCAATGTGCTCTTTATATTCATCATGTTCTACAATTTTCGAGGTTCTAATCAGAAGTGATAGGAAACACAATGATATGTTCCAATATTATAAAAAAATTAATGCTTTCGATTATATGTTTTGAAACATATTCATACGTCTTGTGAACTTCACTGCTTTGATGGAATGATGGAATTGAAGTAAATGCTTCTACTTTTCATTGTCATTCTGCCTTCCGCCCCAATATATTTCGAAATAAAATTGATTTTCAGAAGTCACAAGTGCTGTGAAATGTTCAAACACTAGAACAATGAAATGTTATTGCACCCATCTATTTATTGCTGTGGACTCTGTGGACCGGTGTGAAGTTATCCACATCCACACATATACTCGACGAAAAAAATTAGGACACCCCCCCCACCAACTCGTTTCAATGGACTAGTACCGCATTCTAATTTTAGTACATGCTTTTAGAGAGTAAAAGAACCGCGATGGCATAGTTCATTGAAACGAGTTATTCAATAATTTAGAGTATTTACCCCCCACCATTCCACCCTCGAGGCCGCACCTACTTTATGTTATATGCCATCGGGGTTCTTTTTCTCTCTAGAAACATGTACTGAAATAAGAAATCGGTACTAGTTCATTGAAACAAGCTATTCAATAATTTAGAGTATTTACCCCCCACCATTCCCCCCTCGAGGCCGCACTAACTTTATGTTGCATGCCACCGGGGTTCTTTTTCTCTCTAAAAACATGTACTGTAATTAGAATGCAGTACTAGTTCATTGAAACGAGTTATTAAATAATTTTGAGTATTTATCCCCCACTGTTCCTCCCTCGAGGCCGCACAAACTATATGTTGTATGCCATCGCGGTACTTTTACTCTCTAGAAACATGTACAAAAATGAGAATGCGGTACTAGTTCATTGAAACGAGTTATTCAATAATTTAGAGTGTTTACCCCCCACCATTCCCCCCTCGAGGCCGCACAAACTATATGTTATATGCCATCGGGGTTCTTTTTCTCTCTCAAAACATGTACTGAAATAAGAATGCAATACTAGTTCATTGAAACGAGTTATTCAATAATTTAGAGTATTTACCCCCTACCATTCCCCCCTCGAGGCCGCACAAAGTATATGTTATATGCCATCGCGGTTCTTTCACTCTCTAAAAGCATGTACTGAAATAAGAAAGCGGTACTAGTTCATTGAAACGAGTTATTCAATAATTTAAAGTATTTACTCCCCACCATTCCCCCCTCGAGGCCGCACAAACTATATGTTGCATGCCACCGGGGTTCTTTTTCTCTCTAAAAACATGTACTGTAATGAGAATGCGGTACTAGTTCATTAAAACGAGTTATTCAATAATTTTGAGTATTTACCCCCCACCATTCCCCCCTCGAGGCCGCACAAACTATATTTTATATGCCATCGCGGTTCTTTTACTCTCTAAAAGCATGTACTAAAATTAGAATGCGGTACTAGTTCATTGAAACGAGTTGGTGGGGTGTCCTAATTTTTTTCGTGGAGTATATGTGTGGATGTGGATAACTTCACACCGGTTTGCTGTGGTGGAATGGTACAGGAACTCAAGGAAACAAATACGACGATCCGATAGCTTTCTGATTGGTCAAAATTTAAATTTAGAGTATTTAGATCAATCAGAAAGCTATCGGATTGTCGTACGATCAGATTTCGGATGTCTGAATCTAGCTTAAGAGCCAGTAACAGTTTTGCGTGATTATTAACAGGCCCTGAGCGCGGTTCCAAGTGGGTGGCGGAACGCCCCCAACTTGCAAAAATCGCGTATCTTTTTATTATTTGAGGCTCATATTTTTTCAGCAGTCCTCTGATAGCCAACAATCATCGAGATAACATTGGCGGATCGATTGAACGGTTCCGAGTGGGTGGCGGAACGCCCCTAACATGTCGAAATATCGTTGAACTTTTTATTATTCAAGTAGTTAAGCTTCATTTTTTAGTATGTTATTGTGCTGACATTTTTATGACAATTGGCAGAACAAAATGGCGGTTCTAAATTCCTGGCAGAACGACTTGAATGTTCCGTATGCGCGCCCTCATTTCATCACTTCTGTCGCACAATAATGTATGAAGCGGGACATTTTCGGGCTGGAATATACCCGGTAGGTATCGAAAAATACCCACTCGTTCCGTGTATCTTTAGTAACGATTGTTAAAATGTACTTTTGTCATCTTGACACGCATAAATACTGAATTTTAAACGTCGTTGTTTTTCCGGAAATATTCTACCGAATTACACTCGTGCATCAAAATAAACCTGAATACTTATTTCCTTCGTATGTTAAAATTCCTTTATGAAGCGGGAAATTTTAGATCAATTACAACGATAAATTCCCGGCGGGACATTTCCGGGCTGGAATATACCCGGTAGGTATCGAAAAATACCCGCTCGGTCCGTGTATCTATAGTAACGATTGTTAAATGTACATTTGTCATCTTGACAGGCATAAGTAAATACTGAATTTTAAACGTCGTTGTTTTAACTCCAGAAATATTCTACCGAATTACACTCGTGCATCAAAATGAACCTGATAATTTTCCATTCAAGCATGTTGTCAGTAAAAAAACTGCATTCGGTTATTGTCACATTTTGCTAAAAGAGCCCTCCTCCCTCGGAGTCGGGCAAAATATGAAAATAAACTCATGCAGTTTTTAGACAACATGCTTTCATGGAAAATTATTGGTAATTTTGAAGAACTTGTGTAATTACTGTAAAACTTAATCCCGATCGATTTCTAGGTTAGAAAATATTTTGCATCGGTTAACCTCGAAATCAATCGAAATCATCTTTTTCGACGTTTCAGTGGAAGACAACTCGGTTGAAAGTGATGAAAAAGGCGAAATCAGTTGTAAATATCATCGTTTGGTTGTTCTAATGTTTTTTATGCAGAAAAGAAGGCGGAATATGCCCTTCCTCCGACTCTGAAGGGCCATAACTCGTTCGTTTTTTACGTTTTACGAAATACATGAGTAGCAATAAAGGTGAGTTTAAACAGCAAATAAAATAAAATAAGGAACAAAATAAAACAAAATAAGAAAGATAAACATATAGATCTTTATGAAAGCGTTCATACAAGAAATAATATAAAATAAGAAATAAGAATAACAACAAAAGATGCCATCTTTCACTATTTTATTTGGAAACTGATAACGCGCATGACCGAACTATTTTCTGTACTTAACGTTCCATGTTTGAAATTATTTCAACTTCTTTCCTTGAAATAACAACCTCAGAATATAATTTCCTGATAATCTTTGCTATATGTAAAGGAATCAAAATTAAAAATATCAACAATTAGGGGGTTAGTTACTGTAGCCACTGTCAAAACGAAATCGTGATATTCAGAGAACACATAAGTCATTGTCAAAAAAGCTGCAACTTGATTGGTTCATTCTTATTTCTTATTTTATTTCAGTCATCTGTATAAACACAAGTTTTCTGTCCTTATTCTTAATTAGTTTCTAGTTTTATTCTTATCTTATTTTATTTGCTGTTTAAACTCTCCTTAACACTTTTTCCAAAAGGCTCAGGTGTGAGGATAACATATTTTTACCCAATAAAGTTGAACTTCTTGTATCAGCATAGGCAAAAAATAAATTTTTGATTCTGGCTGATTTCAAATTGAAATATATTCATTGATTTATTGGTGTGAAATTAGAATGCCGAAACAAAATCAGAACAAAACCCTGTTGTTTTCTCTCATCTTTTTAGTATGAGGCAGAAATTTCAACTATATATAGGTAATGACTTTGATCTAATACACAACACTGAGATTGAAGGATGTTGAAATGATTATGATGAATGAATCTGGAGAAATTACCTACATAGGTACCTATAATACTTATATGGTTTCAAAAGAATTCAAAAAACTAGGGCAAATTCAATGTGTTCCGGGCTTCACTTGGTATTTTGTCCTGATTTGTGAGGAGAATGGAACTGATAATGGAAAAATAATCAATAGCAAAACCTGTTAAGTTGGTAAGAATACACCCCTCCATATGATTATCATTTAAAATTGACCCAATTTTTATGGATCATTCGCCACCACTGAATATCAAGGGTGGATTTCATAGAATAAAAAGTTCACTAAAATAATTGGGAGCAAATTACAATAGATATGAGATATTGAGCTATAATGCCTGCCGCCCCCACAAAAAGTACCGGTTCAATCCCCAAATGTCAATTTTTTAAAGTTGCAACAGATTCCAAACCATTTCTATAATTATAAGCAGTACTGTAAAAATTCCTGGATGTTTCAGGAAACACCATATCGATATAAAAAACCACAATAAATCCTGGCAAGGGGCGTTTTGTTATTTTTTTACCTGCAAGTGTTCCTGGAACTTAATAGGCAGCAACTGCTGCGTCATGTTGCTCGTTTATTGAACAAAACACACAAAATAAACTTGAAAACACTTTTTAGTTTTTCGAACGAATACTAACACGAATTAGTAATTGAATATCAGCTTTTTCCACACAAAACTGACAGATAGTCCATGAATGAAACATCCAAGATGGCAGCGAGTGTCTTGTAGACGTAGAACAACACGAACCACTGTTGCCAGTTGTCGGACAATGAGTGTTCAATATTGATCAGGGAATTTTTTACGTTCCTATAACGTATTCATTTTTCGAACCGTGAAGGTCATTTTCTCAATTTTCAACAAAAAAGTTTATTTCATTCAATCTTCATCATTAATGGGATAGATCATAATAAAAATTGACAGATGCCTCTGTGGTAGATATATTGTGTGGAGTTTTTGTTTTTCAACTTCGAACAAAATAAATAAAGGTACAATTTTCCCATCTCTAGGGAATCGAAGAGAAGTTCGTTTGCTAATAAGGGCCGGTTGCACAATTCGAAAATAATTCCCAAATGGTGTCTGATAGAAAATGCATCAAAAGTCTTGTGATATCATCAATTTGAAGAATTGTGGTTTACTCGAAGATTGTGCGACCTGCACCAAATGCATTCAAAAATATTAACAGTTCAACTCTCATATACCTGCAAAAAAGTTGAACTGACCACTGAGTCAGATTATATCATACCATTGAATGGTAAATGGTAGCATGTAGCATCATTCACACAAATGTGTCATAAAATAATTTTGTTATCCCTCTACTGATGAGATATTGAAGTTTTATGAAAATAAAGTATTTGAAGACTCTGGAAAGACTCGCTAGATGGTACTAGTAATACTGAAAATGAATAAACTACAGAAAGCGATGCCATGTTGCCATAGTGCGGATAGTTAACCAGAAATCGGATATTTCATACACATGATACTGGGGATGGATACTTTGAATAATGACAGGATTCCCAGGATTTATTAGGCTAGGTTACGTTGTAGTCTCCTGTCACTCCTGTTAGTCAATCATCCTAACAACTGTGAATAGTGAAACAGCGAATGAATAAATTGTAGTAGGTAACTTTCTTGATATTTTCATAGGTATCAAATGCTATCATTTCGAGCGATTTTTCTCAAGTAGGCTTTGTTGTTAAATGCAATAGACGGTGCCTGATAAGTTTTTTCGAAAATCATCACGTCGAACATTTTCGAACACAGCATATTTTTACAAATATTTATTATTCTCTGCCATGCATTCAATACTGAACAGGTTCAGTTTCGTACACCTTCTGCTTCAAATTGCCCCATGAAAAAGTCAAAAGGTGTAATATCTGGCAAGCGGGCTGGCCATTTCGTAGTACCACGATGGCCAATCCAACGACCATGGAAAGTATTATCCAAATAGTGTCTCACTTGTCTGGAGTTATGTGATGGTGCTCCATCTTGTTGGAATAATAATATCCATATTGAATTCATTAGGATTCACTTGAACGATTTCGGTGATTAGAGGGTCAACAGTAGTTGCCAGCATAATCACATACAATTTTCCTCTTGAATTTTGTTCAATTGGTCATTTTGGAAATAGTTTGCGTAATACCTATCTACTTTCAAAATCGGAAACTAAACGAGAATATCTGAACTGAACAATGATGTTTGTTCTACTGATATTGTTGTCTTTTCCAATCAAACCTTATGGGGTTGTTGGAATTGCCATATGACAGAGAAAAACGAATATATCTAGAAATATCGATATTAATGTGTTTTTTTTCAGGTAATCATTGAATGTTCCGCCATTTTGTGGTAGGTGAAGATATTGACTTCATATTCTAGGGCTGTAAGATATTCGTCAGGAGCTTTAAAATGATGTATCACAAGACTCTCCCTTTCCATTTTTTTCCAGATGCCGCCCAGAAATGCACTCTGTATGAGTGTAATGTTATATACCTCTACTATGTAACAACTAGAAAATATTATTTTACTATACACATAGTATGTAATATTATCATACAGGTGAAGTTCAACGTTTATGTGTTTTGTGTTTTCGGAGAAAACCCCAAAAAAAGGGGGGGGAAGGGAAAGAGGGCTACTTTACGGCGAACCCAGACGGTGGCCCGGGGAGGATTCGAACCCTGGCCTTCCGCTTGATAGGAGATAGTAACACTAACTACCGAACCACGACTTACATCTACTCAAATAGGTATGTACCTGATAATCACGCCGAAATCTTTTTGATACAATCAGAGGGGTACCTCTTTCGCTTCTGTATATAGTAGTTCTTCACGCCACTATTTGAAGTATTATTTTGCAGTACCGTTGCAAAGCGCTGGTAGTAAACAAATTTTCATATGACCGATGAAGTTAATCATAAGGTAAGAGTAAAATGTTTGGTTCCTATTTAGATATAAAACGTCTTCTTGATAAAGGTCAGATCTTTTTTATATGCAGATTCACGCGAAAGGGAAGCCCTGTAGTATTCAAAGAACACCGCGTGATTCAAGGGACAGAATATACGAATATAAGCCCCAGGAAAAACCTCTCTCGCAAGGAGTTCCAAAGCTCAAAGCTCAGCTGTTCTATTGAAAAAAGATCCCTGAACAAAAGAGGTTCGACAGGTCTCCAAGCTCACGACGACTAGTTTTGGAAAAAGATTATCTATCACAGGATCTATTTTTTGCGTAGAACACGAATCTGAGGCCAAAATTCGGTATTGTTCGAAAGTTATGGACAATAAATAAATATAGTATAAATATAGAAAATAGTATCGAAGATGGAATCTGATGTAGAAAGGGTTTCTCCATAAACAAAACGGGCCTACCGATTGTAGTTTCGATCGTAATATGTACAAAAAAGTTGGTAGAATGTATATATTATGTGAACGGTGAATGGCCCACAACTTCCGAAAGAAAGGAGGACCTCGCCGTATTGACTTAAGATTTGTGTTGTACGCTGAAAACTGAAGCCTGTAACAACTAATATCGATTTTTATTAATAATTTTCAGATGCAGCTGAGGACTGTTTTCCGGACCTGACCGGAAGAAAGTTTCAGGAAACAGTGGCAGAGGTTTCTTAAGCAGAGAGAAATAGCTGGAAAAATATTGGAACATAAACCTATATAGACTTCTCTTCATATTATAATTACAGTTTTCATTTCTGGAATTCCTATCTACCCGTACATTTCACTTCAACATCTCTATAAAGTACATACTGTTACGTCTTAATGCCGGCCCTGATAAAATCGTAAACGCAAGGCGAGGGATCGCGTCGTAGCGTACGTCATTTTCCCAGAACCGTAAATGCCGCCTGGAGAATTCGAGACACGTCATCAGGGCTTCTCTAGAGGATTCTCGATAGGTACGCAGATATAAATACAGGACAGGCTTCGCCGCGGATAGAGAATTTGTATTCAGAGCTAAGTGGAGCGAGTTTAGTAGAGCTAAGTGGAGAGAGTTTTGTTATTGCTAATTGCGAAGGTGTAGAATTTTTACTACAGAGAGTTTAGCGCCGAGCATTGGAAAGTTATCAGAGCGATTTAAGTGATTGTGTTGTATTGTATTGTGATAGAGAGTTTTAAAAAAAGAAGTTTAGTGTTGTTTGGTGTTTTAATCGACGAACCCAAGGAATATCGTAACAGTGGTGTCAGAATTGAGATTTTCCAAGGGATAAATCGTAACAATATTCAAGTAACATTTTACGATAATGTAACACACCTATAATATTGTAATGTAAATGTTGCATTGAGGATTTAGGTAATATCACAATGTTTAGTGGGATGAATTCCAATTAGGCATTTCAGATACTTGTCCAATTACGAAATTAAGGTGGCTATATGACGAAATGAAACAATACGGCGGCTTCTGCCCCTCAGAAACTTTCGTTTGTTTTTTTCAAAAGAGTGGGTTCCATGGTAAAACTGGTGTGTGCCTCCTAGATATCACGTGATCTGGAATGGCTGATGGGCAAAATGACGTTTCGAATAAAAGAACACAGAGTCGGGAAAGTGCCAAGAAGTAGGGAAAGTGTTTTCCGACTTCGTCGCTTCTTCCTAGTGAACATTCGTCATTTTCCGATCTGAAACTAGGTTATAAACAAGCACATTTTCGAATAATTGTGAATGAAATAAGAAAATTGACAATTTGAAAACGCCTCATCATTTTATCATCTCAGTACACGTGGAAATAGCCCACTTTTATGTAATTTTTACATTAACAACCTAACATTAAGGATTCTCAAGACCCCAAACAGTGGCTTGCCAAAAAATGCCTGTGTATATGGATAGTAAATATTATTTTTCTTCAAAGCCCTTATCTCGTACTGCAACGTATATCCTATTGCGAGAATGTGGTAGCATTTCCTAATTAATTTACAACGATGATTAAACCATGCGTGCTGGACTAGTTCTTTCAGAGCGCTATTCTGATGCGTTATCTCGAAATCTCGAGTGGACCACCTGTTGAATGGGTCTCACCGCCATCTGAGATTGGAAATGGTTCTTCGCACGCACCGCACCGCAAGTTTAAATTCCCTGCATTCCAAACGAACACGGTTGGGCGTATGTTACCAGAACTCTTATAATACTCCTCTAGAGTCATTACGTAATAAAATATAATAATAATGGCAATTATTACGAGATTTTTTCCTTCCAGAAGGCATTTCATGTTCGTGATAGGATAATAAGCAGAGCAGTCGTGAGATTCCAAGAGCTTAGTTTAGTCGACTGGAGCCTTTAGGTGGATTCATGCAGCTTCAATTATCAAGTAACAATGAACAAGTAGCTATTAACAATTATCAAGTAGAAAGTAATGAAGAATAAGGCATTCATGCACCTAAATTTAACAATGATCAAAGCTTGTGGAAGGGGATCAGCTTTAACCTTACATAAACTTTTGAGTAGCATTTTTTTTTCAATTTTATATGCCCTAACTTCGTTTTGGAGAGTTGAAGATTGAAATCGAAAATGAAATATTATTGTTTTCTTGAGAAAGTCCACCAGAATCGCATCTACATTTTCAATTTCAACTCGCTCACATTCCACGAACAGAAAAACAACCGCGGAAGACAGATTATTGGAGGAAAAATTTGGTTATGATCACATAATCTATCATATCCTGCACATTAGAGAGACATATTTTCCAATTAAAGTAAGAAAGTTAAAAGTTGGCCAACACTTACTTGTTACCTGTGAATTGATAGTTGATAATTTGTTTGCATGAATCATCTACAGTAAATTAGACAGTTAGACTCATCATTGATAATTGTTACTTGCTGCTTGTTAATTGTCCCTTTATAATTGAAGCTGCATGAATTCACCTTTCATTGATGAAATCAAAATCAGTTGAGAAGTTCATAACGAATAGTTGTTGAATTGAAAAATCTGTGATTTTTCATGTACAGTGTGACCTATTTAAGATGGAAGCACCCTTATAAAACCTCCTTTTTTTAACCGATTGGAATGATTTTTTTTTTTGTTAGGTAGATATTCAAAAAGTCTATCAGGACACCAAATATCATGAATAAATCTCAATTTCCAGGGCCAACTAATCTTATTTTTCAAGGTCAAAAATCTAAAAAAAATACTGGCGATTTTTTTAGAAAAACTCTGACTACACCACTGGATTTGTGACATTTTCAAATGGGTAACATGTAAATTAGGTTGAAATGCGTCAATGAAAAAGTTATAAAGGAATGAAATTTGAAAAATATGCCGTTTAATCAACCCACCAATTCATGTTCAGGAATTTTATGAAAATTCTGAATACACCACTGGATTCAGGATGTCTTGAAATATCACTGGTCACAGTTTCATCGAAATCTGTTCAGTAATAAAAAAGTTATAAGGGAATGAAATTTGAAATTGTCCTAATAGACTTTTTGAATATCTACCTAACAAAAAAAAATCATTCCAATCGGTTGAAAAATGTAAGTTTTATAAGGGTGCTTCCATCTTAAATGGGTCACACTGTATAAGATAACTAGAGAAGGAAAAGACATGAAATAACTTTAACACTGTTTTCATGAAATATTGAAGGAAAAAATATCTTCTGTTACGAATGTATTCATTGAAAAATAACTTTGAAAACTTTTGAGAATTTTTATTGACAGTAACTGGTTAAATTCCGTTTGTCGGGCACTCTAAGATAAAAAAACGGTCTGCGAAAACTAACGTATTTTGACCTCCTGAACAAAAAATTCAAATGAAATTTTCGGCACTCTCAATTAGTTTTGGGAATATGGACCAATTTTTGGGTGATTACTGGCATTTTGTAGGACGTTTCTGCGGCAAAATAACACAAAAAATGCCTCCTTTTTTCATCAGTACAATGTACACACCCTTAATTATCCGTTTCACATTTTTACAATTGAAAATAAGACTTTTCATAAAAAATAATAGATATTAAGTTAGAAAAGGGCGAAACATTGGTTTGTTTCATTCGATGTAAGTTCTTCATTTCCAAGAGTCCCAATACCACAAGCTTTAGAGTATTTGAAGTATTTTCTCAAATCGAAAACTCGGCAAATGACACTGTTGAAGAATATATTCAACTCACCAAACTTTGCATGGATCAGAATTGTTTTCAATATAATGGCTCATATTATGCACAGCACGAAGGGACAGCCATGGGTAACCCATTGTCTCCATTTGTGGCGAACCTGTTCGTGGGTAGGTTAGAGACGGATGCTACGGCAGAACTCAGTTACTTCCCTAGGGTCTGGAACAGATATATTGATGACATATTCGCTGTGGTGAATACAAATATTACCGGAATGGAAAATGTCCTTTCAACACTAAACAGCAGATGTAAGAGTATGAAATTAAAGTACGGAGTAGATAAAGAACAAAAGTTGCCATTTTCAGATGTATTGGTGATAAAAAATGAACAGAATGAAATAGAATTTGACATTTACAGGAAAGACACGAACACGTTCAGATACATTCAGAATGACTCGAATCATTGTCCACAACATAAAATGGCGGCACTGCAATTCCTTGTCCATAGGATAATAACTTTTCCTTTGAACAGAGATAAATACGACAATGAGAGGAGAGTGATTATGTACGTAGATGAAGTGAACGGTTTTAACCCAGAGATAGTTGATAAGATAATTAGAAAATGTAAATCAAGGGGAACACTTCGTGAATTATCGACTGTTCAAAAAGATGAGAGAAATGAAAAGTTTATAGTAATCCCATATGAACCTCAATACACTAGAGGACTTCAACAGATATTCGATGAAGTGAATATGAAAGTTGCATATAAAACTTCTTAAAAATTATAACAGTTTTTCGGTAATTCAAAATATAAATTATAAAACTCAAATATAACGGCCAGAGCCGACGAGCTATTGAAACCCGTTTCAAGGAGAATTTTGCACACACGAAACACGGAAGGGTAGAAAAATCCAGTGTCGCCCAACACACTCTAGACGCAGTGACCACGAAATTGGTGAAAGCAATCTGAAACTAATCAAGCATGTGAATGACACAAGACTACTCGATGCATGTGAGAGTTTAGAAATAGCGAAATGTAGAAACAACATGAATGGTGACAGGGGAGCTATCCCTTTCAGCCATCTTTTCAATCTATTGTTGAGAAAGTATTCAGAATAATTAATAATAACAGAAGACAGAAGACGTACCAACAAACATTGCAGATAGTGACTGCACTGGTTCAATATCGAGAAATTAATTAGAATAAATAGCAGTAACAAACAAGGTCCATAATGGACCGGAAAACTCCAGGTATATAAACAACTAAACCTAGTGTTTAGATTTAGTATCACTTTTCTTCTGCTGTTTGGTGTTAGAATTGATCTCCAGGAAAAGTTTCAACATACGAAGTTGACCCTGAAAAAAAACACGTATAATTCAAGTACTTGAATATGAGTCAAAAAAATGTTTAAATAAAGAAATGAATGAAATAATATTGTGTTTTTACATTACCATGTAAGCTTAAATTATTCCTGGAATTTTTTTAAGTACTTATTGTGATATTTTAACTGAAAATTTTCCAGACACCAAATCAACACGTTAGGAGCTTGAGCTTGCACAGTATATTAATGACCATAAGTGAAAACTTTCGCAAAGGAAAAAGTTGGCGTCTACTAAAAACGAAACTATTCGCAAAACTTCAGTCTGTCATTGATCAAAATCGAAAAATGGCCCAGTGGACTCTGTACTAAATGATAATTTTCAGAACCTGCCGTCTGAAAGTAGGTAGGTACACAATGAACCAATAAAACAGTAAAAAAAAGACGAAAAACGGATCCTCGGTCCGTCTCTGAGGTACCCGAGGAATGCATCTTCTCCCCGTATTACCAGTTGAACGGAGAAGCGATTCAAGCAGCAGGTTTCGGTCCTAGTCGGTCATTCAAGGTAGTAAGTTCACGGGTACCCTCTGGCAGGTTGGTATCTCGCCTCTCGCCACACCTGCGTCGTATTCATTCGCCGCGGCAAAGTTGGCCGAGGTACACCGATTTGCGTCGTTTGTTTTCACCCGTCGTTGGCAGCAACGCCGAGTTGTTATTGTGATAAACAATCGAATCTACCTGTGCCATAGGTCGCTTGTGTTATTTGGTCAGTGTTTCGCGTACTGTGTTTATATTTTCGGAATTGTTTTCGAACATTGGATAAAAGCGAGTTGCGCAAATATATCGTAAGTGCAAATCATTACAGATTGTTTTTGTAATCAGTTCACAAACTACTTGATAACGTTATCGCTGAGTGATGATCGTCAGGTGCCTATTCTCTCAGAATAGGTCAATTTGGAATTTTCGCTACCTACTTATTCAACTACGATCGGCCGAGCTTAGCAATGGAATGTGGAATGGAAAAGTTGTCAATATTTATGGGACTCTCAACCGAAGAATGTATTAGGCATGTGGGGTTTCAGCATGCGGTGATTTATCATCTTGTCGTTTTCATGTGTACTTGTTGGTCGAAGATTCAGCAACGTGTTCATTTTTTTGACCTTTTTTGAGACGGACCGGACCAATGCCGGTGACTATGGGTGAATGTCTGCATATATATTTGATTGAAAAGAATGCTTTCAACTGCGTTTGGATCAAAATGAAAATTAATCTCTTTAGATTGTACTAGATAATCTACAAAACAATATTCGAGAGAGTAAGAAATTTCATATTTTGATGCCGGAAATAAACTTTCGAATGGAATCAATAGGTATAATTTCCTTTTTGGTTATTATCATCTTATAATGTTTGAGAAAGTTGAAAAATTGGTGGAGTCATAGTGGAAACTAATTACCCTAGGATGCCATAACTACCTACTACGGCTTCTATCGCAGATATTTTGAAAAATTTCTGATTGATTGTTGCATCAAAGTGTACCTTTTCAACTTTCTGGGTTTCATTGAAAACTACAACTAGTAATTACTCATAATTTAACACTATTGAGCATGATGGGAGAATATTCCAAAGGAATTAGTAAGGTACTCTCCCCTAGAACTTCACCAATTTTTAACTTGCGGTGTTCAAAATAACATAGTGGATACTGTTTGAAACTCATTTTATTGTGGTCGATGGATTCTTTCTTCTCAGTTTTTTTGAGTTTATAACCTGCTATCACAATCTGGATAAATCATACGTCAAATATACTTGAGATCTTTGACAGATTTTTGAAAACGATACTGGAAGAGAAATATTTGTGAGAAAGTTTTGATAAATGTTCGTTCTTGTATTTTTTTATGGGGAAGTTGCTGACTAATGAAACGTTCGATTCAGAAGGAATTGTTTTTAATTTAAGCAGCAACTTTTGGGATAAATTAGACATCTAACCTTCTACACTTGTACAGATCGAGGTATAGACTGCAATATTAATTCTCAGTTTTTCATATTGATTCAGAGAAACTACGAAGAAATATATGGATAGGTATATTATCAATTCTACTTGATACATAGTTTATTTGTTCGCACAGAAAACTATGGTGCTGACGCAAAAGAATTTTTACGTTGGATTTGTTGAACATTACAATTATTCCTTGCAAAATAGTAGTGTGCAAGGAATGGGATTTGAATTACACCAACCACAGAGAACAAAATACTTGGTTACCAGAGAGCACCTTGTAGAAACGTCACAATTCTGATCTGCCTATTAACCTACAAACGCGAAATCCAAGTTGTTTCATTTAAGTAGAAAAAAATGTTCTTACTTTTAACTGGAATATTCTCTAGTTTATTGACAAAAGTTTGAATTGTTACAATTGATGTTTTTTTTTTGTGGAATTGAAGTATTTACATCTACTCTTCACACCAATAATAAACTGAAATTTTACAGTCCAAGTGGCCTAGTTGGTAAGACGATCCACTTTATAGTCGTGGGTTCAAGTCTCACCAAAACCGACTTTTTTTTTGGTCTTTTTTCAATTTGACATTACTAATTCATTTTGTATCGTTCAATATTGAATTTAATGAAATCTGTAAATGAATTAACTTGATCATCAATAAGATTCTTGAAAGTTCTGAAATATTTACCCGGTCGAAGAAAAAGTCAACTGTACAACTCGAATGGATTTTGGCCATATCGCCCTCGAACTTTCGTCCTCTTGCAATATGGCCACCATCAGTATCACTACTTTAGCCTTAACCATTTTGTCATGGCCACCATATTCACTCTTGTTGTACAAACTACAATTTTTGCAAATCGCTGGGAAATTTTGATATTGCATTGAAGAAAAAGTCAAGATTTCGTCACTGTGAGAAAATGATATTTCCTTACAGTTTTTAGTGTTCTACATAAATGATTGAAATTAGTATCTATAGTAAGTATAACTACTTCTTCGGGCTTGAAGGCCGTCGTTCTTTGGAATTTCTCCCTGACGTTTCGCTAGCGCGAGTGGCTAGCTTCTTCAGAGGCTTACTCATTTCCGAAGACTAGACGTTTCGATTTCTTAAGGCGTATTTGTATTGATGCAGGTAGTCTGGAGTGTTAATTACTTCTGTCGGCTTCGGGGAATAATCATCATTATTAGTTGCCGCACTGCCTGCCGTGATTTCATTAGTTATTCTTGATTTCCTCAGAATGGGATTCCAAATTCTGTTTAGACTCAACGCTTCTTCCTCTCTGTTAAAATGTTTTTGGATCTCTATTGCCTCCCGTACCAGTCGGCTATGGTAACCCTGGTTGGGGGCAATCAGCTTAGCATTTTCAAACAGAATCCTGTGGTCACCCTCACTCAGTGCGTGTTCCGCCATCGCCGATTTGTCGGTTTGCCCCAGCCTGCAGTTCCTTTCATGCTCTTTGAGCTTTGTTCCCATGGATGTTTTCGTGGTAACGATGTAAACCTTCCCACAGGTGCACGGTATGCGATAAACCCCTGCTGCTGACAGTGGGTCTCTTTTGTCTTTAGCCGATCTGAGGCTTTATTGGATCTTCTTGGTCGGCTTGAAAACCGTTTTTAGGTTATATTTCCCCAAGAGTTTCCCAATTCTGTCAGTGACCCTCGGGATATATGGCAGATATGCATTTGCAACTACCTGAGAGTCCTTCCTATTATGAACCGTGGAACTCTTCAGTTTCATGGCCCTGTTGATCTCAGATACACTGTATCCATTTGACCTCAAGGTCACTTGAAGATGTTCCATTTCGTGCTCTAGATGCTCTGGTTCACATATTCTTCGAGCACGTTCAGTTAGGGTAGATTTGACTCCTCTCTTTTGACTGAGATGGAGGTTCGATAGTGCGTGCAGGTAACTATCCATGTGCGTGGGTTTTCGGTATAGTTTGTGGGTTAGTCTAGAACCACATCGTTCAATCAGAACATCTAAGAATACTATCTGCTGGTTCTGTTCGGTTTCCGTGGTGAATTTGATGCTGTGATGTTGAGCGTTCAGGTGGTCCAGAAAAAGGTTCAGAGCGTCCCTTCCATGTTTCCAGACGACGAAGGTGTCATCCACGTAACGTAGCCACAAGGTCGGCTTCAAATCAAAGGCGTCGATTGCCTTCTCTTCAAAACGTTCCATGAAAAAGTTGACTATCACTGGGCTCTATAGTAACCCAAATGATTTTATTACGAATTTCAAAGCACCATTCATTTGTGAATAAAATTATTCGCGATTTTTCAAAAATTAATCAATATCTGTCGAATTTTAAACGATTTGCGGAAATTTATTTTAATTCAATTTTCTCATTGAAAAATTCGTATAGCAGTAACAAAAAATGAATACTTACATAGCTATACAAATTCCCGAAAAAATACTTGATGAATAGCGTTCATGCAGGTGAATTTTTTTTAATATTTACAAACAACCTCCGATGACATCAATCACCCAATACTTCTTAAAGTTTACGATAATCCTAGAATTTGTGTTTCTCTTAAATCCCATAGTTGGGGGGCTTTTCAATGGAAAAATATCCTTCTTGAGTATGTCCTGAACATCTGACTTTTTCCACAAGTACTTTTCTATACTATTCAAATTATACTGTTACGAAATTTCCTAGCGCCGGCCCTGTCGCTCGTAAACGCAAAATAATATGAGGGGTCGAAGAGAGAACGTCATCTTTCCAGGAACCCTTGATTCGCGTGGAGAATTCGATCATCGAGATTTAACTGGAAGATTCTCCATAGTCGTACGTAGGTATATATATATATATATGTGAAATGCTCGGTGAAATGGCTATTACTTGCTTGTTGAATAATGAATGAACTATTATGATATATTCTGTAGAAAACTGAGTGGAGTATCTATGGAATGTTATACTTCAGAGAATTTAACTCGAGGATATCAGTTTTGAGTCTTGTTCAAATATAGTTTTTATTTTAAGTCATGTGTTAATCTAATAGCAAATAATACTGAGGTTGTATTAATTCGGCAAATATTTCCTTCAAACTGAGTTGACATACAATTAAATTAATGAATTTCTTCAGAAAATTAATAAATGTTTTCAGGAAATTCGAAACTTGAAAAATTTCCGGAAATAATTGTGAGTGAAAATATACATGATGTGAACAGCTCATAACGTTGAGAAAAAACTATCTTCGGGCTGCTATGCAGTTAAAACAATAACAAGAGTATCAGGGTTCTCCACTTCAATGGTGTAGGATTCTTTAATAAAAACACACTTGAGGTATGGAATTCTATTCTGGGGTAGCTGCATCAATTATCAATCCATTCATATTCATCAAACTTTTCCTTGAGATCGAATTATCCTTACACCAAACCGATTTTTTTGCACTCGTCGCGCGTTTCGCTAACAATCGATACTAAATCTGAAGCCTAGGGTTAGCTGTTTATATACCTAAAGTTTTTCGGCCCGATATATGGATTTTGTTACTGCTTACTTCTGCTCATTATAATTGGACGGAGTTATGCAGAAAGCTACCAACCCACAATATAACAAATATTGTTACGCTATAAGGTAGACACGATTAAATTTCCACAAAATTAAACTTAAAAGTTTAGGAATCATCATCAGTCAAGTTGTATTATTCTAGGAATCAGAGACAATTAGAGTAGACCCTGATGTATTTAAGGAACTTCTAACAAAGAATAATTTAGTGTTTAGAAACATTCGCTTGATAAAGATACAGTGTATCGAAACATGTCGCGGAGACAATAAATTTTGTGGAAATTTAATCGTGTCTACCTTATAGCGTAATAACTATGGATTTCCATCAAGTAAAGGCCACCTCAATCCAAAATAACAAATATTGGGTTGGGTGCGTATTTGGGTGATAAAATACGCGTTTTCCATTCTGTGAAAACCTACCAAGCCCCACCTGATTATATACCCCAGAGGATGTAGAATAGAATAAAATTCAATTATTTCTCATATCGTATCTTTTGCTTTAATTACTCGCTCTACAAAATGCAAAAACCAACCAACCGATGAAAAGTCGCCATTTTTACCTCTTTTTTATATTTGGAATATTAAAACATACCTAAGATATCAAACGACATATCTCAGATCCAAAAAAAGTTACAAAGTAGTAGCTAAACGACCTACAAATTTTTTTAATCAATTAAAACTTTAGAGCTGATTATCTCAGTTCGTCACTTTCGAGGGTTGGTAGCTTTCTGCATAACGCCGTCCAATTAATTTCTCGACAATAAATTAGTGTAGCCACTACCTTCAAAGTTTTTACTCCGATATGGAATTCATCTCATTATGGATTATCAAAAAGCGGGCTGGAAAGGATGGGTCCCCTGTCACCATTCATGCTGTTTTTATATTTCGCTATTTCTAGGCTTTCTCATGCATCGAGTAGTCCTGTGTCATGCAAATGCTTGATCAGTTTAAGATTGCTTTCACCAATTTTGTGGTCATTGTCTAGAGCGTGTTGGGCGACACTGGATTTTTCTACCCTTCCGTATTTCATGTGTGCAAAATTCTCCTCGAAACGGGTTTCAATAGCTCGTCGGCTTTGGCCGATGTATTTGTTGTTGCAATCTTGACAACCGACTCTGTAAGCTCCCGACTTTTCTGTGTTTTCTGATTCATCTTTTGGGTTACCAAGAAGCTGTTGTGATTTGTAAGTTTTATATGCAACTTTCCGAGCAACTTTCATATTCCTTTTATCGAATATCTGTTGGAGTCCTCTAGTGTATTGAGGTTCATATGGGGTTACTAGAAACCTTTCATTACTCTCATATTTTTGAAAAGGCGACGATTTACGAAGTGTTCTTCGCTCGGTTCTTCGTAAGATTACGAGGATTTACAAAGTGTCCTTTGTGACTCTTCTCAAAAAAAATTAGAGGAATATGCATGGTATACAGCAGGGGTTCCCAACCTTTTCTTAGTCCTGGACCACTTTTATATTAATCTTGTTAGCAGGGACCACTATGAATGACTTACATAGTGGTATATACACATACGTACATTGTAGGTAATAAAGATGAACTGTAATAATCAAACCGTAACTTCAATTAGCAACTCAAATAGGATATTACAAAACAAGAAATAATATTTTTAGGATAAACTTCTGTGATTTTGTATTAAAGTGATTTCTGAGTTTGCATCTTCTTCACGAGTTGCTCAAAGCTACACGCAAATCATCACTTATTTTCAAACGATTCCTGGCCTCGTTCTCAATTACCAATAAAGCAGAATATCCCTGTTCACATAAATAAGTTGTTGAAAAAATCATAAAATAGCGCAAGGCGAGTTCTCAAGTGAATTCAATTCAAAAGCATCCTTGCAGTTTCTGTCATTTTGGAATTCAATGATTTCTCCCTGTCTTTCTTCAGTAACTTCTCCAGCGTCCGTACTAAAAGGGTTACGAATCAGTTTTAGATCAACTTTAGTTTCTTCCGTATATTCTGGGAAGTAACGATTGAATTCATCCATCAACATTCGTGAATCAGTCCTGATATTTTCTTGTATATTTGCTTTGATAGTGTCATACTTTTTGTCTTCCACAAGTGCTTTTAACGTAGCAAACGCAGAAGAATTATTTTCTTCACTTTTACCTAACCACAACTGAAGTTTGCAAATAAAAGCGCGGAGTTTATCTTCAAAAATATAAAATATATTTGCGACGTTTTCTAATTGTTCATTTCCGGAACCTTGCAGTTGTATATTCGATTGTGTGTGAAAATATCCACAGGATAAGCCTAATTAATTTGACATGCCGGATTAGTAAACTGTTTTAACAAATCAATCATTGTCAACCAGAAAAATCTCAACCTCTGCTCTCAGCTCATATAATCTTCCCAACACATTACCTTTCGATAGCCATCGAAATTCTGTGTGAAAGAGAAGTTCTTCATGGTAAGAGTCCATTTCAGTGAATATTTTTTTAAAAAGGCGTGTATTTAGTGCGCTGCTTTTGATACCATCAACAACACTTATGGCCATTTTCAGTGCATCAGAAAGGCATTCAGGAAGAGTCTAAGAAGCTAACGCCTAGCGATGTATGATGTAGTGCGTTATTATCACCTTATGATTTTTCTGTTTTACTAACGTCGCCAGCCTGGAACGTGATCTCAACATTGCAGGAGCACCATCAGTACAGAGGGCAACGAGTTTATCCCACATGAAATTATGTTTCTCACAATATTCTGATATTGAGTTCATGAAAAATGGCGCCCGCTAAATTTGAAATCACTCGCGGACCATATTTTAACTTCTGCGGACCACTGGTGGTCCACGGACCACTGGTTGGGAACCACTGGTGGTCCACGGACCACTGGTTGGGAACCACTGGTATACAGTAAGGTTACGTGAAATTACGTTTTAACATAATCGAATCATAATTTAATGCAAATCTAATGAATCGTTTTACAACTTTTTTAGGTGCTTTTAGCTCATAGCTTGGCCGTTTCTTGTCTTGAATAGATATTTTTGCATTCATGGAATTCACTTCGTGACTTGTCCCCCATTTCACGAATATCTGGTTAACAAATGAAACATAAAAAATAGTCTTCGAATTCGATATTTCACTCGCGAACGGTAACGGTACGTGAGAGGCATCGTTGACATATCCAACGATTACGAGTTATATAAGGCCGATCGATTTATCATAAATTCCCCATCGGGAATTGGATCATTCCACTGTGATATTGCACACAGTCGCAGTTTTCGTCATACAAAAAAATACCTGCATATTTGAATGTTTACGTACTTTGAATACGTACATACAGGATGTTTCCTGAAAGATTGACAGTTCAATTGATGAAACAGATTTCTCTACTAAAGAATTTATTGATACGATCTTTCCTTGGGTTCGTTTATTGAAACTCCAAACAACACTTTTATTACTACTTCTATTACTATTCTGTACTAAAACTATCTACTTCGACTTCTGCAAATAAACGATGAGATTGGGACCTTTGGTGTGAAAGTTGAAACTTTTCCTAGAGATCAATTACTCTAAAACCAAAACTGATATTTTTGCACTCGACGCGCGTTCCGCTAAGAAGGTTAGCATCTTCAGGAGAAGTAAATTGATACTAAATCTATAGCTAGGGTTAGTTGTTTATATACCTAAATTTGTTGGTCCGATATGGAATTTGTTTGTTACTGCAAATTATTCTAATTAATTTCTCGATAATGAACTCACTACCTCCAAATTCCGTCATCTGTATTGATTATTCTGATTACTTTCTCAACAATAAATTGAAAAGCGGGCCGAGAGATAGGTCCCTTGTCACGATTCATGCTGTTTTCACATTTTGCTATTTCTAGACTCTCACATGCATCGAGTAGTCTTGTGTCATGCACATGCTTGATCAGTTTCAGATTGCTTTCACCAATTTTGTGGTCATTGTCTGGAGCGTGTTGGGCGACACTGGATTTTTCTACTCTTCCGTATTTTATGTGTGCAAAATGCTCTTTGAAACGGGTTTTAATAGCTCGTCGGCTCTAGCCGATGTACTTGTTGTTGCAATCTTGACAACTGATCTCGTAAATTCCCGACTTCTCTGAGTTTTCTAATTTATCTTTTGAGTTACCAAGAAGCTGTTGTAATTTGTAAGAAGTTTTATATGCAACTTTCATATTTACTTCGTCAAATATCTGTTGAAGTCCTCTAGTGTATTGAGGTTTATATGGATTTACTATAAACTTTTCATTTTCCTCATCTTTTTGAAAAGTCGAACTCTGCACTTAGCAACACCAAAGCTCTCTCCGATATAAACTCTGTAAAACTCGCCGCCGCTCCACTAAGCTAGAAACTCTGATAACTATCTGAATAACTATCTGCCGTAGCGATGAATCCCTTGCTTAAGCCTATCGATAATCTTCCAGTCATATCTCTATGATCGAATTCTCTACACGAATCAAAGAGTTCCTGGAAAATGACGTACTCTCTTCGACACCGCATATTATTTTGCGTTTACGAGTAACAGGGCCGGCGCTAGGAGATTTCGTAACATTGATATGTTGCAAGCAGAACTTATTCTAATTATATAACAGAACACAAAAAATTGTGTTTTGTTGAAATTCACTACTGTTCATTGTATTATCTATTCTGTATGATTGTTTGTTCGTAAGGGGTAATCTTCGGAAATACTGATCCGATTATGAACATTCTTTAAATAACTGAAAGCTAGGAACTATTCAGGACTGTTTCAGGCTAAGTTTCATTATGATTCATCAGAAAATTCAGTGAGTAATGATAGTATATGTAAATCAAGTCAGAGAAAAGCAGGCGAGATGTGATTCTTTAACGGTGTGCGCTGACTAACCGGTTCGGTATAGACGAACCTAATGTTCACCAAAACTTGTTGGTATCTATTAGTTCTACAAAAAAGTCCGTGGTACTATATAGCTAGCTTTTATATTTGAATCACTGCAAATGTGTTTTTGTTAATCGATCTGCAATTCTACACTTGTGTAGAATATTAATTCTTATTTTTCAGATTGTGGTAGGTTGAGAACGCAAAAAACCTATAAGAAATAAAATGCTTTATCCTGAATAACTGACTGACGGGTCAACGAACAGCCTATACCGCTGATCGTAGAGAATTGAAATTTGGAAGGTGTCAAAATGGTTAAGGCTTTCGCGGCAGAAGTTTGCAGTTTCACTACTATGGCCGCCGTTTTTGGAATTTCTTCCTGACGTTTCGCTGGAGCGAGTGGCTAGCTCCTTCAGAGGCTCATACATCTGCTTGAGTTAGACTCCGATGACGAGATATTACAATTTCGTAAAGGGTATTTATATGGATTCAGGTAGCCAGCGTGCACGGTATACGTATACGGCATACCGCGCACCTGTGGGAAGGTATACATCGGTACCACCAAAAGATCAGCTGTGACGGAACACGCATTCAGTGAGGGAAACCACATTCTGTTTGAAAACGCGAAACTCATTGCCCCCAACCAGGGATACCGTAGTCGACTGATACGGGACGCAATAGAGATACCCAAACACACGGATAATTTCAACAGAAAAGAAGGAGCCGTGAACCTCAACCGAATATGGGATCCCATTTCAAGAAGATCAAAAATAACAAACAGCATGCCTGCAGGTAGTGCTGCAGTTAATGCTTATGATACTCCTTCGAATCCAATAATTACGGCAATCAATATTTGTGAAAATTCTCCGAATCTAGAAAAGGCTGGCTACCTGAATCCATATAAAAAAACTTTACCAGTCATCGGAGTCCAACTCAAGATGTATGAGCCTCTGAAGAAGCTAGCCACTCGCGTCAGCGAAACGTCAGGAAGAAATTCCAAAAAACGACGGCCTTCAAACCCGAACCATAATAGTGATACTTTGAAGGGTGTGTTTTTTGGCCTAAGAGGCTGAAAAACGGCCCAAAAGTTTGTATGGGACAACATGGTGGCTTGGTCCAATATACTCATCAGGAATTTCCGGACTTCTGAGCCGTGGTCCGCAGTTTTTGGGCCTGACATCTGCATTTGCGGCAGACATTCTCAAAGGCGATACGGCAATGGTCGAAGTATCCTTCTGGCCTCCTGGCTTTGATTTGATGTGGTTCAGATGACGTATCGTTATTCATCGGACCTAGAATCGGACTGTCAATTAGCTCTAATTGATTTTCTGAAACCGTTTTTTCTGTATCATTACTTTTGATCGGATGCCTGACGTTGCGCTGCCGCGAGTATATATATGTATATATATATATATATATATATATATATATATATATATTTATATATATATATATATATATATACATAAACCACCATCACCCCACACAACTACAATCCGTAGTCAACTCGCTGGTATCCCGATCTTTTCGTCTGACGGAAACAACAAACAGACAAGCAGAGCTAACAGAGACGACTAAAGCACTTCGACAAAATGGCTATGGAACTCACTCGATCAGAAGGGCAATCCATGCGCAAACAAACCCAAGAAAAACTTGGACGGAAGACCCCCCAGAACCCAAAAAATCAGTGACACCGACAAAATCGGAAGACTAATGCGAAAACAAAATGTACGAACCGTCTTCAAAACTCAAAGGACCATTTCGTCTTGCTTGCCGAGACCAAAGGACAGGATTCCTCTCGAAAACCAAGGAGTATAGCATCACATGTGGGTAGGGAATGTAATCCCGGACCGGGATCAGTGGGATTGATCCCGGGATCCATTTTTCACTCGAAAAACTGTTAAAACTCCATATGATGAATTGGGTTTCAATCAAAACATAAATAAAATCAAATAATAATCCATATATAAATGAAAAATTAAACTTGAAACTTAATAAAAGTGAATAAAAATTTCTGGTTTGCTAAAAAGAACTGTTAACAAAGAATCTAGATATTTTCTTGGTGTACTCTATATTCAGTCCTTTTCTTTTTCCTGGTTCTGGAAGTAACTCCTCAGGAATAAAAGCGTATCCAGAGAATCATCACTCAATCTGCTCCTTATTTCAGTGCACAATGTACCAGCGGCAAAAAATGCTCTTTCTGATTCGACACTAGTTGGTCGAATTTTTGATAGAAAATTGAATGCTGTCAAGAGATTCGCCCCCAAATTTCCTACATACTCATAAAGAATCATTTCTCTTCTAATCATATTGACTGAACTGATGCCAACAGGACAATCTTTTTCATTTCGCAGCTGGTTGTTTCTCTCCAATTCCTCCTCTAATCTCTCTTTCAATGATTTGGGAAAAATCGGAGAAACAATATTCTTTTTTCAGATCCCGAAAATCCCGGGATTGACCTTTCAAAATCCCGAACCATTTTTTATTCCGGGATCCCGAGATCCCGGATCCCGAGATCCCGGATCCCGAGATCCCGGATCCCGGGATTACATTCCCTACATGCGGGGACTGTGATAAGCAATACATTGGCCAGACGAATAGGAGAATGTCAGCTAGAGTGGAGGAACACAAAAATAGCATAAGGACAAAACAAACATCTTCCGCCCTCTTTCAACACCACCACCAGACGGGTCACAAAATATATTTCGAGACAGCAAAGCAAATAGCGCAGGTGAACCTGCCAAATACGGCCAGTCGAAGATCCGTGAAAACATCAATTTCTACATAATACCTGGATGGGCAGGAGATAAAACCTTAGAGAGCGGTTGATGATATAATCATCAATAATATCGGACCTAGTCGGATAATAACTGAGGAGAATCATTATAAATACCAGTTTCAATGGAGAACAGACAATTGAAGTCTTTGCTTAGTCTTGCTTGGTTACTTCGTAGGGGAGCGATTGACCAGGACGGTATGGACAGATATTCGTCTCACAGTTCTTGAGAATGACTTCGAAATGGAAGTCGAAACGTCGAACAAATCAGAAGATACCAAACGGATAAAAACCCAGAAAATTCATCTTGCATATATATATATATATATATATATATATATATATGCGTAATTTCGAATAAAAAATGGTCTCGATAATACTTAATATCAGACACCTTCACCGCAGCATTAAGAACTGTGCATTAACAATCTCGAAAGCAATTACATGTAGCAGCGTAGAAGGTTATGGAAATAATTTTAAACTAATCAGGCACGGCAAGTTATGTAGGTTATCTTTTACATAAATGTTTTATGTGAGCTAGACCAACGTTACAGTCGATTCAAAGGAATAAACAGCATTGTCACTGGAATTTGTAGTTGTTTGTTCTTTCTCAAATGGTGATCCTGGGCGTTGAAATCTTTAAGAGAGGGTGCAATCTATTACTGTTTGAAAGTCATTAGTTTTTGGTGGAAGGAGTTTTTCCTTGCCCACAATCTGAAAACAATCAAGAATTAATATCGGAATCAGTACAGGTGTAGAAGGGCAGACTTTTTAATCTACCACAAAAAGTTGCTGCGATTGTCGAAAAACATTTCCTTCAAAACATATTTTGATTCCGAAACGTCAACAAAGATAAGTATTTTTATAAATATTATTAGTTATTGTATTTTTTTTAATGCAAATTTGAGACTGTTTTTATTCGACTCAGCAACTTTTCAGGATAGATTAGAAACCTACTCTTCTACATTTTTATAGATTCCAATATTAATTCTTATTTTTTTTCAGATTGTGGTAGGTTAGGAACCCGTAAAAACTACGACGAATATTTCCATCGTATGTTAAAAATCCCATATGAAACGGGACATTTTCGATCAATTACAGCGATAAATTCAAGGCGGGACATTTTCGGGCTGGTAAATACCCGGTAGGTATCGAAAAATACCCGCTCGGTCCGTGTATCTATAGTAACGATTGTTAAAATGTACATTTGTCATCTTGACAGGCATAAATACTGTATTTTGAACGTCGTTGTTTTAACTCCGGAAATATTCTACCGATTTACACTCGTGCACATGGGCGCCGCCAGTAAAAATTTCAGGGGGGGGGCACATTTTTTTGTGTGTGGCAATAAATTGAATAAGTATAACAACACATTAAAAAAATGTATTTACTAAATGCCTAACACTCACATGTTAACAAAAACATGAAATACATTTTGTAATATAACTGAAATATACTTATACCTGAGAAGGTATCTTTAAAAGAACTAATAAAGAATATCTATCTATGCATTGTATTATATATATATATATATATATATATATATATATATATATATATATATATATATATATATATATATATATATATATATATATATATATATATATATATATATATATATGAACATTTTTCCAGGGGGGGGCGGCCGCCCCCCCTTGCCCTTATGTGGCGGCGCCCATGCTCGTGCATCAAAATAAACCTGGATAATTTTCCATTCAGGCATGTTGTCAGTAAAAAAACTGCATTCGGTTATTTTCATATTTTGCTAAAAGAGCCCTCCTCCTTCGGAGTCGGGCTCTTTCGACAAAATATGAAAATAAACTCATGCAGTTTTTAGACAACATGCTTTCATGGAAAATTATCGGTAATTTTGAAACACTTGTGTAATTACTCCCGATAATTTTTACAAAAATGGAGCTTTATATATTTAATAAATTACGAATGATATGTTGATCTTTTTCAAATAACCAATTTTTTATTTTAAATCTATACGAGTATATTGATTTTGTAAGTTTGATTTCATCTGGTAGTATATCAAAGATTTTTTTCATTACATATGTATATGGTTTTGTACCAATATTTTTATTTGTATTATCTTTTGAACAAATTCTATTTCTGTCTCTTGTATCATATAAATGATTGTTAAAATTTATACATCTTTTATTCTCGAAAAGGTGAATCAATATTCTGTAAACAATGTGTGTACAACATCAAATTTTTTATGTTTTTCATAAAGGAAATCAGCTGATCACACATAATTTTGTTTATATATTATTTTCAAAGATTGTCTTTGGATGACTTCGAGATTGTACAGAAAATTTTGTTTAACACCTCCCCACCCAAGAATACCATAATTCAGTTGAGACTGAATCAGAGAATAATGAAGCATTTCAAGATGTTTGACAGAAAGTTTCCAATAATATAATACTACAATCTTAATTTTTTCAGATTGTAGTAGGTATGTTAAAAACCCATAAAATTACAAAGAAAAATACTATCGATGTTTCAAATAGCATTTCTTGTCGAAAACTGTTGGGAAATAAAAAGAGTGGGTTTGCCAGAAGAACTTCGGGCCAGCATATTTTATATGATATAGTTTTAAGTGTGGTATCGTGATGAAATTGATGCCTATAAAAATAAAGTGTAATTTAAAAATATCTACTCTTATTTAACTTGTTAAAACGGTTCAGTAATCAAAAATTGACGCTTCCTCTCCTCCTTCTATAGGTATTATGGGTAGAGGGAAGGAAAAAAATAATGCCAATAATCGAACCATTTTTAAAATCATGAAACGAAACTCAAAGTTCCACCCTGGAATACATCTTTTTCAATTGATGGATACCTTTGACCCTGTATGTGTTTTGTTATGTATATAAACAAATTTAGCATACACTCGGTCATAAAACTGTCTACTAGATCTATTGGGTAGAATAAACGCCTCCTTACGCTGGCCAATCGAAATCAAATGCAATCTACTAGTGGAATTCGCGCTACAGTGTCGGAGTAGTCAGTTATGTTTTAACGCTTGTGGTGTGTGCGTGTATGGTATTTAAGTATGAAATTCTGAAAATGTCAAGTACTGATACGGCTGAAGGAACTGCTGATATGTATCCCCACAGTCCACCTGAAAAATACCAAAAAAACTGCACCTTGAAAAATACCATTTCGGTCGTTCCTTAGTGCGACTCTGTACGAGGAGCCTTGGCTGAGTGATCACGTGCACAATGCATGGTAATATTTTGGATGACTCTGCTTGGATGGACAAAGTAAAGGAGTTAATAAATAGCTGAACTATTAGCCACGCTTCTATTTCTAAATGAAACTACCTGTTTCATAGTATTTTCTTCCTTCAGGTACATTCTGATTTCAATTGGGTATTCGATTTAATATTTTAAAATTTGAAATTGCCATTCGCTTATAATTCTCAGGACTTTGAAGTTACCTTTGAATTTGCTCCATTTTTCAACGAGATATTGAGAGATACATACATCTTTCTGGAGATTTCATTTGGTCTAATTGCATTAATGAATCTTTCTTTCATTTATATGTACCCAAATTTCAAATCATTCACCCAATGCGAGATATGAGATCAATTTTACAAAAAAGACCGGAAATTTGCAACAACCTCGTCCATCGGAACTCCGACCTCAATATTGTTACGATATATCTTAGGGTTCGTTTATTAAAACTCCAAAGAACACTTCACTACTTTTATTACAACTCTATCGCAATACAATACACTCAACACTTCAACTGCTCAGCTAGACTATCCAATGCTCTTTACTGAAACTCTATACACTTCTACTTCTGCACTTAGCAATACCAAAGCTCTCTCTACTAGAAACTCTGAATAACTCTCTCATTAAACTCCGAATCTTCGCCGTATATATACTTGCGCACGGTTATGGAGAATCTTCCAGTCAGGTCTCGATGATGTGTATCGAATTTTCTACGCGACTCGGGATTTCCAGGAAGATCACGTTCCTTCGTTGACCCCTCATATTATTTTGCGTTCACGAGCGACAGGGCCGGCGCTAGAAGATGTCGTTACAATATGTACGGAGCTTTCCAAAAACTTCCATGCTTAATAATGGGAAAGGTGGAAAAATAGTGGACAGCAAGTGGCGTGGGACAGTGTGTTCTACAATTTTTATAGCTAAACGAATGCCAAGCATACGAAACTTCAAAACGTATACCCTTTTGAAATTTTACGTTATTCTGCAGGGCATGCAAAACTTTGGAAGTGTACTTCCAATAAAACTGTCGAAGAACTTTCACTTGAAATCAACACTGATTAGTTTTTTTAGTACTCAGACTAGGGAGCCCTTTCCACCACCGTGACGGATGTCCTAAAGGAGCTACTTTTAGACATTGCATTTTATCCATTGGAGGAACTTTACATGAAATATTTCAAGATCTGAATTCCTTTTGTATCTGATCAATACATATCCTAAACCGCTGATCGTCAAGACCTGAAACTTGGAGGTCGTGTTCTTTGTATGTCGTAGACATCCGATAAGAAAGGGTTTTCCGAAATTCCACCCTTAGGGGGTGAAAAAAGAAATTAAAAGTTCGTAAGTTTCGCAATTCTAACTTTCGAAAAGTGTGTAGTAGGCTTTAACCTCCGGTGTTGAAATTGCATGTGGCTTTCGAGTTTGTTAGCCGTTTTTACGGATTTTGTAGTCTGACATTTCGTCTTCAACTGCGGAGGACATTGATTGTTATTTTTTTCAATGCATGGATCCCATGAACACTCAAAACATCATTCTCTCCACGAAAACAATCCACCGGGACGTGTCACTACGTCGAATTCCCATTACGTCGAATTCCCACTATGTCGAATTCCCACTACGTCGAAAAGCATCCCCACCACTTACGTCACCAAAACACGATCGTTATCGAAGCTGGATCCCATTCGACGTAATGGGAATTCGACGTAATGGGAATTCGGCGTAGTGCCACACCATGCACTTTCAATATCAACAGCACAGCGAAATTCATCCTTCTTTTAGGTTAGGTTAGTTAGGTTAAGTCAGATTGGGTTAACAGGAAATTGCAGAATATCCGGTAAATTTTGCGAGTGCGTATCACTACGTCAAATTCCCATTACGCCGAATTCCCATTACGTCGAATTCCCTTTACGTCGAATGGGATCCAGCTTCGATAACGATCGTGTTTTGGTGACGTAAGTGGTGGGGATGCTTTTCGACGTAGTGGGAATTCGGCGTAATGGGAATTCGACGTAGTGAGAATTCGGCGTAATGGGAATTCGACGTAGTGATACGCACTCCAATCCACTATCTGAATATCAATACCCATGTCTGTATTGCGGAGAAATCTCGAGTAGGTAAAAAACTCACTCATTACACAAAAAGCGACCCAAGAATCAACAACTTATCTGTTCGGTAATTAAAACGGTTGAACTACGTAATTTGTTGAAAATGTGATAAAACGCGAACCAGGTGATTATTCCAAATGAAACCGGTCTCTATCGGAATCATGGAAATGCCAGGAGCGAAGTAAAATCGTCCGTTGAACATCATAATCATCGATGTCGTATTGAAGGTAAACCAATTTACGTAATTACCCAGTTCCTTTAAATCTCCGATATCATTCAAGTTCATTTAATCAAGACCTACATTTCCAGCATCAAAAACATATACAAAATATTTGTCTTTTCGTGGGAAGTGCGAAGGATATTGTAATTTTTTTATATTCAGATTCACACGAAAGGGAAGCCCTGTAATGTTCAAAGAACACCGAATCAAGGGGCAGGAGATACGAATTAACATTCACTTTGAAAGTTTTTAAGCCTCAGGAAAAACCTCTCTCGGCAAGGAGTTCCAAAGTTCAGCTGCTACGATAGTTTGAGGTTATTTTATCTAAATAAAACTCCAAACAACACTGAACTATTTTTATTAGCTACACTATAACGATACAACTACTGAAATGACTTATAATTCGCCTAGAAAACACTTGAACTTCTCAGCTGACTAAAACATTAAACACTCATTACAGACTTCATGAATCTTCACTCTCTAGTAGAATTCTTCGCCAAAACTCCACTAAGTTCTGAATTCCCTCCTGTCCATGGAATGCCTTCCTTTTGGGGAGCCGCAACTCGTCCATTGCCTCGACGTTGGATCTTCTATTCTTTGTAATAAGTCTTGTTCGAATTTATAAAACATTCGTAGATTTTCTTGGTTAACAAAACCTCAAAACAACCAATGTCTGTGAGTTACGCCAAATTTCAATAGTACTTTAAATTGACATTCATATATCGGGATTTATTCATGTTATGCTAACCAGACACAAGAAAAACCTACAAATACGCATTTGATTCTATTGTGCTATTCAAAATATTCTGAAACATAAACATTTTTTACGGATTTGAATTAAATAGAATCGAACTACAATTAAACTAATAAAAAAAAATAAAAAATCTTCAATGTAGATGACTCGAGTTGCAAACTTGGGTGTGGTTAGATGTAATAAATAAAATTCATCCTTAGAAATCTCCAGTATTTGAAAAATAAAGTTACTTTATTCTTGGATAAGATTCATATTTTTACGTAATTCAAAAAACTCTTTGAAACATATATGAAATTTCTCTATTCCATTTTGGATTATAGCGGATTATAGACAAGCCAGCAATTCTTATGAAAAATAAACTTTTTGAAAAAAGTCAGTATTCCATGACCGACACCTCCGTTTTGTTACAGACCAACAACACCTTTGAAGATGGACGATTGAAAACCAAAAACCAACATGGGTTCAAAGTGTTATCTCTTGAGTTTTCTGCTGGCTTTGTCCTTCGCGACTGTGGTGACTGCTCAGGAAGAAGCCAGTTGTTACGGAGCAGGATCTATCGCTCTCAGTGTCGTTTTGACCTTTTTCCTGACACTTTTGTTGGTTGGAATAGGGTACATTTGGCTGAAGAAGTTCAGAACTAAGACAGGTGAGTACATTGAACCGATATTGTATTGTTTTATACAATATATATGGAGTGTTCCATTTGAAATAGCAAATGTCTTGCCTGGTCTCCCCAATTGAATTCATACACATTTTCAATCATCATGAATGATAGTAATGTTGCGTTCCAAGATTCTGGGTTTTTCAAATATGGCGCCCAACATGGGGCCAGGTTAAAAAAATTATTGTGAAATATAGAGGAACCATTACAATTGCACTATTCTGGAGGAATATTGATATTTCAGATAATTATCAGTTTGTAAGTCCACATTGGGTTTTCGTAGCTCTTCTTGAGCTCATTTCGGTACAGTAAAGAAGTAGAGCATTTATTATACGACTCAGGAATGTGATAATTGTTTTCCTAGATGGCTGCGAAATATTTCTATTTCTAAAATTCCATATCATAAGAAAAGCATTCCTTCTCATATTTTTTTCCAAAACGAGTGCAAGATTCTCGAAATGAGCTGAGAAAACTACTTCAAAGAGAAGGCAAGCTGCTGTTTTTGGAGTCTGGCCTGACCTCGGTCGTAAGTTTTCAGATTTCAAGTTTCTAAATCTGGCGCTCAAAGAGGTCCAGGTGATGCCGAAGTTATCTCTCTGTTACGTATGTTAGGTATTGGTACACATTGAAAGCATTCCTAAGCAATGATAAAATATACCAAGTATTATTAATTTAATAGTTTATATAAGCAAACCACAGATCAAAACACAGGCTTGTATATATACTTCGTAGTGATATAAATGCTGTGTTTCCCATTACTGCATGGTTGATTAACGTGACTATTCCTATTTTTTCCTAACTATGTTATTTTCCACATGGGTAAACAAGATCATGAACGATATTTCACATGGAAAAATGTTTTTCTCAAAAATAAATCGATAAGGTTCACTGCTATTGCTGTTTTATGTCTTGTTATTGTTCGATGTACTCTTTTTTCAATAATTCGATTTCCTTCAACATTTACGTCAGTGTAGGTAAATAGTTCAATAACAGTGATCACGTTGTTGGATTTTTTGTCATTCATGCGGATACAGTTGGAGATAATCGATGAAATGCCATTAAAAACCTCGTCGACATTAAACAATTTGAATTTCACTGAAAAAGTTCGGATGGAATTTTGTGGTTACTTACTACATATTTGGCAAAAAGTAGCCACTTATTGAGGAAGCCTTGATAGACTGGCTGTATTATTGACGACTGTACCTGCTATAAGATAGTTTTTCGTATTATGTCTTTGCTGTCAATGCCTGATTCATTCAAGTGCAAGTAATCTGAGTTTGGTGAAGGGTAAATTGATCCCATTTCCGAAAGAAGTTTGACTTTTACACCAGATGTTTCAATATTATCCTTTATTATAGGTATCCCATTAGTGTTCATCGTAATTTTGAGCAGTTTCGTTATTTATAGTAGGATAACCTTAACAGAGTACTGGGATTTGCTGGAGATGGGGTAACAGCTAGTAGGACAGGAAACCAGTGTAGACGATGCTCCACAACTGAGAATTATGTTATCGAAACCCTGTCCACATCCTGGGCGTTTGCCCCTACGATTCGTACTTGAGAAACACAAGACAACATACTTTCCATTCAGTTTTGGCAGATCCCTCAATATTAAATGGAATGGAGGTTCATGAAGACGTCACTTGTTGATGGATCCACTAGAAGGGTCGATATTTTTGCATATGATGTCAGAAAAAAAAATGCATTCATAGTGGATCTAACTATTCGATTTGGATCAGACGAAAATCAGTATAAAGTCGTCGACGAAGAAAAAATGGCTTATTTATGAACCTACCATTTCATATTCATTAGAAAAATATAATGTCAACGAAATAGATGTCATTGGATTACTCGAGGTGCTCGAGGAACATTTCGACCTTAATTTCAAAAATTTTGTTAATTTCATAATATAGAAAAGAATGTTTTGAAAGTTATATGGACGGGAAGTGTGAAATTTTCGGTGATGATTTTCAGAAACCATTCAGTCATCTCAACTATATCTATTCATAGTTCAAGTGTGAAGAAGTATTTTTTGACTTTTTCATCCTCAAATTAAAAAAAGGGAAACACAAAATAGCTATAAAAAAAATAAAATCAATAATTGTATGCACGTGATTTTTTTTATTTTTCTTCATTTATTCAATTATCTTAAATGTGTATTCCATTATTTAGAAGTGATTTTTTGCCGATGTTACTTTTCACCTTCAGCGTATCAAAATGTTGTTTTTTTTATATGCAGATTCACACGAAAGGGAAGCCCTGTAATGTTCAGAGTACACCGCGTGAATCAAGGGACAGGAGATATGAATTAATATTTACTTTGAATTTCTGAAGTGTGTAAGACTCAGGAAAAACCTCTTCTGGCAAGGAGTTCCAAAGCTCTGCTGTTCCATCGAAAAAAGATCCCTGAACAAGAAAGGTTCGACAGATTTCCAAATTCACAGCGAAGGAGTGGGAATTCTGTACTCGTCGAGTCATCCGTGTAGAAATTGCCAAGGGGGGAACGATTGATAACAATCCAGAAGAGCACCGATAGTGAAAATATCTATAGAAGAGAGAGAAATCTCCAACCTTTCTACGATGTTCCAATGAAGTGAGCGAGTCTGCGAGCGAAGAGTCACCAACAAGACGAATTTTGGTTTTTTTCCTGGGGGGGGTTGGGGCGAAGATAGCTGGATGTGCCTCGCGACACAGCCTCTGTTTTTCCTTTGCCTTTCTCTGAATAGAATCGAGGAGCCTCAATGAAGTTTTAGTGCCGAACTCCACACAAGAGAACTCTATTCCATGACAGGTCGTATCTGAGCATTGTAGATCATTAGAATCTGACGACAAGTGCCAACAGATCAGCGAAGTGTCAAATACTTTACTCGTCAGTATTAAGGAGGACCCTGAGCAAATATGTGTTAATGAATGTTTGAGCGTCCGCCGGTTTTATGGTTTTACAAACAATAAAAATAATTATTTAATTCTATGAGTAAAATTATAGTTTAAGGATAAGTATGAAAAAGAAGGATTATGCACCTAAATTCAACAATGATAAAGCTTGTGGAAGGGGATCAACTTTAGCTTACTAACTTTTGAGTGCATTTTTTATTATTTCTCCTTGCTTCGTTTTGAAGAGTTGAAGATTGAAAATGAAATATCATTGTTTTCCTGAGAAGTCCACCAGAATCGGATCTACAGTTTCAATTTCCATGAACAGAAAAAACAATCGCGAATAACAGATTATTCGAAGAAAAATTTGGTTGTGATCATGTAATCCGTCACAACCTGCAAATTAGAAACACATAATTTACAATTTAGGTAAGAAAGTCAAAAGTTGGCCAACACTTTCTTGTTACTTGTGAATTGATAGTTGATAATTTGGTTACATGAATCATCTACAGTGAATTAGACAGTTCAACTCATCATTGATAATTGTTACTTGCTTCTTGTTAATTGTTCCTTGATAATTGTAGCTGCATGAATCCACCTTAACATAAATGCAGTAAGCCTTATACCTTATACCATCGTCTGGTCCGTTTGACCGTCATTAAGTACTGCATTTTAATTAAGAATGCGATCCAAGCTTGCGTTTTCAATGGACACCTGAGCGCTATAATCGTCGGGGAATTGGTATTCATTATGGAGGACTGCATATCTTGATGTTTGCGTTTTATATGGTTGTGCCAGCGAGCGGGTAATCGTAAAACCGCAATTCGAAGACAAATTTGTCTTTGCTGGTCGTCTATATTAATATTTCATGACGCGATGCCGGGATAATCGTGAAACGAGCGCGACACGTTGATGAAACGGCGAAGAATTGTTTGTTCAAAGCCTTGGACATCAATACGTTAGAGGAAGGTAACGTGAAAAAGGCCACTCGAAAATATTTCGGGACTTGCGTATTTCTGGTACTTTTTCTTATCGATATCAAAAGGGAGATAATACAAAACTTCTATACAGTTCGATTATTTTAACTTCACCCATGCGTCATCAATTTTGAGCATATGAAATACGTAAAGAACAAGATGCATATAACCCTGGTGCGTTGACTTATACCTGAAAAATAGTAGCCATAAACTTTCGATATCTGGCATTCTTGATTTTGAAGAAATATAACTGAAGAAATCCCTTCGAGAGTTTGTCACCAGAGGCGCACCTCACGAATCTGCTTTCGAAGCCTATCCTGATCCACTGAAATTTTAATCTGTGATGCCGTGAATGTCAGCGGTCCCCCCTTTCGATTAAGTCAAATTTATAGGTTATGTCAAAAAAGAAATTTTCCAATAAACAGAAACTTTTTAGAGAAGAAGAAATCTACACATGTATATATTCCAATATTAATTCTTAATTTTATCATATTGTAATAGTTAAAAAAACCCTGAAAACTACAAACAAGGAATTCGTCCACCCAAAAATAATGTCTCAAACAGTAACAATCAAAGAGGATTTTTCATCAATTGCCATCGATTTACGTTTTGGCACTTATTTCAAAAATTATCTTTCTATTGAAAAGATAATTGATACATTTTCAAACAATAAGGAATCATTTACCTGCGGTACTTTATGAAGATGGATCGTAGATTCTGCACTAACACCACGAATAATGCAAAAATGCTTCATAATGAATCTAACTATCAGTAAAAAATCAAACACGAACAGTACAATGAACACATAAAAAGAACACAAACAAGTAAAACGTTAAGGAAACAATAAGAACTAGGTACAATTAAGATTTTGATTTTATTATAGGAACTTCCAGATGCATTCAAATTCAAATCGAAGTGTCAAACTTTTCAAAAAAATTGATAGGTTTTTATTAAGATGTCTATATACTGGTGTTTCTAGTGTTGCGATATTGTTTCAGACAAACCTGTGGACAAGGCGTGGTAGTTCATCAGTGGCCATGAGGGAGCGCTGGTTATCAAAAATTTCTATTAATTTTCGTGATCACTCGATCCATGGAACGTGCTGTTGCCAATTCTGATGTTTTTGTAAAAAGATAGGGAATTTATCGGGACTGGATATGTGAGGTTATTGAAAACACCAAAACGCGCCAAATTTGTGTTTAACTTTATGCGTTATTTATTCCATGTAGTTTGAAAATAATTTCTCAGTTGGAATAAATTTGCATTGTGTTTCTATTGATCTGGACCAGAATTCGCAACGACATGGCCACTTGGCAACACAGGACTGTCATCTCCACTGCAAGATTGCCGGTACCTGGCGGATTTTTTGCAGTACTACTACGCCTACATCATCAAATTTTTCATCAAGTTGGCCATATCGGTCGTCTGATTTGCTGACAACCTCTCATATGGAGTAAACACACCAGTATATAGCCACCTTAGTTTTTATTAGACGAACTTGGCATTTCATATTTTGTATACTGATGATTCTATTGGTGACGAAAAATCCCGCTAGGATTCAGCCAATAAGACCGTCGGTATCAACATTCACTCGTAAGCTGCCGCCTTGTTGGAAATGTAGCCTAAGAAAATCGCATTTGTATCACTACCTGTGTCACTACCTACCGTCAAAAAATATAAGCTCTGGCTTCGGTTTCTCAGATCGAGAGGATTTGACTGAACAAAAGCATATCAGACGACGCACCAGGGTTATATGCATCTTGGTAAAGAAATATGAGTCAAAACAATGTGTCAATGAAGAACGACGTGGCTAGTATCCCGATAACAATTACAACGTGAAGATGATGAAATATATGGAATTGTCGGAGCTCCAGACAATGAGAGTTGTTTTTTCAAATCGACTGAACTTACAGTATATATTCCAATCTGAGGATCCAGAGACAACAGGTTTGATAGGATGAAGGAACAAAAAGACAAAGATATGTGCATAAACTTTCATTTGCCCATCGATTATAGTAGAAACTTTCGACCTTCCCACTCGAATCGAATTTCAGCTACACCCACAAACTATATGATGAAGTTTTTTGTCCATACCGCTACAGCAGTTTGACAAATCCCAATAACCTCAGAAGTCATTTTATCCACATTCATGCGATTTCTGTACGAAAAAAGTTGTGACAACTAGGATGGACTGCAATATTCCCAAAACCACTGGATAATTTGATATCAAACAATGAGGTTTCATTCAATCTTAACTAATACTCAGAAAATGTCTACACTCACCTCTGAAAACATAACAAAACAGATTAAAATTCAGGCAAGAAGATTCGGAACTCACTATTTTATACAAGTCGCGAAACCTATGAATTTGGATTTTGTTCTTAAGTTCTTAAGTTAAAAGTTTCGAAATTTTTACATTTTGCCTCTACAAACAATAGGCACTGAATTGAATTTTATTCAAAATTATAGTATTCATGATCATAGCACAATATGGAGTATCATCTGATATTCTCCCAATAAATGCAGGTGTTCCACAGGGTTCAGTTCTGTTTCTGCTTCATATCAATGATTTGCTCGAGAAAACATCCTGTTCAATACATAGTTTTGCGGACGACAGTACTCTTCATAGCAGTTTCTCTTCCAGAGTCCCCATACCAGCTCGAAAAACAAAAATTCAAAGAAACATTCACGATTCAATGATTGAATGGGGTAACATGAACTTGGTGGAATTTGAGGCTAGGAAAACCCAGAGATGTCTCTTCTCAAGAAAAGCCGATCTATCATCATCTAGTATTCAGATGTCAGGAGTAACTATTCCCACAAAATCAAGTATCTCGATGCTAGGAATTGTGATCAGTGATAATCTCTCATGGAAAAACCATATGAGATAGATCGCTAAAAGTGCTTCCCAGAAACTTGGATTTCTTTTTCGTTCTATATTTCAGACCTCAAGAAAAATAAACTTCCTCAAGCGAGATTCGAACCCACGTCTTCCATAAACTAGATGGATATGCTCTTACAACTGAGCTATCGAGGACCCCGAGTTCTCAATCGCATATTCGGGAGTCATTCTTCTCATATTTTTTTGAATTCCAATTTGATACGACCTGTTTTGGAATATAGTTCTCATGTATGGAGTCAGTCCTCTTCTATAGATATTTTCACGGTCGGTGCTATTCTGAATTGTTATCGATCGTTCCACCCTTGGCAATATCTACGCGGATGACTCGACGAGTACAGAACTCCCATCCCTTTGTTGTGAACTTAGAGACCTGTGGAACATCTCTTGCTCAGGGATCTTTTTTCAATAGAACAGCTGAGCTTTGGAACTCCTTGCCTAGAGAGGTTTTTCCTGAGACTTTCAAACTTAAAAAACTCTAAATGAATGTCAATTCGTATCTCCTGTCCCTTGATTCGCGTGCCGTTCTTTGACCATTACAGGGCTTTCCTTTCGTGTGAATCTGCATATAAAAAAATTATAATGATTTCTGTTGAGGAAATGTAGTTTTGATGACCTTCATTCATTTCGCTGTTTTGGTCACAATTATAAAACTCACGAAGCAATAAACACGGAAAAATTATTAATGAACACCACTCATCAACAACAGACTGAATCATCGCTTGCACTTCGATAGTAATTCCTAGAAACCCAGTGAGAGTAATTTCAATTACAATCTTTGTTAATATTCACCGCTCTTAGATATAACAATGGCGGACGCCCAAGTATGCTATCGACAATGAGGAAACTGTTAATCAATATGCAACCGGCGCATTCGTCACGAACATTCTTCTTACGAAAGAAAAAACTCGCCTTAGAGATCGGACAGAATTGTTCATCCGCAAGTTAGCAGGAGAGAAAACTGAGTTAGTGGAACTTGGACAAATTTCACATTTTTCTCGGCTGAAATGGTCATCCGAAGATTCATTGTAATTACAGAGGTCGATCGGAAAGGAATAGGATTTTCTAAACGATCCTGTTGTGTTCGTAATGTGTGGGGACATTGATTTTATCATTTAAATTATCCTACTGACCTTTATATTACAAGATGAAACTACAATAAAAGTGAACGAATTCACGAAGCGTCAAAAGGGAAAAGGAAATTTTGTAGAAAATACATTGATTCATGTCCCTCGACTATCTGAATAGATAAATCGGATCGGCAACAGGTATAATGTTAGAACAACATTCAGAACAACAAACAATTTACTTACAGTACTGACACACAGTTAGCCAACTAACATAACAGAAAACACAATGTACGGTCAAAAATATATCGGTGAAAAGTCCAGACTTCTAGAAGTGCGAAAGAGTGAACATAAAATTCAAGAACATTAGTGGTTCTGAATCATCAGATTCTCACTGGCGATGGAGACCACACAGTTGAATGGAATGGCACTCAAATGATAGTAAGAGAGAGCAAAAGCAGAAGAGGAAAGCTGAAGAAATCTGCTTTTATCATGCTGTCTGCGGATTCTTGCATCTCAAACACTTCAGTTGATATGGATCGCTTCTGGCTGCCACTCTTGAAAGACATGTCAAAACTCAAATTTCCGACATTTACAAAAACCAAGGTGGCTATATACTGGTGTTTTCACTCCATATAAAAGATTGTCAGCAAATCAGACGACCGATCTGGCCTACTTGATCAAGAATTGATGACGTAGACCGTAGTAATAACTCAAAAAATTCGCCAGGTATCGTCACTCTCGCAGTTGAGATGACAGTCATGTGCACGTCCCGTGTTGCCAAGTGGCTATGTCGTTGCGAATTCTGGTCTATGTGCTGAAAAAATTAGTTGATTGTTGATATTTTCATTTGAGCAATATAATATTGTGATCTCAATTTAAAAGCTCGGTTTAGAAGTAGTATCACAATTCAGCCGAATATTATTCACGTTAATGCGTGTGAGCGAATAGGAGTGAGAATTGTGATCAAATTTTGTGGATGTGTGAAATGAGAAAATGCCATTTTTTCTGGTGAGTGAAATCATTATTATTTTTTATAATCTTCTGGGTTGAACAGGAATTATCTAAAACACATATCACTGTATTTATAGAATATTCAGAACGCGTGCACTCTAGAATGTTGTTGCCAGCAAACTTCTCTTGTGTTTCTTTTATGATCACTACGAAATTTTAAATGGTTATTGAATATACTAGAACGTTAGATTATGCTTGGAGGTTGGTCATTGAAGATGAGTGATCTCGAATATTTATAGGAATTTCAACCACAAGCGCACCCTTGAGGCGTAATCTTGAACAACTACACGCTGTCTACAGGTTTGTCTGAAACAATATCGCAACACTGAAAGCACCAGTATATAGCCATCTTAGCTTAGACCAATTGAGAATGCAGTCAATGAAGATCCCTACCATTTTACTGTGTTTTTGATATTCGAGTGTTGTAGTTGCATTCAAAGTAATTGATTCATTACTACTTATTGACTTATTAGATGAAGTGCGAACAGTTTTGTCTTCGTTTAACTGTAGCTGTTTTTTTACCCGATCCTCAACTTCAACATATATTTTTTTAATTTGGAGAACACATTCCTCATAGGTATTATTTGTGATCAAGATATTGGTATCATCAGAATATGATGCCATAGTACAACACCTGTTGTTGTTTATGACAAAGAAAAGTAGGTCCTTAGACGATGAACAAAGTAGGACCCAATATGGATCCTTGCGGAACTCCGTTCGTGACGGATGCCAGATCCGAGACATTGACTTTTTGGAAACAGTTATTGAGATAAGAACTGAACCAGTCCATAGATGTTTACACCATCTGCACCAGGGCTATCTTTGATTTGAAATTTTGCTCAACTAATCGAATACTATAGGTATTTGTATTGTGATAGATACATCAACGATTTGAGTTGAAATTACAGGCAATTAAAATTTCCAAACAGTTTGGTAGTTCTTATTTTTGCTTTTGCACCTTCCTAAGATCTTTCGTATTAACGTATCCTGATGAATTCCTCACTATAAAGAAATTCTGATATGAAAAAATATTTGCAGATAAATAAACCAACAATAAATGTATAGTTATTCTCCAAGAATTCCGAATGAATCGTACCTCACACAACTGAAGGTTCATTCATATGAGCAATAACAAGAAAAATATTCATTCATATTTGTTTATGATTCCATGGCTATTGCGAATTTACATTCTTGACTCATGACATAACGCAACAAGCGCTTATGGGTGGAGTGCGTAAGATATGCAGAATAAATAGACATTAACTGTATATCCGCCGGTGAACTTCCTAAGGAAATGACGATGCGAGAGAGGAGGTACTAGCGTTTTGCTATGCATACAAGCTGTAGCGAAAATATGTCATGTGTTGACCACATTCCCTAGAACCAGGTTGTGTGACTTGTATATGGTTTCAGCTGATTTTTTAAGGGATACTTTTTCGGATCTAGTTCATGAAGTGGAATGCAAACCACTTTGTCTTCGTGCAAGGTGCATAAAAACCCTCGTTCGATGACTCAAGCATGAAAAATCTTAAGTCCAAATTCTTGATATCTCGCTTTCTTGATTCTGAAAAAATCAAACTAAAGAAGTGAAGTTTGTTTCTCTCATCGTCAGAATCAAGATATTCCTGGTGCAATCTCCGATTCGATATTGTTTCGTCAAAAACTCTGGACACGATTAATCATATCCACGGAATTTACTGCGACTTCCAGTAGATGGAGCAAGAATCGAATTCTGTCATCTTTTGACATTTGCATTCCAATTTATCCGAATTTTGCTAGAAGTTTTCCATGATTTTGCTGCTTCTTTCAACCAGCTATTTGTCGTTTCCAGATCAATTCTCTACCTGTAGTTTTCTTAGTTATTTGTCGTTCACCCGCCGTTGCTTTTAATACTTAGTTGTTTTCCTTTTCTTGGTATTTAATCCAAGTGCTGTTTCAAATAGTCTTTCATAATGGATATCAAACGGTGTTGTATCATTTTTGGACGAAATAATCGATCATCTATTCATCTATATCAAGTTCCGATGGTTAAAACAAAACATTCAAAACACATGTACCCAAGTTCAACTGGTCAATATAACGCGAGGTTATTTTGTGACGCTGATAAAAACAAAGTTCATCTTGCTATGTTTTTACTTTGGTAGAAGTTATTATTTGTGTTATTTGCTGATTGCTTTTCAGAATTTTCCAGTTTAACATAGTTATTCCAAGTTCTATAGCATTAGTGACAAAGGTTGTTACAAGCCAAGTAAAAGGATGCGATAACAAAAATTTAAAATCATGGAATAAATTAAGTTCTCTCGGGAGAGTGTTTTCAAATACGACCCTCTTGAACAGCGCCATAATACCCTGCACTATATGGCTATCTTCCTAATGAATTGAAATAAACCAGGTTGATCTGGACTGTGGAGGATCCAATTCATTTTGAATTAAACACTATAATAGTCAATAAACTGTATATTGACGTACCATTTTTTTCTTGTAATCCAACTCCACTACCTCTCACGTCGATACCGATATTTCGAAGAATCTCATCAAATTATCTGAAGCAGCACCGAATAGTAAGAATTTCTTTGAATTCTGATATTCATTTCTAATAACATATATCGAGAATATAATGCAAATGCATCTATCTGTTATATATGTATCGAGATGCATATCTGTATTTACGTCTAACTAAACAAACAAACACAAAATATAGCGAATTCTTAAGTAGGATTTCGTGCAATTTTCGACAAAATTCGTGTATCTTTATCCTTCATTAGGAAGAGTGTTGAAAAAATAAAGTAACACATTGATTCTGCACGAGTTGTTTTAGAGAATTCGCTAATAGAAATTTCGTCAGATTTCATAATGTCATGTGTCCTAGAGTTGCCGCTTGACGCCATCTGTAAAGAAATTTCGAGAATGTGAATTTTCCTGGATGTCATTATCAAGTGAGCCGTATGCTTAGCGTTTTTGACGAAAACATTAACATTGTACTGGTATAGAAGTCATTTCACCAGGAATATATGCATCTTGATCAGAATAATCTCGCGATCCTTATCAATTGACATCTATTCTGATTCTGGGATTTTCAAAATTATCTTCTATTCTATGAAACTATCATATATGTTTCAACACTAATGAATAATTTACCTACGATAGCTACCTACTTAATATATTATGAAGATGGATATCAGATTCGGCACTATTAACACTATAAACAATGCAAAATGCTCCGCTATAATAGTAAGTAGAGGTAAAAAATTCACTCAACATTAGCAATAGTAACGATAAAAACGTGGGAAGTACAACGTGAATTGAAACGAACAAAACTAAACAGAATAAATTCGAATATTGAGTTCAATCACATACAATATTAAATTACAAACGAAAGAGGAGAGCTAGATTCATACTTTTTGTTGGATCACTGTGTATAGTATTTTTCACAGTAAATGGTATTGGCTTATTAACTGCAATAAACTACCCGATTTAATCCCATTGTGTAGAAAATCACCTGGTAAAAGATGCAAATGTGCTACAGGGTCGAACTTAAGAAATTTGAATCTTGCATAATGTAGGAGATATACAAGTTATTTATTCAAATGTTACAATTCTATTCTATATTTAGTTAAGTGTCGCTATCGCTATCCTCATCTAAATTAATTATAATTGGCGCAATTGATTTTACAGACAGGTACGAGTTTTCAACATTTATAACATGACTAACAGAACTTTTCCAACTCTCGGTAGGAATGTCATTCATACAGTTCCTAATTAATTCTACCACACTACCACTCAAAGTCGGAGAAGTATTTTTTCCGCGCACGCTCGATTAAAGTCGGTGCCACATAAGCTCTATGGGATTGAACACGCAGTAGTAGGGAGGTAGTCGTAACACTGTATGTCCCAATTCTTCTGCAATTGTATCACAAACATACGTTTTTTTTAAGAAAATGACTGCAGCACTTGCAAAAGTTCTTTTTTTGTATAATTCTCCTCAAAATATATGTCATTTGCAGCCATGAAGTTTTGAATCTCCAATTTCGTATTCTTTGAGCCAGGAATTTTTTGCAATTGTCTACTATAATAGCTTGCGTTGTCCATTTCTATAACGCTGTTTGGCGGAATGTTGGGTAACAGACAATTTTTAAACCAATCTTCAAAAAGCTCTGCTGTCGTATCTTCGTGATAATCAACACAAGAGTCCTTAATATTTTTGTCAGAAAACCACATAGCGTTTGGGATCCAACCATTTTCTGATCCTGCGCGTAATATTGTGATTCTCTTTCCTTTATTTGATTGTGCTTTTGTTTTACACTTATCAGAGAAATCAGACCATCCTTTGAAGGGGTGTCATGCGTGTCAAACCACGTCTCGTCGAGGTAGAGTATTGGCCGATTTTCAGACCGGTATTTTCTTATTGACGTTATATATTCAGAACGCCAGTTAATTGAACGTGTGGATTCCATTATTACTTGTCTCTTGTCAACTTTGCGATATTTAAAGCCCATTGCAGACAGAGCTCGCCAAAGAGTAGTGAGGCCACAGTTGATGTGAGTTTCGTCATTGATGAGCCGCTGTTTCAGACTTTTGATTGTAGGGACACGCTGCTCACCGTACATAGTGTAGATTTTTCGCCTCATCAAATCTTTTTCCCAGTCGTCTAGACTTTTTGTGACACCGGAATCTTTACGCTTTTTTCTTGATTCCATGGAATTTTCAACAATTCGTCTAACTGAAGTAAGAGGCACCTTCGTCAATTTACTGGTTACTTTTGCTGCAGCACCCGCGTTATATCCTTGCTGAAGTAAGGAACTATACACATTTTTATAATGATTTTCGCGTCACAAGATAAGTGATTCTCCTTTAACGAACCACTGGAAGAAGCACTATTACTTTTTATCCACGGACGCCACATACTGCCTATTCTGTACGGTGGGGTATAAAATCTTTGCTATTGATGTCTGTAATAACAAATAAATGTTATAAAATTATTGCACGCCGTAACACAAGTGAACACTTCCAATGAAATACAAAGACTAAAATGAACAAGAAGTGTAAGCTGTAATCCTCTACAATCCCTCTCTGAGAAACAAAATTACCTGAATCCGGTCCTTTTACATTTATGATGTGCACATCGGATTTTACAACTTAAGGGTCTAATTGGTTTTATTATAATCCTTCAGTCAATACCATTTATTTTGAACTACTATATACGATCACGTAAAGAGACTGAAAATATTCACTAAGAGGTGTATCTTCTTCAAAAGCTATGCTATGAGTTCAATGTAATGTTCAATAATGTTGTGTTATAAATTTAATCTAAACTAGTCTTCAAATCATTTGTAATGAACATTCCTCACAGAAAGGCGAAGCAGCTACCTACGTAATAACACAAGATTATAATCATCATAAGTTTATGAAAGTTCGAATAAGCAATATCTGATAATCTTCTTGAATAATTCAAAGTTTCGTTGAAAAAAAATACGCACCAGCGGTAATGATCATTAGCGATGTATTTGAGGAATTTGTTTCCTGAGGAAATAGTTGTCAACCTTGTTGAAACTATGTGAATTTCACTGTAGAAGAATGTGATAGTCGATTCTATGAACTTCTTGAATTAATGTAACGGGGACAGTTTAGTTTCCTCTTTTTTGTAATAAAGAATTCAGATTGCATCTCGATTTTTATTGTCGTTGACAAATAGGTATAATCAATTTTTGAATGGAGAAATCGTGTAATTTGTCGAAAAATGCTTTATGTTGACAACATATTGAAATGTTAACTGGTTGTTTTTTCAGTGAACTACTGATCTTTACATAACGGAATACACCCTAATTTGAACATAAACTTGAATTGATTATTTGAATACCATTTATTGAGTTTCTGAGCTGTGGATTTGAAAGAATTGCTGCTGTTTGCACCCCTTCAAGAAAGGGAAATCTCAAAACTAAATGTTGCTTAAAAAAATCAATTTTGTTTGATTCCATTGAGTGTGTGTATATCTCTAGAGTACAACCAGTGCAAAAGACTTTTAGTTCGAGCTATATACTCCCAAATGTCTACTGACTGGTATATAATAGACAAAATTGATGGGTACCCCGAGGTTCAGTACTGGGCCCTATTGCATTTTGCGGTCGATGTCAAGGTGATTCATACTGCTCATTGATAATATGTAATCTTCATATGGCATAAAATTAAAGATAATAATAGACTGAACAAATGAGTCATAGAGCAAGTGATCTGATTCAATCTATTGCTTGGAATCAATGGCCGTTGGAGCGCTCATTAATTTGAGCCTGAAAGGGTCTAGTAGGTTGTGAACCACCGTGAAGTTTCATGGATGTAATGTTGCCCCCTCCATTGGCCAGAAGAGTTACAGAGCTTCTCCTGCCAACGACCCTTGTAGCTCTTATAAATGTCTATTCCAAGACATTTTGCAGTCAAGCTGTGTATTTCTCCTAATTTATATATCCCCACATGTTCCCCTCGAATATTTCAAAAATAATCTGTTACTTTTTGTATGAGGTGACTGTAATGCTCTATACTTGGGGTATATATCAATATAATCGTGTCAGGTATTTTAACAATCATTATAGATCCTGCATCTTCCATGGCATCAATAGGTATATGCAATAATTCTTCTCGGCGACAAGCACTGCTAATACCCAAAATTAGGACAACCTACAAATTAAAACTATTGACATTACTACTGATCTTGCAAAATTATGATTATATCTGTACCTTATAAAGTGAATTTGTCTCGTTATCAGTATCTTGACTAAATGTATTGATTTCATCCCTTGCTAAAACTTTAAGGTGGATTCAAGCAATCCAACTTAACTTATGAATAACTTAACTCATCAAGTTAGAAACATTAATCATCAGAATTGAATGTGGGCATTCAGACAAGTACTTAACTTGCAAATTCCCATGTTTCGTATGTCACTTAAAAATTTATTGTTGAGTTATTTATAGGTAAGTTAAGTTGGGTTGCTTCAATCGGTCTCAAGATTTCTTTCCTCGGTATCTGACGCTTTTGTTCTCAATAAGCAGGACCAATTTTGAAAAATTCATTCATCAACATTTTCCTCAACATTCATTGTACTTTTCAACATTGAGTAAACACTCCATAACGTAGGAGGTTTTATAATTTTTTATTTTTCCTCAAAATGGCATAGAAGCAAATTCTCAAGCCTTTTTCGCATGTTTCTTGTCGCATCATTCATGGAATTGATCATATATGTTTTCTCATATAGTAACTTGGATTTGGCCGGTGACATATTAGATACTGCATTTACTTTCTCAGGTGACTGGAACTTTCGGTTGCACCGCGTCTGGAATTGTTCTTCTGTCGACGTTTTGGCTCCCACTCTGGAGCCATTCTCAAGTCTTCGTGACTTGGTCTTCTTAACCCCCAGCTTTCACCTTGACAAAGTGAAGACTGTAGTTTTGTGGATAGAGGGGCGGTATTTATAGCTATATGAGAATCCGACGTTGTTGAGACTGTCTGACCCCATAGGTCTGGTTTGAAAAGGATTAATTAAAGGATTTGTTCGATGGGATGGTAATGGTTTCTAGGAATTGGGAAGCCTTTGTGAGTCGTCTCGTTTGTTGAGGCATCGAGGCCGTTTTTCAATTTCTATTGCTTCGCAAATTATTCTGGAATGGAGTGTTTTTGCTGTGGCAATGGTCTTCTCGTTGTTGAAGTCAATTTTGTGTCCGGTTTCGTGGTGAAGTTTGAAGAGAGTCGAGGTCATGTCCGGATTACGTAGTGCTAGTTCGTGCTCGTAGGACCTGTGAAGTGAATTATTTCTTCGCACAAATAGAAATATGAACTTCTGGGACTGATCGTAGTGCCTAGCATCGAGATACTTGACTTTGTAGGAATAGTTACTCCTGACACCTGGATATTAGATAAAGACAATCGGCTTTCTTTGAGAAGAGACATGTTTGGGATTTCCTAGCATTAAATTCCACCAAGTAATGTTTCCCCATTTAATGAATTTCGCAAAGTCATCGTCGATACTATTGACGCTAATGATCTCTTAATTTGTTTTTCTGGTGCTGATATGGGGAGTCTGGAAGAGAAACTAGTATGAAGAGTACTGTCGTCTGCAAAACTATGAACTGAACAAGATGTTCTCTCCAGCAAATTATTAAAACGAAGTGTGTGCCAGAACTGAACCTTGTGGAACACATGCGTTTATTGAGAGAATATCAGACGACAGTTTAGAAAGGAGACTCGATGCTAAACTCGATCGAACCCTTTTGAAATGTCGAGTACAACAGGTAAAGTTTCTCCGAACTTTTCGATGGAATAATAACGATAATAGCGTCGTGCCAGCCATTTTTTTCAAATTGAATAATGTCCGGCTGTTAGAGCACCATGTCCGGCTTTTGTATTTCACGAGGTGGCAACCCTAGTCGGGACAGTTATTTCCAACCTCCACTTCTTCTAAGTGAACAATTGGTCACTTTCAAACCTGAAAGAAGGTTACAAACAAGCACATTATCGAAAGATTCTGAAAACATTCTTCAAAATAATTTCGCCTCTTCGAGAAATACTCAAAGCCCATACATCACATCGCTACAGCATCTCTTTATCATTCGAAATGACATTCCACACGGCCTCATTCCCACTTGCACCGGATACTCCTCTCTCGAAACATATCACACGTGAGAAAAGATATTATTTCGGAAACGTAAATATGCACGAAAAAGCGATATACGTACATGCCTCAGCGTCGCTTTATCCGCACAGAACATAGCCCAGTAGATATACACAATCAATTCACAATAATTCCAAGTGTTCAAACTTTACCGGTATGTTAAGGTGAGTTTAAACAGCAAATAAAATAAGGAACAAAATAAAACAAAATAAGAAAGTTAAACATATATATCTTTATAAAAGCGTTCATACAAGAAATAATATAAAATAAGAAATAAGAATAACAACAAAAGATGCCATCTTTCACTATTTCGTTTTATTTTGTTTGGAAACTGATAATGCGCATGACCGAAATATTTTCTGTTCTCAACGTTTCATGTTTCAAATCATTCTCCTTATCTCACAATAACAACCTAAACATATCATTTCCTGATAATCTTTGCTATATGTAAAGGAATCAAAATTCAAAAAAATCAACAATTAGGAGGTAAGTTAATGTAGCAACTGTCAAAACGTAAATGTGATATTCACAGAAACACATGTTTTCTGGTCTTATTCTTGAATTATTTTGATTAAGGAGAGTTCAAACAGCAAATAAAATAAGATAAGAATAAGATAAGAAACTAATTAAGAATAAGGACAGAAAACGTGTGTTTATACAGATGACTGAAATAAAATAATAAATAAGAATGAACCAATCAAGTTGCAGCTTTTTTGACAATGACTTTTGTGTTCTGTGAATATCACAATTTCGTTTTGACAGTGGCTACAGTAACTAACCTCCCAATTGTTGATATTTTGAATTTTGATTCTATTACATATAGCAAAGATTACCAGTAAATAATATTCTGAGGTTGTTATTGTAAGGAAAGAAGTTAAAATAATTTCGAACATGGAACGTTAAGTACAGAAAATATTTCGGTCATGCGCATTATCAGTTTCCAAATAAAATAGTGAAAGATGGCATCTTTTGTTGTTATTCTTATTTCTTATTTTATATTATTTCTTGTATAAACGCTTCCATAAAGATCTATATGTTTATCTTTCTTATTTTGTTTTATTTTGTTCCTTATTTTATTTTATTTGCTGTTTAAACTCACCTTTGTTTCTTATTTTATTCTTATCTTATTTTGTTTGCTGTTGAAACTCTCCTTTAGTGCGTGAATTAAAACAAACTATAAAATTTTGCATAAGTCTGCGATGAACGGAACATTGCTTAAATGGCAAAAACGTTTTAATGCTTTATTTTCGCACAGAAAATTGCAAAAGTTCTGCAAACTAGGAATACCGCTAGTAATATTGTTTTACAACATGCATTAAGTTTGCAACCTTGTTACAGTCACGGAACCTTATGTTTGTGTCATTTGTTGTAGTTTTCCATTGCGATTTGTTTGAAAAAATTACAAAAGTTCTGCGAAATTCATAAGTGAATGAAAAAAATGTTCAACATAGTTACTTGCATTTGCAACCATTTCTGAAAAACGGAGAAAAACGGAATATGCATTTATTAAACTTGTCCCTCAACGCCGCCATATCCATTACACACAAGTATTGAGATAACTACAAAAGTTTTTATACGTGGTTGCGAATGAAGATAAAATCGGTCTCAGTGGATATGAAACTTTGCATCCTCGAACTTGAAACGGAACATTGATTATTCAAGATATACTAATAGCATTTTTACAACCTTAGGAAGGGACTTACATCACAGTTATCCAGCTGAATACTTTTTTATCATTCGGGTTATGCCTATTACATATTGTACTGGTTTATTGGATCTGAATTCCTTTGTTAGTAGGTACCGGTGTTTGATATTGTTTAGTTGTATGTGGTATACTTTATTAACGACTAGCTTTCAACATTCCACTAGTTTACAGAACTTTTGCTTTTTTTGAAAGAGTAAAAATTCATAATTTTTTTTTTCTTTTACCCTTATTTCCGTGTTACGGACGTGGTTGGAAATCAACGAATAAGTTCGACGACGGAAGGACTTTCCCATTTTCAACTTTTATCTTGAACTTTTGTAAAAATTTCGACACTTGTTTCAATCAAAACAATTTATTGCGCAAATATATTTTTCGTTTGACGCAAGAGGTTTCAAATTGAAGTACTTCCCAACAAATAGATTTTGGATATTTTTCCAAGTTTTGCAGAACTTTTGGAATTGTTGTCGAAAAATTAGGATTGATAACGTTTTTTTCAACAGACAGTTCCGTTCTTTTTGAATCATTGCAAATTTATCAGAAGATGTAAACAGATATTTCTACACACTTCACAAATTTGCATAACTTCTGCTTTGTTTTGGTAGAGAACAAATACCATAATATTTTTCATTTTGATTACACCCTCATTTCCGTATTGCAGACGTGGTTGCAAACCAATGACAACATTGTATGTGAGGATGTAAAAATTTCGAAACTTGTTTTGATGACATTAAACAACTTATTGCAAAAATATATTATCCGTTTAACGCAAGAGGTTGCAAATTGAAGTACTCAAGAATATTATATCGGTTATTTATGCAAGTGTGCAGAACTCTTGGGATTTTTTTGGGAAAATTAGGATACCAATTTTTTTTGACAAAACGAAACGTTCCGTTTTGTTTGGATGGTTGCGAATTTACCAGAAGACGTAAACAATAATTCGAAAGTTTGCAGAACTTTTTCAAATATCTCCGTACAATTAATGCGAATATTCATGAAATCCTGATTTTCAACATGTTCCGTTCAGAAAAAAAAGGTTACAAAATCAGACTCGATATCATTTGAACGTACTTTTTTCATTTTACTGAAGTTTCAAAGGTTTTGTAATTATCCTTAAATTTTGGAAAAATCATGTCTATATCTACTGGCCTAACAGGTCGAATCGGTTGATTAGCATAGAAAGGTAAGAGCCAAATTACCGAGATTTTAGGGTCATCCGAGCTAACAGTTCTTTCTCGATTTCCCATCGCGTCTTGTCGTTAAGTGAAGAATCAGGTAGTCCATCGCTTCCATCGAATATGTTAACCAGTTTAAGCATGTGTGGTAACCGTGGTTACAAGGCGTCGAACAAAATCATTGCGAGGGGTTCAACTCGACGAAGCAGGTGGACCGTTTTTGATAATTATATCAACGATTCCCTAGACTCATACCATAAAAACCTTGAAGTGAATTGATATTGATTCCGGTCTGGACTAATAATAATAATAATTTTTGTATTAATGGCATATTATGAGGTTTTTGAAATTCCTTGCCACGACTCACAGTGGGGCAGAATCCCAAAAAGCTGGCCAAAAATCAGAAAGTGGCGTAAATGATTGTAAATTCTTTCCTCGGGGGTTTCCGGGGTCGCTGATTACGAATCTGTTATCAGAATCACGATTTTCAGAATGGCGGACTCAAAATGGCAGACATAACTTAACTAATTAGTCAAATTATTCAGTAAAAAATACCCAATCGTATTTCTTAAGGGTTTTTGGGATCGCTGATTATGAATTTGTTATTGAAATGTTAATTTTTAAAATAGCAGACGCGATATTTGGTCGATTCCGTAAAAATTTTAAATTTTTAATATTTTGAAATAGAAAATATTTCTTTTTTTTTTGGTTTGAATGAGTAAAAAATCTCTTGAGCAATGTATTTATTTTTCCAAAAGTTTTTTGAGTACAAAGTTTGCAACAAATTAAATAACTCTTATTTATTTCTATTAACAAAAGATTGCGAAGGTCGCCCACGTGTTTCTTTCTCATCATTCTTCGCAATCTCCCCAGATGTTGATGTTGTGCATTCAGTATTGGATGATTTTGAGAAACGTACGGTGCCCTTCAACCATTCTTCATTATTTTTCAGAAACTTTTCTTGGCCTCTATTTGCTGCTTTCCATCTAGATCGAAAATTTGCAAATAACAGTCCTAATGACTTCTCATCCCCGTCTACTTGTATCACATCTTCGGTTTTCTTGAAAATTGCATCCTTCAAAACGTCCACAACGTCTTTTTGTTCGTTTTTTAAACTGTCTTTCACCATAAAAAAAATTAAATGAGATTATTCTGAAATTATTTTATGCTCATGATTGTATATTCATAAAGAAAACGAATATTTTTAATATGAATGATGCATGTTAGATTGTTAACTGGTGTCCACAACTAATATGGTTAATTTTCTGAAGATACACGTCTGTTAATGTCACGCCACGTATTCCTCCCGAAAAATTAGTCTAACTATTCGTTGAGCACTCCTGAGCAGCCAGTTTTTTACTACTATATTGGTTCCTTGTCGAAACGAGGCCGAGACTCGCGAAGACATTTTTAAAACTCTATTAGAAAATCGATTTTAGAAAAAAAAAGTTCAATTTTTTATGTTTACTTGTTGCAGAATTTAAATATTTCTAACATACCAATAACTGTGCATAACTATATATTCTGCATACCATTTTGCAGAATCCAAATTGCGATAGTTTCGTCCGTTTTACAGCAATTTGAAACCGGCAAGAATTTTTTGACGCGTATATACTTGTTCAGTGCGACCGAACGACGGCTGAATGTCGACTGATGCCGAGGCGACCCTAGAGCAGTTACATACCTGCTAGGTCCGGTATTTCATGCTAAGACTACCTTAATCCGACCTTAACGTATATAGACGAATACATAGAATTCAAAAATTTGATTTTTGGCTAGCTTTTTGGGATTCTGCCCCACTGTGCGACTGCCCGAGAACATATATAGGACAAACGAACCGACTAGTATCAAACAGGTCTTACGGGAATGAACTAGCAGTACGTAATTTGGACGTGACCTCGACTCTCTTCGAACATCACCACGAAACCGGATACAAAATTGACTTCAACAACACGAAGACCATTGCCACAGCAAAAACACTCCACTCCAGAATAAGTCGCGAAGCAATAGGAATTGAAAAACGTCCTCAATGCCTCAACAAACGAGACGACTCACAAAGGCTTCCCAATTCCTGGAAACCATTGCTGTCCCATCGACAAATCCCTTGATCCTTTTCAAACCAGACCTACATGGGCTCAGACAGTTTCGACAACGTCGGACTCTCATATAGCACTTTTGTGGGATATTATTCTTCCTTTCAGAAGTCTAGAAGTCTGACCAATATATACTTTATCGCAATCATTACAAGGAATTTTGTAAATCACATTGGATTCGTGAACGGAAAGACATGTCACTCACGATAATAATAATTTGATAAAATACTGATCTCTACCTTACATCCAAGAACTCACCCCAAAATTAATCAACGTTTTCAAAGAAGCTAACATCAAAATTGCACAAAAAAACATCAAAACAGAACAGAACAGAAGAGAGGTTCGACAGGTCTCCAAGCTCACAACAAACGCGTGTGAATTATGCACTCGTCAGGTCATCCGGTGTATGGATGTTGTGTACTGAACCAGATGTGGGTTCAAAATAGAGTGGGTGTGGGTTAGCTGGTTAAAAAAAAAATTAAGAGGTGGCGTTGTAAAACTCTCGTATATTTGATTTCTCTTATACTTTGATTGCATATGGTTTGGCGCTACAAAAATATTTGTGGGAAATAATAATATCAAAATTTGAATGAGATATGATTTATAATACAGCAATTTGTAGATACACAGAAGGCTAACAATTAATTATAAATCAATATAAAACATATACGTCAACATATACTTTATGTGAAGAAAGAAAAGTCGTTTTATTTCAATGAGATGCAAGTAGTAATAACATCTGACTCGATAGTCAAGAGCATAAAATTACATGCATAAAAGCAAAAAAAAAAAATGAAAACGTTCGAAATCATATATTCAATGTTACTTACCTACAAAAAAATGACCTGCATCGAGTTGTTGACTGATAACAACCAGTTTGACGCTTTTGCCGAATGGCTCATGTTTTATGACGCAATTATTATAACAATCTAATTTTCAGTGCTGTTACTCTATTCAAAGCTCATGGGGAAAAAGCCGTAAATCGGCGATATCGACAGCGAGTAAAAAAAGTTGAGAGTTTTTTCTGTATGTGAGGATTTGAAGTCTTGTTACGTACAAAGCTCGAAACGAATGCAGATTCAATTTCTTTCTTGAAAATCGTCAGGTAACTCACAATTGCTGAAAATTTGTTACTGGCTACATATAATATAATGAGTAATAATCAATTTCTGCCCTTCTCCATCTGGTTGTCAAAAGACAAACACAATCTTATATTTCTGTCCTTCAACGCCAAGAAATCTATAATTTTAATATTATAAAACATGAAACGTCAGAATTGGGTTCATGTAAATAACAAACGTTTGAAATTTGTACATACAAACAATGAGTCTTTGGACATTCTCAACATGAAAAGAAAATAGAGATATTTTATTTGAGGAGTCAAAACCTACTTGGGTGGGGATTCTTTTCCTTACAGTTGTCCAATACCGATTATTCGATTAGTCGAGGGCCTTGAGAGGGGAGAAAACATCGCCATTACCATGTGCGATCTCTCTAAGGCCTTCGACTGTGTTTCTCATCCTATTCTTCTCGGAAAAATTGAGTTTTATGGTGTCAGGGAAACTGCCTTAGAGTTGTTCAGGTCATACCTGCATGAGCGCAAACAATTTGTATGTGACGATACTAAGTCATCCTCTGTAGTCACTGTTAGACATGGTGTCCCACCATGGTCAATCTTAGGCCCTTTATTATTTTTGATTTTTGTGAATGATTTGAACTTCTTTATCAATCCTATAAAATGTATTCAGTATGCCGATAACACTTCTCTGATATCAAGTGAGAAAGACATTTCAAAACGTCGTTCAATATCGAGTATTGCACAAGGTCGAGCCTTTTCTTGGTTCACAACGAATAAACTGAAACTAAATAGGGAGAAAACTCATACAATTTTCTCCTAGAATTATCATAATTCTCAAACTACTCATGCTAAACAACTAGGTGTCATATCAGATAATAAACTATCATGAACAGCGCACATTAAGGACCTCAGTAAAAAATTAGCTTCATGCATTTTTGCTTTCAGACAACTTCGCGATACCCTAAATATTGACGCGTTATTGAAGGCCTATTTCGCACTGTTCCACTCGAAATTGCAATATGGTCTAGTATTATGGGGTAATTCTCACCACTCTACCAAAATTTTTAAACTCCAAAAAAAAGTCATGAGAATAATATGTCATGCTGGAGTCAGAGATAGTTGCAGACCTTTATTCACCAGATATAAAGTTATGCCTTTACCATGCGTTTATATTTTTCAATCCCTTTTGGAAATGCATAAAACAAAACACGAACTCGCTTCACATTCTGAAGTGCATAGTCATAATACTAGAATAAATCGCAACCATCTTGTTAAGCCCCGTTCCAGACTCAACAAATCTCAGAGAAACTCCCTGAATATAGATTTGTACAATCATCTTCCGGAAGAAATGAAAACTCTCCACAAAAAAACTTGAAAAAAATTTCTTCTGCACCATTGCTTTTATAGCGCTCCTGAGTTCGTTGAAACTCCATTTGAAATTTGCTCTTTTTTTTCTCTTCCTTCCAGTCCTCAGGCAGGCATATCTCCTGTGAAAATTTATATTTTTTTTATAATATAATTTTTATATTCTCACATAAATGTAAAATTTTATGTCAAGTGACCTCTTTATATTTTTACTTCTGGTGTTTTTGCCTTTATAGTATTTTTACGAATGTTTTTTCCTGATTGACTTGCATCAAACAAATATCTCCTATATGTAACGATGTCAAATAAAATTTCTATCTCTATTGTAATGGGCCTCTTTCTGATTTTCTCCTGAATACCCCCCTGTCCTCGACGATTTGCGAATAACAATGCCGCAACGAGGTATTTATTGCCAGCTAGACCTTGACGTTATTCAAATCGTTTCTTCGCGCTGAATTAGATATCGATCTCGCTATCTAGGTTCGGGTACCTGTCAGGCATTCCCATTTTTTCTAATAAATACACATGCTCCAGGTGGTTCGTGCTCATATTCATCGATGTGAAGAAAAAAGTGACCGCGAAAGCGAAATTACCCATGCCTGACTCATATATATAATTGTTTCAGTTCGATTTCTGTTCACATACATAATGAATAATAATGGAAAATGGTAATGGAAAACTGATTTCTGAGAATTCCGAAGTGATAATGGATATTATGTAAACAAAAATAACTTCTGTTTCGAGTCGCAGAATGGATAATATATTCAGGAAGTTCCGTGGTTGTATCAATAAACTGATAGGACCTGGAAATTCCTTTTCGTGAATGATCTCTTAATCGACATTCCTTTTCAAATAAATTACCTGAAGACATTTACAAATATTTTAATTCATGTTGCTTATATTAAACCTACTATCATTCCAAAATGTTCCCATTCTCAACTACTTTCTGATTGGAAAGTGATCAGTTGTCAACTCTGATACTTTGCCGATCTCTTGGTACTTTTCTGACTCCCTTCACCTATTTCTAAGATGGCTATATGCTGGTGCTTTCAGTGTTGCGATATTGTTTCAGACAAACCTGTAGACAGTGTTTAGTTGTTCAAAATTACGCCTTAAGAGTGCGCTTGTGGTTGAAATTCCTAAAAATTTTCGAGATCACTCGATCCTCGGAACACGTTGTTGCCAATACAGATCAATTTTGGTTAGAACAGAGAATAGAACGCGAAATCAATCTAACGTTTGATGAAAACAAATTTCATCTTTAATGACCTACCTCCAAGAATAATCTCACGTTCTAGTATATTCAATAACCATTTTGAAATTTCGTAGTGATCATAAAAAAAAACAGGGAAAAATGGCTGGCAACAACATTCTAGAGTGTGCACGCGTTCTGAATATTCTATAAATGCAGTGATATGTGTTTTAGATATTTTGAGTTCAACCCAGAAGATTATGAAAAATAGTAATGATTTCACTCACCAGAAAAGATGACACTTTCTCACTTCACATATCCATAAAATTTGATCACAATGTAATTCTCACTCCTATTCAATAACGTGAATACTATTCGGCTGGATTGTGATACCACTTATAAACCGAGCTTTTGAATTGAAATCACAATATTATATTGCTCAAATGGAAATATCAACAATCATCTAATTTTTTCAGCACATAGACCAGAATTCGCAACGACATAGCCACTTGGCAACACAGGACGTGCACATGACTGCTATCTCAACTGCAAGAGTGACGATACTTGACGAATTTTTTGAGTTATTACTACGGTCTCTACGTCATCAATTCTTGATCAAGTAGGCCAGATCATGCGTCTGATTTGCTGACAATCTTTTACGTGGAGTGAAAACACCAGTATAAAGCCGCCTTACTTATTTCATTCGAAACGTCATTTGCTCATCAGAAATTAAGTGTTTAGATACCCGATAACGTGTACACAGCAAGGCTACTAGGAAAACGAGCTATACCTGACAAGATATTACAGTTATTAAAAATTATTTCAGTACCTCACATGCAGAAAAGATATAGGTACTCAATTTCTTCCTCAAAACCATTTGAGGCATAGTTTTTTCATCGCGAAACCACCGAATCAAAATTCTCCATTTTAATTCGCAGTGGTTTTCATTCATAACCACTTCAATCTCAGGCGCCATCTGTCACCCGGTAGCTGTACTCATCCATACAGGGTGTAACTGAATAAGTGTAAAACATTTGAGGACGTAATTCCTCATCGAAAATGAGGTAGGATCTTTCATATAATGAAACTTCATTATATGGGGGTACATAAAATTTGTGTAACAATTTATTTCACAAGCACTGAAAAAATTACAATATTGAAATTAGCCTGACGTTTCGTACTACCAAAAAGACACTTAGCCATTAATTTATTTGGTTTGCCCCATGGTTGTAAGGCAACCCCCAAAATTTATTTCCAACGTTACTTTTTTCATATTATTTGTTTACCATTTAAAAATTTATTTCTGATGGCCTGGGCCGGGATTATGAAAATCCGATACGAACCGAAACCGCCATGTTTTCGAGTAATCGGTATTCGAATCGTATCAAAGTTTCCGAAGTTCGGATGTGCCATTATATGTTCGTCTGCAGCGTTGCTGATTGGTGGTAATTGCCCAAATTACGGGTATTTTGGAGTTGTGTGGGTATTTTTGCTGGTATTTGGATTTTGCGGGTGAAATGAGGGCAATTTCAAGATCTCGACAAAATGTAAAAAAGCGTTTTCATGAAAGGTTATAAGGACACAGCAACACTGTACTTTGCTTTGGAATTTCAAGATAAGCGATTCGCCCTCTGGTGCTGGTGAAAAGTTATTAGTTGAAGAATTGGTTAAAATTGCGCCGCGATACTATTTTGAAATATGATTAAAATTATTACTAATGTTTATAATTCATAGTCAACGTTCACATAAAAAGTAAAAAAACTCTAAAAACTGTAGTAGTCGCTCACAAAATTGTACGGTTTATCATTTTTAAACAATGCCAAAGTCCTAACATTAAAAAGCAATAGTTGTCAAAGTGGTGCTTTATTAGTTGAAGTATAATAGGGAAATACTATTTATCGTTGTTTACTATTTATGTTTTTGTAAGGATCTTCAAATGAGTTGGAAAAATTAAAATAAAGACCAATAACAAAATTAAAGTATTTTATTTCTCGATAAGTATCGCAAACTAACTAAAACTAAATATCAATATTTGAAATGACAAAAAACTTAAATTCTGAAATATCTGTCATCAACACTTTGTCTTGCTAACATGCCTTCATGCACCATATTGTTTATATCTATGTTAGCAGGTGGCTGATCATCCATTGGTGCAACTTCAGCTGGTACAGGAATATTATTTTCTATACATATATTATGTAATATAGAACATGCTTTAATGATTTTTGTGACAAAATGTGGATCGTATCTTGCTGTCCTTTCTTTCAAGATACTTCTGAAACGCATCTTCAGAACTCCTATTGAGCTTTCAACAATATTTCTCGCCCTTATGTGAGCATTATTGTATCTGGATTCAGGACTTCCGTTGGGAGGGTTTCGAAACGGTGTCATCAAGATTCTGCTCTGAGGATATCCTGAGTCACCTATGAGCCAAGCCCGTTCTCCATATTCCAAATTGTTTTCCATGTTTACTTGGGAATTACTCCATATAAAAGAGTCATAGGTGGCTCCGCCATAGTTTGCAAATAAATTTATTATCTTCATGTCGGCATTGACAATAATTTGACAGTTGACCGAATGAAAACCTGGAAAAACAAAACATATTGTTAGCTAGTGGGTAAACTTATTGCTTATTAATATATTCTTTGTAGGCATAGTGAGTTATAGAATAGATATTTGGGCATATAGTATGCTTTTGCACACAACAGACTTTTCCTTCAAAAATTTGATTTGAAGAAATAAATTCTGAACATCAAACAAAATGAGTAAAGTTTTCAATTAATTACTTCTATTTTCATCCCAAAATATATCACATAGAAAGTAAATATGCAAAAACCCTGATAATTACCCTTTCTGTTGAAAAAATTATGTTCGTCCTCTATAGGTTTCAAAATTGCTACGTGTCCCATCAATAGCCCCTATTGTTCCTGGAAATCCAAACTTTTCAAAAAATTGAACTTTATGAGTATTCCTTGTTCAGGTATGACATCGGTACTTTCATGAATACAAAAATGTACTGATGCTTGACTCATGCCAAAATTATATTCTTCTCCAAGTCCTCGCTGATATGCCCCAGTAGCATAAAAACGCAAAGCAACAAGTAACTTTTGCATTATTGTGATTCCTCTTACATTACGGTGCTCTATCAAATGAGGCTGTATTGATTGTACGAATTCTTGCACTGAATCTTTATTCAATCGAAATAATTCGAGAAATCTTGAATCAGCAAGTAAAAAAGGGTTGTGAGAGTCTCTCAAAACTCTCCTCATATCAATCAAATCTCGGTTCTGGCGACGTCTTTCATTATTTCGACGAACTTCTCTTACAATGGGAAGCGTTTTAGTTGCTTAACCTGGATAACCTTCTTTTCTCTGAAATGAAAAGTACAAATTATTTTTTAACACACTTTCCATAACCCTGTTACGACTTACACTTTTCCAAATTCTGTGATTGACAATAACGTTGCGGGCTATTACGAAAATACTAAGATACTTAGCAAATACTGATCACAGACAAAAGACTATGGTTGTGTAGTTTCCTCAAGTAGGTATAATTATCTCCCATGGTGAGATATCTTATTTATATCCATACTGGATACGACGTCCCATGATACGAGCAATCACTGTCGGTCACAGTAATTTAAAATCACCACTCAAACTGTAAACAATCGTTTCTGAAAATTTCACAGTGCAAACCTAACCTCAAAATTCATCCGGAACACATTTCGATACCTCCCTAGGTCTCGGAAGTTTTCCCACTTTTTCAAGAAATATCGGATGAATTTACTTGAAAAACATGGCTGTTTCGTTTCGATTCGTAATCTCGCCGCTTGGTTTATAATGGTTACGACCTTACGAACCGTATTTCGGTTCGTATCGTATACTCGATACGAATCGGATTTTCATAATCCCGGCCCTGTTTCATTGTAAACAAAAAATGTCTTCTGGGTTTTTTGCTCAAAATGAACCAGTTCGCAGCAAAAAATTATTTCACGAACAACTACAAAGATACATCGTCATAAATGCGAAAATAATCTATCTAGTAGGTCGCTATTAGCGCTAGTGATAACTAAATTGGTATGACGCTGTCAGTCTGTGAATTTTCGAAATTGAATCAGTACAGGAAAAATTGTTATACAAATTCAATGCACCCCCTTTCAAAGGCTGTATCGTAACAAGGGATGCTCCAATGAAGTTTCTTTATATGAAAAACATTTTTTTCGATGAGGAATCACCTCCTTAAATGTTTTACACTTGTTCAGTTACACCCTGTATACTGTTCACCTTTTGGTAGAATTACTGGTTTTTACAATATTTCATTTAAGACCTATACATAATATAAGTATTATACTTATGGTTTCTGTAGTATAATATCATATATTATTCCCTTAGGCTGGTGGCCCACACGACGGTAACGGCACGATTTGCCGCGCGCGATACCTATATCGCGCCGCATCTGCTGTGTTCTCGCCCACAACACGGTATATCGTACGAAACTCATTTTAATTAAATAGTGCATGTTGCCAAATTGATTTTAGCCAGTTGTTGCTGTGAGCTTCGAAGGGATGGATCGGAGAGAAGTAATTTTGTTAGCTATTGTTTTACGTAGGCGCCGAAGAAATCGAGCTATCAAGATTCAAAGGCCATCCATTTTTGAGAGTTAGATATGCAGATGAGGCGTTTTATACATTATTCGAAAAGCTGAGAGAAAATCGTGGGAAGTTCTTTAATTATTTTCGCATCAGCACAGACACGTTTGATTATTTATCTACCGATTAAAAGAGTCTATAATATGTCTGGGCCCTTCCAACAGCCAATTCAATAATATGTTCTTCTGGTTTATATTTCCCTTTATTATTATTTGTCAATTAAATCGATTATTTCGAAGGTAAATTTTCTCTTCGTTGACATGGGTACCTGAATTTCAATGCATGCACGCAGAAAGACAACACAGCACTTATTAAAAATATCGTCGATGTCGTCCTGTGGGCTAGAACTCATTAAATCCTATTGGCGTTCAGAAGTCATGCGATACGAATTCGCGCGATTTCTGACCGCCATGCGCCATATCGCAAGTGTTTGCGGTAACTTCCTGCCGCGACGATATTTAATACCGTCGCGGCATTTTTCAACCAGTGGGCGACCAGTGCATTCATTTGTACGAAACAGTTGTGTACGCGATATCGCGTACGATTTACCGCGCGCGGCAAATCGTGCCGTTACCGTCGTGTGGGCCACCAGCCTTAACCAAACTCCAAAGTGTCAGTGTCGAACGCGTAGGTAGTAGGTAGTGTTTTGATTAGTGTATTTTTATTGAGATGAGTGAAACTTAAGAATCAATTATTTATGTTGATGAATTAGTCTTAATAAAGTATTCTTCTACTATGACTATTATTATTGATTCGTGGTTACAATCTACTATTATTGGCGAGTTACAAATTATTTTCGTTTATTGTAGTATTGCAATATTTGCATATTGTAAGAAACATCATTTTTTACAGTGAGGTAATATCATTTCTTCACAAGTAAGGAAATATTGACTTCTTCTTTAAGAAATTCTGTCTGGAATTTCAAATTTTCCTAGAGATCTGTGGAAAATTACTATCACCGACCTCTTACTATTCCTTCATTTGCAACGTCATTCTGCTGATCGCAATTTAGGAAGTGTTTGGATCTGTGAATCTAACACGATATTACACATTATCCCAGTACCAAATGGATATATTTTTTTTTTGGAGATAATGATTTTTTCTAGCCCCAGCTGAATTTTCAAAAATTGGTCCAAAAATATATGTCATTGCCACCCGGTATATGATGCTAGTGATGAATCTCCAGAGTTACATACTGTTGGGAAGGTAATATTTCCAAACAACCATTAAAATATAGACTAATTTCAGAGGGATTTATTTTGCACAATCTTATAATCAGAATTCCAATGTTCCCATGATAGAATGACATAAAAAACCAATTTGTGCAACCGCTATACTTTATCACTTATACTTACACAAGAGCTTTTTTTTGTCGAAGTAAACTTGACATTTCGATGAGAATTTTGTTGCCTGGCGTATCAACGAAAAAAACTGCCTCCGAAAAAATTACGAGTCCGTAGGACGAGTAATTTTTTCTGGCATTTTTTTTCCGTTAATTTGCCGGAAGGCAACCAACTCGAATCATAAATGTTAAATTTTCTTCGACAAAAATTGAACTGAGTGTAATTCGGAATACAGTTTAGTTTATTCAATTCAACGGAAAAGTACAATTGTTAAAAACACAATTCTTATAATTCATTTTCGCAGATCAGATATACTCTTTTGACAACGCAAGTGAAAAATTGACAAAGACGCCGTCAAAGATTTGTTTACAATACTGGTTGCCATGCTTTCAAGAGTTGGGTTCCGTTTCGTCGCTGAAAAATTTAGGGCAAAGACTTTTCGCTGTCATAATGACAAAATCACGGCGGCTTATGGGGTATTTCCATGGTATTTCATACATGAGTTAAATTGTCAGTGGAATTAGGTACCTAGTTAGCGTTGTACTCAAGTGTTTATAAACTCTTGGTTGAAAGGTTATAAATTATAACCGGGTTTTTCCAATGCCAGCCTAGAATTTATGACACTTTATAAAATAATGGCTTCATTTCAATTTGAAATTCCCTACCGCTCTCGAATCAGTGAAGATAACAAATGTCAACAACAACAAAAACTGCTCATTATTTCCAGCAATACGCATAAAATAGATACACTTATGAAAACAGCATATTTTGCATCAAATTTCGTTTTTACGTATGCAAAGATGATCTTCACAACAATATGGAAACGATTTTGGAGATACATTATCCCTTCTATTATCTAACACCATTGTTTACCTACTTTCGAATCTCTTGAAATACAAAAAAAGTGTTTTTCCACTTCCCTATCGAAGATCAACCAGTGAGTTATTGGCTTATGTTTCTCATATTTGGCAGCAATCAATCGAAGGAATGCGGAGAAACGATAGCTGTTGCACTCGATATTTCGAAAGCGTTTGATCGAGTTTGGCATCGGGGTCTCCTTTCTAAGCTGCCGTCTTATGGTTTGCCTCCTCAGTTGTGTGCTTTGTTGAAGAGTTTCTTGTATGACAGGGGTGTCTGTATGTGGTTGTTGATGGAGTATCATCTGATATTCTCCTAATAAATGCAGGTGTTCCACAGGATTCAGTTCTAGCGCCTACTTTGTTTCTGCTTCATATCAATGATTTGCTCGGGAACACATCTTGTTCAATACATAGTTTTGCGGACGACAGTACTCTTCATACCAGTTTCTCTTCCAGAGTCCCCATACCAGCTCGAGAAACAAAAATTCAAAGAAACATTCACGTCAATGAAATTAACGACGACTTGGCAAAAATAATAGAATGGGGTAAGATGAATTTGGTGGAATTTAATGCTACGAAAACCCAGGCATGTCTCTTCTCAAGAAAAGCTGATCTATCATCATCAAACATTCAGATGTCAGGAGTACCTATTCCTACAAAATCAAATATCTCGATGTTAGGAATTACGATCAGTGATAATCTCTCATGGGAAAACCATGTGAGATCGATCGCTAAAAGTGCTTCCCAGAAACTTGGATTTCTATTTCGTGCCAAGAAATACTTCACTTCTCGTCATGGAATACAGTTCTCATGTGTGGAGTTCGGCACCAAAACATTCATTGAGGCTTCTCGATTCCATTCAGAGAAAGGCAATCCGTCTTGTTGGTGATTCTTCGCTCACAGACTCGCTCACTTCCTGAGGCTTACAAACTTCAGAAATTCAAAGTAAATGTTAATTCGTATTTCCTGTCCACGCGGTGTTCTTCGAACATTACAGGGCTTCGCTTTCGTGTGAATCTGCATATAAAAAAATTGTGACATCGATTATTCTATCATTTTCTTCACGTCAAAGTTGCCAATATTTTATTTCATATCGCAACTCTCCAAATGCACAAAAACTTACTTTGAAAAACTTTCGCCTAAAAATAATTTCTGGACTCATCGGTGCACCGAAATAACTATAACTGGAAGAAAATCTGTCATGGAGAAAATCAGTGAAATCAGATACAAGCCATGTGTAGAATTATGTAGAACCGTAACACCTGTAAGGAACTTATCATTTCTTCACAGTGAAGCAGTGCCGGTTTAACAGGGGTTTTTTAGGTGCAATAGCACCGGGCGGCAAACTTTTTGAGGGCGGTACGCTTGCATACCACTCTGACAAAAATTTTAAAAATAAACAATTGGGTATAAAATAAAAAAAATCTGTTGCGACACTGCCCCCTACGATGCGCGTGCGCGCCCGCCGCCACCAGCGCCGCTACGACTTGGGTTGCATTGCATGTATGCGCCACAAAAACAACAGTAATAGTAATGATCTACCGAAATCTACATCTACTTGTGTGTGGCATGTATGCTAGAACTCCTGAGTAGTCCATTTGTGTAACTGAAAATTCGTTTTAAAAACACAAACATGGTAAACAAAAAGCATTTCCTTAATTTTTGTACTATAGTGTAGCCGCTGAAAAGATAGAATGATCACGTGAACGGCACGCACTCTTTAAATGTTCCTCTCCCCAATGTTACAAGTCCGATTTACACCACTCAAAAAAAACGTCGCCTCAGCAGTGGATTCAACAGCATTTCCCTGTTCTTCCATAAACTCTTGGAATGCTTTTTTATAAGTGTTCATTATTACACCTTTTTCCTCTACAGTTAAATGCCTTTTTTTATCTTTTTCTTGGAGGTGAAAGGGTGTTTCCATCCATATTATTTAATTAACGAAACACACGTAAATACAAAGCACAAATGAGTACAGTACAGTGTAAACAGTTCTTCATTAATTTCAGTTTAGAACGGCCCGACTATAAATACCTCATTTAATATTAATTAGTTAGTATTTAATTTGAAAATTATTATTATTATTGGATAGAATGAAAAATGGACGAGGAAGGGCGGAAATTATTTGGACATTACTGGCGTAAAAAAAAACTGGAAAGACAGGAAAGACACAATAAAGTTTTGAAAAGTATCCCCAAAATGACAAAATTTCTTTACAAGTAAGGAAATATTGACTTTTTCTTTAAGAAATTTTGTCTGGAATCTCAAATTTTCCTATAGATTTGCGAAAAAGTACCATTGCCGACCTGTTACCATTCCTTCATTTGCAACGTCATTCTGCTGATCGGAATTTAGGAAGTGTTTGGATCTCTGAATCTAACACGATATTACACATTATCCCAGAACCAAATGGCCTTTTTTTTTGAAGATAATTATTTTTTCTAGCCTCAACTGAATTTTCAAAAATTGGTCCAAAAATATATGTCATTGCCACCCGGTATATAATGCTAGTGACTAATTTCAGAGGGTTTTATTTCGCACAATCTTATAATCAGAATAAAATACAATACAATTTCAATGTTCCCATGATAGAATGACATAAAACACCAATTTGTGCTTTGAATCTGGTAATTTGTGCAACGGCTATACTTTATCACTTATAATTACACGAGAGCTTTTTTTTGTCGTACCGAGTGTAATTCGGTACAATTTAATTTACCAAGGCAAATGCCTACATCATCATAAATGATATATGATTTCAATCTTTTCTAATAAAATTGTAATGGTGATAAATTCACTTTACTTGTACTTGTTTCCTTCAGTTTCGAAAAATAATTAAAATGTTCGAAATAACCTTCCTTCACAATAATGCCACCACATATTTGTGGTTTGCCGCAACAAATTTATCATAGAAATAATAAGTCGTTGCAATAACTTATCGCACCAAAAAAAGATTCATGCACCCATGAAAGAAGAAACGAATAAATATAAGAACTGATTTATTCCGGTTTGCATTGTAAATTAGTTTATTCGAATGATATCAGTATAAAATACATATTGACGTGATATTGACACTACAAAAAATTACTCATTCTCTTCTACTTCACTGGACCGAATACACTACTTACTGAAAATACTTTGACACGATGTTTTTGACACACTTATCTTGAAAAATTACGAATGTGCTAGATTGTTGTGTAGATATTTATTGTATGCCTAACCAATATATCATTTTTATCTTAACATGCGAACCAGATCTCAGCTAAGATTGCTTGTGTGTGTTTTTCATTATTACATCGTCAACATGACAAGAAAAACATCTCATGCATAAATAAATGAACATGATCCAGTTCTGAATAATATTATGAATTTTGAAGAATGAATTCAATGCCTGTAAAGTATAAATTTGATTAGTAGAAATGCTTGACTATCATAAAACTTCCAAAATGTCCAGTTCGATATTTTGATATGTTGCATCATATTATGATTGGCTAACAGGTCTACTACGATGACCATTGTTATCTTGAAGATATTGCTAATTTGAAGATTTTCTCTATCAACGACATTTCATATGTTCTCGTACGTGTTACTTACAACCTTTCAAAGACATAATTTGAATACTACTTGTTAGTAGTATTTAAATGCGACTTATCAATAGAGTTGACATTCGAATGTTCTGCCATTTCCTCTGAATAAAAATAGGAACACAATATGTTTATTTGAGGCAACTAACAGCAGTGTAAGTGCTCGTGCAACTATCTCTCTCTTGGATAAAGTTACTGAAAGGTTTGAAAACGTGTTTGTATGTGGCCACTTCAATATTGACAGTTCAATAGAAAATATTTATAATCAATGTTGTGCGACACAATTGAATCCTATGGAATGAACAGTTTTTTTGATGAACCAACAAAATTCGGAACTTTGGACAAACATAAAACTATCAGTAGCATAGACAATGTATTGACAAATACTTGTACAGGGAAAATTTACTTCTAGGCAATTTTGATCTTGGTCTATCTGATCGTCATCCACAAACTCTGAAAAATTAATGAACTCTCCAAAGCAGAATCCAAAAAGCTCTCAACGGTGGTATGGCTTCCCCCAAAAATTTTGCTTTTACCAACTTCGCCAAACTAAACGAAGCATGTGATCGTTTATGGGCATATTTTAATTGGTGTTTCGAGGCAGCCTTCCCTACCATCTCAACAAATAAGCCCCAAATGCAGGTGAATAAACCTCAAAATCGGGAATAGCGGAGCACGTTTGGACAAACCATCATGGCATGAAACGGTCTGAAGCCGGAGACATATACAGGGAGGAGCAAGTTTTCACAGTAAGAGCTTTCAATAGAAGTAATAATATAGACAATGGAAGTCCGAATCAATATCACTCAGCAGGGGACATCGTCAACCATATTCAAGCAAAGATATTTCTAGCTATCAGAATTGAAATTGTTTCTTCGCCACTAATTTGCCAATCTTACAGACAGAGCCTGCCTTTGAAATACTTGAGGCTAAAACAAATCATGATCTACAAAAAAATTACGCACTGTATTCTTCCAAAGAATATGCCTCATACATACTATTTTCCAAAGTGAAATTCAGAACTTGGTTTGTACTAGTTTAAGCGTTTCAGTTGGTGTACAGATCATGGAAGAAGCCGAATCAACGTCTCACTTAATAGTCCAATCAAATAAACTTTTTTCGTAAAATTTCTGCCTACCCGAAAAGTAGCTGTGGATTCCGGTTGAATGCCGGAAATCATTATTTTTTTTTGTTTTTTGCTTATATAATGAAAACTATTGATCGGATCGAAAAAAAGTTGAATCGAAAGTTGTAGATAATTGAAAAATCTATTGATTAGCGTTGGCCCGATTTCGATATTCCGATTTGTTGCTTAACTATTGAGCTAGGAAGTTTAAAAAAGGCGTTTTTTCCATTACTCTATTAAAAAATGTTGAAATGCATTTGGGGGTTGCAACTGTGAATTTGGGAAGCTTTCAACTAGTAGAAACCACAGTTTCAATTTGGTTGAAAACCAATTGATAGGTTAGCAACAATCTAATTTGTTACTAAAAAAAGTGTCCCACTAGATTGTTATTTCTTGCCTAATCGTAGAGCAATGAACGTAACAGTTTTGGATAGTCAAAGAGTTGAACTACAAATTATCGTTTCTGGAAAATCGATTTTTTCAATGTACTACCTTTAAAAATGGCGTCAAAGAAACAACGTTTTTCAAACTAAAAAACAATTAGGAAAAAATGGTTGTATCCAAATGAGAGAAAATGCATGGGAAAGCTGCTATTTTTCTACGAATTTTGACAACCTTACTTTTGTTCCACGATAATTAGGAGTCAAGATAACACTTTTTATCATTTAGTTTCCCCTCCATTTGTTTGTTTATATGAAATAATGAGACCTCGACGACTGCACAGAGCAAGAGTCATATTATCGATAGAAACCAGCAGGATTTGTTTTTCACAATTATTCATAGTATTTATTGATAGGATCAGTGGAGGTTCTTACGGGGCCGTTCGACGTGCCGTGTGGAGGGGAAAGCCGAAGAGAGACGGCCGTCGTATGCATCGCGTGAAATAAACTGATCAGAGCCCAAAATGACCTCGCTGTCTGTATCTCGGGAACTACTTTAATAACATGATGCAACAATGCAATCTCCTAATCATCAGAAATGACCTGGATCTCTTAATGACCAGTCAAAATGATATTAGAGCTTGTATATTCCAATTGAATCTTATAATTGTCTTGTACATGTATTTTCTTTTCTTTTTTTCATTTCAATGTGTTGAATACCTAGAACGCTCTTAACACTATTCCTCTGGGAATATCGTTATGACTTCTTTCTATAGTAGTATTGTCTTTCTCTAGTTAGCACAAGGTAGTTTTTAAGTATACTTACATGTTAATACTGTAAAATATGTTTGTAAGTGAATCCAAAATAAAATGAAATGAAGTTTGAACATTACTTAAAGGATAGTATCTAAATTTTACTACTACCGAAACATTTTTGACCTATAGATGTAATTGAAATTATGTATAATGAATAACCTTACCTTTTTAGGAAATCGAAAAAATTGAATATTCTCACGTGAACTATCACAGAAGTCAGCTTAACAATAATACATGTTCAAATCACTACCAAAATAAGAGTTCAAATGGAATGTTTATTTCGCGCACTCAGTATAACCGGCCGGAACGATACAAACTGTTCAATCGGGGACACTCTGTACAGTAGTATTAACATGGAAATCACACTCTGCTGAAAGAAACAAACGAAAATTTATAGGACCTGACTAACCTAACGGAGACAAAATAAACATGTGAATAGATGAATGTTAATGGACATTTTCAGTTACAAGCTGTAAGTATCAAAGAATAATGTTGCACATAAATGGGCCAAAAATCTTAATATTGAATAACATTCATTTGTAAAAATATCAATTGGAAAGGAGATGAGCCGTGCTTTATTCATTTTCGAATGTCAGAGAAAACTTGCTTTCTCCGTCTAACTAAGGTAACATTTGACACCGTATTATCAGAGTTGACTTTGAAATGAACGAATAAAAAAAAAAACTTGTCCAGTATTTCCCGAGATACAGACAGCGTGGTCATTTTGGGCTTTGATCAGTTTATTTCACGCGGTGCACTCGACAGCCGCTTAGCGGTAGATCGCTCTCTCCGGCTTCCCCCTCTACACGGCACGTCGAACGGTCCCGGAAGAACCTCCACTTATCCTATCAATAATTATGATAAATAATTGTGGAAAACAAATTCTGCTGATTCCTATGGATAATATGACTCTTGCTCTGTGCAGTCGTCGAGGTCTCATTATTTCATATAAACAAACAAATGGAGGGGAAACTAAATGATAAAAAGTGTTATCTTGGCTCCTAATTATCGTGGAACAAAAGTAAGGTTGTCAAAATTCGTAGAAAAATAGCAGCTTTCCCATGCATTTTCTCTCATTTTGATACGACCATTTTTTCCTAATTGTTTTTTAGTTTGAAAAACGTTGTTTCTTTGACGCCATTTTTAAAGGTATCACATTGAAAAAATCGATTTTCCAAAAACGATAATTTGTAGTTCAACTCTTTGACTATCCAAAACTGTTTCGTTCATTGCTCTACGATTATTCGTAGGGCAAGAAATAACAATCTAGTGGGACACTTTTTTTAGTAACAAATTAGATTGTTGCTAACCTATCAATTGGTTTTCAACCAAATTGAAACTGTGGTTTCTACTATTTGAAAGCTTCCCAAATTCACAGTTGCAACCCCCAAATGCATTTCAACATTTTTTAATAGAGTAATGAAAAAAACGCCTTTTTTCAAATTCCGAGCGCAATAATTAAGCAACAAATCGGAATATCGAAATCGGGCCAACGCTAATCGATAGATTTTTCAATTATCTTCAACTTTTTTTCGATCCGATCAATATATTTCATTATACAAGCAAAAAACAAAAAAAAATAATGATTTCCGGCATTCAACCGCTAATTGTTGCTAAACGCACGGACAGAATCTGGCGCAAACTTTAGGGGATAATAAGGACACATGTGTCTGCCGGAATCCACAGCTACTTTTCGGGTAGGCGAAAATCGTCATTTTGGGCTCTTGAACAGTTAATTTGATTGGATTATAAGTATTGTATGGTATCGAAGTGGAGAAACCTTTTAGAAATACACCTGATAAATTATTTTTTTGTAGGTAATTCAAGTGATACAAAAATACGAAAACAATGGTGTAAGATAATGAGAAGGGATAATGTATCCCCTAAAACGTTTTCATATTGTTGTGAAGATCATCTTTGCATACGTAAAAACGAAATTTGATACAAAAAATGCTGTCTTCATAAGTGTATCTATTTTATGCATATTGCTGGAAATAATGGGCAGTTTTTATTGTTGTTGACATTTGTTATCTTCACTGATTCGAGAGCGGTAGGGAATTTCAAATTGAAATGAAGCCATTATTTTCATAAAGTGTCATAAACTCTATGCTGACATAGGAAAAACCCGGTTATAATTTTATAACCTTTCAACCAAGAGTTTATAAACACTTGATGAGTACAACGCAAACTAGGTACCTAATTCCAATGAATATTTCCCTCATATATAAAATGTCCCATAAGAGCAATGCAATTATCGAAAACTTACAGCGGTAATTGCATTGTATCAAGTCACCATAACACATTTGAAACCGTATCGCTAGACGTCAGTAAACAACACAAATAAATGTCAGATATTTGGGACTGAGTTGGCCTTTACTTGATGGAAATCCATAGTTATTACGCTATAAGGTAGACACGATTAAATTTCCACAAAATTTTTTGGAAATTTAATCGTGTCTACCTTATAGCGTAAATGTCAGATAGACTTCACTTTTGCCAAAATATGAAAATAAACTCTTGCAATTTTTAGATATCACGCTTTCTTGCAAAATTATCGGTAATTTTCATGCACTCGTGCAATTAAACCGACAATTTAACATTTCGTTTTGTTATTTCATCATGACAATTTAACTCATGTATAAAATATCCCATAAGCCGCCTTGATTTTGTCATTATGACAGCGAAAAAACTTTACCCTAAGTTTTTCAGCGACAAAACGGAACCTAACTCTTGAGAAAGAATGGCAATCAGAATTGTAAACAAATCTTTGACGGCGTCTTTGTCAATTTTTCACTTGCGTTGTCAAAAGAGTATATCTGACCTGTAAAAATAAAATTTAAGAATTGTGTTTTTAACAATTGCACTTTTCCGTTGAATTGAATGAACTAAACTGTATACATCAAATTATACCGAATTTCACTTGTCGAAGAAAATTTGACATTTTTTATTCGAGTTTAGTTGCCTTCCGGCAAATTAACTCAAAAAACTGCCAGAAAAAACTACTCGTCCTACGGACTCGTAATTTCTTCAGAGGCAGTTTTTTTCGTTGAGTTGCCAGGCAACAAAATTCCCATCGAAATGTCAAGTTTACTTCGACAAAAAAAAGCTCACGTGTAATTATAAGTGACAAGTTGCATCGTCAAAAAGGATAAGTTGGCAAATTCGAAAATTGAAGAACGACTGGTAGACCAGTCCCACTATGCCACACAAAATACTTTTTCTCTGAAATTCACAAGCTGTTCATTTTCTTCAAATGTGGAAAATTCAAATTTTGAAATAGTATACCAAACTTGGAAACTTTCCCTGCGTAACTATGGTAAAGATTAATGAAATTTGATGTAAGAATGTTAATGTTCAATATCACTCGCAAAATGTCTGACGTTTTCAACGCCCGAAAAAATTATATTTCGTAAATTGGGAGAGATTTCTATGGGTACAAACTACAGATAGAAATATGTGTAGGTATACTGGGCTGGGACTGAGCAACTGGGTACTTATGACTTGGGAAAGAACTGCATTTCGTAAAGATGTATGGATAACGTCTTTCCACATATGAAATTGTATGCTCCAAATACCTATTTCGTGGGTTTCTAGAAGTTTATGAGCAGAAAAAATAATACTCTAGAAAATAAACTCCTCGGACAAAGTAAATTTTTCAAAATGGCTAGTCTCAAATGGAACACCCAAAAAAATTAGACCTTTCATTACCACAATAAGCTATTTTTTTTTAATTTCAGAACACCTTATATTAGAGACTGATCCAGAAACAGGAAAAACAGAGTTTGCTTTTGATAATCCCGGATTCAAAGGTGAGTAGACAGACACATTATCACTTGTAATCCTCAGGGAAACAATTGATGTCTAGAATTCATAAAATTATCAATCGCATAAATATTTTTGAGAATTTTTCTGTGTCATTCAACTGTTATTTTACTTCAGTAACCCAAAAATGTTTTGTAAAGCAAATTAAGTAATTGAAACCTACATATTTTTCGTAGTTTTGGTATTTGTTTTTATTATTCTACCATATATATAATTGTTCCAGATTCAAGTTTCCTGTCAGTCTCCAAAGCTGTAGAAAACACTAAATCAGAAACAGGAAAATCGAAATGGGGCAAATGGTCTCCACTGTCTGCTCTCACTACCAAATCGGAGAGAAGGAAAACGTTAGATGACACAGCTATCGAGGTAAATAAAAATTTTATTCCATTCAATAACTTTCTTTGGGAAGAAGTATTTGATTTTCAATAATGACTCCAGATATCGGAAAGAACAGCTAAATATTTCGTTTTGAGAGGGTCTTTGTTGGCATATTACAGAATTTTTCTCTGAAACTCATAGCCATCCACCCAGATATAGAATATATTTATGAAATATTTCCTCTCTAGAAAATAAAAGTATATATATAAAGGAAGAAGAATAGTCGCTGACTAGTTGAGAGTATAACTATATAGTAGGGTCTGCAGCGTTGTAAAAGAAGACTCTTTAAAGTTTTTCCAATACTACTATATATATATATATATATATATATATATATATATATATATATATCAGAGTTGTACAAATTCACTACTTTCGTGAATTGATTCACAAGTCACAATTCACGCAACAAGAATGAATTGGATTCATGAATTGAAAATTCATGAGAAAAAAAATGAATTGAAGCCACAAGCTAGCTTCTGAATTGTTACTCTAATCAATTCACAATTCATTTTGCTTACAACTTCTCACCTTTTAATGAAAAGTGAAAAAATTCAGAATGTAGTTAATTTGCATCCTATTTTTTTCTGCAAAAAAAACCTCAAAAATTTTGCCCTCATCAAATATTCCCCAGATAATTCGATTTCATTTTTTATTACTCCCCAATCAATGAAAGAGTAATGGTAATATCTAGAGAATATCAGTTTTTTTGGGGTTTAAAGAAAGTTTACTCCTACTAGAGGTCAAGATAGGTTTTTGTTTGACAGATGAGAAAAAATATTGAACATATACTTTTTTTTACTAGTAAGATGTATGCAACCACTGAATTATTAGTACCTACTTCAAATAGAACTTTTCAAATGAATGGATAAGTGATGGTTATGAGTTAATAAAGATTACACTCTAAAAAAAAAACTGTTTTTTATTGAAACAGGAAATAAAATATTCATCCAGTAGTCAACATAAGATAAAAAAAATATAATTGAAATAAAATCACAAAATTCTGGTAGCTCTTACAAATCTCAACATAGTTGAAATGTCTGCATAGAACCCTTCATTGATTTCAATATCACCAATTTCTCGAAATTTTCGTTTTGGGAGTATTTATCATCGTTGCATACGAAAAAAGCCGTTCTACTGGCGCAGTACAAAAAAAAACGAACGCACATGCGCTTTAGGAAATGGCTTGTGACTTATGACTCTGAATTGTGGCTTCAAATCATTTCCGTGAATTGAAATCACGAAAATCAATTCAGAAGTCACAATTCACCGAAATAAAAATAGCAACTCACAATTCACTTTTTTCAAAATGAATTTAAGCCAATGAATTGAATTCACAATTCTGTCCAACTCTGATATATATATATATATATATATATATATAATCCACTTTATATATATATATATATATATATATATATAATCCACTTTATATATATATATATACGTATATATATATATATATATATATATATATATATATATATATATATATATATAGAAATCCTGTTACGTAACGTCCTGTTAGTTAAATCTCGTTTAAATCGATTATTTTCAAACTATGAATTCAAAACATTCATGAACAATGTTAAAGAGAAATTATTTTTGATTGGCATAAATTTCTAAAACTATCTTTGATTCTTGAAATATCTTTCTCTTTCTAACACTAAGTAATAATACGACTTTAAAGTCGAAGTGAATTATCTTTCGACTTTAATGTCAAAATTTCGACTCTAAATTCTCGAAATTTCGAGAAAAAAGTCGAAATTTCGACTTTAAAGTCGAAGTGGATTTTTATTTTCTGTAGTGGCACTTCTACGCTTTCGTATAATGATGTAGTTGCGGTAGCTACTTTTTATTCGGTCAAGTTAGACAAATGAAATAACAAAAATTCCGATAGAGCCAAATTTTGGTAAAGACCTTTGGTTCACCATGAAGAATAAAAATTTGAAAGTCCTCATCAATCCCATGTGAGCTAAGAAAGTTATTCTGGGTCCAAGGTCGAAATTTTAGTTTTTTGTTTTTTTCTCGAAAACGGTGTGTTTTATCAAAAAAATACCTCCGACCAAAGTTGTACAAAATTGGTTCCTATGTTTTTTCTTCAATTATCACTGTTCTTGAGATATCACAATTGCTTGCTTAAGTATTTGAATGTATATTATAATATGTGGTACATGTGTGAATATTATGTAGAAAGTGACACCTACAATTGATGATACAAAAAAAGAAAATTTTGTAGAGAATTTCAAGATCTACAACTTTGATCTGGGTTAGTTTTTGATAAAAGTCACAGTTTTCGAGAAAAACCAAAACACCTGAAATTGTGATCTTTGACCCCGAAACTTTTACCACATGGGATTGATGAGGACTGCCAAATTTTATTTTTTTACGGTGATTCCAATATCTTTACCAAAATTTGGCTCAGTCGGAAGTTTTGTTATTTGATAACTATTTTTATGTCTAACTTTACCGGATATTAACACCTCAAACAATGCAAAAAAGCTTCATCATAAAAGTAACTAGAGGTAAAACTCACTCAACCATAACAATCAAAATGTGCATCTTGTCGCAGAGATGTAAAAAATAACCTCGCAGGTGCGACCTCCTTGCGACATCCCAGAGATGTCGCAGACGTGCTATTTGTATAACACATGTCGATTACCCCTTCCAGGACCGCGAATCGAAGGTGATCGCCCTGCGCAGCCACGACTTCACCGGCCTCGGCTTCAACATCTGCGGCAACATGAAGGAGGGCATCTTCGTCAAGGACGTGCTGCACCGGGGGCCCGCTTTCGAGTCGGGCCGGCTCGCGCCCGGCGACCGCATCATCGCCGTCACCGTCGACTTCGAGCACGTCGTCTACGAGGACGCGTTGACCATCCTCAGCTACGCCAGCCCCTACGACGTCGTCGTCGAGGCGAAGGGCGGGGGGAAGGCGGTGCGGGGCGACGCTCCGGTACAGGGCGGGCGGCCGAGTCATCCCGTCTACAGGAGCTCGTCGTGCGCTGACTTGTACCACGTAAGTCGGAGTATGCAGAGGTCACCATTTGAAACGAAACATCTGATTCTACGTTAATTTCGAAAAAAATTGGTAGTACACCTATTAATTACATTGGTTATAGGTGGCATTTTTCAACACTGCAACTTTCACTTTCCAGGAAGGCTGGGACCAGCCCTCACTATTTCAAATGGAACAAGGGAGCGAGTGAAACCTTTTTTTAAAAAGGCATTTATTTCTCTTTCAAATGACATCTCATTCGTGAAATTCTGTCAGATAGTTTCCAAGATAAGTATCTAATTGTGGAATGGTGTTTCTAACCGAATTATTCGACTAACAAAATACTGATGATGGAATGTAATACAAAACGTGCATAATTATTCACACATATGATCAAAATGACCACCATCGACTTCCATGCTATGATAAAGGTGTGATTCATATTTTCCACGAACTGCCTCTAACATGTACGTTTTGTATTAAATTTCATCATTTGTACTGGCAAATTATAAGATTGGAAAAACCATCACACAATTAGATACTCATCTCGGAAACTATCTGGGTAAAATTATATTAGTCCGCCGTCAAACATTTTTTTGGAAGCTACGTATTTTGGTCTCTTGAACAAAAAATTCAAATGAATTTTTCGGCGGTCTCGGAGATATGGCTCCCCAAAGACAGAAAAAACAAGATTGGCGCATATTTTTCTTCTTCACCCAATTCTTTTCGAAATTCCTCGTTCTTTCTATCAGCACAATATACACAAGATTTATTTTTCAGTTTTTTTTTTATTTATTTCATTCCATTACATTTCAAATCATACAATCAATAATACAATATATTTGGTAGTACTTCATTGATATAGCATGAACAATCAAACAGTATTTTTGTACTGGTATGAGATTGCTCACAAACCATCAAAAACACTTTTTTCAATGTAATAAATAAATGAAAGAAAAAAATATACAAATCAACGCAAGAAAATTATTTTATGAGGAAAAGGATAAGTGAAAGAATTGTCAAATAGATAAACATCAATTCAATTTGAAATTCTTTTGAGGAGAATGAATTTTTTCAATCGAAATTTGAATTGATTTATATTACTAAGATTTTTTAAATCCTCGGGTAATTTATTATACGTAGATAATGATTCATAAACAAATCTTTTTTGTCCAACTACAGAAATTTCTTTCAAAGATTTTCTATATAAAGCAGATATTTTTTTGAAGTTGTTCTTTGAACATGAACCCCACATGTTTATGAGATATTTGATCTGACTGAGAATATGTGAGTAAAGAGACATATTGGCTATTTTATAATTTAATTTGGGACATCTTCGTAATGCTCCAATAATAGAAGAAATTTTTTCAACGAGGGAGTCAATGTGTTTATACCATTTTAATCTATCATCAATCCAAATGCCAATATACTTCATTTCAGTTTTTTGTTCATGTCGTTCATTCTTTATTTTGATATTTAACTTAATATTTTGTTTATTTTTTTGTTGAAAAATCATGAATTTTGTCTTTTTGGGGTTAACAGAAAGGAGATTGGCGTAAAGCCAGTCCTCAATTTTTTTTAAGTCTTCATTAATAATATCTTCTAGAGCTGAAGGGCTTTTATCATTATACAAAAATATTGTATCATCTGCATATACGGTGTGATTACAAGATAAATTGATTTGTGAAATATTTTGTATATACAGTAGGTATAAAATTGGGCCTAAAACTGAACCTTGTAGTAAATAATTCGGTTGAAAAGTGATGAAGAAGGTGGAGTAGACTTTTTGTATTGTGCTGATAGGAAGGAGGAATCTGGGGCGGAATTGGCTGAAAAAAAACATGCATCAACCCCGTTTTTCCTGTTTTTGGGAGGGGTATATCTCCGAAACTAGTTGAGACCGCCGAAAAATTCATTTACATTTTTTGTTCAGGAGACCGAAATACGTATGTTCCAAAAAAATATTGTCTATCAAAATTAGAAAAAAATCTTGTATATGACACGATAGAAAATTTCATTGTTAATTCTTCAATACATCATCCAGTAGCAACGCTAGTAGTCTAGTATCGACATTCTGTTAACTACGAATACTTTAAAATTTGAATTGAACTGGCCAGGGTGGGGCAAAATCTGATTTTTATTAAAAAAATCAAAAATCATTAATTTTTTTTTAAATCACGATTTATTTGATTTTTTTGATTTTTTAAATTTGAATATAAAATTTGAACATTTTGATTTGAATTATTGTTGATTATTTTCATGTATACGTCTAAAAATTTTAATACAATTTGCGGCTCAAAAACTTGTGACAACGCATTTGTCGCGCTTCTTGCAAGAAAATTCTTGTCGCGATTTGTTTTCCTTGTGTCCTATACACTCGGTATACAGTGCCGAGTGAGGCACGAACACGAACGCGTTTGTTGTGCTTTTTGCAAGAATATTCCTGTCGAGGCTTGTTTTCCTTCTCAACCTATAAATTGACGTTGACAAACAATTTCAGTAATTTCACGCATTTCGCTAGTTGTACACTCGGATATTAGAAATAGATTAGGCATAGAAAAAGGAGGAAAACTCCTGTTTTTATTTAAATTGAATAACGAAAATGAATAGACTGAAAATAAACAGTAATAAAATTTAGGTGTTATGTTTAGTTTGAGAATTTGGAATTATGTACTTCTTTTTTGTTGTTTTTTTTTAAAAACAGATACTCCTTTTGATCTTCGAGAAAACTTTTATATTATGTTGTTATCTGGTTCTGAATAAAAAAAGATATTTAAATCATGATTTTAATTTTGAAAATCAAGCGATTTAAATCATGATTTTAATCGTGATTTCAATTACTTGAATTTAATCAGCCCAACCCTGGAGTATACAGAGTACAGAGATATCTGATTCCACGTTACTTTTGGAAAAAAAATGGTCGTACACTCAATTACATTGGCCAAAGGGTAGATTTTTTAACACTGCAACTTTCACTCTCTAGGAAGGGTGGGACCAACCCTCACTGTTTCAAATGGAACAAGGGGACGAGTAAACCATTTTTTTAAAAGGGCACTTTTTTCCCTTTTAAATGACATCTCATTCGTGAAATTCTGTCAAATAGTTTCCGAGATAAGTATCTAATTGTGGAATGGTGTTTCTAATCTCATTATTCGACTAACAAATTACTAATGATGGAATGTAATACAAAACGTGCATAATTATTTACACATGTGATCAAAATGACCACCATCGACTTCCATGCAGTGATATAGGTGTTATTCAAATTTTCCTCGAACTGCCTGTAACATGTCTGGTGTTATCAGCCGGCATTCCGGTACTATTCGTTCCTTCAGGTCATTTTGAACATCTATGTAAATAATTATATACGTACATTTTGTATTACATTTCATAATTGGTATTTTGTAAGTCAAATAATCAGATTAGAAAAACCATTACACAATTAGATACTTATCTCGGAAAATATCAGGGTAAAATTCTATTATTTCGCCGCCAAACATTAGGAACATTTTTTTTTGGAGCTTACGTGTTTCGGTCTCCTGAAAAATAAAATCAAATGAACTCAGTCTCAACTAGTTACGGAGATATGGCCCCCAAAGACAAGAAAAACGGGGTTGACGCATATAGAATGTGTATATTGTGCTGTTAGGAATGAGGAATTTCGAGCGGAATTGTCTGGAAAAAAAACATATGCGTCAACCCCGTTTTTCCTGTGTTTGGGGGGCCATATCTCCGAAACTAGTTGCGACCGCCGACAAATTCATTTACATTTTTTACTCAGGAGACCGAAATTCGTATGTTCCAAAAAATATATTCTATCAAAATTAGAAAAAAATCTTGTATATGACACGATAAAAAATTTCATTGTTATTTCTTCAATACATTATCTAGTAGCAACGCTAGGCTAGGGTCGACATTCTGTTAACTATGAATACTTTAAAATTTGAATTGAACTGGCCAGGGCGTGGCAAAATCTGATTTTTATTAAAAAAATCAAAAATCATTCATTTTTTTTGAATCACGATTTATTTGATTTTTTGAATTTGAATATAAAATTTGAATATTTTGATTCTTTAAAATTATTGTTGATTATTCTCATGTATACGTCTAAAAATTTTAATACAATTTTCGGCTCAAAAACTTGTGCCAACGCATTTGTCGCGCTTCGGATATTAGAAAAAGATTAGCCATAAAAAAAGGAGGAAAACTCGTGTTATTGTTTAAATTGTATAACGAAAATGAATAGACAGTAATAAAATTTAGGTTTAGTTTAAGAATTTGGAATTATGTACTTTTTTTTGTTGTTTGTGCTAAAAGCAGATACTCCTTTTGATCTTCGAGAAAACTTTTATATTATGTTGTTATCTGGTTCTGATTAAGAAAAACAAAAATTGAATTCAATCATGATTTTAATTTTAAAAATCAAGCGATTTAAATCATGATTTTAATCGTGATTTCAATCACTTGATTTTAATCAGCCCAACCCTGGAACTGGCGGATACTTGAAGAATATCCGTATTCAGCAACAAAAAACATCACAAATTCTCTCTAGAAATGGGTTCACAGAACCGCGAGACGTGTTTTGCTGTACATAACCTTCCTAGAGCAGGATAAATAATTTACTATCCGTTAAAATGGTGGACCCCAAACGAAAAAAAGTAAGAATGATTGTTCGTCACAAATTGAACAAGCAATTCAAAAATTATCTTTGAAATAACTCAGTGGCGGACCATTTTTTTTCAATCATTGAGATAATTACCCATATGCGCGCCACTAATAATTATAAAATTCTAAAAGTTATATTACCAAATTCGCAAAAACTACCTCCTAACACCCATCAAATTTCATTTGCATATCTCGACCGGTTTCAGAGCAATACGTAAATATTTTTTTTAAACAATGCCCCGTATTTCGGAAAACGAAGTTGTAGCGGAAAAATTGTATAAAATCACACCCTGAAGTTTGTTGCACTTATTCACATCCATCATTAGGCTTCAGTAGACAAGGATAGTCTACACTAAACTAGGTTAATCCTAAAATCGAATCAATATATTTTGATACAGTGATGGCAAGATGCATATAACCCTGGTGCGTTGACTTATACCTGAAAAATAGTAGCCATAAACTTTCGATATCTGGCATTCTTGATTTTGAAGAAATATAACTGAAGAAATCCCTTCGAGAGTTTGTCACCAGAGGCGCACCTCACGAATCTGCTTTCGAAGCCTACCCTGATCCACTGAAATTTTAATCTGTGATGCCGTGAATGTCAGCGGTCCCCCCTTTCGATTAAGTCAAATTTATAGGTTATGTCAAAAAGGAAATTTTCCAATAAACAGAAACTTTTCAGGGAAGAAGAAATCTACACATGTATATATTCCAATATTAATTCTTAATTTTATCATATTGTAATAGTTAAAAAAACCCTGAAAACTACAAACAAGGAATTCGTCCACCCAAAAATAATGTCTCAAACAGTAACAGGATTTTTCATCAATTGCCATCGATTTACGTTTTGGTACTTATTTCAAAAATTATCTTTCTATTGAAAAGATAATTGATAAATTTTCAAACAATAAGGAATTACTTACCTGCGGTACTTTATGAAGATGGATCGTAGATTCTGCACTAACACCACGAATAATGCAAAAATGCTTCATAATAAATCTAACTATCAGTAAAAAATCAAACACGAACAGTACAATGAACACATAAAAAGAACACTAACAAGTAAAACGTTAAGGAAACAATTAAGATCTTGATTTTATTATAGGAACTTCCAGATGCATTCAAATTCAAATCGAAGTGTCAAACTTTTCAAAAAAATTGATAGGTTTTTATTAAGATGTCTATATACTGGTGTTTCTAGTGTTGCGATATTGTTTCAGACAAACCTGTGGACAAGGCGTGGTAGTTCATCAGTGGCCATAAGGGAGCGCTGGTTATCAAAAATTTCTATTAATTTTCGTGATCACTCGATCCATGGAACGTGCTGTTGCCAATTCTGATGTTTTTGTAAAAAGATAGGGAATTTATCGGGACTGGATATGTGAGGTTATTGAAAACACCAAAACGCGCCAAATTTGTGTTTAACTTTATGCGTTATTTATTCCATGTAGTTTGAAAATAATTTCTCAGTTTGCATTGTGTTTCTATTGATCTGGACCAGAATTCGCAACGACATGGCCACTTGGCAACACAGGACTGTCATCTCCACTGCAAGATTGCCGGTACCTGGCGGATTTTTTGCAGTACTACTACGCCTACATCATCAAATTTTTCATCAAGTTGGCCATATCGGTCGTCTGATTTGCTGACAACCTCTCATATGGAGTAAACACACCAGTATATAGCCACCTTAGTTTTTATTAGACGAACTTGGCATTTCATATTTTGTATACTGATGATTCTATTGGTGACGAAAAATCCCGCTAGGATTCAGCCAATAAGACCGTCGGTATCAACATTCACTCGTAAGCTGCCGCCTTGTTGGAAATATAGCCTAAGAAAATCGCATTTGTATCACTACCTGTGTCACTACCTACCGTCAAAAAATATAAGCTCTGGCTTCGGTTTCTCAGATCGAGAGGATTTGACTGAACAAAAGCATATCAGACGACGCACCAGGGTTATATGCATCTTGAGTGATGGAGAGTGATTCTTATTAAAAACTTTCGTTTCAGGTGGAGAGAGCTGTTAAAAAAAGACTGTTCGGCGAAGACCACAACGGATCGCTAAGCTCCACCTACTCCAGCCTCCAAAAATCCAGAAGCAACATGACCACTCTCGAAAGAAAAGAATCCAAGTCGCCTATGTCCAAACACGCGAAGAAGCCCTCGAAACACCTGAACCCGGAACAACTGAAGAGCAATTTGGAACAGCGAATCATAGCCGACCACCAACACAACTTGCGAGCCAAGGACAGATCCCCAGAGGTCCAAGTCGAGACGCAGAAACACGACAACAAATTCCCGAAATTCGGCATCCGCGTGCTGCCCTTGGAATTGCAGCAGAAGAGCCCCAAGAGCGCGGAGCAAAACGAGAACAACATGAACATCGAGAAGCACCTGGAGATCATGGGCATTGACGAGGTGGATGAAACGTCTAAACCTGCGCCGCCCGTCAAAAGGCGCGAAAAGAAGACTATGGAGGCACCAGAAACGTTCGAAAGGAACAGTTTGAACGGATCCGGTATCAAACGAAACCAGGATGGCATACCTTTGGAATTGCCTACTCAAATGTTGAACGCTGCCTCAGCTGCGCTCAAGAACCGCAAGAGCCACAAAGAAGGCGAAGTGAGATCTGTCAAAGAAGAAGAAGAGGTTAGGGAGTTGAAAGAAGAAGACTCCAAGGCTAACAAGAAGAAGGGCAAAGCGCCGTCTCCACCTGAAGAACTCAAACCGACCACCAACTTCGACGAAATCCACTCGATCGAAGACGAAGAAGTTTCAACAGTTCTTCCAGACTCTCAGTGGGAGTACATCGACGTCAAAAGAGAAGCGTCCCCCCGTCAGGAGGAAGTCAAAGACTACAACTCAGATTCTGACGTAGAGACTGACAACCAATCCTCGGTTAATACCATCGAGCTGAACCCGACAGATATCACGATCCACCAGACTGAAGAAGAAGAGCGGCAGAATAGGAAGGCCGTTAGCACCGGGGATTTGTCGAAATTCAAGGCGAAAAAATCCAGCTCCGGGCTCGAAAGAGCCCAGAGTCTGGATATATCTGATTCCAATCATAAAAGTGGTAGAAGTGGCGACGAGGAAGATCCCGTCTTGCACAGAGAACCGCGGCTTTCGCTCATCCTCGATGGCTTGAATACTTTCCAACGGAACAGGCTGAAGAAGTCCACCGAGTGGGGTAATCTGGAAGACGCCATTATGAAACTGGACCACGAAGATCACACTTATAGCGATGACGACTCTCAAGTTCTAGACAGAACTAGCGTGAGTGAAGATACTCCGGAATTTGACGCGTTGGTGAATAAAATCAACGAAATTAAGAGGGAATCTGGACACAGCGATCAACCTGACGCAGTGGAAGAAACTCCCGTTCAAAAAATTGTAAAGAATCTCATCTGGCCTGATTTCGATAGCGACGCTCCAAATGGAGAGGCTCATTTGATGAAAACCACTTATCCTGAGAAGGAAATTCAAATAAGCAAAACCTCAGAAGAGACTGAAGTGTTTACAACGCAACCTATTCTTGAGGACTTACGAACAACTCCTCCCAAAGAACCTGTGGTGCCGCGGTTGATTAACAATAGAATAAACGAGCCCTTTGAAAGAATCACAGAAGACAAGCACGTGAAAAATATCACCATTCCCTCGTTGCCAGAAGAACCTGAGAAACCAAAACCTCAGTTTTTCAAAGTCACTACCTCTCAAAATCGAACGCCGTCAGACAATTCCGTGAAACCTCCCACAGTGCCAGATAGAATAAGCAGCCGTCAGAGAGTACCTGAAGATATCCCGCTTCTGCCACAAAAACCCGAGTTGGAGCCGAACCAAGCGAGTGACGCAAAATCGAGCAGTGTTACCAACACGTCCTCGGCAAACACAGAAGAACCCGTCCCAGAGATCGAGGAGGCGTCAACGTCTTCCCAAATCAGGCCGGAGGAGGTTCTTTCGAAAATCCCGCTCCTGAACTCGATGGTACTGAATCAAAAGAAGGAGGCGATGAAGCAGTCGCTTGTGGGCAACAACAACACGGACGAGACCAAGACTGTGGTGACTCTGAATATCCAAACGCCGCAGCCGAATCTGCTGGACATCACGCAGAACTTCTTGTACACGGAGCAGTTGAATTGCAACGAGGACGACTATACTTACTCCGTCAAAGATACGAATATTCCGGATGATATAAAGGTGTCAAGACACTCATCGTATGGGAGCTTGGAAAGGGAAACTGTCCCTAAATCGGACGACGCCAAATCCAAGGACTATATGAAGCACGTCAGTAATGTGAATGTCAACTCTAATGGGGATGCAGAGTTGCATAGTCTGGAGCTCAGTATAAACGAGCCCAGTGAACTGTACACGACGGCAATGGATAGTACAGTGACGAACGCTGATATGATTAAAAACGCCACCCTGACAGAAGTTATGACTGCGTTGAAAGAGGATGGTGAGTATATGAATTCGCATTGTATTTTCGGATCTTCGGGCATTTTGAGACTGGCCTGAACGAATTGTTCAGAAGATGATTTGATTTAACGCCAGTTTTCAAGTATGCCCATCGACTATGTCGAATATTTTTTGCAGGAGGAATGGGCAAATTCAGTTTGTTTTTGGAATACACCTCGTTCATGGGTAGATGGCGCAATGACTTCGTGTTGTTCGCATCAGCTTTGGTCACGGCTTCATACTATGAAGGTTTCTGATTTTTAATTATGGGAAGCCATCGAATTTATACATGCACTGCCTTGTACTGTACCGTCAGAATTCCTTTCCAAACTTGATATTCTGAGATTGAAGTCGGAATTCCAAAAAAAACGAATCAGCCAGTTTTGCGTAAAATGAGTCCTTACGCCAAGAGCCAGAGCAAAAAAGTAGGTTCATAATGCAATCTTCTACAGAATTGATTTTCTTGTTGAAAAATGTTTGGGGGTGTCCCCTGAATATAAATTCGAGTTGGCGGGACAGGGGGAGTTGAGCTTCAGCCGCCATCTTGGAAAACACGTTTTATCAAATATCTCGTGAACTGTGCATCGTACGACAAAAACAGTAGGGATCATTTTCGTAGATAATGAAATTCTCTTCAACTTTCATTCGAAACTTTTTTCCGTATAGTGCATAGGTTTTCATTTATAGCGCGCCAAACTGTTCCCAGCATGGTTATTGCTAAATATATAGTGAACGGTTGATGAAACAGTATAAATGGCAGTATTTTGGCGCGCCATAAATAAAAACATATGCTTTATACAAAAAAAAGTTTCAAATAAAAGTTGCAGAGAATTTCATTATCTACAAAATTGATCCCTACTGTTTTTGTCTTACGATGCACGGTTCACGAGATATTTGATAAAACGTGTTTTCCAAGATGGCGGCTGAAGCTCAACCCCCCCCCCCCCCCCGTCCCGCCAACTTGAATTTACATTCAGGGGACACCCCCGAACATTTTCCAACAAGAATATCAATTCTGTAGAAGATTGCAGAAAAAAAGTACCCGGTTCTTGGACTACCTGTGAAAAATATAGTACATAATTGAAAGTACAAATGTTATATTCTAGTTGCAGATGAGCCCAAGAGTGGACAGTTCTCCTCTTCGACCAAGATCTTCCCGTACACAGGCGACACCTCCGACAACTCAGTGGAAAGCTCCTCGTTCACCTACATCACGGAGATTCAGGTGACGCCGAACGCCAGCAAAGAAACCAACATATCCGAAATAGAAATCGTGCCCGAACAGCAGCGCAACCTGGACACCGAGTTCGAGAACTACGTCAAAAGTTTCGAGTCGAAGCTGGAGGCGTTCGAAACCAACATCCAGGAGTTTGACAAAAACCTGGAGGAGTTCATCAAAGAAGAGCCGACCAGCATCGTCGTGAACGAGCAGGTGGACGAGAAGGAGCTGCACAAGATCCGGGAGATAGCGGAGGAGCAGCTGAAGAAGCTACCCGAGATGCGGTTCACCACCTCCAGCTACGAGGCTTCGCGGGCGACGCCCGAAAAACGACAGTCGCAGATCGAGCTCCTCAGATCGAACTTCGAGAAGAGCCCCAGCAAGTCCTCGAAGCCCGACGCCGTCACCAAGTCCAGGATACCCATCGCCACCACGGCGAAGACGCCCCCCACGTCCCCGGAGAGACGGGACTCTCGCAACCTGGAGATGGAGAACGACCGGGCCATCCTGGAGCTGATGTCCTCGTCGGTGAGTTCCACTCCGTACGCAAGCTCCAAGTACCAGAGCAAGCCGCTGAGCAAGAACGTGACGGTCACGTCGATCAGGAGCAACTCCAAGATCCCTTCAGGGTTACCGACGCTTGGGGGTGGCAGGGCATCGTTGGTGCCGAGGAAGATCGACGTGGGGGACTCCAGTGTGGTGCAGGTGGCGCCCAACGGGAGTCTGGAGAGCAGCTTCAAGCAGTGGGTTTTCAATCCGTCCAATGTGACTAACGTCATCGTCACCGACAACAAAGAGAAGTGATTCGAGAGCGAGGGTGGATCCAGCTAGGGATGAAAATATAATATCTCGTCTTCCCAGCGAGAAAACTTGATTTTCGTCCCTCATGTTTGGTGGAAACAATGTGCTCAATTATGAATATTACCTGAAGGACTGACTGTTCTGATCTATGATTCGAGTCTGAGTAAGTTCGCTCGTTTACCGTGATCACTATGAATATCTATATCCCAACTTGAAACCATATCGTATTCTCTTCATTCATTTGAGTGAAGTGTAATGAGTATCTGCTAAAAACATTTTTGCAACTTGCAACAAAATATGGTCGACGCCAACTAAAGTGAGTCTGCACTGAAACGTAAAATCGGTTTGTGTTAAAATACTCCGCCCACATAAGTCATATTTCGCTTTGTCGGTGGCAGCAACAGACAGTAATAAATATTCTTGACCAATAGCTATCTTCTGGGGCGGGTACAATTCGCATCAAAGTCTCATCTTAGTTGGCGTCGACTATATATATTAGTTCAGAACGGAATTAAGAAGAGTGTGGTCATTTTATGTTCAGTGATACAGGTAGGAAATATCTAATGGTCAAAAATCCCATAGTACTCCAGTCTATGACGGTAAAAAAAGTGTAGTGTGTATTTATCCCATACAGCACCGATTCGTATGAAAATTTGGATATAGGTTCTACTTTTACCATCTATTTCAAAATCTACCCTGTGCCGAGGGTTGCTTTTTTGGGGGGTAAAAAACACCCCTATTCGAAAGAAATATCAAAATTTTAGATTGGAATAAACTGAATTCATTTTTATATCAGTAAAATCAATCAATTGATAATTGTTAATATAATTTACGGTTCATCATAAAATAATAATTTACATGTTATGCAGTTATTCAACTTATTCAGTATCTATTTGCATTTAATTTGAGATTCAGCTTCTATCAACCATCTACTTCAAAGTTGAGGTTGTGGCTGGGGTTGATTTTTATTCATCAGAGGTGAAAACTACCCCTATTCAAGAAAAATTACAAAATATTAGTTTTGAGCTTGCAGTCATCTGTAAATACGTTGAATTAATCTTGATAGACAATTTCTGACCTATTAAACAGTTTCCGCCCTTATGATAGTTTTCAGTAAAAAATTATATCGAAATTGTTATTAAGTAACCGGGAAACACAACTGTATAAAAATTCAGATTGAGACTCTACTTCAAAGTTATCTCTGTACTCGAGGTTAGTTTTGATTTTTTAAGGGTGAAAACTAACCCATTAAAAAAAGGTTAAGTCTAGATTTGGATGTGTGATCGATTGAAATCATCTTCAATTGTATTTAAAATATTTTTCAACAACTTTTTATTACTCTACTTCAAAATACAAGTACCGACTGGCTAATAAAACATTTAGACTTTTCAATTGTCTCATCGAATTTTCTTGGCACTCCATTTATTTATATATATATATATATATATATATATATATATATATATATATATATATATATATATATATATATATATATATATATATATATATTATTCCCATAACTCGCTTAGTGTTTAAGCTGTATAGGATAAATACACGGGAAAATGGTCATAGACTGGACTATAGGTATATCACCACCTAATATCGTGTTGATATCCTCCAGTATATCTCGTAGATATCCTCGAAATATATTGTTTTGTGCGATTATCCAGTGGTCGTACTGTTTGTTTCAATCCAAATGTCTATGTGTTGGCTTATCTTTGAGGGTTTGAAGAGTGAGCAAAGCACACACCATTTATGGCCAGTGTGCTTCCTCAGAGTTGCTTAATTCAAATTTCCATATCAGAAGCAAAATGAATTCTACAGAGTAGTTGCAAGTGGATATTATCGGGAGTAATTACACAAGTGCTTCAAAATTACCGATAATTTTTCATGAAAGCACGTTGTCTAAAAACTGCATGAGTTTATTTTCATATTTTGTCGAAAGAGCCCGACTCCGAAGGAGTCTCTCAGCAAAATATAAAAATAACCGAATGCAGTTTTTTTTATTGACAAAATGCTTGAATGAAAAATTATCATGTTTATTTCGATGCACGAGTGTAATTTGCTAGAATATTTCCGGAGTTAAAACAACGACGTTTAAAATTCAGTATTTATGCCTGTCAAGATGACAAATGTACATTTTAACAATCGTTACTATAGATACACGGACCGAGCGGGTATTTTTCGATACCTACCGGGTATTTACCAGCCTAAAAATGTCTCTCCGGGAATATATCGCTGTAATTGATCGAAAATGACCCGCTTCATATGGGATTTTTAACATACGATGGAAATATTCGCTGTAATTGATCGAAAATGTCCCGCTTCAGAATAATTTACTCTTTCGATCTATTACATGAAGCAGAATAATGTCACAGCCTTCATCGCTAATTAGAACTCTTTCCGTAGAGCGTTAATTCTTCTTTCACATCTTGCGGTTGATTCAGAGGTCCTACCATAAACATCAAAATACATTTTGTTCTAAGCGTATTGATTTCCTTTCACGAATTAAGTGAAACCTAAATAGAACATCGCAGAGAGGTTTTATGTTAATAGCCATGGCCGTACAAGTTGCTTTGACCTAAATGGCCATTGGACATACAGGTTGGTTTAAGTGGGTAATAGGTTCAAATCCGTCCAATGTGACTCTCATTATAGTCACAAACAATATAGACGAGTGATAGGGCATCTCGATATTGTTGCTGGTGCAATGAATATGCTCTATTATGGATATTAGCTGAGGAATTGACTGCTTTTGTCTTTGATCTGTTTGAAATAATATTCATGTGTTAAGTCCTAAGAACAAATTCAAATAACATTGATACTTACAAATGATTCATAAACGTGCCTTTCTATGGTCAGTAAAGAGTTTAGGTTTAGAAATACCCCATCTATGATGCTCACGTGAAAATGTATTTTTCTTCAATCGTCAAAAATATATGATGTTTAGTGATTGAAGTTGATGGTCTTTCTTTCTGCCTAGGTAGTAAAAGTAACGTTTGGAGAAAAAAAATACCATATGTCATAACAAAATATATCTGTTTTTCTGAGTAGGTGTATCGACAGATGTGGCTTTTTTGGAGATACTTTGAATGTTTTCAAACCTTGGCCCAATATATAGTTACACTGTTTCTAAGATCAAAGACTGAACAGCAGTCAATGAAACATAAACTGGAATATTGTCAATATACTTTTTATTATTAAGATTTTTTATTGAAATTGTTAACGATTTTATGTACATACTGTAATGATATATATTTTAGAAGTTATTGTTGAAGGTTCTACAGATTTTAAAGGTGCATAACATATTTGTATATATTTTGATATATTAATAAACGAAAATATTTTTCCATGGTTGGTGTTTCCTTCGCATTCACTTGAAAAATGTAATGACCAATAAAGGTTTGAGCTGATTTTTCATAAGTGAGAGTTTGTAAGTTGCTGAGGGTAGACAAATCTACTTGATGCTATTGGTGCATACAATATTTTATGGCATCATTGTTTGTTAGTGCATCTACAACAGAATTATTTAAAAAATACGGAAATTCAATTTGATCAATTATTTTCATTTCATGAAAGCAGATACTGTCTAAGTCAAAAAGTCAAAATGAAGGTAATTTTTGTGTCTTCAAGGCCACCGCAGGCAATAAACAAACACTAGTATGACAAAAAATATATTCAAGTCATACTTCTGCAAAATATTAAGTCGCTCTGAAATGATTTGGAAGTAAGAAATTCTGATGAACATACAATTTTTTTTTCAGCATCAGACAAATTACAATTTTCGACAGTATTTATAATTGTATGAAATAATATGTTAGAACAATGAGCTATATGTATTGAACACCTTTTAACAGATTTCACAACTGTACGATTTTCACTTACATTGGGCTTACAAAACTAATTTTTTTATCCTGCTTGAGGAAACTTTTGTATAGCGCAAAACGTGTCACGGTTTTGTGAACCCATTGTGAGAATCATACAGGAAATAATATTTTAAGTTGAATAAGGATGTTCATCAAGTATTGGCCAGTTCAATTTAATTAACGGTGAAAACAAATAGGTTCACACGACTATGACAAGGACAATATTGAAGTGATATGTTGCATGAGCACTTACAAATTAGACGTATAAAAAAATTGTCATGTAGCATAGTGAACAAGGACTTGGAATAACCTCATATAACAATTTTTCAACTATGGAATTATACAAGAACAATGAACAATTGTAAAAATACAAACATTTTGCATTTGGATTGTACATAATATACTCTTGCATAGAACTGATACATCAAGTAGTAAAATCCCTTTTTTCCTGGAAAAAAATTGGTTCTGCTGAACAAATTCTGAGTCTTGTTGACATTATATCTCATATTCTTATAATACACAAATCGTTCATCTCTTTTGCTGTGTTCTCATCTCACAGCTAGGAAAGCTTAAATTCCTAACATTTTATAGACATTATATTTACAAGGAGTACACTCTACTGGAACATCCCAATATCTCCTTCACGCAGAGGACTGCCGATAGTTTTTGGTACTGATTATTTTCGTTCCACACATGGCACATATCCCTTTTTTGTAGGCACATGCTTGACAATAGTGGGACCCAACTTGATGGACTTTTTGTCTGCATATTCTGTGATAAAGAATATATAAATGCATCGAAAATACAAAGAAATTCTATATAATCATACTTGCAAGTTCTAAAGGACGTAGTCTTTGGGTTGAATCTATTTTTTGCTGCAGTGAGTGCCTTATTTTCATTGACCTTCCTGCCTCCAGACTCTGTGGTATTTCTTGCTCCGGTCTTCCATGGATCTGGAGTGATCACTTTGCCGCATTTCTTTTGGCACTTATCGCAAACCATTGTAGATATTTATTTTAATAATCACGATAAAGATAAATTCCACTCAAATCACTGATTTGTAATTGTAACAATAACAAATAACAACATTCATTACCACAATTGACAATACTGAACGCTGTCACCTGTCACTCACAGTTACAGAACATCTATGCATAGACAAGAGTTCTATGCACCTATGTGAATATGATGTGAATGGCTAATGTGCTTTGTTGTGGTTATTGTGACATAAAACCATAGACATCAAAGAACTGAAAGAACTTCAAACCCTAAATAGACTGAACTCCGAATTCTTTTGAGGAATTCAGCCAGAAAGTTGTGAATTCTTTCACACTGATGTGGATCTGGGTGGGTATGCTGCGTTGCACCCACATTTCGTAACATCCACGGTCTCCGAACGCGAATGATGCACTTTACAAAATTCACCAAATATCATGAATTTTTTTATTAACCCATTGTGGGCCTATCGACAAAAAGAAGACTGTTTGGAGACTGTAGGTGTTATGAAAACGAAAATGTATTTACAACGACATGCTCCAATCTGGGTCGTATCAAAACCTCATCTATATCTACGCTTGAACAAACTGTTTGGAGTCAAGAAACGATTAAAGCTGGATTCAGACAAATCCGAAATCCGATCGTACGACGATCTGATAGCTTTCTGATTGGTCTAAATTCAAATTTAGACCAATCAGGAAGCTATCAGATCGTCGTATGAACGAATTTCGGATCTGTCTGAATCCAGCCTAACAAGCAATGTCCAACTGTACTAGAGTAGAGCAAAGTTGTCGATTTTCAATTTTGACATTAACGGAATAGTGGATATGTTCCGTAAATCGTTTCGGTTAACCAGAGCGGTTGAGAGCGGTTTTGGCCGGTTGACAGCGGTTACTGAATTTTTCGATATACGGAACGCTTGTCACTTGTCATACAGGGCCTCGATTCTTGAAAACGAGGGAGTAGAGCAATTGAGAGAAAGTAGGCGTGTCCACGGTCTTCTCACGAAACCACATTCTTGAACGAAATGACAGTTGAACAGCAGTCCCCGTTGAGCAATTAATACATCTCTTACGATTTGTAATAGAACGAGGCAGAGAACACTAATTCTTAAGTTATGTTTTTCTTTATGTATTGAGTAAGTGGTCAAGATTATATTTAGAATATATTTCCTTCTATGTTCTTCACTTGTTTAAAGTAATGTTTATTTGGTTGCGTATTTTTTTGTCGTATATGAGCTAGAACATTTTTTAATTTTGAAGAAAATGTTTGGTTTCAGGTAACCGATCATGTGATATTAATTCATTAATTATTCAATCTATTTGCCCCTAACTACCACAACGACATAATTGGAACATTGCATGCCATTTTTGAATTACATTGGAAAAGTAATTTTTTTGTATCTTCGATGTATACTTTCCAAAGCGAAATCCGCCAAAATCTATTTATAGAGTACCTATTCAACTATAGATATTTTTTATGATCATATACATTTTATGAAGTTTATTATTTTCTGATCATTGCCAACAGATAACAATTTTCGAATATTTTGCAGTTTGTTCATTATAAAAAATTAATTCTGATTCTGTCCAAGCTAATAAAATACATTTCATATTCATCAATATTCAATAAAAAATACATTTCATCCGATGAACTAACAATCATCCAAATCAGAAAACTTTGAAAACATTAAATCAAACTAGAAAACTATGTAAAAACAATGAATCCAACTGGGAAACTTCGTAAAAATGAAAGACTGAACTGGAACACAGTGAAAGCAGCAGAATAAACTGGAAAATCTATGAATAAGCTCTGGCAATAACTTTTTGTTATATTATTTGTTAATGGAGAATTATTCCATAGCATTATCCGTTTTCATTTTTTCGGAATGGACTACCATGAAAACCACAGAATAAGAAAAAAAAAAGAAAACTGTAACTGTAATGGACTATGGAGTTTTTGAACTTAGTTCATATTCTCCGGTCAAAAAATAGTTGTTTATGATTGGTTAGAACCTTTGGAAACATTGCTTGTCGAGAAACACTATTCGAAAACGTTCAAGAATATATACCAACTTCTCGTTTTGAAACGAGGGAGTAGAAAAAAGTCGGGGATCGCTCCCTGGGAAAGTTTTTATTCTATCGCCGTCTTGAATCTGGGCCCAGAATAATAATAATAAAAGGAAGAAGACTTTATTGAAAATTAGAAGAAGAAACTTTACCTATCGGATCCATTTGACCTTAATTAATTATTAATTGTATTCTTTGGCACTATATAAATCCAATGTCTTTCTGTGCCTCATATTAGTTTCACTTGTAAGTTTTTCGTGTACAGAACTAGAATTATAAACCTGGTACTTGCTTAAACTTTTTTATATTTTCATAATTTTCGTTCCTTGCTCATTGAAATTGAAATGGATTCCTCGATTATCAAGAATAAATACAGAAAAACAAGTGATAAAAGAGTAAAATAATGCCAATCTACGTCCTCACAACTAACCACATCCAAAACATCAGCGAAAAACACCACAGCACAGACAGACCAACTTTGACCAACTCAAAGTACATATATGTGTCCTGTGGTCAAATTACCACTGTAACCGATAAAAGTCAGCGGTTGTTCGGGTTACAGATTGAATGACAACTTTGACAGACCACGCCTATTCTAATCGAGAGCCCAGATTCTATTTCACGAATTCGATTATCGAATTGTTTAGAATATGCGTATATTCTCGGTACTGCGCTGTACCGACTCGGGTAAAAGTCTGTTATCCGGTCACCCGAGCTTTTTTGAAAAATTTCTTTTTCAACTTACGTAATTTGAGCCGCTGAAGACCAATCTGAAGTCAAAACGTGGCGCTCGCCCTTCGTTTCGAAGATACGGCCCCCAAAAGATAGGAAAACGGGGTTGACGCTTATGTTTGTTTATTCAGCCAATTCCGCTCGAAATTCATCCTTCTTTCTATCAGCACAATATACACATTCTATACCACCTTATTCATCACTTTCCAACATAATTAAAAGCATTTTTCCATTTTCCACTACAAAACTCTAAAAGGTAAATCGTCATAGAAATTCGAGGTTAGCAAAACAATAGAACGCGCGATGCGCGTTCTATTGTTTTGCTAACCTCGAATTCTTTTGACGATTTACCTTTTAGAGTTTTGTAGTGGAAAATGCTTATAATTCTGTTGGAAAGTGATGAAGAAGGCTATATAGAATGTGTATATTGTACTGATAGAAAGAAGGAGGAACTTCGAGCGGAATTGGATGAGAAACAAACATAGGCGTAAAACCCCGATTTCTTGTCTTTGGGGGGCCGTATCTTCGAAACGAAGAGCGAGCGCCACGTTTTGACTTCAGATTCGTGTTCAGCGGCTCAAATTACGTAAGTTGAAAAAGAAATTTTTCAAAAAAGCTCGGGTGACCGGATAACAGACTTTTACCCCGACTCGGTACAGCGCATGCAACAGTCACAGTCTGAGCTACTCGACAATCGACGAATTCGTGAAATAGAATCTGAGGGCCAGGTATAAACATATCGGTTTCACCGGTTACAGCGATTTTGACAGGAACCGCGTTCCGTAAATATAAAATTTTTGATTTACGGGACACGGAAAAGGTGTAGAATCCGGTGTCCTCACCGATTTTGACGAAATTTTCAGGGAAGGTTAAAAACGCCATAAAATGATTATTGACATTGAAAATTTTTCGCGGAAACGATGGAAAAGTGTTTTTTTTTAATAAAATACACTTTCGAGGTTAGAAACACCTAGAATAAAATTGATGAATATAACATAATTTTGGGCGTTTACTTACGTGATTTGGCTATATGACTCATCTAAAAATACTACTGTACAGTTTTTCTGCAAAAATATATAGCTTGGGTGTCTCAGTATTGGATATTTTTCATTTTGAAAATTGCTAAAATATCTGTAAATGAAGAATTTCCTTAGCTGACATTTCGCTGTCAAGTGTCAAAAATTGATGTTTAGAATATATGCAATGTTGTCACATTGCAAATTGATACCTAATATTATAAGATCAAAACCCGGGTGTAGAGTTTAGAATAGGTTACATTAGGTTAGTTAGGTTAGGTTACATAAGGTTAGTTAGGTTCGGTTACATTAGGTTAGTTAGGTTCGTTTAAATTAGGACACTAAATTTGTAACCAGGTTAACCGAAACGATTTACGGAACATATCCAGTATTTTCATCCGAAATTATGTCAGTTGTCAAATTTTCGAAATTTTTGACATTGATAGAAATATTTAAACAAGAAATTTCAAATAATGAAAAATTTTGAACTCAAATTTCGTATACCTAAATTAATGAATTTGTTTGAATTATGGACGACAATGAGAAAAGTGATGTCCATAAACTTGTGAGTACCAATTCAGTTCATCTTTCAGTAATTCCAGGGTATCCAGAAGTAATAAAATTTTTCACAATTTTTGCAAAAGCAGTTGTGGAAAATTAATGGTTATTTTTGTATGAAATGTAAGGGTGGGGTATAGGGTAGATGTTTTTGCATGCAGGCGACTGCCTCACAAAGCCGAAGGACTATGACCTGAGGGTTTGTAAGTTGTCAGAGGGCATATACCTACATACCAGCGATGCATATCAACATTTGTGTCATATACTAGTTCATAACTGAATATAAAAACAATATTCCCATCGATTTCAACTAGATCCTATGGATGCTGGGGAAACACACTGAAAATTTCAGGGTGTCTTACAATTATTTGGAAATGTCTTTATTCAATAATTGTTTTGCCAGATAATCCAGGAGTTACAATCAACAATTCATTCACATTTTCCTTATGTATATATCACTGTCATATTACATAAGTATAGAGAGATTATCATCATTCTATTTCTAAACGTAATAGATGCACAATGGTATCTGGGATACTGTGTGTGCATCCGTTTTTCAGTTATTTATTTAATTTTGAGGTACTTAAAGTAATTTATAGGTAATTGTGTCACACTTTGTCAATCATTAAACTATTTTCAACACAGCTATTTTCAGTATTACATTAATTCGTGGTTGGATATATCACACATTATAATTTATATTACATCAATTTGTGGTTGGATATATTACCTTATATTACATAGTGTATTTTATATTTACTCTCGACAATCCATTCTGTTATTTTCTTTTTTATTCTCTGCTAATTTTTTAGTTTGAACTCTTCAGGTAAGTCATTGTAAATTTTTGGGCCTACGCAGTAAATGTGGTTTTGACAAGCTCTGTGTTTGGGGTTTTGCAATTCAACCTTGCCTCTAGTAGCATTTCTCGTATTTTGGCAATGTTTTAAATTTACTTTATAATCGTCGTTTTTTATCATGAATCTTATGACTGATTTCAAATATAGCTGTTCTATGTTTAGTATCTTACTTTCTTTAAACACCCTATCACTAGGATATCTTTTCTTTTTGAAAAGCATAATTTTCAGAATCCATTTTTGTGTTACCTGTAATTTTGCTAAGGTTGTTGTGCCTGCATTACCCCATACCACCAAGCCATAGTTTAGTATTGATTCAGCTAGAGCAAAATAAACTGTTTTTAAAGTCTTAAAAGGTACCATATTTCGTAGCTCATAGAATTTATGTATTAATTTTCTAAGCTTTGTAGTTACATACTCCACATGTTCCTTCCAAGCAAGCTTTTCATCCAAAATGACTCCAAGATATTTTAGACTGGTTTTTCTTTTTATGGTCATACCACATTTACATTGTCCTAAGTTGCATTTTGGTTCATGGATTTTGATGGTTTCATAGTTTGGCAAAGTACGGCTGGATAGTGAAAATGCCACAAAGTTAGTTTTTTCCACATTTAAGGACAGTAAGCTTTCGTCTAGCCAGTTTTTTATTTTCTGTAATGTTTTTTCAGCTTTTAATTTGGTAGCTTCCCAGTCTTTATCACTTATTAAGATACTGGTGTCATCTGCAAAGCAGTAGATATTGATATTTTCATCATCAAGTAAATCCATTATGTCATTGATGTAGATATTAAACAGCAAAGTCGAAAGAACTGTCCCCTGTGGAACACCAAAGTTCACCTCTAATGAATCACTTTCATGCCCTGATACCAATGTGGATTGATTACGATTTGTAAGGTATGACCTGATAAGATTATTTGGGATACCCCTGATTCCGGCATTATCTAAGCGTTTTAGTGAAATTTGGTGTTCCACAGTGTCAAAGGCTTTCTTTAGATCCAAAAAGATGCCCATTACTTTATTTCCCCTGTCTATATTTTTTAGTATCCCTTCTGTTACCTTAACAAGTGCCTTATCTGTATTTGAGTTTTTCCTAAAAGCAAATTGGTTTGCATTAAGTAGGTGATTTTTTTCCAAAAATGAGATTAATTTATTCTTGAAGCATTTTTCAATAATTTTACTTATGGTACTTGTAAGTGCAATTGGCCTATAATTGGTCATTGATTTTGTATCACCCTGTTTGTGTAAGGGTATAATTGTAGTTGTTTTTAATATGTTGGGAAAAATCCCTGAGCTAAAAATCAAATTTGTTATATGTTTTAGTGGAATACTGAGATTATCAATGTAATTTTTTATTATATTTGATGAAATAGCATCCTCTTCTCCCTTTACCCCATTCTTTAGGTTGTTTACTTCACCAATTACGTCTCCGATTGTAACAGGGCTCAGAAAGAACGAGTTATTACTCTTTTTTTCTTTCATATTTCGATTATGTGCACCTCTAGAAATCTTATTTGCTAATTGTTTTCCAATGTTACAAAAGTAGGAGTTGAACTCATTTGCTATCATATTCTTGTCTATTATTTCTATATTTTCTTTGTTGGTAATGCATTTTATTTCTGACTTACAGATCTGGTCATTGGTGGCCTCTCTAATCACTTTCCATAGTTTTTTTGGGTCATTTAAGTTTTTTTGAGTCAGAGATTTATAGTAATTATACTTTGTATTTTTTATTAACTTGCTTAACATTTTTCGGTATTCTTGGTACCTATTTAAGATAATGTGGTTGTTTGGATTGAGGGTGCAGTTCCTTTTAAGGTTGTTTCTATATCTGATTGATGACAAGAGCCCACCAGTGATCCATGGTTTTATTTTCCTTTTTTTATTTGTTATTGTTTTTGTAATTGTGGAATCCTCAATATTTTTTTTTAGTTTGTTTATAAACATAGTTGTACATAGTTCTACATCATTTTCTTGCAGAACACCTCCCCATCCCTCAGTATTCAGTTTAACTGTTAAGTTTTCATAATTTATCATTTTAAATGTGTTGGATTCATTTATGTTCTCACAGAGGGTGTTTCTAACTGGATGTTGAGTAAAATGGGGTGGTGATCTGTAAGGTCATTTTCCAAGATTACAGCTCTAATATTGTTGAAAATATTGCTTTTACATTTGACAAAATAATGATCCAAACAAGTACCTTCATTATTATTCACTCTGGTGGCTTTATTTATTGCACTCATGAAGCCATACCCCTGCAATACAGTCATGTAATTGTTAGTTGTATCCGAGTCTTTTGCTAACAAATCAATATTAATGTCTCCGACAAACACATACATTTTACTTTGATCCGTAGTTTCTCGGTGAAGTACTACTTCCAAATTATCAATGAGTTCTTCTCTTGGCATGGAAAAACATCTATATGTGGCTAGTATATCAACAGTTTTCTTGTTTTTCAGTAGTGTCACCTTGATAATTTTCAAGTTATTTTCTTGGATTATCCTATCTTCCATGAGGAATTCATTTTTCACAAGGATTATGCATCCATCACATCTGTTGAGGTTACTTTCATTGGAGAATAATCTATATCCTGGTATGTTGAAGTCACTTTTGGAGTACACATTGTGGGTTTCAGACATGACTATAGCATCAAATGACTTCCCCAAAGATTCTAGGTACACTGAAAATTGATCAAAATTTTGATATATACTACGTATGTTGACATGCATAATATTTATATCACTATTACTCTTATCAAAATAGTTTATTTGGCCTAGGTTATCACAGATGCATGTTTCTGAGATCATATAATCATCTAATCATCATATGATCCGGTTTCCTGTAAACTAAATGAAAAACCTTTCAGGAATCATTTTTATTCGATTCCGAAATTGAACATGATAGCTTCCTGAACTTTCTACTATCTAGTAGTGATGATTCTGGAGACGAATGTGGGTGCACCTGTAAAACAGAAAAACCCGGCAAGAGACCAAAAAGAACGGATGGGTTTGCAGAGACTACTGTCCCTAGATTGAATCCTGATGATTTCAAAAATTATTTTAGAGTTAAAAGGACAACATCAGTAAAACTTTCAGGTGACTTAAATACAATTTTCTCCATATATAACCAACATTGTATCTATCATGTTGGTAGAGTTTAATGCTAGCTTGGGTTTTTTGTTTTAGAAATGATTCAAAAAGATTTTGCTAGTGAACAAATAATTGTTTCTGAAATGATATCTTCTGAAAAAGCAACATTGGTCTTGCTATGGTATTTGGGGAACCAAGAAACTTTAGAGCAGGTTTCTCATAGATTCAATATGACTACATTTTGTGTACAGCAAATTGTCAAAACAGGTTGGTATTGTATATATCTTCAAGATAGCAAAGTTAACTAAAAATAAGTATAAAAGAAAGTAATGTTTGACTAAAATAAGTATAAAACTACTTTTTGGATGAAGTTTTGTTTATCACACATCAGCCTTTTTCATTCGTTTTTGGAGTTATGGCCCTTTGAAGTGGAAAAAAATCATATAATTCGTTTATCCCATGAAACATTTACAATTTTAGATATTTTACTCATTATTCCACACTCTTCAATTCTATTTTGTAAGTATTCACTTTATTCAGAGATGAACTTGATTTCACATTCAGTATCGTTTGTAGGTAAAAAAATCCGTTTTTATCTCAATTTTGTCTTTGAATTAATAATCTAACAGCCGATTGCATCGACTTTGTGTTATGGGAGCATTAAGCTAATGGGCCAATGTCAGTTAACGTACTTCAGCAATAGAGATTATTAAACACCCATTAATAAACGCTCACCTAACAGAGTCCCTTTGTTAATGGTCTTATAACAAAAAGTCGGTGCAATCGGCTGTTAGCCTTACAATATGTAAGAAGAACCATATTTTTTCAAAACTAGGGTCTGTGTGATAAAACATTGGCATAAATTGATTTCAGGTGCTAGAAGTTTGTCCTGCAAAACTTCACAGCATGTCATATGGCCTTCATCATCATCAGATGAATACCTAGACATTGCTAGTTTGTTCAAAGACACTTGTGAACTAAAGGATGTGATAGGTGCCATTGGAGTGTCTTACATAAAAATTCCAAAGCCCAAGCATAATTGCAATGCATATGCAAACAAGAATGGTTACAGCATTGCAGTTCAAGGTCAGAAACTAGAATTTAATTTATTATTCAACTACTCATGATATACATTCCTAGAATTTTCAAACAGATTTTGTTCATTGTTAAAAATAAATGTTATTATTGAATTGTTAGAAGTTTCCGGGCTTCTTAGCCGTGGTCCGCAGGGTTTTGGGCCTGACGTTTCATCTGCATCTGCGACAGACATTCTCAAAGGCGATGCGGCAAGGTTCGAAGTATCTTTCCCTGCTTCATCGCCTTTGCCGGCCGTGAGAGTATACAATCTTTGATAATGTTATTATTATCTTGCTGAAAATGTCTTGTTAATAATAGTAGTTCAAACTTCCATCATCTGAATGTTTCATTTTTAATTTCTCAAAATTGAAAAAAAATGAGAATATCAAAGTAAAAAAATTATATAAAATATTTGAAAAAATGTTAATTTTCAATCTAATCAATGACTTGCAAAGGCATTCGCTTGAGTTAGAAATCAATGGAGTTGCACTCATGAGTACAAGCTGCACGAAATTTCTTGGTAGCTGTTTGAAATGGTCCGATCATGTCACCGCAACATGCAAAAAAATAAATCAAGCGTGTTATGCAATCTCTAGAATTAAAAACTGTTTGCCTCTACATGCCCTGCTCGATGTATACTGTAGTCTGGTTTATAGCCATCTCAGCTATAATATAGTCCTTTGGGGAAATGCTGTTGATAAAGACAGGGTCTTTATTGCCCAAAAAAAAGTAATAAGGAAACTATTTGGTATTCCTTGGAGGGAGTCCTGCAAGCCATACTTCATTAGTCACAACATTTTAACATTTCCATCTATATATATATATATATATATATATATATATATATATATATATATATATATATATATATATATTCAAGTTACTATTATATGTTCGAGAAAGTATAATGGACTATAGCAAAAATTCTTCCTTTCATAGTTACTCAACACGACATGCCGATCTGTTAATTGTTCCTAAGCACAAAACTTCCAAATTTGAACAGTCACCTGAATACATGGGAATAAAATTATACAACCACCTACCCGAACGCTTCAAAAACATAAGCATTATAGCATTCAAAAATGATGTTAAAACATTACTCCTTACCAGGGGCTACTATAGTGTCAAGGAATTTCTCTCATACCATCTGGACTGACATTCAATTTTTATAAATACTGCAACTGTTTCTATTTGAATTTTAAACTTTGACGTTATATTGTATATGTATTGTATTTTATCCAGTCTTGTCTATTTTGTCAACCAAGAAATTATTTTTTTGATCTGTTATTATTGTCAATTTTTTTGGACATATCCTATACGTTGTAAACGTCTCTAAGGATGAATAAATATTATTATTTATTTTTTCAGATCATTTGCAATTCTACATGCTTTTAAATATTTCATCATAATAATATGTACTATTTATGACTTTTTTTTGTATAAGTTCGTTTACAGCTAGTTTTGAAAGTAAGTTTGAACAAACTTATTACATACTGACAAATAAAACCGTAGGAGTATTTTTATTTAAGTGAGTTCAAACATATCAATACCCATTATATTTCCTAACAGTTTTCAACAGAATGGAATAATTTAGAGTTGTTTGAAAATTGGTACCCTTAAAATTTCTAATTGAAAATGTTTTCTTTTATAGGGGTAGTGACAATCAACAGGAAATTTATTGATCTCTATGTGATTGAAGGGTCAGCTGAACCAGCAGATATTTTGAATAAATCATCAATTCCATCAAAGGCAATGAAGGGTTTATTTGAAAATTATTCATTAATTGGTACGTCTTTACATTTACCTGATAGTATTTATAATTATTCTCTGAAACTTTCGACTTTTGACACCATTTTTTTCTATAAATGAATTCCATTGAATTTGGCTTTGCACTTGGGCTTTACTTGAAGAATTAAATGAAAATCAGTCACTTCAGTTTACATATGCTATTCTGGAACCATCAATGAACTTTTTCCAAAAGGAACCCCAAAAATCAGCTTCATTGAAAATTTGCAGAAGGTTGTCACAAAAAATGCTCAATTTTCAATAGCAGGATCGTTGTGATTCAAGCTAGGGTTTTAGTTCAGGAAATGAAGCATTTTGGCTCGCAATTTTTTCGTCCACCATGGATTTATCTGAAATTTTCACAGAAGGTAGGGAATATCTCAAGGATCATTTTCTATATCATGACACTGTACGCTAGAGCCTTGGGGGAGGTTGCCACCCCATCACGGGGGTGGAATTTTTTTAATTCATTTTAACTGTAGGAATCGACGGAAAAAGTTATTCTAAGAAAAAAATGTTCCATACGTTTTTTTCGTAAAAGTAATAGTTTTTGAGCTATTTGAAGTTGAAAGTAACAGTTTTTTGACGAAAAAATCGACTTTTTTAAATGGTTTTTTGCAAAGAACTCTAAAACTATACATTTTATCAAAAAAAGTGTGTGGAGGCAAATTGTAGCTTTTGAAAAAACAAAAACAATGCTTTCTCTATAATTTTCCTACGACATAAACGAACTGAGATACAGCAAATTAATGCTTAGCTTTTTTCGCCAAATGCATAAATTGGAAGATTTAAAGCGAAATAACGAGAAAAATTTGCATTTTTCGAAGAAAGCTCATGGAATCTTTTTTTAAGTATTCAATTAGAGCTTTCAAACAAATGAAAAAATGTCTTCCTACCGTGAAAATTGACCGACTTATGATCAAAATAAGATCGGTACCCGCTTTTTTCTACGAAAAAAATCTGTGAAAACTACCTCCAAAGTACCCCCTAACTAAAATTGATCGCCACCCTTCTGTGATTCTCTTTATATATGTACTATAATAATACACCCACGAAGTTTAACCAATTTAAAATGCCTAATTTTAGAAAGATTGGAGTTTAAAGAGAAGACGATTTTTTTACAATTTCGTGTTTTTAACCCTTTTCTTATAAATATCTCTCAAAATACTAAAGATACGAAAAAAAACGATACAGTACTGAATTGTATCTTTTTTAATGACGAAAATTTTCCTGTTTGTAGATTTTTTGTGAAGTGAATATTCGGCGAGATATAGCCGTTTAACACCTACATTTACGATCGAACATCACCTTAGTCAAGCGCTTTAAACTTTCCCCATTTGAAAATTAAGGGATCTGTAGTAATTTTATTCACATAGTTGTATAGCTCTTGAAAAGCTCTACAAAATCGTTTCTGAAAAACATTTCTATCACCAAAATTGAAGGAGCTTTGCTTAAAAAATCGATCATTTTTTTTTTAAATTTGAGTTACTCGCTTCGGAGCGTAGTAATCTACATAACCGGTATATTCGGCCGTTATACGTTATATGTTCCACTTTTTCCATTCATATTGGAAGACAGGAGAAGTGTGTGAGTGTATATTTCATTAAGTTCTCATCAGTGTATTTTCGAAGACATATTATAAAAATTTCAATGTTTTCAAGTGTTGTTTAACAAGGGTAGGTTGAAAGATTATGAAATTGTATCCTAAAGCATGAAACAATCATTCATCAACTATTTTTACCCATATTTAGGTTTTCAATGTTATTTTGTTATTTTTGACAATTAGGGGTAGTTTTTACCCCTAAAAAACGAAAAGCGTACAACGGCACAATATAGAAAATGAACTAGAGGGTGAAATGAGCCTAATCCCAAATTTTTGTACAAATCGGTGCTGGACGAAAAAATTGCGAGGTTTTACCATTTTTTCAGCATCATTTTCTGAACTATTTGTTAAAAGTGTGCACCACAGACAACATACATGGTAAGCAGAATCTGTAGCTTTCAACCTACTCCAGTCATTATATACATTTGGAAATGCAAATGAACCGAGAAAGCCAAATTTCAGATATTATGTTGGGCGGGGCTAGAAAAGCTTAAGTTCAAATTGTCGACCAAAATAACCTTTGTATTGAATACTTTTTTGTTGCTTTTTGCACGATCTACAATTAAGGTTCTATACATTTTTCACGTATCGATCATCGTTATCGAGATATCGATGATAAAAACCATAATTGGGGGGAAAAAATTGTTTTTCGCTATTTTCTTTTTTCTCGTGAAAGATATCGAAAAATGTTCGAGATGAAACTTGTAGAACATGTCTAGACCTACAAATTCGTTTTTTTTTATTTTCTATTTCCGACAAAAGTTACGACCTCTAGCGCGCCACAAAGTCGGCCTCAGCGCGCCCGACGCTGCAATGTGCGTCTCGCCATAGAGCGACCGTTAGAGTTAGAGAACAGGATACCAAATTTTGTTCAAATTTAGTCCCTCTTCCTTTCTGTTGAAGTTATCCTTGTACTCATGTATCTCAATCGCAAAAAAATTTGGTATCCAGTTCTAAGAACAGCTAAGACGAAACCAGATAGAACCAGGGAATCGGACGACCAACAGAACGCTGGCGGAACGAAAAATAAAAACGAGTCAATTCCAGATTTGCAATCAGTCGTAGTAAACTCACATAGAGGAGTTCAACTAAGACCACGCCGCTGAAGATTGCTGCCGCAGATGTAGCCGAAAGCTCCGGAAGTCAAAATTCCACCACACGGCCCTCAAGCCCAAAAAACCAGAGATGTATTAACACCGGCCGTGAAAGCCTACATTCTTTCATAGGACGAATAATCTTTCACTACTCCCACCAACGGAAAATGCAGTCCGCCAACACGTTTTCCGGAAAAATCTTCAAGTACAAAAGTGGCTCAGAATTTTCAAAGATCCTTAGGAATGGGGTTGGCGACAGAGTAATTACGGGCTTGAACCAATTTGCACCACAGCCGCACCCGCTCCACCCGAACTTTTAAAACTCATTTCGTGCAAATGTAAAGAAAAATGTTGAGCTGCTTGTGGATGCAGGAAAGCAAGAATTAGTTGCTCCGTTATTTGGCTTCACTGTAGTGGACAGACGTGCGACAATGTCGCCAGAGTCGATATTTTATTCAACGACGATCACGATGATAACGATGACGATTTTTTGACCGTCACAGCATCATTTCCTGCGATTGACGAAGTTTCACGACTCGAAGAGTCTACCGAGGAGAAGTTTGAACAGCCAGGACCATCAAAACGCCAAAAAACGTGTGAAAAAAATGACTGCCTGTAATTATTATTTTTGCTGCATAACAATTATTTGATTAATAAATTTCACGTATTTGTTATAATTTGGCTGGTTTATTGATTTATTTTGTATTGCAATAATTCCCTGACATGTGGATAGAACCGTGCGAGCGGCTAAATAAAAACCGGACACAGTCTTATTGACTTTGTGGCGCGCTAGAGGTCGTAACTTTTGTCGGAAATAAAAAATAAAAAAAAGAATTTGTAGGTCTTGACATGCTCTACAAGTTTCATTTCAAACATTTCTTGATATCTTTCACGAGAAAAAAGAAAATAGCGAAAAACAATTTGTTCTCCCCAAATTTATGGTTGTTTTCATCGATATCTCGATAACGATGATCGATACGTGAAGAATGTATAGAACCTTAATTGTAGATCGTGCAAAAAGCAACAAGAAAGTATTCAATAAAAATTTTTGTATCTCAACGGGGAACCGAGTAATGATGAAAAAACTGAGTTTAACCCTTTTTTCAAGATGGCGGAAAACCCACAAGGTTATTTTGGTCGACAATTTGAACTTAAGCATTTCTAGCCCCCCCCCAACATAATACTTACAATTTGGCTTTCTCGGTTCATTTGCATTTCTAACCCGATTTTTCCGACGTAATGACTGGAGTAACCTTAGTCTTTTGAAAGAGAGTGCGTGATCTGTCATGGTAGTGTGTGATTGTATGCTGGTAGGTGCAGACGAATAATATTTTTTATTTGTTCGTCAAAACTTATAACAATGGCTGAACATTCGTTGCTGGTCATATTCATTGAGGAAGAAGGATGTGAAGAAGAGCTTTTATTAATATGAGTTTCTGTTGGGAAAATAAAAGTCAAGATCGAATGTTTTCTAGTAGATGTTTGGATTATGCTATAACTCGACCATACACGTATTGCAGTGTGAAAAGAAAGGCGGAAAGGCACAAAGTCATTGTCAATACAAGTTTCCTCTGGTCTTGGTGATACCAAAAATATGTTTAAACTAGTGTCTTTCATATTGAGTATTCCAACATCGAACTGCGTTTTTTTCCAGGTGAATTTAAAATGGTCGGGTACCAGAAATTACTGCTCCATAAATTTAATGAAAGCAGAATTTCTCATCCAGTTTAATCTAGAGCTCTCCTGTGCAGAGTTTCTTACCTTCATTAAAGAGAAAAAGAAAACTTCAAAACAGAAGTTGAATCTTCACAGAAATATAATGAAAAATTAATTCTTTTAAATAATTAGTCTCCCATTGTAAGTTACATGTAACATTCACTCAGACCATTATTTGAAACACCAAATTTTTCTAATGAATAAAACTCTCCGACTTTGTTTTTAATTTTTTGTTATCAGATTACTAAGAAGACTCAATCACCTGACGATAGGGTGAAACTAAAATATCATACTTTTCTTAAAAAACATTTCTATGGTTATTTTTGCTATTTATTGTCGCGTAAACGTAATTTAAAACGCATAAAAAAAGATCAATAATCAAAAACTTCTGATTATATCCGTTTTTTTTATGTCCCGCCTTTGACGAGATTTCCGCTTCTTTACTCAAAAAGTAGCTGTTTTAGGTACTCTATCTTCCTTTTTATGTCTGAACAGGGGATGTATTTGCTACTTATTTGGTGTTACTTCTTCCATTATAGGTTCGCATCCTTTTCCATCCAAAAATCGATTCATCAAAACCACTTGTGTATCAAATCAAATGAACGAAGTCAGTGACAGCTGACAAGACCTCTAACCTAACGCCATCTACTTTGAGCTTTCCACAGAACACTCGCCATTGGAAACTATGCACCTCTTCCTGAGGCATATTTAAAATGCTCAGCAAAAACTTTTGAAAGTTAAATGTCAAGATCCTAAACCGACTGCAGAGTCAAAATTTCAATTTGTTGTTGTGTCTGTTTTTACCTGTATATTAATTATCTGACGTTGCTATGTCCTGTATGTTGATTTTATGGCAATAAATATTATTATTATTTCATCAATAAAGAAATTTCATGATTTCAGTACTTTTTTTCGTTTCCAGGACATAAAGCGTACCCCAAACACTCGTGGCTGATCCAGCCGATCGAAGACCATGGGAACCTCGGCCCCAGGGAAAAGCACTTCAATATGTGTTACGAAACTGGGTTCAGCGTCGTTGCCGAAGCCTTCGGCTCGCTGAAGGGTAGGCTCCAGCACCTGCAACACATCGAAAGCAAAGATGTGCTTTTCATCAAGCAGTGCGTGGAAGCCGCATGCGTCATCCATAATTTCTGTATAGACTGCGAGGATGACGATGAAAATTTTTTCTGTCAGGATACTGGCCTGCTCGAATGATGTTCGAGAACAAATGCATGGGTATCGACCAAGGCCTACTTTTGAGAGTGGGAAGGTGTGATATCGGCTTGAAAGCTTCTTCAGAATGGCAAAAGAATGAGTGTTCGGTCTCTTTTCAAGTTTCCAATTTTTTATATTTGTATAGTTGTTATTATCTGCGAATAAATGATGAATTTTTTTTTACTCAACCAAATAAAAACAGAAAACACAAAAAATTGTATTCATCAAATTCCTTGTTCGTGCGGTCAAAATTATATCGGTGAAACGTCACGACCTTTGAAAGTGCGAAAGAGTGAACACAAGATGTACATCAGGTACAGACAGATAGGTGGTTCTAAATAGTTGGAGCACATTTTTAATGCCGATGGAGATCACACAAGTAGAATGGAATGACACTAAAAATATGATGGAAGAAAGCAATGGTAGGAAACGCAAATCAACGGAATCTGCTTTCTTCACGCTGTCTAGGGAAGATTGTATCTTTATGAGATCGCTTGATATGGATCGCGGCTGGCTGATATAAAATTTTTTGACAAATGTCAGTATATATATATATTATATACAGGGTTGGGCTGATTGAAATCATGATTTAAATCGCTTGATTTTTAAAATTGATTTATGTTTTTTGAATGAATTTTTGTTTTTTCTTTCTGAACCAGATACAACATAATAGGAAAGCGTTTTCGAAGATAAAAAGAAGTATCTGCTTTTAGCAAAAAAAAACAAAAAAAGTACATAATTCCAAATTCTTAAACTAAACGTAACATCTAAATTTGATTACTGTATATTTTCAGTCTACTCATTTCCGTTATACAATTTGAACAAAAACACGAGCTTTCTTTCTTTTTCTATGCCTAATCTGTTTCTAATATCCGAGTGTACTCCTGGCGAAATGCGTGAAATTGTTGGGCAACGTCAATTTATAGGTTGAGAAGAAAAACGAGCCTCGACAGGAATATTCTTGCAAAAAGCACAACAAACGCGTTCGTGTTCGTGCCTCACTCGGCACTGTATAGCGAGTGTATAGGACAGAAGGAAAACTAATCACGACAAGAAATTTCTTGCAAGAAGCGCGACAAATGCGTTGTCACAAGTTTTTGAGCCGCAAATTGTTTTAAAATTTTTAGACATTAAAATAATCAACAATAATTTAAAAGAATCAAAATGTTCGAATTTTATATTCAAATTTAAAAAATCAAATCGTGATTTTTTTTTTAAATCAATGATTATTAATTTTTCTACCCTGATTATATATAAGAAATATTTGATTTGAGGAGGAGTTTGAACAGTTTGAACAATTTTTTTGATAGTCAAAATTTAGTTATACAAGAGGATGCTGACCAATTGGCATTTTTCTATCTAAAGGAAACTGTTCGTTAATTAACACAACTTTTCGGGATAGATAGTCTATACCCTTTAATTTCAATACTTTTTTTTTCAGATTTTGGTAGTTAGAAACCCAGAAAACAACGAAGAAAAGATATATCCACCACAAAAAATAACAGTAGAATTATTTTCTTTTAACAATAAAGTATATTTTGAATATTTCTGTACAGTGAATGGAATTCTAGCTTTTTTGTCTCTTTCAAAATTAAAGTTACGACTTGTAAGAAACGAGTAATACAAAAATAAAGTCGCACAGATTGAAAAACGTCTATTCCGGAGTGATATTTTTGGTTCTTTCATGATGAACTGGATGAATTTAATGTAACGCCAAAATTAATTCAAAATACATTCCTTTTCAACGCATGAAAATGGTTCTACTAGAAATCATCACATTTTTTTTTTGCTGTTCCAAAAAACGAGGAAAGGAAATTGAGATCTCTATATCTGGTACAGATTATCTGAGGAACAAAGAGCGTGTAGTATTGCCTATAGGACTGATAATAACCTGCATATGCAGATAAAATATAACATAGATGACAGTTCGGCGTTAGGTAGGTCAGGATTCTAAACGACCACGGCCCTATGTTTTATATGGGCAAAATGGGCAGAACGAGAAGAACATTTCGAGCACGTATAAAAGAGCAACATTCAACATATGCAACACATCTTAGAGATGATTGAATTCGAAATGTTTGAGAAAGTATGGAAACCAACAAATTCATTTATTCTCAATACCCGATTAATGATCGAATAGATTTGAATAATTCAACACTGTCGAATATACTTTTTCAAACATTGCATAACTAGGACCAAAAAACTATACTTTAGATAGTCGGACCAAAATTCCATCTGGTCGGGAATTGATCATTTCTGCCTGAGGAGGCAATTGTATAGCGGAAGACGTGTCGCTGTTTTGTAGACCCCATTATAGTGAAAACCCTAAGTATTTTTCAGAATAGATTTTCATCAAGTGTCGAGCCGTTCTATCGAAAGTAGCAACTTTACTTCTCAGAATCAACAGTTGAAAGTAAAAAAATTACTGACAACATTGTCGCCTTTCTTAGCGAATTTACTCGCAAATTTCAAGATTTAATGCTTGCACTAGAATCTTGATACGATTGAAAGATTGGACAAGGACTCACTGTAAAAAAAAATATATATATTTCTTACATTTATATTGCTTACAATAGATCGTAAAAATATATAAAAGATGCCGCTTCTGTGTATGCCTAGACGAATAATCTCAATTGTTTTTCGACTTTGAATCCTTATTAGACATTTTAGCACGTTTTCGTAAAATCTGATTGACCTTGGACAATTCTGTTAATGTTCGTTTTATGTACATCATCTGCTCTTCCACGTTTTCCTTTTTAATTTTGATTGGGTGCCTCTTCGAATGTGCCATATGAGTGTAGACATTCCAAATGGACGCCTTTACTTGATCGATGTCGCTCATTTGTTTAACCTGAAATTTGGTAATCAGCAAAATTATATTCAAAACACCAATATTGATTCGTAATTCTATACATCTTGACTATGCAATATAGATTTAACGTTATATAGGAAAAGTATTCACCAAAAATTGAAAATTGCGAAATATTCCAAGAATCTCTAAATTTTTTCGTTATCTTTCAATCGGACCAAAATTCGTATATTTTCGTTAAAAAATGCTAACGAGTGAATAAATATCAGTGGCGTACTTAGGAATTCATGTGAATATTTTTCCAACGGTTATGTTTCATCTTACCGAAGTAATCCAATCAAATAAACTGTTCAAGAGCCCAAAATGACGATTTTCGCTTACCCGAAAAGTAACTGTGAATTCCGGCAGACACAGGTGTAAACGATGAGTTTTGGAACCTTTGGTTTAAACGTTGAAACTTTTCCTAACACCAAACTGATATTTTTGCACTCGACGCGCGTTTCGCTAACAAAGTTAGCATATTCAATTTTCTTATGAAGATGCTAACCTTGTTAGCGAAACGCGCGTCGAGTGCAAAAATATCAGTTTGGTGTTAGGGTAATTGATCTCTACGAAAAGTTTTAGACACAGGTGTCCTTATTATCCCCTATAGTTTGCGCCAGATTCTGTCCGTGCGTTTAGCAACAAATAGCGGTTGAGTGCCGGAAATCATAATTTTGTTTTTGTTTTTTGCTTATATAATGAAAACTATTGGTCGGATCTAAAAAAGTTGAGTAGAGAGTTGTAGATAATTGAAAAATCTATCGACTAGCGTTGGTCCGATGTCGATATTCTAATTTGTTGCCAAACTATTGCGCTCGAAACTTAAAGAAAGGCGTTTTTTTCATTATTTTATTAAAAAATGTTGAGATGCATTTGGGGGTTGCAAATGTGAATTTGGGAAGCTTTCAACTAGTAGAAACCACAGTTTCAATCCGGTTGAAAAACAATTGATAGGTTAGCAACAATCTAATTTGTTACTGAAAAAAGTGTCCCACTAGATTGTTATTTCTTGACCTACGGATAATCGCAGAGCAACGACCGAAACGGTTTTAGATAGTCAAAGACTTGAACTACAAACTATCATTTTTGGAAAATCGATATTTGCAATGTGATTCCTTCAAAAATGGAGTCAAAAAAAACAACCTTATTCAAAGTAAAAAACAATGAGGAAAAAATGATCGTATCGAAAAGCGACAAAATGCATTGGAAAACTACGATTCTTCTACGAATTTTGCCAACCTGACTTTTGTTCCAAGATAATTACAAGCCGAGATAACACCTATTTTTATTTAATTTCCCCTTCCTTTATTTATATGAAGCAGAGAGACCTTGAAGACTGCACAGAGCAAGAGTCATATTATCCATTGAAATCAGCAGAATTTGTTTTCCACTATTATTTATCATATTTATTGATGGCAGCAGTGGAGGTTCTTTTGGGATCGTTCGACGTGCCGTGTGGAGGGGAAGCCGGAGAGAGCGATCCAGCGCTAGGCGATTCCATCGCGTGAAATAAACTGATCAGAGCCCAAAATGACCTCGTACTCTATTATCTCGGGAACTACTGGACCAATTTCATTTATATGACTCTTGCACTGTGCAGTGGTCAAGGTCTCGGGGCTTCATATAAATAAACAAAGGAAGGGGGAATTAAATAAAAATAAGTATTATCTCGACTTGTAATTATCTTGGAACAAAAGTCAGGTTGGCAAAATTCGTTGAAAAATCGCAGCTTTCTAATGCATTTTGTAGCATTTAGACACGACCATTTTTTCCCCATTGTTTTTTGTTTTGAATAACGTTGCTTTTTTTGACGCCATTCTTGTAGGTATCACATTGCAAAAATCGATTTTTCAGAAATGGTAGTCTGTAGTTCAACTCTTTGACTATCCAAAACCGTTTCGTTCATTGCTCTACAATTATCCGTAGGGCAAGAAATAACAATCTAATGGGACACTTTTTTTAGTAACAAATTAGATTGTTGCTAACCTATCAATTGTTTTCCAACCAAATTGAAACTGTGGTTTCTACTAGGTGAAAGCTTCCAAAATTCACAGTTGCAACCCCCAAATGCATCTCAACATTTTTTAATAAAATAATAAAACAACGCCTTTTTTCAATTTTCGAGCGCAATAGTTTAACAACAAAGTAGAATATCGACATCGGGCCAACGCTAGTCGATAGATTTTTCGATTATCTACAACTTTCGACTGAACTTTTTTTCGATCCGTCCAATAGTTTTCATTATATAAGCAAAAAACAAAAAAAAATAATGATTTCCGGCACTCAACCGCTAATTGTTGCTGAACGCACGGACAGAATCTGGCGCAAACTTTAGGGGATAATAAGGACACCTGTGTCTGCCGAAACCCACAGGTACTTTTCGGGTAGGCGAGAATTTTACGAAAAAAGTTAATTTGATTGGACTAAAGATGTATATGGTAGAACAGATTTTTGGGTGGTACGGCTGATCCCAATGTTCCCCTAGGGTACGCCCCTGATAAATATATGAATTACTATACTGACCGCATTATTCTTAATCTGCAGCACCAACTGTTCGCTTTCTAGTGACTTTATATTGGCATTTTCGAATCTTGCTTGTAAGTTGGCAATTTGATTATTCAAGCCCATGATGATAAAATTCTTTTCTTCCACTAACTTCATCTAAAATTTCGAAATAATAGTCGAGCCTGAGAGTATGCACTGGAAATCATTTAAATTCCAATAATAATAATTAACATAACTCATGAATGAGAGTCAAAAACGTATTCGTTTGTATTAATAAACCATCAGGAACTCTATGGAGTAATATACTTGTAATTATAAGTAGTTCAAGAAAATTAATTATAATACTTTCATAGTGGCCTATTGATTCTTAAATATCACTCAATTATTCAGAGATATTCAAAAATAGGACAAAATTAAATTAAGGTGCGCATCAAAGATTTTTTTTTCAATAGTCAATATTTTTCGAAACTTTTTCGGGAATTGAATGTATCATATGGAAAAAGCAGTACCAACAACATATTTCAGAAATATCGATGGTGCATCATAGTATTCTTCTATAACAGTTGTTTATTTTTAATAACCAAAATTCAACATTGAGTTATTCGAATTTCGCCAGAATAGACTTGATTGCATTTTGTTACCGTAAATAACCAAATAGTTATTCATCAAAATAACTGAAAAACTTAGGAAGGGCCTTTATGAACGAAAATACTTCAATATTTATAGTATCTTATTCATTACCTCGATCAGTACAAAATTTAAAGACATCAGTATGCTTTTCCAGTTTTGTATAGTTGAATTCACTCTGCAACTGCAACGCACTAATAAACAAAATTCTTTCGGAATATTTTTTGAAAACCACTTGGAAAAATTGCATGTTTTTCTTTCACTCGCGAGAGTTTCCATATATATGGAGAAATCAGAGTAATTACAGAAGTACTTCAAAATTACCGATAATTTTTCATGAAAGCATGTTGTCTAAAAACTGCATGAGTTTATTTTCATATTTTGTCGAAAGCAAAATATGAAAATAACCGCTTGAATGGAAAATTATCGGGTTGATTTTGATACACGAGTTGAAACAACGACGTTTAAAATTCAGTATTTTATGCCTGTCAAAATGACAAATGTACATTTTAGCAATCGTTGCTATAGATACACGGACCGAGCGGGTATTTTTCGATACCTACCGGGTATTTACCAGCCCGAAAATGTCCCGCCGGAAATTTATCGCTGTAATTGATCGAAAATGTCCCGCTTCATATGGGTTTTTTAACATACGATGAAAATATTCCAGATAAACGAACCCCGAAATATCGTAACAATACCAGAGAGAAAACTCAGAAAACCTTCGACACTATATACTCAGTGAATTGGTGTTAAAGAACCCAAGTGCTGCCATTTCGATGAGCTGATGAACATTAATATATACGCGAAATTGTAAGTATGTGACCAAAAAAAAGAGCTTGGCAATTTTTAATTGACATCCTGTTCATAAATCAAGCATCCCCTCTATGGTTTCTCACCATGTCACTCCTCGCATTTTCAAGAGCCTTGAGATTATCTTCTTGTAGTTTTGCCAAACTATTTTTAGCGTTCAGCAGCGACAGATAGCGGTTGATCATGTCTTGGATACTGCTGAATTCTTCGGAGTGTTCTACAACTTTATTCAGGAAATCCTATAAACAATTGAAATTAGTTCATTCCATACATATTCATCATTTATATATTTGTTCAATCTCTGAAAGTTTCATCTAACCTCATAAAGGCGATATTCTTTGATTTTACAATCCATGTCGAATTTTGCTTGCTTCATTTCAATGTAATTCTGTAAACAATTGTTTATATCTCTCTTTCTTTGTTCTTTCAAAGCTTCGTCGTCTTTTATCTTCTTCAGAGCTCTCTCTCGCTTCTCCATGTTTTCTCTCACGAACTAAAAAAAAGGTAATTCAGAGCCTGGTAACGTGGATTTTCTAAACTCATTCTCATCTAGTTACCTACGATTTTGTTCACGTTTTGAACTGAAATTGTTTAGCATTTCTAAGGATGCCATGATCGAAACTAAAAATTTTATACACATCTTCAAAAGTCTCGTTACTGGCTTGTTAATATACATAGTTTTTTTACTCCCACCGGGAATATGTTAATTTCTTATTTATAGTTTACTAAACGGATAAGTAGGCGATTCCAGTCAACAGAATGGATATGATTTCGTATCCACATATAGTAGAATATAAATTCCACCAATCACAGAGAGCAAAATACTTGGTTAGCAGTAAGATGCCTAGGAAACCCTGTCACATTTTTTGTAAAATTGAAGGACTTACATATCTAACTCTCTGTTGAATATCTTTTCTATTTGATTTGCTTTCATTATTTCTCATAGTTTACGATATTTCAACCTGTATTAGAATTGAATGTTATAATGTCAAGTTTGACAAATAAAAAGAGAGTTACGTCACAAAAACTAGTAATCACTTTTCATAGATTTGTTTTACTGAACCAGCCAAATTTTATCTCGAGAGACACTTTTGATAATAAGGAAGCCCAAGTGGGAATTTCGGGATTTTTACTAAAGCGCGGCAGATTAATATATATAGGGGGATAAAAAAAATTGATCATCTGAATTTCTCGAGTGCGTCAGATTATGGTAGGGTGAGTAGTAACATCCTGAAACGTGTGTATTCCACTAATATGACAATTCGAGAGTGACCTAAAGAAGGAGGGCTACAAAGTTGTAAAAAAAACTTAATCTCGACATTCTCGAGAGTGGATTATTTTATTTTTATTTTGAAGGGAATAATTCAAGAATTGCAAAAAATATAAAATCTGACGATTTCCACAAGCCGGAATAATAAGAATTCATCGATAAAGTTTAATGCGTGCAGCTACGTGATGTCTATATTTCCCTCTACGCGTTTCTATTTCTCTCTCACTCTGTCTCCATCCATTGCTCTCTCACTCCGTCCCCACTCTGGTTTTTGTTGCCATGACAGTAGATCACACAGACTCGTTTGTGGCATGATATTGTTTACAACGAATATCCAGCATTTTAAAATTATGAAAATGTAATTGCTTGTAATTATTTTCTTATAAATAGTAATATTCTACTAAAAAAAGCATACACTTTTTTTATTTACACGCTTTTCCTGAGATTTTCAATAATTAAGTTCAATGATTTAAAAAAAAAATGAAAAAAAAATTCAAATTGGCATAATAGGCGAATCCCTCCAGATAATCGTCAGATTATGACACTACAACCTCTAGGGCGTAAAGATGAATCATATATATCTTAATCTGACGCGCTTGTGTATTTCAAAAAGACGATTTTTTTTCACATTCTAATAACGGTCGCGAGTCTGCGCCACATACAAACCATCAGATTATTATATTAGAGCGTTTTTTTTAGGTTCACTCAACATCCCCTCAGAAAATCTGACGCGCTCGAGATTTTTATTTTTCATTTTCAACCCCCATCATGGAAACAATCAGAGTAACATACGTACATTTTTAAAAATATGCGTAGGTCATAGTTGATATCAATATCTGACGCGCTCGAGTATGTCCATGCAATAGTTTTTTGTTTACATTTTTGAAAATCTATAGCCCCCCACCGATGAAAAGGTATACATTATATAATATTTTTTTTTATCATCTAAGCTTCGCAACCCAATAGGGTCTCTATGACGCTCGAGAAAATCCCGATTTAGCATCGTGGGCTCTCCTACTATGAGGTACAGGCTTGCGGTCAGCAACACACTCCACATCAATAATTAACTGAAGGTAAACAGTCCAAGTGGCCTGTTGGTTAGAGTGTTAGCCCTCTGAGAATATCCACCTTATAGTCGTGAGTTCGAGTCTTACCAATATTAACTTTTTTTGTCATTTTTTCAATTTTATATTACTAATTCAATTTGTATCGTTCAACATTCTTATTTGGGTTTTTCATAAATAATGAGAGAATACGCTATATATCTAAATTGATTTTCAAAATGATATACTTGAAAGAGACTTCTAAAATATTTACCTAGTCGAAGAAAAAATCAACTATGCAACTCGAATGGATATTATGTGGCCATACCAACTCTTGTTGTACAAACTACTATTTGATAGTCTTATTTCTCACCTGATCAAAATGTTTGAAACTATCTCTCAAAGATTTTTCTTTCTCGTCCAATTCTTTCCACTGTTTATCGAGATCTATTCTGGCTTCGACGAGAGTTTTCCTTTTCTGGTGGAGCACCCTTTCGCTTTTGTTCAGCTTTATTTCGAGCAGAGCTAAATTCGAAAACGGATCGTTTTGTCGAACAACGTCGAATTCGGGATACACCCTGAGACGTTAAAAAATCATATTGTAGAAACCCACTTGATTAAAAACAAATTCGATAGTCGGCAGTTATAGACCGGGGGCGGCAGTGACGGATTTTTTGGATAATTTTTTGCAGTATTAGTTCAGGAAATGAAGCATTTTGGCTAGCAATTTTTTCGTCCACCATGGATTTATCTGAAATTTTCACAGAAGGTAAGGAATAGCTCAAGGATCATTTTCTATATCATGACGCTGTACGCTAGAGCCTTGGGGGTGGTGACCACCCCATCACATTAAAAGTAATATTTTTTGAGTTATTCGAAGTTGAAAGTAAAGTTTTTTGACGAAAAAATTGACTTTTAAATGGTTTTTTGAAAATAACTCTAAAACTATACATTTTATCAAAAAAAGTGTGGAAAGGCAAATGGTAGCTTTTGAGAAAACAAAAACAATGCTCTCTTTATAATTTTCCTACGACATATACGAACTGAGATACAGCAAATTAATGCTTAGCTTTTTTCGTCAAATGTATAAATTGGAAGATTTAAAGCGAAATAACGAGAAAAATTTGTATTTCTTGAAGGAAGCTCATAGAATCTTTTTTAAAGTATTCAATAAGAGCTTTCAAACAAATGAATAAATGTCTTCCTAGCGTGAAAATTGACCGACTTATGATCAAAATAAGGTCGGTACCCACTTTTCTCTACGAAAAAAATCTGTGGAAACAACATCCAAAGTACCCCCTAACTAAAATTGATTGCCACCCTTCTGTGATTCTCTTTATATATGTACTATTAATACACCTACGAAGTTTAACCAATTTAAAATGCCTAATTTCACAAAAACGAAAACGATTTTTTTCAATTTCGTGTTTTTAACTCTTTTCTTATATCTCTCAAAATACTAAAGATACGAAAAAAACGATACAGTACTAAATTGTAGCTTTTTCAATGACAAAAATTTCCCTGGGTGTTGATTTTTTGTAAAGTGAATATTCGGCGTTTAACACCTACATTTACGATCGAACATCACCTTAGTCAAGCGCTTTAAACTCTCCCCATTTAATAATTAAGGGATCTCAAGTAATTTTATTCACATAGTGTCATAGCTCTTGAAATGCTCTACAAAAATTTCCTATCACCAAAAATGAAGGAGCTCTGCTTGAAAAACAGATAATTTTTTTTGAAAAATTTGAATTACCCGCTTTGGAGCGTAGTAATCTGTAATCATCTACATAACCGGTATATTCGGCCGTTATACGTTATATATTCCACTTTTTCCATTCATATTGAAAGACAAAGGAGAAGAAAAATCTACTGGCGTGTGTGAGTGTATGTTTCGTTGATTTCTCACCAAGTTCGAAGACATATTATGAAAATTTCAATGTTTCCAAGGATAGTTTATAACAAGGGTAGGTTGAAAGATTATGAAATTGTATCCTAAAGCATGAAACAATCATTATTTAACTATTTTTACCCATATATAGGGTTTTGATGTTATTTTATAATTTTTGACAATTAGGGGTAATTTTCACCCCTTGAAAACAAAAAGCGTACAACGGTACAATATAGAAAATGAACTAGAGGGTGTAATAAGACTAATACCAAATTTTCGTACAAATCGGTGCTGGACGAAAAAATTGCGAGGTTTTACCATTTTTTCAGCTTCATTCTCTGAACTATCTGTATTTGGAAAGGGAAATAATTGAAGATAAAACGAATCGTAATCCGCAAAAAAATTACGCGCTCTTTGGTACTTCTTGTGAAACCCATAATAATTTGGATGGAACCCTTTTTACACACTGCTTTTACATTTGTTACACTTGAAAACATGGATCAAAGTACAAAAATAATGAAAATATAGTGTGTTAAATGATACCGGGTGATTTACAAATTGCCCGAGTAATTTGCGAAAAAATTTAATGAAAACCAACTTTTTCCAGTACGCCTTTCACAACTGAAACTAGTCTCATCGAGAGAATAACGAAAAGGAGGAGATGCTTTTCTGGGCCATCTTCTCCCGGTGATGAGATTTAGCACACTTTTAGGTCAATAAAAAAGAAACATTTTCCCAGAATTTCAGCTTCCAAACCATTCCGGAACATCTCCAAATAAGATATCTTCTTCAGCAAAATTTTTTAAGGCAATACAAAACTGAAATGGACATTTTGGCAACGCCGCTTATGTGCGTATTCTGTTTTGCAAGCTGAGGTCTGTGGCTGCAATTTGATAGCGATGTAATACATAGGTAGAGACCAAGGACCGTATATAACATAGGATAGCTGGATGACTACAGATTTTCGCCAGTCAAGTAGCGCTCGGTGACGTCACCGCGGACCGATCTCAAAGCGTTCTCCATTACACATACGGAGCGAATATTACATTTTATATTCTTTGTTTTACTTTTGGGACATTTTTCCTTCATTTAATCAATACAAATTGAGAAATTAATGTAGTAAAGTTTTTAAAAGGAAGTACAAACTTTATTCACGAGAATAGAACAAAAACTACATTAGAAAAGAACAATTAAATAAAATTCTTAATGGGTGCTTACTTTAACATACGTTCTTTGTTATTGAAAAATGAATTGTAATAAAGAATTCAACTACATTTACGTACCTATTACTATGTAATGATTATTTTTAATTTTGGATCGAGGTGGCCTTTACCCAGCCAACACATCTGTGACATGACATCTCTGCGATGTCACTATCAAGTAACACTGAGACATTACTTTTGTTAGGTCGCTGCGATGTACACATTTGGCATGTAACTATTGCGATATCGAGTTGATGTGATATTTGTGACATCCAGTAGATATCGCTCTTATGATGTCCAGTAGATGTCGCTCTTATGATATCCAGTGTATATAATTCTGGTAATATCCATGAAATGTCAATGATACAGAATACAGGCCTGCCAATATTTCTGGATAGATTTCAGAATATATCCCACATATTGCAGAAAGTACATCGCAGATTGATAGCGAAATAAATCGCAGAGTCATCGCACATCTTGTCGCAATTACGTCGCAAAATTGATCTCAATTTTGTCACAAAATTTGTCGCAATTTTGTCACAAAACTTGTCACAATTTCATCACAAAACTTGTCGCAGTTGTGTCACAGGCGATGTCGCCTGAGTGTGACATCGCGACATGTGAGCGACGTAAATGCAAGTTCCCTGCGACAAGTTTTGGGACGTCACACGCCTCGTCGGGATATCGAAGGGACGTCTCTGCGATGTAACTGTGTTGGCTGGGTACTTGATGGAAATCCATAGTTATTACGCTATAAGGTAGACACGATTAAATTTCCACAAAATTTATTGTCTTCGCGACATGTTTCGATACACTGTATCTTTATCAAGCGAATGTTTCTAAACACTAAATTATTCTTTGTTAAAAGCTCCTTAAATACATCAGGGTCTACTCTAATTATCTCTGATTCCTAGAATAATACAACTTGACTGATCATCTGTAGTTTCTGGTGATTTTGTATCGGAAGTTCCTGAAATGTCATATGTTGAAAACGAACTTCCACTGCTACTACTTTGAGTTACTGTGCCATTAGAGGTGCTATTACATGCGTCTTATCCATTCTTTTCGTACAGTACCCGATACGAAATCATTTGCTTTAGGAAAGTTGTGGTAAACAATGTCTTTTCCGGCAAGTTTTGTGGACACACGGCAGTTGTTACAACCAAAAACAGCGCAATGACGTCCTGGCATGTTTATTGTAAAAAAATTATTTCATTTACTAGATGCACGAAGAAGTATAAACACAAAAACCGTCACTCAACAACGTGTCTCATCGCGTTCATAGTCACACACCGCGATATTCCAACGGCTACGGGTCCGCGGTGATGTCATAAAGTAGTGGGGACGCGGTTCACGCACGACAACGTTGCTGGTATAGGGATCTGGCTATCCTATGTTATATACTACAGTCCTTGGGTAGAGACCATATCGAGAAACTTCTGTGTTTTTGACATCGGATTCTGCTTGTTGCAGAATCGATGAAATCCGTAGTGTTATAGAAGCGTTTTAAACTAGGCGAGGACACAGATTAATTGATCAGTGCCGAGGTTTTGAACATATCAGAATTTCTTGTGGTGTTGATAGCACTGATATAGATATAGCGGGCACAATCAAACGATATTGGTATAGGTATAATTGAAGATCGGTGTTAGTCAGCGAACAGAAATGATTACTGATGCGATTTTTCACTGTCACCAGTAACTCCACCCTTTTTGCTTTTTGAGTTTTTGAAATTGATGATGGCGTTGGTGATCAGTAACAGCTATAGGGCAGCAAGAAAGAGCACAATAAGTTTAAAAGTTCTTCAATGTTGCTGGTATAAACATTGTTTTTGTTCTCCTTCTCGCCTAAGGGTGGGTACTTCATGACCTGATTAAGAGTCCGTTAAAATGTCCTGTCATTTCTTAGAGTGAAAGCACAGACTAAGGCTGGATTTCCAAAGATCCGAAATTCAATCATACGACGATCAGATAGCTTTCTGATTGGTCTAAATTTGAATTCAGACCAATTTAGACCAATCAGAAAGCTATCTGATCGTCGTACGATCGGATTTCGGATCTGTCTGAATCCAGCCTAAGGACCGGTTGTTTTAACGGACTGTTAATCATGTCGTAAAAGTACCCGCCCTTAGCATAGCATTGGATGCAAAATGCGGGAGTTTTCTCCAGGCTTTACCCAGTCAACATCTCTGTGAGCTCGAATATGTAGTGGAAACTGCCGGTATTTGGAGTACTTTCTTATTGATGTACCCATTGCAACAAATTTGGAGCCATATCAAGTTAATAACTAGATAGACATAAATAGCGTTGAAAAAAAAATATGTCGAATAATTCAATTAAGTGAACGAATCGGAAAGAAAACGATGCATTTATTTGTTATCAACAACACTAATAAGATAATGTCAGTTCTGCCAATTAATCATTCAAATAATCTCGAAAAGCAATATTGTACTACTACATGACTCATATACAAACATTCAAAAGCGTTTTGAAATATTTTCAGAAAAGGTCCAAATTTTCCTCTCTGAAGCATACCCTCAAGAGGCATAATGGTTGGAAGTATACAGTATGTTCCATCAAAAACAAATTCTGGGTTAGCTTTGGAGTACCACGCAGCGCATAATTTTTTTTGCAGGTTAATTATGATTCGTTTCAGATTCAAAGTATCTCATGTAACTCATCCCTTCTCTCTTCTGTGTTTTTATTACAGAAGAGGGCACTAAGGTGTCTTTGTAAAGTCAAACCCAGAGTATCATGCAGGAATTTTTTCGCTACCTCTAAAATTTTGACAGTCATCGCACTTTTCATCCTTGAGACGGTTTGCCTTATCTATAAACATAATTCGAAGTTCAACGTTGTTTCTACTCCATATGCTGTTCCTAATAGCATTTTTACCTTCAGATTTTCCATTCCGACTTCGGATCTGATTAGAGACTATTTATACTATAATGGTGGTAAATTGTTCAATCATTTACAATTAGAAATAAGATCTGCAAATCTGAGAAACATCCTTTTCGAAAAGGCGGTAAAACACCTACTTGATAGACCCTATTATAGTTTGGAGGAATATTTTAGCGAATCTTATTAAGAATAATTCAACAATTTATTATTTATGACTGTTATTTTCCTACATTATAGTGTTTTTATGTATACATTTTCGATACTTTTTTATATCTACATTTGTATTTCTTGGACTTTGTCAAATAAGATGCAAATCTTCAGACAATAAAGTATATTTTGATTTGATCCATGACCTACACTTTACAACTCGTTCAACATTAAACATAAGTTGACCAAAAGCGTTTTTTTCAAAACTAGGTGCACAATAAATACATTGTAAAAGTCTGTTATTCAGTCACCGTAGCCTTTTGAAAAACTGTTCGGTCCTATATACTTAGGTATTTTGAGCTGCTGGACACGAATCTGAACAAATTGTTTCTTTTTGCCTCAATCGAGATTACTTCGTTGTACCTAATCCGAAATAAATCAGAGCTACGAGGAAAGAGAAAGGTCAAGTTTTATAGGGAAAAATGTTTATAATTCGGAAAGATGCGCTAAAGAAAGAGGATGAATTATGAAAGGCACTCTTATGAATGAATAAGCGGTTGTTTTGTAGATGTGAAATAAGGCGGAATATGCACCAACAGTATACAGGGTGTAACATAAGTAAGTTAAAATATTCAAGTTGCGTATTCCTGAGACAATTTCAAGAAAAAAAGTCCATATGAACTTGTGTCCGAAAATGCTTCGTTTCGGAGATACAGGGTGTTGAGATTGAATTTTTTGTTCGCTTTTTGAAAATAACTCTTGCAAAAAATCAGCTATTTTCACGAAATTCGGAACCCGGGGTTTTTGTGACGTGAGCAATCATAATTTCGTATTAATTTTCATGTAACATCTGTATTAATTTTCTGTAACGCTGTCATTATTTATTTCAATTTGCCCTAACTTTTTTTACAGTGAACTTTTGGTACTTTTCATGAAAAAACCTAATTCCCACACCTTTTCCAAGTAAAAAAGGTACACTTCCTCAACAATGCTGGAGGTGATCGTTTTCGAGATATTTACAATTTTCTATATCGATGAATATTACTTAGCTCCTAGGGCGCTAAGCGAAGTTGCTGAGAACATTACAAAAACTAAGTATGTGGTGGATCTCGCCAAAATAAACAACTTTTTCCTATAAAATGTTGAACAAAAAATGATTCGTTTTCGAAAAAAAAAACGAACGAACAAATAATTCAATTTCAACACCTTTTATCTCCGGAACGAAGCATTTTCGGACGCAAGCTCATAAAGACTTTTTTTCTTGAAATTTTCTCAGGAATACGTCACTTGAATATTTTTACCCTGTATAGTAACCTTCATATGCACTTTCTCTGAAATTAGAAGAGCCATAACTTCCGAACTTCTACACTCAAAAAATACATAAGTAGGACCAAAAAAAGGATCCGATGACAGGATTGCAGACTTTTACTACCTAAATATGAACTCATCCATTCCAAATGAGATAAATGAAATATTTGATATTTCATAAGAGATACAAATAGACAGGACCACTACCATTTCAGCAGAGAAGTCCAATCATTGATTTTCAATGATTTTACTCAACAATCACATTGTTAGTTTACAAAATCTCGCAACCTAATTATCAACAAAATACTCGTACGTTTCAGAAGATCGAAGACTGCTCTCAAACTAAAGACCAAAACAGAAATCTACGAGAATTTACAAAGAAAGTAGGTACTTACTTATCCAATTTCTCCATGTTTTTCGACTGAATGTAATCCAGCACTGCATCTTGAGGCTTAATTTTGGGAAAAGTAATTCGTGGTGAACGTTCTTTTTTCTTCATTTTCCCGTAAGAAATTTCCGTCAAAAAAATAAGAATTTCGACCGAATAACCGAGAAAAATCAGGAAAAAATTCACAAAATAATGTTCACTTGAAAAGCGGTGTCAAAAATTATGAGTTTTGTGTTGGCATGGAAAATATCCAAACAAATTGTTAGTGCAGATGTCCACTGACCAAGATCAGGGGCGTCTCCAGGGAGGATATTGGGATCAGTCTCCTTCGAAATTATGTTTTACCAAATGAATCTTTCGAGTCAGGAAAAGCAAAACCATCGAAAATATTCATAGCTGAAATGGTTATTTCATAGTATTTCAAATGGGCTTTCTAATGCGCAGTATCAATAAACAAACTGTTCTTCATCATCCCTTTTTCCATAAGAGTAAAAATAAAACCTATTATGAATCTTTTTGGTAAATAAATTCTCAATTACTTGATCAACGTCCTTGAAGTATTTACAGCGGGCTTTGATAAGCCAGAAATAATAATAATAACGATTAATTTTTTTTCCCAAGAAACATATACATGCTTATAATATTGTAGGGAAAATTAAACTGATGCCATACAATAAAAGTAGAAGAGAATACAGAAAATGAGTAATTGAATCAGATCTTTAAATGGCAATAAAAAGAGAAAAAAATATGATAATAAATGTTTTTTTAAATTATTTTTGAAACGAAATTTTCCATATTTCTTCAATGAATTCGGTAGACCATTGTATAGTTTTGTTCCGTTGTGGTAAACAGATTGCTGTCCTATATTTGTTTTAATTTTCATCAATGCCAAATTTTCTGAAAACCTTGTCGAGTGATTGTGTTGATCACTATGCATTTTGAACATCAAATTTGAATGCTTGAATTTATGTTTGACCAGGTGAATAAATGTGCAAATTTTAAACGTGTATAATGAAGGAATGTCTAAAAGTTTTCTTGGTTTGTATAAATTAGCTGTAGGTTCTTTTCGATCAAGTTTGTATATACACTTTATAATTTTATTCTGTAATGTTTTCAATGGTTTCATTCCGGTTTTTGAAGCTGCCCCCCAAATCGAAATCAAGTATTGAATTTTGGAATATACTAAAGAATAATAAATTGATTTCAGATATAATAAAGGTAACATATTTCGAATTTTAAAAATAATACCAATAATTGGAGAAATTTATTTTCTTAATAACTCAATGTGTTTGTTCCAAACTAAATGTTCAATTAAAATTCCTAAAAATTTCACTATAGGAGAATATATATTTTCATTATGGAATCTGATAGGATCTTTCGAATGGATGGAGGTGGATTTTCTTGAGATAAACTTTGTTTCTTCTGAGTTGCATTTCAAGGTATCAATTCTGATGAAAACGCCAAAAAAAATCATCCTGACAGAAACTTTCATTTGCTGTTTGGTTATGAATTTCAACATTTTTTGCAAGACTATCAATAAGTGTTGTGCTTCATTATACAAATCTCAGTGAGAAATCTTTTGATCGAGAGGTGAAGTACATTATTTCTTCAAGATATCTCAACTTCACCATATGCTTCTATCAGCCTTTGGCTCACTAGTTTCTATGGCTTTGGTTCACTAGTACAAGTATTCATTTTGCGATTGGGGAAGTTTTTGACACATTTTTAGGTTTAATTTTTTTTTGTGGCTGCAGCCGATGTGATTATTTGAAATAATGATTTATCAACACTCCTTTGTCCCAAGAAACCTATGGAGTTTATAACAGGAATACAATAAACATATTCTAATTACCCTGAGCACAAAAACGTTCGTTTTTCGCTTCAGAAATGAAAATTTTGATGAATTTTGACCTCAGAGATGGGTTTCTGAAGGAAAAAGAATACTTATATCCTGTATAATTTTTTCGGCTATAGGAAAGGGCTGCAACCCTATATAGTCCCCCGAAGTGCGAAAGTACATCGCTGCTGCAAAGCTGTGAAGATATTAGCTGGCAAAATTGTAAAATTAACCTCTCAACGTAAGAATAGCATGCGCTCATAGAATTTAAAACAGGCTTTCCAATCTGTAGTTCCAATATACATGTCATTCTTCGATATGAGTAAAAATAAAAACCATTCTGGCATTTTTTTGGAGAGTAAATTATAACGTGTTCACTAAGTCATTTTTTCCTCATAAATGACATTGAAGTACACGATAATAGTTGCTGTTAGAAGCCAAACTAAAGCTCATACATTTTAAAAACTTTTGCACGTCATCAGAGGAGAAGCTAATTATTGAGATATATCGTAGCCAATTTCTCAATTTATCAAAAATTCATTGATGAATGAATTGCATTAAAAATTGTGAAAACTTTATGGTTAAAAAATATAAGTTCCTCTGAATTTATAAGCATTAGTATAATTAATTATTTGCTGATGATACAACTTTAATATATTTCAATAAAGATTTGCAAGTGATCCAATGTCAAATGGAAAATGATTTGAAAAAAATATTTATTTGGCTCAATGTTCATAAACTTGCTTTAAATTTCGAATTTGATCATTGATAAAAAAACAATTTTATCACAATCGAAATTCTTATTACTAGGACAACAAAAAATTAACAGGTCATATAATATAAAAAATTTTTAGGTCTGATTATATATTTTTTTATTTTTATTTATTCAATATACAGCTTCCAGACAGAATAGGGTTCCGGTATGAGGGAGTTAGAAAAAAACATCATAAAATTTAAATATTAATGAAAATATTTCGTGGGATATTCATATTGATCTGATCCGAAAAAAATATCACCAGTCATTGGAATTTTGTACAAGATGAGCAATACACCTTTGAAATATATAAAATTAATTTATTTTTCACTAATTTATTCGAAATTACAATATTTAATCAGCATATGGGGTACTGCGTCGATACATACCATTCTGAAACCACTGAATTCTTTACAGAATAAAGCAATTGAATGCATTTTTCATTTACCTCATTTGGAACCAACAAGGAATATTTATAAACCAAATCTTCTCCTCGACATCAATTCTATTTATAAACTGAAAATATGTACTATTTTGCATTCTATTGTGACTAATAAGAAACATTCTATTATGAAATTTTTTAAATCTAACAGTGTACATAACTTTCCAGAAAATCTATTTTCTATAAAGGTGTTATCACATATAATGGATTACCCACTGGAATAAAATGTTTTGTTCAAATGACCAAATTCAAATTTGCTATGAAGCGTGTTATTTGTCAGAAAAATTTTTTGTATTTTTTTATTATCGAGTAATAAACAATTCTGATTGAGCTTTTCAATAAATGTATTATATAAATATCCCCTATATATAAACTGTAGTTTCTTGGGAATAAATAACTGTTATTATTATTATTATTAAAACTCGAATTGTATCAACCCACCATGTTAATTATCTACGTATTTGAGTTATTTTGATTAAAATCCAGATCATTTCAAACATTTGAATAGAAAGTTATGTTATTTCAGTTTTCTCCATGATATTTTCAATATATCTTGGTCAATCACAGGTTTTGGTATGGAGCACTGTCTCTGATATTGACAGCAATGAGAAAAATTGTTCCAATTTATTTCACCTTGGTTTTTGGGGAGAGAATAAACATTCTGTGCTTGAAATGGCCATTTTCACAAATGTCTATTCATAATTGTATCATGTTAAAGAACAGTTCTCTTTCTGAATTACTGACAAAAATGCCACCTACTCTTGAGAGCATTATTTGTTCGACTGTTGAGACATTTTTCAGTTATGGTTGAGTATGATGATTGCCAGCTATAAAATTATTGTTTCAAAGACACAATTATTGATCCAGAGATTATATAAGAAGTATCCACTGAAACATAAAGCTGCCATTTTCAAACGAGTGTTTTCAAATAATGGATTAATAAATAACGAAATAATCGTGGCCACATTAAATATGTTGCCAACGGTATACAAATGAATAACAGGCCAAATTTAAAATCTAATATAAACAAAGTCATTGTCGTTATACATGTTCCCCCGGGTTTTGGTGATCCATCTCAAACGTTTCTCTCCAACGGAATGGTTCAATGGAAAATTGAGTATCATCATCGATTTCCCGTTGAAAAGTCTGGACATGAGCGACTACGCGGCAGCCAATGTAGTCCCTTGCCACTACAACCTCTACGCGATCTCCAACCATAGCGGCACTACGTACAGCGTCCACTACACGGCTTACTGCCGACATCCTTACTTGGGAACGTGACACGAATACAATGATTCCCATGTGTCACCGATTACCTCAAAATCTCTCATAAGTGGCGAGGCGTACGTTCTGTTTTATGAACAGGAAGGCACTAATGAACTGGATGAAACAAAATTTTCCATTTGAGATTGTTTTATTTTTTTTCATTCCATTTCATTTTTGTTTCACTCCTTTTCAATTTGTTATATAATAATATACCACTTTCTTGATATAAACATTCCAATGCATTTCCATCAATGAATTGGTACTAGTTGATTTCATGTCGTCACTAATGACGTGCAAAAGTTTTAAAATTGTGCTATAAACTCGTTTCTGCGTCGCCCTTCCACTTCAACGCTCCGTGAGAAATCTAAGTGCTCGGTGCAAGCTCTACGTTCCATCAGCTCAATCAAGCATCTCCGCTCATCTTCAACCACTCGAAGCGCAAGCCTTCACCGACAACCTCAACTTCTCCGCCTCCAGCGCCGCCATCTTTTCGTTCACCAACCGACGCTGCAGCAAATCTTTCTTGATCGTCTCGAACTGCTTAGGATAGTCGTCCTCGTAAATGGCGGGAACTCCTTTCCTGTCGCAAATGTCCTTGTAGATTTGCCAGCAGGCGACTTTCACGGCCTCCGTTTCCACCAACTTCTTTTGCGTTTCCAGCGCGACGGCGTGGTGGAAGTTCTCCCATTTCCGGCAGGTGGCGCGCGCGATTTCGTGACGTTTCTCCATGTCGCACAGCTCGGTCTTGAGGACGGCGATCTTGACGTACTTATCGGCGATCAGGCCGTCCTGAAATAAGGATGTTACGTCAAGGTATATTGTTTTGTTATAGTGACGGTTATACCTGTGTGTACTGGGAACAGGAGCGTTGGATTCGGGGTAAAAAAAGGTCAGGTTTGGAGGAGGCTGCTGGTGAAAACTTAGAGGGGAATATACTTTATTGTTGCATAAAATAAATCATGGTCACGAATTGACGTCATAACCACAAACACGGAAAGACTAGCATACAAATATGTAAATAAAATTACAAAATATATTTTGAAAGAGTATATACAGTGTGTAACAACGAAAACTTAACAGAGCCGTTTTTGAATATAAAAAGTAAGAGTTTTAAAAAAAAGCTCGGACACGTCGATTTTTAATTAAATGGGGACACCTTTCAGACTAATCAGATATTTTGTAGTACGCACCCCCTCAGAGGGGTGCGTCCGACGACCCTTATTTAGATAGGGAAAGTAGGTCGAGTGGCACCTTGTTTTAAGGATCTTTTGAATACCTTTACAACTCTGTTAAAAGGAAATTTTTGTAACGATTGGTAACCGACCTCATGCCCCGAAAAAATCTCCTCGTAATTAACAAAATAATACGAAATCACAGAGACACGTATTAGCAGGTTGTCATAAAAAGCAAAAATTAATTTTTTTATAAAAGTTCTGAACGTAAATTGTACCTTAAAAACAATTCCATTTATTTTAAAAAGCGTTGAACTCGATACAAATACCTTTAAAACTTCAAATTATCTCTAAAACTAATCGTCACAAAAATTTTCTGTTAACAGAGTTGTAAAGGTATTCGAGAGACCTTTAAAACAAGGTGCCACTCGACCTACTTTCCCTATCTAAAAAAGGGGTCGTCGGACGCACCCCTCCGTGGGGCTGCGCACTACAAAAAATCTGAGTAGTCTGAAAGGTGTTCACCTTTAATTAGAAATCGACGTGTCCGAGCTTCTTTTAAAAATCTTACTTTTTATATTCAACAACGGCTCTGTTAAGTTTTCGTTGTTACACACTGTATACACAGTTAATGAAAAATCAATAATTTCTAATTCAACTGATTTCTCAATTATCTCTGCAAAAGTTGGAATAAGGGCCTTGGTGTAAAAGTTGAAAACTTTTGTAGAGATCAATCACCCTAACATTATGATGTTATTTGCAAGCACGTGCGTTTCGCTAACAAGGTTAACATCTCAGAAGAAGAAAATTAATATTCAGGCATACTAGTGTTGATTTTCTCCTGGAGATGCTAACTTTGTTAGCGAAACGCGCATTGAGTACAAAGATCAGTTTGTTAGAGTAATTGATCTCTATAAAAAATTGAACTTGTGTGTGAAAAAATATTTATCGCCGGCAATAAACGTTATTATTATTAATTAAGTCTCAGAACGTTGTTGTTATTAATCATTAATAATCTGTTGCTTTTTGGGATGTGTGCCATATTTCCGGTGTGAAAATAATTGGATTAAACATCTGCAATTGAGATGATTTTTTCCTTAGAAGTTAGGTTCAAGAAAATGTTAATTAAAGGTGGTCCTGCAACCGATCCTTGCGGGATACCACACAAATTTTTCTGGATCACCTACAGTATGAACTAATTTCACGTGTTTTTTTTTTCATTGTCATAACTCTCCATTATTTTGTATGGTTTCCTATGAAAATCTATACGTCTAATATTATGGCAAACTCATTGTTCATACTGTTCCATCACAGAAATAATGAGCAAGCATACTTTGTCTTTAAATTTTGTCACCGAAGGAGAAATATTTCAATATCACTACTCTTATTCGGGTTTGAAGGCCGTCGTTTTTTGTAATTTCTTCCTGACGTTTCTCTAGCGCTAGTGGCTAGCTTCATCAGAATACATATTGAGTTTGAATCTGATGACTGGTCAGTAGACTGATGCCATCAAAATCACAGTGTTTCTATGAAATGGAATGTTAAGCAATACAAACGTTCATTTGGCTGGCAGTTACTCTGGGCAACGACCGCAAAATAATAATTTGCTGTTGCGAAATGCTTCTTTCGCGTCTGGTGAATAACATTTTCGATATTAGGACATGGAAAACTCACAAAATTATTCCTAGCCCTTTCCAATCGATGCATATCCCTCTCTTGCATACGTTTCAGTTCAGTTCGAGCATCTATGAGAGCCCCGTATCTCCGCAATATATCCACAACGTCAGAAAATTTATTTGGGAACATTTCAACTACTTGCGCTAAGAAATCCTAAAAACGCCAAACATCAAACATGAATTACTATCATGGTAAAACTTCGTTTACAGTGAGCATCTGAATTTTGAAAAAAAAACTTGTGTAACTTACATAATGGTATGAGACTGATCATGAACTTTATATCAATTACATATTTCATTGAATAATTTTTTTTTCAGAATTACAAAGAAACAATAAACAGAAAAATAAAACAAAATATAGAAACAAAGAAAGAATCCATCGAATTTTATTTTCTCATTTGGAGAAAATATTTTTTTATTTCGATTTTGAATTCATTGATATTACTACAATCTTTTATATCTTCGGGTATTTCATTGAATTTTGAAAGTGCTTCATGAGTGAACCTTTTTCATCCAATTACAGAGTGCAGAATCACAGTGGAACAAGTTATGTTGTCTTGTAAGGTAATTATAAATTTCTGAATTCTTGATTAATATAAAATTAGATTTCATCATATTATTAATAATAAGATATGATACTTTCAGTGTATCCATTTCATAATGCTCATCCAAAGAAAATGTGTTTGTAATTGAATAAAGTTGATGTGTTGGGGTGTCAAATGGTAGAGGATACAGTACTTTCAGAGCTTTCCTGTACAGAGCGGATATTTTATCAAAATTATTTTTAGAACAAGATCCCCATATATTAATTAAATATTTGATTCTACTGAGAATATGTGAATATACACATCTTCTTAGGGCACCAATGATGGAAGATATTTTTTTTATCAGATTTTCAATTTGTATATCCCACTTCAATTTATCATCAATCCAAATGCCAAGATATTGCTTCAAAGATGTTTGTTTTAATTGTTCATCTTTTATTTTTATATTCAAGTTGATATTTTGTTCATTTTTTTGTTGAAAAATCATATATTCCAGTTTTCTTTCAATTAACATCTCCTCTACTAAAAATTCATATGTGATTTTTGGTGGTCACCTATATTTTTGGAAATACGGATCAATTTAGTTGTAAAACTTCACCATCATTCACATCAAATTTCTGTCATTCAAAACACACGAAACTTGTCCTTCTTTTTATCAAAAACACCACACACGCCCTTATTTACTCGTTTTCAACATCTTTAAACAAAAAAATACATTTGGTCAAAAAAATCCTCTTTCTTTAAAATCTTAAACAATTTGCTGGGATGTCATTTTATTTGCAATGTTGCCGCCTTATTGTTAATGTTGAGAACTGAGCATATTTATGTTGTTATGATTAAAATAAAGATAAATTATGTGTTACAAACAACAGAAATTCGATCTGAGAAATGGTAAAGTTTTACAACAAAATGGACCCGTATCTCCTAAAATAGACGTGACCGCCGAAAATTTCATTTTGATTTTTTGTAGAGACCGAATTACATTGAATTGCAATTTTTTTTTAATTCAGATGCACACTGAAACCCAAGTTTCACCTATTAGTTATTACATATTCTCCATTAACCTCATAAATTTTCATTTTGTGAATATTCTCGTCCATATGCTTTTTCATTTCTTGCATTTGTTGACAATCACTAGAAACTTCTTGTATTTGTTGAAGTCTTTTCCTTCGTAATTCCTTCATATTAGCAATTTTAAGTTTAGCTCGGTCTCTTTTCTCGATGTTTTCATGAACAAACTGGAAAATGAAAATTATAGAAATTATGAGATATAACCTTTAACATCTACTGTGGCATAATTCCTTTCTTAATCACTACCTTACTAAAAAATATGAATTTTTCTCTCAAGCTGTCTTCTTTACTCTTCAGATCTTCCCACTGTTTGTCAAGATTCTCTCTTTGTGTGATAGCCAATTCCTTTCTATCTTTCAACCTTTGTTCAGCATCCAGTAGTTTTTTTAAAGCAAAGTGGTTTTCTATAGTTGCATTTCTATTGATGTCATCTTCAATTGTAACCCTGAAAGTGAATTAAAGGTGGATTGAACAACAAAAAGATTCTATACCATACCTATTCTTCTTGGTCCTAGTCAGAGTTCTGGACAGAAGATAATCACCACAAAGTTTGTGGTTTGATATTTTTGGAAATGTTAATTCAACATTCGATTGTAGGGTGGCTTTATCTCGATATTTCAACTCCATTACTCTATCCAATTATCAAAACTATTCGGCTTTGAATATAAGTTATATGAGGTTGAGATTTCAAATCTCTTTCACATTCAAACTTGCTTGCTTTGTTTATATTATGATTTGCAGACACAGAACCACAGTAGTACAGTAGATATTACGTCAATGTCTAGTAGAGATTTAGAGATCAGAGATAGAATTATGCACTGCACAGTCACAGTGCACACATATAAAGTCATAAAATTTGAGTTCGGTCTTCGAGTTCTGTGCTGTTTGGGCACAGACCGCGCAGAATAACGTTAAGGGCAGATCTTCATATTTCCAAATTTCACATGCATAGGATTTCGCCGTGAAAATGAGTTTCTATAGCGATTTTCATTAGTAAAATTAGTGCGCACCCAGTGTATTTCTATCTTTTGTTGACAAAATAGTTTAGGCTTTCGCGGCCGAGGTTTTCAATATCACTACTTTTATTCGGGTTTGAAGGCCATCGTTTTGGGTGCGCTGCGTAACACCCACAGTGCATAACCATATATATATTAACTACGAATATTGATAATAAAGGCAGCTATTTGATGCGAGATTTTGGGAAACAAAAGAGCGCGATTGGTCGCAAGGAATATTTGCGCATGCGTCAAATTTAAAAGTAGAAGATGTCAGTCAAGAATGACTCGCTAGTGTTGTGTCTCTCTTACTTTTCTCCCTGCTAGGTAAATCGAAAATGATCGTATGTCGGGTATAACTATTTGCCATTAATTCCTTGTTTCGTTTCAAATTCAAACATAACCAAATTGTCAGTGTCAAAATTTTCTTGAAATTCTTTCAATATTTTTCATACTTAATATTATTCTTGTGTTCGCTGATTTCTCGGTATTGTTCGGTACCGTTTTTATTATAGTTATTGTTCAGTATTGGTTTTTTGTTTCCATATTATAGTGTTGTGTTTCGTTAGTCCATTGCTGCTTTCTTTTTGTGTGTTTCAAGCCCTGGGGCAGCTAATTCTAGCTTCACTATTGGTGGAATTTGACACATGTCATTTTTCAACCAATGGTAAAGCTGAAATTAGCTGCCCCGGGGCTTGAAACTCCCAAAAAGAAAGCTGCATATAGTTGTTTAGAAGTTCAAGACTATTATGTCCGCGAAAAAAGAAATTTGTTTTCTGTGTTACTAAGAGCTCCAGTTCATATCATCGGTAAGAAATTCATTACATATGGATCTGTGTTGCTTTCATGTTCAAAATATGCGTATTTATATTTCAGTTTTCCTAAGAATCCATCGCTAAGATCCCAGTGGATGAAAATATGTTATCTCCAGGCAGCCGAAGACGTGAATGAACTGAGAATATGTGCTGATCATTTCTCAAGGACAGATATATATTCTGTGAGCAGTGGAAGAATTCTTTTGAAAACTGGTACACTACCCTCACTGAACGTTGATTGTTCATTTCTTCTACCTAGATATGATGATTCCCAATGAAGTCAGTCTTTTCCTGTTGGTGAGTTCTATATCATAGAATACAATTATAATGGGAAACATTGCCCTAAAATAGTAAAACTATCACAGAGGAAATATCAAATATTTTATGTTCAATATAAAATTAGTTCAGGTGCCTATACAAGTTCTCACCCTCTAGGAGGTAAATCCCTAACCGAATGTTTCCATTGGATAAGATTTGTAATTCGTACTTTTGCCTGAAAAAATTATAATGATGGCCTAGTTAATACGTAGTGCATAACCTAATGGATAATGCATAACTCAAATTAGGGAAAATTACACCTACCAGCTGAAAACTGCCACTTTTGACACCTTGTTATCCTTTAAATATATTGAATAAGAATTATTTGTTATGCACTATTCTTTCAGTCTCCCTATACAATATACATATTTTAAATTGATCCTGTCCTGTCTCTGTCGAACATTAATGAAATGCAGACAAGTTCTGAAATTCAACAGTGAACTCCATTGATTCCATCAGTTCTATCACTGATGATAATAAAAAAACTATTTTGATAGATTGATGAGCTCACCGATGGATTCAAGAACTTGCCTTATGTTCAAGAAGGGGGCTGTACTGTAACCTAGAAATAAACATGTCTCAAAGTCTCAAGTAACTTCAAGAAAAAAAACCTGAAACCATTTTCATAAAAAATATTACAGTATGGCATTTATGTTTCTTGTTTACAGTGAGCAAAGAACTACCCAATCAAGGTGAAGAAATAAATAATTCAAATAGAGAAATCCACAATAATGATTTTAATAGTGAGTAGATGAAAGTGAAACTGATTTTTTTTTTATGATTTCATTTAATTTCAATCACATTTAACAAAGAACTGTCCAGAGATTCTAATGGTAATATCTTAAAAGGTTGTTTGACATTAAGCAATGTTGTGTATGTATTATTCATTGTCATATTATTATGATTTTTATCAAATATTTTGGTATCCACCAATCAATTCTTAAGGGTTTGAAAACCCAAGAACTAATGACTTACTATGCAACAACAGCAAATTATAGAATTGCACATTCAAACAATTCTCATTAGTACTAAAAACTGATTATGTAAAGTTGCTGGTTAATTTGTTGAATTATTTGTTATCACCCTTAATATTGTTTCAAATCACTGGGCCTTTTACTTCATATCACAAGTTGTAAAAAGGAACTAGTCAAAAAAATCACAAAGACTGTAATTTCATTGGAATTTCGCACAATTGCTATGATAATTCGATAAAAGGTATTGCTTTGTTGTCATCGTATTGGAATAAAAAATTATTGAATACACATTGAAAACTGCCTTATGGATATAATAATACTGGGTAGTTTTTCAAGAAATAGTCTTTTCTAGAAGAGATAATAAAAAACTATTCTAGGACCTGTCTTGCATGAACTCCACACATATTTATAGGATTCCTAAATGAATGATATGTATTTGACCCCTTTGAATAATATGAATATAGTGAACTCTAGTCATATATCCACTGTTCAAGTTGAATCTCTTATGAAATGAGATTATTTTCAAATTTGGTTAGTAATACATAACCATTATTTTTTATAGATCCAAATGCACATAGAGTGTGCAAAAGAAGTTATGAGGAAGTTAATTCTGAATCGGAACTCATCTGTCGGAAGAAACAAAAAGTAGGCAAGTATTTGTAGTGTACAAAAATGTTGCATTCAATCGAGACACACATTTACCAAATGCAAATTGAAATGAAAATGGAAGACACAAATACAGTTACATGCAGAAAGATAAATAGAGCTCCTGAATAATCCTTCATTAAAAAATGCATTGATGTTTCAATCGAGTGATATTTCAAGTATTCCAAAAAAACTGTAAAATTTTGCCTATCAAAAATTTCCCTTTGAAATTTTTCTGTACTATAACTTCTAGAGAATCTGATTTATGACTATTCTATTATGTTCTATCCTCAAAACATAATGATGGTTTTTCAAGTTTTAATCAATAATTGGCATGAGTACTTACCCATTTATCATCACCAAAAGGCCAACAATTCATCACATTTTCTATTAGATCATTTTTTCAAGCTGAATTTTTTGATTTGATAAATATTCAACAAATTTAAATTGATATATCGCAAAATGAGACTTATTGAAACGTGTAAAAACATTCTGAGGAGTTTTTTTTTCACCTTTTGTGGCATATTTTCGTGTTTTGCTATTGATTATATTCCTTTTTCAGATAACATCCAAAAAATGAGAAAAAAAAATTGACGAGCAGAAACTGAAGATTCGAATTCTCCAACAGAAAAATAGGCGGCTCACAAAGAAAATTAATAATTTGAAGCAATTCTGGGGCATTTGAATTAAAAAAACCTGATTTCAAGTGGTGCTTATTATCACTTGATGGTAATGTATTCTTCTGATTCACAACAATAGGCCCTATTGTCACCTTTATCCGCCATTTCGTTATTTTGTTGTGGTACAGCATAGTGATACAGCATAAAGCGGAATATTATTAGTTTTTTCTACACCAATACTATAACAATACTCTTATAGGCCCATAATCTGTTTCATAATGAGATCCATTATGAAACGGATTGGAAATCTGTATTGTAATGAAAAATCTGTGTATCATAATGGGCTCATTATGATACACAATATCATAAGATATTCCACTTCCAGATCAGTGGGATCCACAATATAAATATAATATTTATAGATATATATATATATATTTTTTGTGAAAAATGCCTGTAACTTCATATAATTTTCGCTTAAATTGAGTATTTCTATATTTTTCTAGGAATATGCTTTCTGTTTAAGATATAAAAATGTGAAAATGATGCAATTTTTGAGTTTTTGTTCAATATTCACCAAAATTCTTTTGAGATACATGCGCGATCTATCATGAGAGTTCCAAGGTGCGACAAACAGAATGTTAAGCATTTTTCTTAGGTACTTAATCTCAACTATACCGAAATTTATACTGTATTGCATCTTCCTGAACTTTTATTCAATTATTTATTATGTCTATTGAGTAATATAAATAATATTGAAATCATCATTGTTTTATTCAAATATTCTTGGCATAGCCACAGTTCCGAAGCAAGTCTATATTCTGTTCCGAAAGATTTTCTAAATAAAAATAATTTATCAAACAAGTGAACAGGGCTGAAAAGATGCATGAAAGAGATTGATAATTTAACTACATTATACATCAAATGCATTTGTAGCAAGTTATAGTAGAGCCTCTTTTGAAAAAACTTGAAACAACAATTATCTATGACACATGACTAGAAACAAATATCATCTTGGTTAAAATATCACAAATTGAGTTACAATTATGAAAAATCTACTTATATGTTTTTAACAAGTAAACATTCCAACATTGACCACTCTGACACACTTAAATTTAAAAATAAAACGATATAATTTTCTAAAACTACCAAACTTATAGGACTTTACGTAGATCAAAATCTTTAACGGGCAACTTACTTTATTTAAAAATTACTGTTCAGAATAAGAAACAAAATTTCTTTCGAATATTCGAGATTAATATTTTTTTGTTTGGTATATTCCAATTTAAAATATTTAACGTCTATATTGGCAACGGCCACTGCTTCAGTATTGAATCCGCTGAAATACAGCTTATCCAATCCATCTTGGCACAGAACTAATGAGGTATATGCCCAGAAATCTCTGTGAAGCATAGCAAGATCAAAAAAACACCTATTATATGTGTTCACTGTGTTGAAATTTATTCCTAGTGGATGTTTTTTTTTTCGTCACGTTCTGAAGTACCAGTGTGCAACTGGAAAAGTAGCAGAGTTTGTGCCACAATGGATTGGACAAGCTGTACTTACATAATAAAATCGTCGAATATATTTATAAATTGCCTTGCACGAAGCCCACTGTGGATCTTTACAAACCAAATAATCTTCTTAACATCAATTCAATATACCAGTTGAAAACATATACTTTTATTTATTGTGTAAAACATAAGGTGAAACATTGCATACTTTTCAATGAAATCATTACTACACATTATCACAGCACTAGACAGGCTCAACATCTAATTGTACATTCCATACGTACCAGATTTGGGGAGAAATCAATTTGAGGGCAAAAACATCAGTAAACCACCAAATTCAATTAAAAATATTAAAGATAAAAATTCAAACACCATCTTAAAAAATATATTTTATTGCCCAAATGATATATTATAGTTTTATAGATCATTCAACATTTCAAGAGTTTTTTTCATATATTCTTTCACCATATACACATTTTGTTTTATTTCTTTTCTATGTATTAAATATCCCTATTCATAAACTGTAAAAGTTTCTTGGGGTGAAAAAATATTATTATTATTAAATTCATAGGGATTGGAACATACAATTGATTTTTGTTTCCGGGCTCCTAGGTTTTTAGGACTGACCTTCTGCATCTGCAGCAGACAATATTCAAGAGCAATGAGGCAATGTCAGGCCCGAAAATCTGCAGACCAAGGCTTAGAAGAAAGGAAACATCTAACGATTCATTTGTTACCGGCCGTGAAAGTTTCCAATCTCTGAACAACAAACATAATTCAATTTTGCTCAACTGGCTATTGACTGAGGTTCTTCCGCCCAACAATCTTTGATATGTCAACAAGTCTCGAAACGTATAAAATATATCTATTATTTTCCATTAACTTCTGTTCATTAATTTTCAAAAATTTAAATATTTGAATGCTTCACCGAGCATTTGAATTTTATTAAGTATTCGTAATTTATTGGTTACAACGACTTTTTGTTTTTCCATCCAATGAATTTTTTGTAACAGTCAATTATATTGAGTGAATTCCAAACCAACCACATTCAAGTGAACAGATTATATATCGCACGTAATTCATAAGCATTTTCGAGTCAGCATTATGTTTCTCTCGTAGCTACAAGACAGGCGCCTGAATGTTAACAGATGGTATTAAAATATGATATTAACATTCTTAACCTGCAAGATGGTATGGTAAATAGTTCTGATGGAATATCTAATATTATTGAGCCTATATGGGTTTTCTTCATTGAATTATTCATATCTGTGTAGTATGAATTTACTACGACTCCAGAAATCAGGACACAATGAACTGATAAAATATCGGAAAGATCAGGATATTTTATGATCCCACCATTTTTCAAAATCTTGATTTCTTCATTCTTTTGCACACCAAGAAACGTTCCTTCAAAACTGAGTATATTTTTTGTGTAACTGGATGATTTCCTGAATAACAAAATTTACATTGAAATCTCTGTGAAATTATATAAACATAACCTGTAAATTAGTAAATTTGAAGGTCGATGACAATGACATATTTAGAAATTTGAATTTCGCGCTCTATATTCCGCGCATGCGCCCTCGATCATCGCTGCCTATTTCTATTCCAAGGATATTGTGATTTATACAAAAGTCGGCTTCACTTTGCTAACATTGTCTCTTATGGCGTATGGTCAATATTCGTAGTTAATATATATATGTGCATAACACCCAAAGTGCGTAACACCCACCACCCACATGTCATAACACCCACATTTCGTTATGCCTACACTCTCCGAACATACCCGAATGATGCACTGTTGCAAAATTTACCAGATATTCTGCAATTTTCTGTTAACCCAATCTAACTTAACCTAACTAACCTAACCTAAAAGAAGGATAAATTTGGCAACAGCGCAGAGTGTGGGCATAACGAAATGTGGGTGTTACGCACTTTGGGTGTTATGCACTGTGGGTGTTACGAAATGTAGGTGAAACGAGATGTTCCCATCGTTTTTTGGGATTTCTTCCTGACGTTTCGCCGGCTCGAATGGCTAGCTTCTTCAGAGGCTCATTTATCTTGAAATTCATTCCGATGACAGTCATCGGATTGAATTTCAAGATGAATGAGCCTCTGAAGAAGCTAGCCACTCGAGCCAGCGAAACGTCAGGAAGATATTCCAAAAAACGACGGCCTTCAAACCCGAATAAAAGTAGTGATACTATCTTTTGTTGATTTACAATTGATGAAAGATGGAAAGGAAGCATCACGTTACACCCACATTTCATAACACCCACAATTCGTTATACCCACATTTCGATATTCGATACACCCATAGCACAGCATAATTGTTACCATGCTCTGCGCCCACAGTCGCCGAAGATACCCGAATGATGCACTGTTGCCAAATTAATCCTTTTTTTAGTTCAAGTTAGTTGGGTTAGACTGGATTAACAGAAAATTGCAGAATATTTGGATATATTGGCAACAGCGCATATTTCGGGTATGTTCGGAGAGTGTGGGTGTTACGACTGAAGATTCTCACGGACAAAGTATGATGAGTTGTTTTTTTTTCGGGTTTTATTCCGTGTTCTGTGGTTTTGATCCTCTGAAGGATAATTGTCACAACGTTTCGGCAAAGTCTCATTTGCCATCTTCTAGGTGATGTCTAGAGATACCGGAGGTCTAGCCATCGTCCGGAAGCAAGGCAACCATGCGTGCGTTTTCTGGCGCTCAAAACATATTGTTCTCTCTCACTATTTGACTGGCCGTAAAAGTGAGACATTGCTGGTATTACTGGCCACAGTAAGCATTTTCGGAACGCTTTTTGCAGTGATAGTAACCTACTGCTGATGATATCGGAACGGATCACCATCGGACATCAGTCAAAGGAACTGTCAGCGGTGACAGGTGTGACGTACCCTATCTCATTTCAAAATGAATTAAATATTGGAAGAAATATTGAGCACTAGCGATACGGAAATATAAAATACAGAGAGCTCAAGCTCTTAACAATGAGTCTTTAGAGAATATAATGACTGAAACTATAATCCTCGACAAAATTAGAGGTCGCATAGAAAAAATACCAAGAATAGAAGGGTACATTCAAAATGTAATAGGTTTTTACACCCCAACGATTTTCAAACAAAATTTCAGGTAAGTGCGGGAAAGGCTTGCAATCTCGAAAAATGGGGTTCCCGCAGATTTTATTGATCTGCTGGATTCATTTCAATTCAGCATCAATAACTTGTACGCATATATCTTCCAGTACAACTCGAAACTTTTTTGATAATTTGGCAATTGCAATAATCTGACAACAAATTCAATCTGTTATCCGTTGACGTTTATTCGAACACAACCTAACCTAACTCAATTTGAGGAATACTGGGACTACAGGACCACTTCTGCAGCAGTAGCACCAGTAACGTTTTAGTCTCTAACAGGGTACCTCAATAATCGGCGCGAAATAATTGCCAGTGATTGTCAGTAAAATCGGAACGACTGAATCAGCTGGACAGTACTGTTCAGGAATATCGGAACATGACCTAGGAGACAGACAAATAAGTTTTGAAAACATGAGCGCCAGAAAACCCTCTATGATGATTTCGTAGTATGGAGTCACTGAAATGTCATTTATTATACATTTAAGTGTTTGGAGCTAATAATTGAAGTTTCAGTATTTTTTCCAGCATTTTCAGGTGGAAAAAAATACGATAAAACGAGGTAATTAGAAATAAGACTCAGGATAGGTCGAAGAGATTTCTTCATATACCCCACGTGAAACACACAAGGGTAGGTGGTACTCGAGAGGCAGTGATACCAATGATTCTGTTACTTTGTAGTCTTATGCCGAGTCAAGATACTTCGAGGCTGAAGCACGATCTGTTTATGATCGTAAAGCAGTATGAACTTGTCGCAACACGAGAGGAGAATCTGTCAGTGGATACAGGAGATGTTCAGACTACATAGATATGCAATGATCTATCAGAGCCCAGATTCTATTTCACGAATTCGATTATCGAATTGTTTAGAATATGCCTATATTTTCTGTACAGCTCATTCTACAGTCACAGTCTGAGCTACTCGACAATCGAATTCGTGAAATAGAATCTGGGGGCTGATTCTATCAGTCGAAATACCAATTGTTTTGCATGGATAGGTTAAGGGCTGGTTTTCCAATCTCCTGCTTAAGAAATTTGACTGTCAGCTAAATTCTCAACAGCCAATCGAAGTGCTTGGCCGAGGCCGAGACATTCGACTGACTGTTGAAGATTTAGCTGACAGTATATTGAAGAACTGATGGCCCTTACGCCCGTATGCACCGCTTCTACTTGATGGAGGTTTAACTAAGCTTGGCTTTATCGCTGAGGAACAAGGAATCTGATTGGCAAATCCATAGCAACAAAACCTAGCTTAGTTAAACCATCAATATATAGGAGCGGGGGTGCGCTGCGTAACACCCACATTTCGTAACACCCACAGTGCATAACACCCAAAGTGCGTAACTCCCAAATGTCATAACACCCAAATTCCGTTATGCCCACACTCTCCGAACATACCCGAATTATGCACTGTTGCAAAATTCACCGGATATTCTGCAATTTCCTGTTAACCCAATCTAACTTAACCTAACTAACCTAACCTAAAAGAAGGATGAATTTGGCAACAGCGCATCATTCGGGTATGTTCGGTGAGTGTGGGCATAACGAAATATGGGTGTTATGACATTTGGGTGTTACGCACTTTGGGTGTTATGCACTGTGGGTGTTACGAAATGTGGGTAGAACGAGATGCTCCCAGGAGCGGTGCATACGGGCCTAATAAGTATATAAAAATGTTCGTTCATTTTATGAGCATTGATTCCCAAGATATTCTATCAGCCCCAATATGAGATGTTCGGCATGTATACATATTCTATTCTACTTGTTCTTGTTCACCTGCAGGTGGTGGTCTGTAATTGGAATAATTATATACTTGAAACGATCCACCTTGTCACAGAACAGATAGTGAAAAAGAAAAAAATCGTGGCAACATTGACGACCTTAACGACCCGGCAACGTCGGAAGTCGGCAACAAGGCAACATTGCTCACACATAGTTGACGTTAGACAAGTGTGCTCTTTGCTCTTTCATTTCTCTTTTTTATAACTTGACTGGTGTTAGCAAACACGTTTCGTGTCTCAAAGACTTAAAAGTAAGTAAATTAAAAAAAATATTGTTGTAACATTGACTGCAAATAACGTCTGAGCAGCAAAATAATTACTTCCATTCAGATTATTGTGTAATGATGCAGATTTTTATAGATGTTTTTCTAACAATTTAGGTTAATGTGAATGTTTTTTAGCAAAATAAACCTCGCCTGATGATATACTCAACAATAACTCTTTTCAGATGCGTTACGTGGCTGCTTACCTTTTAGCCGTTTTGGGCGGAAAAGCTTCTCCAACTGCTGCTGATCTCGAAAAGATCTTGGGCTCAGTAGGTGTCGAAACTGATGGAGAAAGGCTGAAGAAGATCATTGGGGAACTCGGTGGAAAATCCATCGACGAACTTATTTCCCAAGGTTGGTTTCGAGTACAATTTTCATAATAATCCCAGTTTCTATGCACTTGAATTTATAAGTACACTATTTTCAGTGTATATGTTTACAAAAAAAATGTGCTTTATCAGTATCACTATTGGTGTGTCTTTTTGGACAACTTTTAATGATGATTTAATCATAACCATCTTTCGTATGAGAAACGATGATTACAAATTTCTGTCTGACGTTTTCTTGTGATTATTAATTAAATTTCAATTGTGATCCGAAACTTATTCCGTTTATTGTTCTAGGTCGTGAAAAGCTGAGCTCCATGCCAGCTGGAGGGGCTGCGCCTGCTGCTGCAGCATCTGCTGCCCCAGCAGCTGCTGAAGAAAAGAAAGGTTTGTATTGCCATTATTTCATAATTGTGGTTGACTAGGATTGAAATTCCTGAGTGTTCAGTCCAGCAACAAAGCTTTGATATTTAATAAAATACAGCTCTTTATGCTTTCCCAGTAAATTCCGTCGAATAACTTAGTCTGACAAATCTCCTTTGGTGTCATTCAAACTAATTTCTTAGTGTGAACATCTATTTTTTTTAATTTTTTCAACTTCAAAGCTACTATTCTCAATGTCTCTTGAATGATATTTGGCTTTTAATTTACTTTCATTATAGGGAAGTTCTCACAATGCCAATTAATGGAAGCGTTCATACAAGACACTTTTACTTGATCAATTTGTTTATGAACGCCTCCACTGATTAGCATAGTAAGAACTTTCTAGAAATAAAGGCAGATTTAGTGAACGCATAATGCAAAATTCAGTAGGTAATGAATAACTCAAATTGAGGCAAATTGATTTTAAAAGTGTGGTCTATGAATCAGGCATTAGTTTTGAATTCAATGGGTTGGAACTTCTAAAACGATTCATGTCTACTTCTCCTAAAATTTCAAGGTTTTTTCAACTTTTACAGCAACATTTCCATCTGACCACACCCTTTTGAAAATTTTCCATTTAAATGATCATTAAATTTTGAAGTTTAATGAGAAAGTAAATAGTGATTCTTCCTTACTTTACTCCAACTCTGAAAACATTGTAAGTGAATAGGTGAAAAATATTTTCACTGAAAAACCCTTTCTTACAAAATATCTTTGAAAAATTCATATAATTTGTATTGAAAAAAAAATTTAAAGAAACTCATGGAATTTGTTATGACTTCTCAATGTTTTTTTTTTTTTCAAAAATAGTTATTTAATTTTTGTTTTCAAATTGTCTCTACCACACTTTAGATTATAGAACAATGTAAGAACCTTCTGCATCAGTGGAAAATTCTTCTCTATTATCAGAATTTAATGTGAAACATGATTTGAACTGTATCACTTTTGTATCAGACATACCTATTACACTTTCTCACTTTTGGGATTCTTTAAAAAAAGTTTGTTTATTCTGTGACAAGTTTTTATCTTGTACATCGGTATGGTTAAATCGAAGTTTCACTCAACATGGCCACCAACTGTTGTCTCATGTCGATTTCTAGGAATCACTAGGCATGGAGAGCAACTATAAAAACAAGACACTTTATGAAACTGATCTCTAGGCCCTTCAGGTTAATTTTAGAGAAAACCAAATTCATGAGGGCTAAAATGTATTTTCAATTGCTCTTCCTGAATTATCTCAAAATTTGAGTGACTTATTATAAAATGATGATTATTTTTCACACCATCTTTCGCCTGAGAAAGTAATGCTGCAACTTTTGACCACTGAAGTTTCCTTGATACTTCATTATTTATGCTCATGGAATACTTGGTCTCATTATTCCTTTCTTTTTGTTTCAGAAGCCAAAAAAGAAGAGAAGAAAGTTGAATCAGAATCTGAGGATGATGACATGGGTTTCGGTTTGTTCGACTAAGAATTATAATTTGTATAATTATTTTATATAAGTAAAAAACCAAACACCTAATTCGGACTTTTATTCTGGTAGTTTCGAAGTGATTCAGTAAAAAATATCATGGAAGTCAATATTTTCTTCATGGAAATAAATGATTTTTGTACGTTTGTTATTCAAGTCTTTTTCTTGAGGGCTTGAATGTTTCATAAATTGAGCTATCAGCTAAGGCTTGACTGGTGATTGAAAAACTTTATAAGATCTAGATATCGCTCATTGTGAACAATTGTTTAACTAACTGAACCTGTTGATCACCAAGGAACCGGTAATTCGATTTGCAAATTGTGAGTCTAGCGACAAAACATTTTAGCTTTGCTTTTAAATTTGCGACATCTTCCATCTATTGTCAAGTGGCTGAAGCTTGATTGCAGAAAATTTTATAGATTTTCGTTGAAAGAATGATTTCTGTAGTAAAATTATTTTTGAGTTTAGATTCCGAGCGATAGGTGGCAATGCCAACGTTTTATTCAGAAAATTTCTATTTTCCAACATTCTATCAATTATTTTAGTTCGGGAATCGTTTGATAGATGGCACCAAAATCATTTTTCTTGAAAACTACGATATATAGAATCCCATCATCGTTGTTTGAAAGGAAAAATAGCTGAAAGCAATGCTATATTACCAAGAATGTAATGAAGATGTTAATAATTGAACTTTAGACTTATGGCCGTCGTACATACGACGCTATATTGTTTATTTTGAATATAGACGATTTTAAAATAATCTTGAATTCGTTTTTAGTTATCAGATGAGCTGTTATACTTTGTTCAACCATCCTTTGCCGTTACGTCATACGTTTTCCAACTTTATCTCTCATTCATGAAATAGATGAGACGGAATTATGACGTCATTAACGTATGTCTTATTTGATGTCGATGTGAGTTTTGTCATTTTTGACAGTTCAGTGGTTATAGTTTGGTTTGTTCAGTATTTTTGGTCATTTTCGCCTTTTTCAGTTAATTTTTCATTGTCAAAATGCCTTTTCGGTATAATGAGAAAAAGCAGAGCTCAATTTTGAAGTTGATTGAATACTTTTCAAGAGAAAGAGATGCTGGAGTGCCGCTTTTACCGTTAAATGCAGTCTACAACGTATGTATCCACCTATGTTATGGAAAATGTAAGTTTTTATTGATTTGATTTTATTAAATTCTATAGCGTGTTGCTGATGCTCTATAAATATCTATCAGATCTGTTCAGAAACTAGCTACTAGTGGAATGGAAACAGATAAAGACTATAAAATCAAAGTTCAAGTTGGACATGTTTCTGCTCGAGGATCATCGTTTTATATCCTACATCAACATGCAATAAGAACACGAGTGTATGCGATGTATTCTGCAGGTAGGTACATACTAATAATAATTTTGAGTTTGATTGTAAAATAATATTCAACTAATATAAGACAAACGTAAAACAGCAGAATACGTCACCGATTATAACGTAACGGCAAAGGATGGTTGAAAAAAGTATACTCTGTGATATTTTTCTGATTGTAAAAATATCATGGCAACTGGATGTAGAAATATTAAATTGATACACAAAGAAGTTTAAATATTTGAACTTGGTGTGCCTGTATGAAAAAGTAAATCGTGTAATTAGCTCGTTATTCTTTGGCAGCAATAAAATTCTAAGATACATTTTGGTGATTTGCTTATAGATTTTACGTATAGATTGACGTGGATTATTGCCTCGCAGTTTTTTTCAAATTATCCTCGAGCAAATGAAGTAATAAATAAGATAAGATAAGTATACCGATTTTTGATATTTTTCATAACACCCTTGAAAAAATGAACAAAATTTTGTGTTTATATTGAAGGGTCTTTTTTTGAATGATCCAATATATTATGAACCCTTTTTGTTTCAAGTATAGGGCATTATATTTGAAATGTTCTATTTTTTTGTAGAATCATAATGAAGTTCACATTGGGAAATAGTTAATTATGGGTTTTGAATCCCTGTTCTTTATGAAATATGTCTAATGAATTGGTCCTCTTTAAGAACAATCCTGTAATATTACAGCTACAACTTGCCCAACAATACTTTGAATAAATTTTTTGACGACAACTTTTAACTGATTGACTAGCTCATGTTTTTTAAGTTTTACTTTCTATGTCTATTCTTATATGAACTTGACTTCCACTCTTTTATATATACATACTTTTTATAACCTCCATTTTACCATGTTTTGTATGTATTTTTATAGTTTTATTTTTGTTATCTTTTGGTATATATCGCATTTTTTTAAGTAAGTATTTACTACCCAAGCTTTGTCAACAAGATTATGTCTTATGATAATAAAGCATATTATTATTATTATTATAAAACAGCTGAACTTTGGAACTCCTTACCGAGAGTGTTTTTTCCTGAGGCATAGAAAATTTGAAGTGAATATCAATTCGTATCTCATGTCCCTTGATTCAGGCGGTGTTCTTTGAACTTTACAGGGTTTCCCTTTCGTTTGAATCTGTATATAAAAAAAAACATAACTTGGCGTCCGAACTATCTGTGCCGTAAGAAGCGCAGTGAAACCAGTCACTACTGAGAGTTTCAAGCAGTCGCTTTTTCTGAACTGGTGTGTAGCATATCAGGATATTTAATAGATATACTCAATTATAGTATTTATAAATAATATATACAAATACAGTAAATCTTGGGAGGGAAAGCAGTATCCCAATACAGAGAACTTATAAAAATACAAATCGAATCCAGACGGAAAAGGTGGAAATGGATTTTTGGTCAAAAATAAAATCTTCAACCTCTCCAATACTGCAGGGATTATTGAAATGATGGGAACTCCGAAGAAAGCTGGGTGAAGGAGTTGTTGAAAAGTTCAGAAATTCTTGAAAATTGGAAAACTTGAATAAACTTTGCTACAGGCTTTTTAATACTCCTCTAGGAAATGGGAAACACGGGTAAATAAAAGATGAATTCTTGTTAGTCATTCATTATATTATATATTTTATCTACACCCGTACTCTAATAATACACTTATATGCTCACAACCCGTTTTATAATGAAATCCATTGCGATACAGATTTTCATTACGATACAGATTTTCAACCAATAGAAACCCATTATTTTTCAATCAAGCATGATGTGCAAGCTTTGCATTTTGACGTTTGTCAAGTCAAAATCAGTAGGTATTGAATTTTTGAAGAATTTAGTCAATTTTCGATAATCGTATGAAAATGTCTTATAGGAGGGATATAGAAGAATTACCAGGGACCCTCCACAGATGTCTCAGACAAGAAAAAAATACAATCGAAAGGATTATATTTTCCATTTGACAAATGCAACACATATGTTTTTATTTTCAACAAAATTATATGAGCTCTCATGTCCGAGCGGTTAAATGCGCCGGCAGTGAATAACTACGTCCGGGTTCAATTCCTGACCTCGGCAGAGCTTTTTTTTTCATTTTTTCTTTTCATTTCTCATTGTTGTATTTTCCGTGGTTATACCATTAATTATGATTTTGTAGAATTTTTCAAATACGATTGATTACCTACTATTATTGCGTTCAATATAAATACCTAATAATATAATATTTTCAGTTCTTCATTATTTATCGGGTGTAGATAAAATAGCGTATGCAACTCTCATGTAATGGTTATTAATACACTCGCATAAACCATACGAAACTCACCTTCGGCTCGTTTCGTATCCCGGTTTATGCTCATGTATTAATAACCATCATTACACGATCGTTTCATAATATACTATTCAAATTATATTCAATATTGACTTATAAAGGTATGTATAGAAAACAGATTAAGCCTCAACATATTCTCACAAAATTGAATTATCTATTGAACTGTTTCAAATTGAATATTTCCTACTTTTTCATTAGGCGTGTTCTTCACAACACCAATTGAATTTTTACTTATAACCCCTATTCGATCATTAATAATAACCATGTTTTTATTACAATACACAATACATACAAAAGATTGAAATTGATCAAAAGATCAGAAATTCTTGAAAATTGGAAAAGTTGAATGAGCTTTGCTGGCCTTTTGATACTCCTCTAGGGAATAAGAAACACGGGTAAATGAAAGAATAATTTTTGTTAGTCATTCATTATATATTATATATTTTCAAATTATATTCATATTGACTTACATAGGTATAATATAGAAAACAGATTAAGCCTCAACATATTCTCACAAAATTGAATTATCTATTCAACTGTTTCAAATTAAATATTTCCTATTTTTTCATAAGGCGTTAAACACCAATTGAAATTTCACTTAAAACCCCTATTCGATCATTAATAACCATGATTTTATTACAATACACAATACATTGATATATACATTTTCAAAAATGTGAGATTATATGGTTGAATGGGCCATATTCAAATTTCAACAAATCACTTCATATACACAACAGTTTAGTTTAATGCAAATCGATCGAAGTCCATTTTCTTCTAAAGCAACTAATACACTGCACAGAACTCGATGTATTAAATACAGATACTTTTCGACATCCAACAAAATAATTCTCAAAAAATGGTCAATAATATTGATTTACATTCATATCATTGATCGAATGATCACATTGAACTCCCGGAAATCATACAGATGATACTTCACCAAAAACTTGAGTATGTACAAAGTCGGTGGCAATTTTTCTGAAAAAACTGTAAATCACAAATCGAGGACTTGTTAGACATAATATGCAAAAAATGGATGGATGTTTTTATTATTGCCTACGAGATTTGACTGTGGTTTTTGCCACGGAGTTCAATAGGTCAATATTTCGTTTGTTCAACAGAATGAGTAAACTAAATGCAACATTATGTCTGTACTCTATACACGCGTCATATAAAAATTGAGGTGTCTCTCTAGTCATTTTCACGAATATTTTTACCAAAAGCAAAAACATTTCGAAATCACATAATCAAATGAAAATGGACAACCTGCATCTAGTACTGCTTGAAGAACAACCAATATATTTGAGTATTCAATTCATACAAGGCGTCTCTAATGAAACTGTTGTTTTTAACATCTCAGATACAAACCACTAAAAAAAATTGAATTTAAAGAACAGGATTTTTATTTTCCAGTTTTCGATTTATTTCATTCAGGGCGAGTCAATAAGCGGATAAAATACCGCGTGAATAATGCATATAGACAGATTCATTGTTTGACATTTTTGCTAACGAGATAAATTATTGAATTATAGATAATTATATAAAATACACAGATTATCAAATCATTGTAAACCGTCTATCTGGATAGACTCATAGCGTCTTCTATTGATGAAACTAGTGCAAATTACGTGTTTTTATATCTTTCTTTAATATTTCAACAAATGAAAGACAGAGACACACACACTAATAGAAAACGCTTTGAGAGGAACCCATTTACCAATACACTTCATATAGGTGGCTTTGAGTCTGAAATCGTTAGTTTGAACTGGCTATTACGAATATAAAGTATTTCACTATTGCTGAGTAGGCTTCTAAGTGTTTTTTTGAATTTTTTTTTTTTCTGAGAAAGTCTCAAAGTTTTATGTGAGAAAATCGATACATACCGGGCGATACAGATTATTTGGGTAAACTTCATCGAAAGCATCGTAACGTGGAGAAGCTGTATCTTCTTCTACACTGAGAAAATTTGTGATGAATTTTCGAGATATACTCTTATGATGATACTACGGAAGCGCAGAAGGGCCAAACCTTTTCCATTTTTATTTTTATTTTTATTTTTTTTTAATTCCGACTTTTATCTCGAAATTTCGACTTTAATCTCGAAATTTCGACTTTTATCTCGGAATTTCGACTTATATGTCGAAATTTCGACTTAAATGTCGAAATTTCGACTTAAATGTCGAAATTTCGACTTTTATCTCGAAATTTCGACTTTTATCCAGAAATTCTTTTATCTCGAAATTTCGACTTTAATCTCGAAATTTCGACTTTTATCTCGGGATTTCGACTTAAATGACGAAATTTCGACTTTTATCTCGGAATTTTGACTTAAATGTCGAAATTTCGACTTTCATCTCGGAATTTCGACTTAAATGTCAAAATTTCGACTTTTATCTCGAAATTTCGACTTTTATCTCGGAATTTCGACTTGAATGGTAAAAAAAAATGAAATGGAAAGGGGGGTCTTGTGATACATCATTTTGAAGCTCCTGACGAATACTTCACAACCCTTGAATATGAAGTCAATATCTTTAATAATGGCCTACACACATTGACGTTTGACTTCATAAGTTGAGAAAATAAGCTGAGCTCATTTCAGAAGATGCTGCCTTGAACGTCTTGAGATTAGAACAGCCTATCCGATATTTCACGTCGAAAATTTTCTAACTCAGCAACGTCGGTGTTTTTTAAAATATTTAATCATTCCCCGCCGCATACATTCAATATTGAAGCAGGTTCAGTTTCGTACACCTGCTGCTCCAAATAGCCCCATAAAAAAAGTCTAAAGGTGTCAAATCTGGCAAGCGGGCTGGCCATTCCATAGTACATCAATGGCCAATACAACGACTATGGAAAGTATTTCCCAAATAGTTTCTTACTTGTTTGGAGTTATGTGGTATGTGTATATATATCGAATTCATTAGGATTCACTTCGACGATTTCGGTGATTAGCGGATCAACAGTAGTTGCCAGCACATTCAAATACAATTCCCCTGTTGAATATTTTTCAACTGACCATTTTGGAGATAGTTTACGTGGTATCTATCTACTTTTGAAATCGGAAAATGAATGAGAATATTTCAACTGAACAATATGATGTTCGTTTCACTGTCAGTTTTGTCTTTTGTTATAAACAAAAAATAACCCATCACAACTTATCGGGTTGTTCGGATTGCCATATGACAGAGAAAAACCAATATTTCTAGAAATATCGATATTAATGTGTTTCTTTTCTGGTAATTATTCAATGTTCCGCCATTTTGTAGTAGGTGAAATTTCGACATAAAAGTCGACGTTTTGACATTTAAGTCGAAATTCCGAGATAAAAGTCGAAATTTCGACATTTAAGTTGAAATTCTGAGATAAAAGTCGAAATTCCGAGATAAAAGTCGAAATTTCGACATTTAAGTTGAAATTCTGAGATAAAAGTCGAAATTCCGAGATAAAAGTCGAAATTTCGAGATAAAAGTCGGAATTTAAAAAAAAATAAAAATGGAAAAGGTTTGGCCCTTCTGCGCTTCCGTATGATACAGCTTTGATCGTTTGAATTTGATAAAGGAAACGTGAAACCATCAGTGATATTGAGTATGGAGACATATATGCGATACTTGCATGCCTTCTGAAGAGTTTGTGTGTCTTTTCTGACCCTTTTTATTTTATATCATATGATATATTCTTTTTTTCTCATCACCACTGCATTAATGAAAAACTATAGAGGAACATTGAGAAATTCTTCAGTTATATCATGAAATGAAGAATCGTTCACAAAATTTCACTTATAGCAATGAAATCAAATTTTCGAGTGAAAATCTGTCAATGCCAGATTAACATTGAAAATGATTCCCAGTATTTGAATGCATTCATACACAGCACGATAGCAAAATTCTAATTTTTCGGTTTTTTGTTTTTTCTGACTATCTTTTAAACTTTTTAGATTCTGAGCATAAACGCCAGAAACTCAAATCCTTAATTCTTTGTTAATAAGTGCGCCTTTGATATTTACAGAGTGCAAATTAAACGACAACACAAAATACAAACCAAATAAAATGGAACAGAGGCCTTTATTTTCGTGAATTTCAATGTTGAATTTGAACTGCACAACGCGTCATACTAGAAACTTGATAAGGAAACCTGTAACATATGTTGATTGAGTTAGTTTCTGGCATTGTCCTCTTTTTGGGGTTCCATAAGGATCCATTTCAGGACCGGTTCATTCGTAGGATTTAAATTTCTTTCTGTTACCTCACCCATTAACCCAAAAAGATAGTTCTACATGCACCAAAAATACTACAGTTGATTTGAAATCAATGATTGTAGGATATATGGCTACGGAAAGTTACCGTGCATCTCCCAGCAGCATATGCTAGAAGATATATTATACGTTTCGTCATAGAGTGTCCCTCAAAAAACTCAACACTTCATAGAAAACTCTTTCAGTACTGAGAAAAGGTGATAAAAGCTGGTGCACTGTATATAACACAAATTGGAGTTGTCAAATCTCATATTTTTTATCGTATACAGGGGATGTCAAAAAATGTAAATTTTACTCTAGAGTAGAGGTCCCCTGTCTTTTTGATTATCCAAAATTTTCACTGAATAATGTTTGGGGATCTTTTGCGTGTGGTATTTTTTTTCATCACCGCTTGGTGAGTTTTAGTAAAATGATGGATTCTAGAGTCTCTGAGGTGAGATTGACCGTATAATTTTGTAATTTTTGGACAGTGAAAGTTTGAGACTTTGGTCGTCACCCAGCAGATGGCGTTTCCTCTTGGAGGTTTACACCGTCTGCATCAGTTTTCGTATAATTTTGTAATAATTTATACCTATTAATAATACCTATTGAACGTCATAACGTCAATACTGATGAAATGAGATAAAAAAAATGAGTACTAACTTCAAGTTACATATTCTTCAAAAAAAAAATTATATGAGATCTGATTTTCAATCACAACCTTAGCTCCCTCTTAATGCGATTTGATGGTATTTTGCTGGACTTTTTTCCCCTACTTTGAGCTCACGTGATTAAGGAAGGCCCTCTCTGACAAAATGGTTAAGGCTTTCGCGGCCGAGGTTATTAGTATAACTACTTTCCTTCGGGTTTGAAGGCCGTCGTTCTTTGGAATTTCTTCCTGACGTTTCGCTAGCGCGAGTGGCCAGCTTCTTCAGAGGCTTACTCATCTCCGGAGATGAGAAGCTGGCCACTCGCGCTTGAGAAACGTCAGGAAGAAATTCTAAAGAACGACGGCCTTCAAGCCCGAAGAGAAGTAGTTATACGAAGGCCTTCTCTGTACATACAAACTATATTAAAATTTATAACCACCCTGAGATTTTTGGAAATTTCTCTTTCCCTATTTTTAGCTGCAGTTCACTTATATTTTTTCATTTTTTTTAATTTCTGTGGAGTGCAAAATAAACAAAGCATTGAAATAGGAACCAATTGCTACAAACTTGAATAAAGTGAACTAGAATATTTATATTATTGTTATTAATAGAGGTCAGTATCTACTACTTGAAATAAAGGAAAAATAAAATATTTATTGGATAGCTTCATTTAGCTTCAAATCTGAATGAGTTTGTGTTCACATTATTTTTAGTGAAAATTTCAGATTTTTTAAAAGCGAGAGTACTTCACTCCTGAATAAAATTATCCCCCCCCCCCCATGCATCCATCAATTCATTGATACAATTTGCATTTTTTGACGTTTCTCGTATACAATAGAAAATATAAATTTTTATTGCATCTTGAGTCAGGTCATGCACCAATTTCCATGAAGATTTTTTTGAGAAATCAATAATAAAAATATTATTTCGCACACTTTATGGCAAACATATTATACATTGATTCGAATAATTGGGTTCAAGTACATCTTCTATTTTACTCTCGTAATTATCTTATCCTCCACTTTACAGAATAAATTAGAATATTGTGTAAAGTATATTTATCATGAAGTCACGGCGAAATTTAATTGTGTTTTTCCTCTTGAATTTTAGTATGTGTAAAAAAAGCTATTGATTTGCTAATTTCAATAACATTTGATGTGCTACGGATACAAGGTTACCCGTTGTTAGACACCAGTGTAACTTGTATAACCTTCATGATTTTGCGTTCATACTCCAACTGAAAAAGAACTAAACTATTGCAAAATATGCCTGGATCGACGTGTTTCAGCGCAGACGAAAAAAAATCAGAACCAGTGTTTCACGTTATCTAACCAGAATCTGAGTCGCCCTGCATGATAACCCTGCAAAAATGACCTCTAGCCCCCCTGTACTACTGCTGCCACTGCTGGTGCGTTGCCGGTCACAGGAGGGTTGGCCACCGGCTGCCCCTGTTGGGGTTGGTACGGCGCCACTGGTGGGGGGGCGGCGGCGGGAGTGTCCGGCATGAATCTCACTGAATTGGTCAAAATTCGTTTCAGAAAATTCAATAACAGAAGGGACAGACAATATAAAATACATGTATTGGGCCAAGACAGAGAGCATCGATCTCCAGACTAAAAGAAGATGCAATGCCGTGGTTGGCGATATGACTAATGTACCGGTAACGTCTCATATCTAGCTTAAAAATGTATTTGCGATAGAAAATAAACGAAATGGAAAGAAATATTTCTTGCTCCATTAAAAAAATGTTTCGATACACTACACTTTCAATCAGTACCCAGAATATTGGGTGAATAATTCAAAAAGAGCGAACTCGTTGATATCTGAAACTTTTATATAAAATGTATAAGAGAAGGAACTGAGCTTTCCTATGTAGTGTATATCTTTGGGTCCGACCAAAAGTCCATCTACAAAATCTGAAGACGGCCAATTAACACGAAAACAATCACAAACATGTTAGACATCGGACATGAAAGACTACACTTTAGCTCTCGCACTCGACACCCGTTTCGCTAGCCAATTCAACATCTTCAGGAAAAGAAATCGATGCCGAAATTTGTTGCTGATTTTTTCAAGAACTGCCTGCAACCATCTTTGTCTTATCCTAATAAACTTTCCGATGGGATCGGCCCTTTGTCACTATTTATGCAAGCTACAAAAAGTCTGGAAGTAGCTCTATGTAGTGATAGAAGGTATGGTGGCAAAGGTCTGATCCCATTCGCCAGCTGTTTAATCAAATTCAGGAAATTCATTTAGATAATCAAACGGTTAGTAGCAGAGAGATAAGGTGCGAGTATTTTCCTCGAATATATAGATTGGGCCAATGGAAACGAGAAAAGATCGAATTCGCATATTTGGCGTTTAGAAAAAGTTCGTCGATTTTCGTTTTGAGTGGGAAACAATCTTGTAGTTCTCACCCCCACGGTGGGGGGATCCAATCTTCAATGGGATTAGCGATAAAGCGATATCTGGTTCGAAAAGTCATTAGTTTGTGGTTCTACTGCTTTGTTATTTTCTGAATTTGAGGCAGTAGATATGGAGAAAAAAAACTTTATGAAGAAAATCTTTTGTAAGGGTAACGATTGTTACCCTTTCTTTCACTTTCAAAACTATTTGTTTATCTAGCACGGCGTTAACCACGATTTGCTTGACTGTTGAAATACTTTGACAGAGTCGGTAAGCGTATTCTAGAACTAGCAATCAAGGCATCTTTTGGGCTAAGTGGGCTTTCCATCCCAGTAGTAGTAGCCCAGTTATAGCCAACTTCTACATGGAACGTTTTGAAAGGAAAGCAATCGACGGCTTTGATTTGAAGCCGACCTTGTGGATACGTCACGTGGATGACAGCTTCGTCATCTGAAAACATGAAAGGAACTCTCTAAACCTTTTCCTTGACCACCTGAACGCTCAACACCCCAGCATCAAGTTCACCATGGAGACTGAACAGGACCAGTGGATAGCATTCATAGAAGTACTGATCGAATCATGTGGTGCAAGACTAACCTACAAAGTATACCGGAATCCTACGCACACGGATAGGTACCTGCACGCACTATCGAACCACCATCCTAGCCAGAAGAGGAGTCATATCTACTCTAACAGAACGTGCTCGAAGAATATGTGAACCAGAGCATCTGGAGAAAGAACTGGGCCATCTTCAAGTGACCTCGAGATCAAATGGATACAGTGTTCCCGAGGTCAACAGGCCCATGAAACTGAAGAGTTCCACGGTTCAAAACAGGGAGGACGCTCAGATAGTTGCACGTGCTTATCTACCATATATTCCGAAAATAACAGACATAATTGGAGAACTCTCGGGAAAATACAAGATTAAAACGTTTTTCAAACCCACCAAGAAGGTACAACAAAGCTTCAGGTCAGCTAAAGACAAAAGAGACTGTCAACAGCAGGGGTTCATCGCATACCGTGCACGACTGATACGGGAGGCAATAGAGATCCACAAACACACGGATAATTTCAACAGAAAAGAAGGAGCTGTGAACCTCAACCGAATATGAAATCCCATTTTGAAAAGTTCAAGAATAACCAACATCACGATAGCAGGTGGTGCGGCAATTGTTACTGCTGATAAATCTCCGAATCCGGATAAAGTAATTACGGCAATTGATACTTATGAAAATTCTCCGAATCCAGATAAAGTAATAAGCACTCAAAGCTACCTGAATCCATATAAATATGGTTTACGAAGTCGTAATTCCCAGTTCCGCGAGAGGGACAAACACCCGAGGCCTTCCAAGCAAAACCTGAGACCACATCCAAGAGTCGCCCGCAGGCGGCTTAGGTGAGTATAAGAGTCGCATCAGCGACTCGGGTAAGTACACTCCACACTACACACAGACATCGCGCGCGAACACATAAACCGATCCGCGACAGGCGAGAACTGTCCCGGAGAGGTCGGGGGGACCACCATGCAAAAACTGCAACGCAGCAGAGTCAGGTAGAAACCAAAGTAAGAGATAGAGAGGAAGCAATAGCACCTAAAGGCTGATTTCCAACCGAAGCGGGTTAGATATCAATCTTGCTGAAGTGCCCATCAGCAGGTTGAGGACCGCTCCTGAGAGGGCGGGGGTGGAAAGGAAAATGGAGGATGGCGAGGTCTCGTATCCAGGCAACTGGATATGGCATCACGTCATCCTGGGCGCTCAACCCCGGGGGGGGGGGCATGGTGGGGGGGTAATTCCCAGTCATCGGAGTCAAACTCAAGATGTATGAGCCAAATTGCGACGCCCTAAAAAACCCGAATCAAAATAGTGATACTGAAAACCTCGGCCGCTAAAACCCTCAAAAGATTGTTCTCCTTCAAATGAGAATCGACAGGTTCGTGTTTTTTTTCTACAAACGCCAAATATGAGAAAAATAATTTGTTTCGTTTTCTTTGGCCTGCCCTGTATATATTTCCCAGCCAGAAAGATGGAATCTAAGTAATTTAATATAATAAAAATGATACGCTTCATTCAGAAATGAAAGGACGAAGTTCAGCTGTGCCAACCTAGATTTGCACAATTTACCGTAAATATAAAGACGAATCCTTGTCAACTTCTCAAAAAGTCATATTCATGCTATAGTACAGGTAATAGGGAGCCAGCTACTCGTGACCGTAATGCATAATTAGGCAGGAGTTATTTTAAATCATAGATAGTTGCAGTCTGACGTACTTAACCTAAGAACACAAAATACTTACAAAAATGACGAACGAAAGTGCCGACATTTTGTGAAAAACCGTTTGGGCCTGTATCTCCGTAACCGTGCACTTTAGGCCCACAATTATGAAGACCTTTTTTATAGATAATTGAATTTCCTATCTTCTTTATTCAATAATTTTTTTCGTAGCACTTACCGTTCACGACTCATATTATTATTACTTTCTGTTTATTCACGTTTTTACCGATATCTCTTTAAATAATTGTTTAAACAATAAATTGTTTATGATAAAACTTTCAAATAGATTGATTTTCTACAACTTTCATTCAAAACTTTTTTTCTAAAGTTAATATTTTCGAAGTTACAACGCGTTAATTTCAATCGTCTTGTATCTGGGAGATCAACTAGAGTGCATTTCATGCAAATGCAGAACTGGCTGTGGCAGAGCCTGTGGGTGCCGAAAGGCAGGATTGGACTGTACGGTAATCTGTGAGAACTGCACAGAGGAAACGTGCACTAATCAGCTGAAAGTAATCGTCAACAACACAGAATTGTGCGACATCGATGAAGATATTGGCGATGATTCTGACGACAAATTAATAGAGGCGTTACAATCTTTATATGCCACTGACGAAGATAACGAAGAGGAAGAGGAGAATGTAACCAACATCGAAAATTCACCACCCTCGAAACGCCAAAGAGTCAGAGAAGACATATGATTCATTTTGGTCTTCAATAAATATTCCATTTTTTTTTATTTGCGTGTTTAATTATGGCAGTAGTTTTTAAATTTATTATAGTAAAATTTAATTGTATAAAAGAAAATACAAAGAAAACATTTTAATGGGTATTCGCTATTTCTTGCAGGTAAGAACTTGAATTATTAATTATTCATTTAATCAAAAAAATTCTAAAATTCATATTTTTTTTATTATGTATCGGATTCGCATCATTACGCTATGCATACTTCGTTCTTAATAATCTCGTACTCGGTAGTACAACATTGAACGCGTTGTAACTTCAAAAATATTAACTTTAGAGAAAAAAGTTTTGAATAAAAGTTGTAGAAAATTAATCGATTCAAAAGTTTTATTAAAAACAATTTATTGTTCAAACAATTATTCGCCATTTTTGTAAGTATTTTCTGTTTTTAGGTTAAATACGTCAGACTGCAACTATCCATGCAATAAAATAACTCCTGCCTAAGTTTACAAAATAAAATCCTCTATCACCTGTATTACTAGCTCATTTCCGTTAACAACACAAATTGAATTTGTTTGGTGTTGAATCTGTCTGTCTTTCAATGTTAGTATGAATGATGATGTGATGCAAGCATAAAGAATGTTTCAAAAAGTATAAGTCATCATAGTGTATGCGTTATTGTAACCCATGCATAATCAGCTACCTTTTTTCCGGAACAGGAAGTCTTGAGCGAAAGCCGGACCTGGATTTCTGCCACTCCAATACGGAAATGAAGGAGACGATTGTGCCACATATTTTATTGATGGAATTTTGGAATTGTACAATTTCAACGAAATAAAAAAATCTACCGTGAAAGTAACATCGAGAAATTTCCAATGTTTCGATAATAATTTCAGTTTTTATTAAAAAGCGATTCTTTTATGCTATATACACATATAAACATTTCCTTCTAACAAAACGAAGTTCAACTCAGGAGTATTTTCAGGAAACTTTATATATTCAATAATATTTTCTGAATATGATATCTTACGCTATTATATTTACATATTCAGCGATATAGATAACATATAGTGCACGAGTTTCAAGAGGAAATGTAACAAGTTCAGTCAAAGCAATAAAAACATTTTTTCAAAATCATCATACTTCACTGGGTTAGTTTTACCTTGTCGAAGGATATAAAATCAACCAATATAGTTCGGGAGTTAATAAAATATCATTATTTTTTTACACCCATTACTATTCCTCTCAAAACGTATATTCCATATGTTATGAGTTCTATCCCGAAAAAAAAACTTGTTTGGATTAACATTATTGAAATATTAATTCTACATTCACACCAGTTCTGATGAAAATTCGAGAGTCCAATTCTATCTAGTTCACTGTGACTCAGATACTAACATCAAAAAAGAAAATGATGAGACAGTTCGTGCTTCAATTATTTCCATTTGATTTCTGGGAAATATTTTCGGAATGCTGTGAATTTTCAATGATGAAAACAGTGAGAGTTCTCATGTTCTTGAAACACGTATTCAAAGTTGAGAGGTTTTTCAAAGAAGCCTTGGATCTTCAATACCAAAAAACTTTTTTAATTTCATCTAAGTAAAACGCAGAACAATATATAATTAGAGTTGCTTTCTTCTGCTCTTTTTGATAGTGGATGTTACCATTTTGAATTTTTCGAGTTGAAAATTAAAGCCTTTGAAATACCTGTTTTCATATCCTTAAACTATAACAAGCTCTTCGTGTTTATAGCTGAGGTTTTCGATTGATCAAATTGCATTCGTATGACTTTTTTCCCACTAAAATTCAGTCAAAAAGTAGACATTAAAAAATCATCTATATTGTCGGTTCCATATTCACCTCAAGATTATTCAATTGTTCACTAAAATATCTCATAGTCCAGGAAGATACACATTTTAAATTATTAGTAAATTGTAGCAGATATTATTGCTAACGGTTTGGGGACAATGAAATCCTCCAATAACGAATGTTTATTTTCATTGAATGAAAGGAATCAGGTTATCAACAATAACATAATAACACAATACATGTGTTTCTTCACCAGATAATGAAATAAAGTAGGTTTTGAATGAACTGATATAAAAAGTTGAACAATCTGAAGCTGCAGCACAGAAAAATATTTCAGATCCGATTAGTTTGCATGACATCAGATGAAAATGTGTGGGTGCGTCCTTACTTTCCAAGAAAACAAATAGATGTTATCAATAAACAACAATTAACAAATCTCCTTGAGGTACTCTGAAACCAGTCTGAAGATATTTCAACAATGTTCTATTTCTCAGATGAGTTTCTAGATACTGAAACATTTATTGATGGAATTACAATCACTCCGACGCATGCAAGTTGACGCACTGAAATATTTTTTTGGTAGATTACTCTATCAGTGTAGACCAAAAAGAGTTTCGAAGAACACAATTCGAGAATATGCCTGACCAAAACGAAAATTACAAAAAATAATCCTCGACATCGATTTGATTTATCTACATAAATTTTCGTTAATAGTCAATCTGTTTTCGCTTTTTTCGATTGGCCGACAGCCCTAATTCCCTACATCAATCCATTCTATATTGGTTAATTTAATAATATTTCTGAAGTGATATTTGTTTTGGTGTATCGAGTTCATAAATTGTAGGTTTCTTTTGATGCCAATTACTCGAACTGCAAAAAATCACATGATCTGTTACGAAATTTGACTAATGTTGAACGATACGAAAACATCCTTCAGCAAGCCCCAGTACCAGATTTTTCCACTGGTAATTTTTATAGTACTTCAGTATCACTACTTTGGTTCGCGTTTGAAGCCCGTTGTTTTTTGGAATTTCTTCCTGGCGTTTTGCTCCGATGACTGGGTATTACAACTTCTTAAAGCATATTTATATGGATTCAGGTGTGCTAATTACTTTGTCTGGATTGGGAGAATATTAATTAATATTGATTGTCGTAATTACTGGATTCGGAGAAGTATCATCAGCATCAATTGCCGCACTACCTGCTGTCATGGTGTTGGTTATTGTAAAACTTTTCAAAATGGTATTCCATATTCGGTTGAGGTTCACAGCTTCTTCCTTTCTGTCGAAATTATCCGTGTGTTTGTGGATCTCTATTGCCTCCCGTGTCAGTCGACTATGGTATCCCTGGTTGGGGGCAATGAGTTTTGCGTTTTCAAACAGAAACCTGTGGTTTCCCTCACTGAGTGCCTGTTCCGCTACAGCCGACCTGTTGGTTTGCCCTAGTCTGCAGTTTCTTTCATGCTCTTTTATCCTTGTGTCCATAGATCTTTTGGTGGTACCGATGTATACCTTCCCACAGGTGCACGGTATGCGATAAGTCGTAATACCCAGTCATCGAATTCTAACTCAAGATGTATAAGCCTCTGAAGAAGCTAGCTTCTTGCGCCAGCGAAACGTCGGCTAGAAATTCCAAAAACCGATGGCCTTCAAACCCGAACCAAAGTAGTGGTACTGAAAACCTCGGCCGCGAAAGCCTTAACCATTATGTAATAGTACTCTCTAGTATATGGCATATAATGAAGGATATACTCGTATCGATTTGAAATCAGACTAAAAGAGGCGAATAAAAACACTTTTTCATTTTATTTCACAAAGGCCAAAATCAATTGAGATGAACATAAAAGTAGGCGGCACTGAAGAAACAAAATCACAAATTATACTTTGTTTTCAGTCTTCATCGAGTATCACTACTATTTCATATTTTGGAGCAATAGTATATTCTGCGCTTGAAAGAAGAAATACTTAGGCTTGAACAAATGGTACTCTACGAATAGAATTACGGGATGCGGAGCAATAGATGTGAAACCTATAATATGTTTCGGGATAATTCTTCGAAATATTGGTGAGCAAGAAAAAATTTCCAAGGATGTTTCAAGTACGAGTGGTGTTCGGTTTGAAAAATTCACACTCAAGAAAATTATAGTGAAATCCTGATTCTATCTACAGTGAATATAACCCCAAACTTCTATTTATTTCGGGTTCGCCCGATTCGAGAATCTGCAATCATTGAGTAAAATAAGTACCAAAGGAATTTTGGCAAGGTCCACGTCGGGAAGGGTAGCTTGTAATATCCTTCAAAGCGCGATGGATGTTGTTCACGGTTGGTGCCAGAGGGAGCAGATGTCTGTAAACCCCAGCAAAACTGTGATAATTCCCTTCACCAGGAGAAGAAAATTGGATGATTTAACGCCATTTTCTCTCAATGGTGAGGTCATCCTATTTGGAACGGAGGTGAAATATCTTGGCATTGTCCTTGATAAAAAACTCACCTGGAACGCCCACTTGGAAAAAGTTTTACACAAAGCCAAACTGTCCCTATGGACTTGTCGAAGGATTTGTGGTAAATCTTGGGGTTTAGGTCCCAAACAAATTCATTGGATTTATGTGACTATTGTCAGACCAATGATTACCTATGGGGCAATTGCCTGGTGGCCGAAGGCTTCTCAGAAAACGGCTCAGGCAGAGCTCTCTGGCTTACAGAGACAGGCCTGTTTGGCTATCTGTGGTGCCATCAGTACCACACCGTCAGCGGCCATGGAGATCCTTCTAGATCTACCTCCTCTCCACATTTTTCTGGAGAGAGAGGCTAGATGGACTGCATATAGACTTGTGCACATCGCTAATTGCACAAAACAATCTAATGCAGAGTATACTAGACTGCTGGCTGACACTAGAAGTCACAGCATTCTGGGAATGACCTCTGACATTATGACTCCAACTGTGAACTATGAACTGCCTTATACAGTTCTTTTCCCGAGTAGAGAGGACTGGATCCTCCGGGAGAAGGAAATACTGAGAGCAGATAGTTGTTGGTTCACAGATGGATCAAAAACACCTTCTGGTTCCGGTGCAGGTGTTTTCAGTCGCAAACCCAGGACAGAGATATCAACCTGCCTAGGGACCTATGCGACCGTATTTCAAGCGGAAATTTATGCTATTGAACTGTGTGCGGAGAAATTGGCAGAATCCAACCTCACACAAAAGTCAATAAAAATATTCTCGGACAGTCAAGCGGCGCTGAAAGCCATTGGCTCTTACCGATCAACGTCCAAACTGGTAAAAAATTGCCAAAAACGACTCTCCTCAATAGGAAGATTTAACAAATTGTCTCTGGTCTGGATTCCGGGCCATACTGGCCTGGAAGGCAATGAGGCTGCTGACTCCCTTGCAAAGGAGGGTGCTGCAAGCAGCTTCATCGGACCAGAACCTGTCATTGGCATCGCCTTAGGCTTTGCCAAACAAACATTAAATACCTGGATGGCGAGAAGATTTATGGACTTCTGGCAAAATCTTCCAGGATTGGCTCATTCCAAGGCGTTTATTCACCCTTCGAAGTCGGAAACCAAACAGTTGTTGGACTACAGTAGGGACGAACTACGATGTCTAACTGGCCTTCTCACAGGTCACTGTCATTTGAATCATCATATGCAGAGAATCGAACTGTCAGAAGACAGCCTGTGTCGTCTCTGTCTGGAAAATGATGAAACAGCAGAGCACATAATTTGTGCCTGCCCCGCTGCGGACCGAATCAGGTTTTCAGAGTTTGGCAAGGTCTCACTCTTACCATCTGACCTGAAAGATCACTCACCATACAAACTAATCGGCTTCGTTAAGAAGCTGGGTTTATTTGGTCGAGTTTGAATAGGTGTAAGCCACAATAAACCCTTGTTGGTTGCAGTGGAGGGCCGAACAGACCCACTCACTTCTGACCTAACCTAACCTAACCAAAGGAATATACTTGTATCAACGCCCGAAAAGGCCAGTAATGCCATGATACAACAAGGACTCACAAGATCTGTACTCGGAGCAACAAAAAATACCTTACATATTCTTTTTTTAATAAGAATAATAGTGATATTGCAGTGTCAAGTGGTTCGTAAATGAGGATGTGGCTCAATATTATATTTTCATTAGTCTGCTAAATTGTTCTAGTTTCAAATTGTAACGTTACTTCGGTCGATATGGGCACCTTTTTTTTAAATTGAAATGTACGTAATTTTGTCTCCTCTAAAAAATCCTCATTACATTTTCGGCGGTCTCGTATATTTTTGGAGATACAGGTCCATTTTGTTGTCAAACTTCACAATTTTTCACATCAAATTTATGTTGTTTGAACACACAAAATTTTTCCCTATTTTCATCAACACGTTTCACGAGTCCTTATTTACTTGTTCGTTACATTTTCAAGCAGACAAAATCATAATAATAATAAATATGTTCAGTTTTCAACAATAAAAAAATGACAGCGGTAACGCCGGCAACATCGCAAATAAATCATTATTAAGCTTTGACACCCCAATAAAATCTTGAAAAAAAATATTTTTTGATACAATAATGGTATTGTCTGCTTCAATATATTGAAAACGAGAAAGGACATGTATAATGTTTTGATAAAAAAAAATTGTGTTCAAACAACAAAAATTTGAAGTGAAAAGTTTTGAAGTTTTACATCGAAATGGACCCGTATCTCCGAAAATATACGAGATCGCCGAAAATGTGATACGAATTTTTTGAACGGGCGACCGAATTACGTAAGTTCCACAAAAAATTTTTTTGAAAAAACGGGCTCATAACGATCGAAGTATTACAACGTTACATTTTGTTTACTTCTGTTCAAAGTGGGTAAGTCACGTGTTATGTCAAACAAAATATATTATTCTCTGCTTAGGACGAAAAATTATCACTATAATTCGATCTAGGTTACCCCTATGAAAAAAAAACTGATAAGTACCTATGTTATCATGGTAACGCGAGACAATACACATTTCGTTTTTCAAAAACCGTTAGTGTGAATTTTTTTACTAAATGTTACAAGATAAGGAATAATGAATTTGTTTCATTCATAATTTCTTATCGGTTTCCATTCAATTATTGTTTTCAAGATCTATGTGAACAAAATTGAATAAAGTGTGTTTTTTCGCCTATAAAATTATTATCTATCGATATCCTACCATGCAGATTTCGTGCATACCAGATTACTCGTGCAGTTTATAATTTAAAAAATATTTTTTGCGATTCTTATTTTTCGAATTCGTGAAAATATTACATGGTTTATTTGGGAGATCATGCTTATATTTCCAATATATGATGCGAAATATCCGATAAGTAGTTCTGTTCTTATTCATTGAATTTTTGATTTTGTTTGAATTTGTTGCTTGTTATTTAGCCCATAATCAAGATTATAACAATATTACAAACACTCATTTTTTGTTATATTATGAATCAATAAGTAACTATATTGAATTTGATTAAAAAAAAATACGACCACACTTCATATCATCTAATCGAACTTATACTTGAAAACTTTTGCTTGAAGGTGGTTGGCAATGTTCCTTGAAAATGAAACCAAGTAATCACGAATAATGAAATTGAGAAGAATTGAATCAAAAAGACACTCAAATAAAGAGATTGAAATGCATTTGGATAAAAGAATAAAAATTGAAAATTTAATTGATCAAAAAGATTAATAATGTGGTGACGAAAAATCAAATTATTGAATATGAAACAGTAAAATCTAACAAAATCAAATAGAGAAATATGAATCAATATGGACAAATGTTCAAACCAAGTTTCAAGTTGAGTGTACTGTGTACTCACGTTTCGATTGCTGGTATTCGCAATTTTCTTAGGTTGATGACTGAGAGCATTTCAAGGCATAGTCGGTTATACAGACCCAAATTTTCTATAGTGGAAAGAGAGTGCTTGTAATATTTATTTTTGGTGAGGAAAGCGGGTATTACCAATGATTTACAATGGTTAGGGAAGGAGTGGGGGGGCACTAATGAACCGTGCTGATTTTTTAAGGGTGTGTCGAGGTACTCGTTCGCAGAGCCGAAGTTGGTCCATCTTCTAGATGAGTGGTTTCCACACATTCCTGGCTTCTACGTTGGATTGACTGAATGTATCGTTGTTGAAAATGAAAGTAGCTTCAGTTTAAACCAGTGCTCCTCCCTGTATATGACCTCAGCTTCCGACGATTTAATGCTGTGTTGATTTATACAAACATGCCCCGTTATTCTCACTTCCAATGGTCTTCTTGTTTCTTCGATGTAGGATTTGCCGCACTCGCAATTGGTGGTGCCCCTGTTTTTATTCGGTGGTCGAATTTTTTTGAGCTGGTCGCAATTCGTGTTCCCTGATAGAAAACAGACTCTGACGTTCTATTTCTCTCCTATCCTCTTGATCCTCTATGAAAGTCCTCTCACGTAGGGGATGGTAAGAATTCGTTTTTCCAGTATCTCCTTGGTGTTCCTTTGGTTCGTGCGGGCCAATGTCTGATCCACCAGCTTCTTCGAATAGCTGTTCTTCTGAAGATCCCTCCTCGTGTTGTTCAGATCCTTGTCGAGACTTTCTCTGGTGTTGCAGAGAATGATTGCTCGATCAATCAGAGACGATTCCCCACTTCTCAGATTGATGGTGGTTAGATTGCTCTATCAAGTATTGTCCAGTATGAGTTGGTTCCTATATTTTCCATATGTGAAGAAAACCGGGAATATATGGGAAACATCGGTCGACGAGAAATTGTTTAACATACTAGATGTCATCACCCGAAGACAATTGCGGATACCAACAATCGAAACGTCGTGAGTACCTACACTCAATTTGACACTTGGTTTCAACATTTATTCATAATATTTCATTTATTTCATAATATTTCATTAATTTTACATTTTTTGACTATTTCATTCATATCTTCATTTAATTTTTTTTTTATTAATATTCCACGTTCGATATCTCGATTTTTTGTTACATTATTATTTTCTTTGATCAATGAATCCTTACTTTCATTATAGACCAGAAACTCTATTTCAAGCTCTCGTTTGGGATTTGATTTTATTCTTGATTTGTATTTCTATCCTTTAGTTCTCAGCAACAGGTTTCAATTGAGTTAATAATATAATAATAATAGACAATGGAAGTCCGAACGATTACCATTCAGGCTAATTTTTCTCCTGGTTACGTAATATACTATCAATCACCAGAATCCATTTCAATCTTTTAATTGGATTTGAGTGCCTTTTTGATTGAAATCTTCCTAATTTCATTATTCTTAATTTATTGGTTTAACTGACATATTTTTCCATCTTATAAGTTTTCATAATAGGTTTCAATAGACGATGAAAGTCCGAACCAGTACAATACAATACATAAGAACTTCCGTTTAGTCCAGTCTGTGACCATTTTCCCGTGTATTTATCCCATACAGCACCGATTCGCATGAAAATTTGGATTCAGGATCTACATACCCTCTTTTACAAAATCTACCCTGTACCGGGGGCTGCTTCCTTCCTGGGGGTGGATGCCACCCCTTCTTGGGGGTGAAATTTTTTTTATTGGAAATAAGTGCGGAAAACAATAGATTGACTAATTCTTAGCAATTTTTGTTGGATGAAGTTTTTTCTGAAAAGCAATACTTTTCGACTTGTGAAATTGTTGGTTTTCAGGCAAAAAAAAACACGTTTTCAGATCTTTTTTCGCGAATAACTGGAAAAATATGCATCTGATCGAAAAACTTGCAGAGAGCAAAATTATAGCTTTCAAAAAAACAAAGGCGATCATTTGTTTGTGATGTATGCCAACCCACTACAAACTGAATAATTGCTTGTTGAAAGTTGAATGGTATTTTCAAACGCCAAAATGGAAAGTTTCTACGTACAATAACCAAAAAATTTTTCGGGAAAAACTCATTGGACCTTTTTAGAAGACCTTCAAAAGTCCTTCATTTCTGTCACTTATAGAAGTTTATAGCATCAAAACTGACCGAGGTATGAAGGAAATAATTTTGAATTCTATTCTTTCGTTGATAAAAATTTGTGACTAACTCATCCTCTGTTCCCCCTCCCTTTGACAAAAATCGTTGTTACTCCATAATTCACTTCATTCGTGTTCTTATAATGAGTTCTGAGTTTTTCATCAATTGGAAGTTCGTAGTTTTGGAAAATATTGAGATTGAAGAGAAAAAATCATATACGTAATTCAGCGAAAAATCACCATTTCTTCGAAATAAATTGAAAAGTATCGATCACATGCAAAAATTTCTAGAGTATAAAATTGAAGGTTATTCTTCTCTGAAAATTTTGGTGTTTTATTTTTTCTGCAGGATGAAAATAGAGTAAGATATGGCTAGTTACCTCAACTTTGAAGTAGATGGTAGATAGAAGCTAAATCTCAAATGTAATGCAAAAACATACTGAATACGTTGAATAACTGCCAAATAACATGTTAATTATTATTTTCTGATGATATTCTGTCATAGGGGGGTTTCCCCCCCTCCAAAAAAAGCAACCCTCGGGACAGGGTAGATTTTGAAATAGAGGGTAAGTAGAACCTAAATCTAAATTTTCATACGAATAGATTCTGTATGGGATAAATACACAGTTTACACTTTTTTTACCGTCATAGACTGGAGTAGTTTTTTCCAGCATCAAAGTGTATGTTGTCCTAAAATTACTCGCAGGTTAGAATCCTAAAATGTTGTTATTATTATACGTTTCCTGTGTTACGGTTGTTGATTGATGAAATAATAATTTCTAACTAAAGTGCATAAACAGCATGAGCGGTGAGAAAATGAACCATGCAATGAAATAAGAAAGTCAGGATGGCAGGGATGTATTGGTTGAAGGGGTAGTTCATCGAAAGTTGTAAGCACCGTAACAAAGTGTATTCTTGGTTTACTTCAAATTCGATTTAGTAACAGTGAAAATTCAGAAAACTCAAGAGGATTATGAATTCTCGATTTGGTAGTGATACAATGCTATCGATACTTCGAATAAAATATGTCAATGAGAAGTAACACTCGCTAACGGTACTTACACATATCCGATGTAGAAAGTCGGTTAAAATATGTCTAGAAGATTGTTATTGGAGGGGTTATTTATTCGAGATATTCTACGACAGAAAGACAGACAGAAAGCCTTCACATTTAAACACAAATTTCATTCAAATTACCGAACCTTTGGGCCACGAGTTACATGAAGTTCACTATATGGAAAAGAAAAAAATGATATCGTTAATTCAAAGTCATGGAGAGAGGGCAAGTGAGTAGAATCACTGGCATTCGTTGTATAATTTTTGAAAATTATCAAATGGCTTATGATATTTCCAAACCCGATTGAAATAATAATAATAATACGTATTTTACAACCAATAACCATATTGAAGTATTACTTACTGACAATGATGATTAAAATTACGAGGCCAATCACACCCATTATTATCATCATCTGAAACAGAAAAAAGTTAAATGATATGATATGATATTTTTATTTCCACTATACAATACATGTACATAGCCATCGGCATGAGGAAAACAGTAGTAGTAAGGTAATATTACAAAAATTATTAAGAAATATTTAGTCATTAAGTAAGTGATATATACAGAATATATATACAAAGTATTCTGCTAATATATTTATACATTGTGCAATATTCCATTTTGAAAAGGGCATTTGGTAGGTAACATATGATTAGATTACACTTTTAGATCCTTGTTGAGAAAAAATTCATCCAGATTGTAAAATACATGTTGATGTAATAACCGCTTCAGAGATTTTTTGAATTTCCTTAAAGACAGTTCCTTGAGTGAACACGGCAAATTGTTGTATATTTTTATCCCCGTGTACAGAGGCCCACTGCGTGTTTTTTGGTAGTTATATTTCGGTAGAATCACTTTTTTGGCTCTTGTTTGATATCTATGTCGATCGCCGGTCTGCTCGAGAACATGCCGTTTTTTATGTATAAGCAGTGAAACTTTGAAAATATAAGTATTGGTGAGAGTAAAAATCCTATGGTTTAAAAAGTATTCTCTGCATGATTCTCGACTATTCAAATTGAACATGGTGCGGATTGCCCGTTTCTGGATTATGAAAGTTGCTCGGGAAGCGATGGAATTTCCCCAAAATTCAATACCGTACTGGAGTAAACTATGAAAGTAAGCAAAATATACTGTTTTAGAAACTTGTGTATTTGTGTTAGCATGAACAGTTCTCAGTGCAAAAATTCCTGTGTTGAGTTTAGAGTTCAACTGTTTCACGTGTGCCTTCCAATCGAGTTTACTATCTATGTATATCCCTAGGAATTTAGTGAAATCATTCGACTCGATAATTTCTTCGTTTGAAGTAACTTCCACCTCCTGAGTATTTCTGTACGGGTTAAAGAAGATATTGACGGTTTTTGAGATATTCAAAGACAGCTTGTTTGCTCTAAACCAATCTGAAATGCTATCTAATGAGGTTTGTGCCCTATGGGTTATTTCATCGATTGAGTGTCCGCTAATAATCATGCTAGTGTCATCAGCGAAAATTGAGAAGGATATGTCTGGAAAATTGGTGACAATATCGTTTATATAAACAAGAAACAGCAATGGCCCTAGGATAGAGCCCTGAGGCACGCCCACGTCAATGTAACCTTTTTCTGATTCGAAATGATCAATCTTGTCTGCAGTAGAATACTCTATTCTCACCAAGATTTCGCGTTTGCATAGATACCAATTCAATACAATCCCACGTATACCATAGTATTCCAGTTTATTCAGGAGAAGGGAGTGGTCCACTCTATCAAAAGCTTTAGATAGATCGCAAAATATACCAAGTGGAAACTCTTTTGACTCCAGAATTTCATTCAGCTTTTCCATGAATGCGAAAGCAGCGTCAGTAGTGTTTATAGGTTTTGACGAAATCCGAACTGGAAATCTGTAAGGATATTTTTTGTGGACAGGTATTTATTAAGTTGGTAATTTACAATCCATTCTAGTAACTTACTAAAATTTGCCAGTAATGAGATTGCTCGGTAGTTGTTCATGTCTGACCTGTTCCCTTTTTTAAAGATGGGTATTACGATTGAGGTTTCGAAGCTATTCGGGAATGTTCCATTTGAGAGGGACATATTGAAGAGGAAAGAGAAAGGGACTTTCAATAGATCAATGTTATTTTTTATCACAGTCATGGGAATCTCATCTATCCCTGACGAGTTCTTTGGTTTCATAGCCCTGGCACAGGTAACAATATCCCATTCGGTAACTGGGCAAAATTTGAAGGAGTTCACAGAATTAGTGTTCATATTTCTGACATGTTGTTCGCTTGTTATTCTAATCGGGATGTTAGGATCATATATATATTATTAACTACTAGTTAATACATATATGGTTAGGATCGCTATCACGGACTATATTGCAGAAGTAGTTTCTGAATTCGTTAGCTACTTGTACAGGATCTGTGATCGTGATATTGTTCTTATCAATACAAACATTTTCAAAGCTTCGATGGTTTTTGCCGGTAAGTTCTTTATCACTATATCCCAAGTAGTTTTACTTTTATTGTCTGATGTTACGATTTTGTTGTTATAGAAGATACATTTGGCAAGTTTTATAACCTGTTTTAGTGTTTTTTGGTAGGTTGTTATATATTTTATAGTGGAAGGGTTACTACTACTATAATGCAATAATGCCTCATTGAAACTGGATTGTCATGTAGCACATATTGGTTAAACCCTGATTTCAGATCGGGAAAATATAGATAAATCGTAAGTGGAAACATTGATGTTGAACAAATATGGATTAATATTAATAGAAATACGATATTACAACATGAACATCGGTTCAATATTGACAACAAATGAGATTGGTTTGATAGCTTTTTCCAATATCAGGATTACTACTATATTAGATTTCATTTGAATAAAAGCGATTCAATGTTATGGATATTTCGATATTGCCTGCATAACTTCTTTTAACCAATTTTTAACGTTGGAATTCCAATATCTGTCGACTATTCTTTGGGAGAGTCAATAACAATTCTGAAATATCAATTTTGGTGGCACATGGGCATAATACTGCAATACACATATGTCAATTCTGTTGTACGAATATTATATTCATACTAAAAGAATTTTTTATGTCATATCATTATTTATTATCATTATTATGTTATTTATTATCGGGGTCGCTGATCACGAATTCGAAGTAAAAATATAGAAAAACAAAATGGCCGATCCTATATGGCGGAAATTTTCTTTAAAACGTATTCAATTCGGGTAAAAGTCTGTACTCAGGGTATACCGGAACGATGATTACGAATTCGAAGTCAAAATGTAGAAAAACAAAATGTTTGATCCAATATAGCGAAAAATTTTCTTGAAAACATTCAATTGAGGTAAAAATATGTACTCGGGGTATACCGGGGACGATGATTATGAATTCGAAGTCAAAATGTAGAAAAATAAAATGACCGATCCAATATAGCGAAACATTTCTTCAAAAACATTCAATTCGGGTTGAAGTCGACCGTGCATGATTATTTTTATATCGCAATTTAGTTAAGAGTTCATATTTATCTGGAGATTTCATGTACGATCAGAGTTATCCGTAATCTCAATAATCCATCATTATTCGTTTAAACTAATCGTGGGCTCAGGAAGCAAATTATTGACCAAAACTAATTGAGGCATAACTAACTCATATTTATATTGAAAATTCAAATTAAAATTGTTGAAAGTGCACCTGCGTACATCGAGTTGATAATTATCCCTAAAAATAATAAAAATAATGCCACACCCAAGCCCAAAATTCTCACTTGAATTTCCGGTCAAGGTCGACTCGGCTAAAATTGGGGTCGTTGGTTTAAAATAAAATTGAGATAGTCCCAAATCACCTGATGAACGTGGCAGGCCGTTTTTTAGGTTATAAAATCTTTATCGTTGTTAGACATAAAACAACCTACAAAAGATAACCCAAAATATATTATTTCTTTTTCGAATACTTTTTGCTGTCAATGAAAAACGACAAAATTGAGCGAAAGCCAAGCGAAAGAGCTGTGACATGACAAAATCTGAAGCGTTCTCGGATAGGAAGTTGATCTGGCTTATGTCATGAACACCCTTCAGAATGGTAGTCCAAAAACAGCATTCAAAGCGAACTCTGCCTCATGTATATGTAGCAATTGATAGCAATGCTGTGGAATGTATCCAGTTCTATAACGACATGCTCGAGAGTAAGTATTACAATCTCGTACATGCAAATGAATGCAGATAGTTTTTCCACAATTAGTAAGGATTGTTCTAAAATTGTTCGTTTTCGTTAACCAGCTGACGAACGTCAACCCTCAAAAGTCGAAACTTGTGCGAGCAATGGATCAACGAGGCCTTACCTTTTAACGTGCGATTACCCAGCACGGATGGAAGTCATATTTTCAAAATATGTCTATCTCTAAGTGGAGGTTGGTGGAGAAGATAAATTTTTACTCTAACATAATCAAAATCAATACATATCTTTCAAGTTCCTACATTTCCAGAATAAATGTGCCACTGTCCAAAAGTCATTCACTTAATTTCGTTAAGATGAACATTTTTGGAATGTGCTCACCCTCCTGTCTTGATTTCATGTAAAACTCAATGCTCTGAATTTGTATCGAAATATCGATTAAAATTCACTTCGCAAACCTCGAATATACAACTTTAAAATGAGGCATTCTTACCTAATGTCAAACAATATTTTGTTTTCTGTTTCTTTCAATTCCGGGCCTACTAGAATGTTTACTTCAATTTCATACCAAATTTACTCGCAATAGGAGCACTTCACATCGAGTCCTTTTTGCCAAAAATTTACTTCGCGAGCCCACTGTGCACTGTCAGAAATTTCCTTGATAAGCCTGACAAGTGTCAATTTTCTTTTAAGTGTCATCGAAAAAAACTGCAATTTGAATCTTGAAAAAAGCATTTAATTTTGAACCTACAACATGAAGAGGACTCTATTTTCATATTTCACTCGGCTTAATCCAGCGTCTGAACCGACTGAACCAGAAAAAAAAGAAAAGAACAATCAGTCCAAAAATTTCAAGCGAAATTTGTTTGTTTGTGTGGGTAACATTCAATCCAGATCTTGTTTGTACTATTTTTAATTCTTGAGAATCATTTTTTTAGGAATTGGAGGGTTATTGAATTGAATAAATTGATGAAATTGAAGAGTGAAGAGCTTGCTCTTTAGTTTTCAATGGAATGTAATAATAATTATTAAAGTTCTTCAATTTTTAAGCAAAAAAATGTATTCTTTGTTATTTTTTTGTATCGCTCATGTAATATTTTTTCGTTCCCTAACAAAATTTGGAAATTAGGAGCAGATAAAAATTGAAAACAAAAATCTCTTATTTTCCCAATGGGGGGGGTCCGGACCCGAAACTCCCCCCCCGTGGATCCGCCACTGAGTGTAGAGGAGCAGATTTTCAATCTACCCCGATAAGATGTTGCGATAATTCAAAAGCAGTTCCTTCCTTTTCTATATGTCAAATCTGCCATTCAAAAAAATACAAGCAAGAACTAATATTCATCAAAATACTTATCGTAGACGTTTCGGATACCACACTTCCGGCAATAGGTATAACGTTGGAACAAATTTCAAAACAACAAATACTTCAACGCTCAATACTGACACACACTAAACCAACTAACAACAGAAAACACAAAGAATTGTATTCATTGAATCCCTTGTTCGTGAGGTCAAAATTATATCGGCGAAACGTCCAGACCTCTAGAATTGCGAAAGAGTGAACATAAGATGTACATCAAGAGCAGACAAATTGGTAGTTCTAAATTATCAGAACCCATTCTCACTATCTATGAATATCATACAGTTGAATGGAATGACACTCAAATGAGAGAGAAATAGCAGAAGGAAGTTGAAGAAATCTGCTTTTATTATGCTGTCTGCGCGCCTGGCTACCACTCTTGAAAGACATATGTCAAAACTGAAATTTCTGACATTCACAAAAAATAAACCTGATAACGAAACTGGAAGAGTATAATTTTGAGAGTTTTGAAAACGGAAGAGGATTTAGTTTTCGAAACGGCAACGATAAGTTGAGATTGCTTCCTTTTGTATAAGAGGGTGTGCTCCAATTCATAAAATTAATGGAATTTAGATGGCAGGATGGGAATAATTTTTGGTTAAATCAACAGAGAGAACACTCACCTTCAAATTCTGTAACCAAAACTTTCTCTTGAGTTTGCCTGCTTGTTGTTCAAATTGTGAGGCTCCTTGTTGTAATGCGTCTGTGAAAGAAATATTTCAAGTGAGTAAACTTTGGTACGACGCGACGGCGTATGAGTGCCATTGCAAAAATAAAAAATCTCGCAATTACGACTTTTAATCTGTTAATTGACAGATTTTATCTGGCAATTGCGACTTAATCTGTGAATCGACACTCTTTTTTCAAAGTGAATTGAAGGCAATGAACTGAATTCACTGTATTAATTTCAAATTAATTAAATTCACAATTCGGTCGACCTCTGGTTCCAAAAAATCCAAGAAGTTTTTCATTTCTGGAAAACTATTGCTTGAACACTCCTTTTACCAATCCTCTTTACCACTGAAATAGAGTGTATTTCCTATCATGTGAATGAAAAGCAAATCCCATTTATTGACTCCTTGACCTGAATTCTTCAAAGCCCGAAAAATATTGACTATAGTCAATAATTTTCTAAATTGTGAAGTAGACTCTCTCATTATTGGGGGATAATTGAAAAATGAATCAATGTGACTCAATGAAATGAGCCTTTTGTTTCCATAACTTTCCTTGGGTTGGAGTACAAGCCTCATTGTAATTTTTTACTGAAATTTCAAATGAGCTTATGACTTTGTCTGCATTACTTTGAATGGAAGTTTTTAAATAATGAAAACGATCAATGTCGGTAAGCTTCGAATTAGTATGAATGAGATTATTGAATATGTTATAAAATTCCAGTCACTGCTTATATTGTTTATTGAGTAACTGATCCCAAGAAGCTAATGCTTATACAGGGATATGCATATAGAAAAACATTAACAAGATACAAACACAGAATAAATTAAACCGTTAGATCATAACATAAATATGACGAAAAAGGAATTTTATATACTTGGAAATTCTATTCTATTGTATTGAAATATTTTTTTTTTAATTTTGATTTGAATTTATTTATATTTGCTATTTCTTTCAAGTTTTTTGGCAAGATATTGTAAGTAAGTATTATAGTTATGAATACTCGAATTTGGAGTAAATTTTAGGGTCGAATGTTTATTGTTGGATGATGTCAAATGAATAAATAAACAGGTCTTCAATTTATATAGCTTTTCTAAATTGAGTACATTTTTTGGTGTATACAAATTCACAGTGGGTTCACGATAATGCAATTTGTAAATACACTTAATTGCTTTATTCTGTAGTGTTTTTAAAGGTTGCAATAAAGAACTAGATGCTGTTCCCCAAACGGTGATCAAGTACTGTAATTTTGAATATATTAAACTGGAATAAATCATTTTCAAGTATTTTCGTGGAATATAACTTCTTATTTTATATAGAATACCGATTACTGGAGATATACTTTTTCTCAGTATTTGGGTATGAGTCGACCACGAAAGAGTAGGATCGATATGTAGTCCCAAAAACTTGATTGAATCAGTATATTTTATTACATCTTCCTTAAGCTTTATTTCTTTCAATGATTTTGTCATAACTGATCGTTTAGAAATGAACATGAAAGAACATTTTGGGATTTTCAAACTTAGTTTGTGAGCTATTAGCCAGGAATTAATTTTTTGAAGATCATTTTCAACCCTAATTTTGATGACATCAACTCTTTTTGAAAAATATACAAGTGTAATGTCGTCTGCAAATAATCTGATTCTACCTCCTAATTCTAAATTAGATATTGAGTTTATGTATATGAGGAAAAGAACAGGTCCGATCACTGAACCTTGTGGTACACCACAGGTTATTTCTTTCACTGAGCTTTTACTATCTCCCATATATACGAACTGTTTTCTATCAAATAAATAATTTTGGAACCAGTTATATACAGTTCCTCTGATGCCAAATGTGATACATGATTTTTAATAGTATTGAATAATTCACTGTATCAAATTCTTTACATATATCCAGTGACAAAAGTCCGCACTTCTGATCATTATCCAATTCAAATTGTATTTCAGTAATAAGATCTACAGCTGCAGATTCCGTGTCACTGGATTCACGAAAACCATATTGTTGATCGTATAAAATTTTTGATTTTTTCAAATATTCTAATAGTCTTGTATTCATTACTTTTTCTATGATTTTGGATAAAACTGATGATCCATGAAAAACTGTAATTTACATCGTAGGTGATTTTACAGATTAAATCTGTCAACTGACACATTTAATCTGTCAAGTGACACAATGAATCTGTCAATTGACAGAATAAAAGTCGCAATTGCGAGATTATTTATTTTTGATAAAATTATGAGATTATTGTGTGTGTCCACAGCGTCCTTATACAATTTTACATAAGAATACATTAATACGTTAAAAAAACAAGTACAAGAAATGAAATAAAATTAATTTGAAATCGAGTTTGCACAATATATACCAAAATATCTAAAAATATATACATATTTATATACACACACATCAATAATATATAAAATTAGTGTCAAATATGGAAATTTAAAATTAGAGTTTCAGGCCGCATTACATTACATCAGCTCATCTGGATCTCTGAAATCATCATCATAATATTCCTGCAGCTTATAGAATGCTTTAGATAAAAGAAGAATTTTTACTAATCTTCTGAAGCATATAAAATTGTTCACAGCTCTAAAATGAGACGGCAGATGATTGCACATTTTCTTGCTTTCATAAATGACTGAGTTTTTTGTAAGAGTCATCTTAGGAATTGGCAAACAAAGTTTATTGTTGTTACGAGCACAATTACGAGTATCTAATCTATATAGTGACTAGTAGTATTTGGTGGTGAAATTTTCTTATTGTGCATTAGGCAAACGGTTTCTGAAATGAACAGGCTAGTGACAGTTAATATTCTTTGGTTGACAAACAATGGTCTACAATGGTCTCTAGCTGCAGCCTTGCATAAGTATCGCACTGCTCTTTTTTGTAGGATGAAAACCGAATTCAGTAGGTACTGATTGCAAAAACCCCCCAGAATGCTAGCCCATATCTGAGATGAGACTCTACAAGAGAAAAGTATTCATTTCTTGCAATGGCTTGATTAAGTTCGTTTGATACCACTCTCACGGCGTAGCATCCTGATGCCAACTTCTTCTTTAGTGATGCAAGATGGTCTTCGGATTTCAGTTTTCCATCAATATATATTCCGAGAAATTCGGTACAGGACTTATTTACTACTAGATGTTGACCTAGGGTTAGATCGTCAAATTTGAATTCAAATGTTATTATGTTGGTTTCATTTATATTGAGGCAAAGTGAATTCGAATGACACCAAAGTTTTACGTCGTTTATTTCCTGGACTATTTTCGTTTTTAGTTCCCCTTCATTTTTGCCATGCCATAAAAGGTGTCGTCAGCAAACAAGGTAAAATCAGCTGAGATAGGTGAGTTTGTCATATCATTTATGTACAATAGAAAAAGGACAGGTCCAAGAACCGATCCCTGAGGTACCCCAGATTTAATATCAGATAATTCTGATCAATCATTCAAAATGTTCACAGATTGTTTCCTGCCGAGTAGATGTGATAGAAACCATTCGAGTGCAACTCCTCTGAATCCATGATGGTGTAGCTTGGCCAGCAGTGTCCCGTGGTCAACGCAATCGAACGCTTTTGTAAAATCACAAAACACTGCCGCAAGCACCTCCCCCTCATTTAAACTCAAATAGATCTATTAAGTAGTTCTAGTAACAGCTTCTTCATTTTCATGGTTGTGAAGCAATATCCTATAAATGACATCTATTTCTTTCAAGTTATGTATACTTTTGCTTGAGAGTGGTTGACAATGTTCCTTGTAGTCCAAAATCCCAGAGCAATCAGACATAACTTATTTTCACACGGATGAAACCTGAAGTTTTCAGTAGCGTCTCGTGTGCCTTGAATACCTACGCGCTTTGTGGAACTTACCGAGTGACACCTGGGCAGGTACCAGGTGAGAAAGGTAACTAAAAAATAAGAATTATTTAACTCAAGTTCACATGGATGATTTTTATATATGTCATGTGGAATATTTTTCTAAAGTAATATCAAAAGTGTCAGACACTTTTGATGGACCAGAGCTTTTGTCAGACGCTTTTAAGCTACCCAAAAAATAAATGAACATTACTTATTTTTACATGTCTGATTTTTTAATATTTTATTGAAGTGTTTATTTAAAACTTATATTCAATCAGTCAGACAAATTAGAGTGACCAAACATCCCCTAAGACAAAAATTATTCAGCAGGAAGTATGAGGGCGAGAGCACTATGCATGCGCTTCAGAGTGAGTGAGACGTCCATAATAACTCGGTCCCCCTTCTTAAACTCACCATCTGTTTCAATCTACTGTGTATGTGCTGTTTGCGTGTAATATAATTTATAGTATACAGTATAGTCAGTGTTGTTTTTTAGGGCACAATTGTGCCAAAAGGGGTACTTTTTCACTATGTGGGCACTATGGCACGCACTTTGAGAAATTGATCGAAAACAGGCACAATTTCATTTTGACCCATGACATTTTATGATTCCGTATTTTCGTGGTTCCGTGGTCATTTTCACGCGTCAAAATTATCAATTTTCATTTCAACAATCCTGTTAGTATGAAATTCAAATATTATGATTTCTATGCAATATAGTCATGATTTCTCAACGTTCAGATTGGTAAACATTGAAAATGAAGCTTCATGTAGTATTTGAAATGCAATTGATGGAATTCCGCAGGTTTCTGGGGCCAAAAATGTAATTTCATTGCCTCCTTTGGAGCTTTGGACAAACCGTCCACTTTTTGCGAGGACAAACGGTAACTCCAATGTGAATCAAGTGGCAATTTTTCATATTTATAATTTATTATTGAATATATTTATATTTTGTTTGTAATTCAATTTGAAATTTTGCGCCAAGAGAAATAATCTAGAAAGTGAAAACTCTGAGAACTAACTGAAATCCACTTCGCCATCTTCCTTATAAATTTGTAAACTACCTAATTTAGAATGTATGCACATGCGCAAATCTAATGTATGTATAAATGAGAAGAAGAAATTGACAGAGTGCACCATTGGGCACTATTTGTCTCCTATTTTAGGCACAATTGTGCCCGTTTTCGATAAACTTTTCAAAGTGCGTGCCATAGTGCCCACACAGTGAAGAAGTGCCCCTTTTGGCACAATTGTGCCAAAAAAACAACACTGACTATACTGTATACTATAAGTTATATTACACGCAAACAGCACATACACAGTAGATTGAAACAGATGGTGAGTTTGAGAAGGGGAACCGAGTTATTATGGACGTCTCACTCACTCTGAAGCGCATGCATAGTGCTCTCGCCCTCATACTTCCTGCTGAATAATTTTTGTCTTAGGGGATGTTTGGTCACTCTAATTTGTCTGACTGATTGAATATAAGTTTTAAATAAATACTTCAATAAAATATTAAAAAATCAGACATGTAAAAATAAGTAATGTTCATTTATTTTTTGGGTAGCTTAAAAGCGTCTGACAAAAGCTCTGGTCCATCAAAAGTGTCTGACACTTATGATATTACTTTAGAAAAATATTCCACATGACATATATAAAAATCATCCATGTGAACTTGAGTTAAATAATTCTTATTTTTTAGTTACCTTTCTCACCTCGTACCTGCCCAGGTGTCACTCGGCAAGTTCCACAAAGCGCGTAGGTATTCAAGGCACACGAGACGCTACTGAAAACTTCAAGTTTCATCCGTGTGAAAATAAGTTATGTCTGATTGCTCTGGGATCTTACTCTATTGCTGAATGGCAATGGTTCGGACTTCCATTGTCTATATTATGAACTATTGAAACCTGTTGCTAAAAACGAAGGATAAAAATACGAATCGAGTAAGGAAATCAAATCCAAACAAAAGGTTGAAATGGATTTTTTGGTCAATAATGAAATTGCGGTTTGAATGAGCAAAAAAAATTATGTTGTTACAAAAAGTCGAGATGTCGAATATGAAATATCAGTCAAAAAATTCAAATAATGAAATAAATGAAATAATTTCAGGTTTCGATAGAGTTAATGATATAGACAATGGAAGTTCGAACCATTATCATTTGTGTGTTCTTGGTAAACAAATAGACTAAGAAAAATATACTTCTTGCATGCTTTTTGTGAGTGAAATGATCGTATAAAGATTGAATTAACATACTAACAGGTGGTACCTTATTTTTTCTAGGAGTTTTCTTTTGTTTTGATAGTGATTGATTAAAGTTTATTTTTGGACATACTTAGTCCGACCGCCATGGGGGGGGAGGGTCATATACATTTCGAGGTCCCCTCGGCAACTTGGTGTTATCTTATGGTTTTTGGGTCGCTGATCACGAATTTTTTTGTTACCAGGCCCAAAACCTATCAGTTAATTAGATATAAACAATTTTATTGCATAAATAGCTATTTTTCCACTTTTTCTTCCACTTCCCATATGAAAATACGATGGTTTTTGGTATTATAAATATAGTTATTATTGTATTAACATGAATCGTCGCAAATTAAATAACATTAATTTTTCAATTTCTCAGCCGGCGAGATTCAGTTTCCAACCGAGATTTTCGTTTAATAACAATTCTCCACTTTTAGAAATGGTATGCATTGAAACGGATGAGATTCGCAGTCAGACAACTGTAATCGCGAATAAATTTTTTTGCATATTATATCATATCGAGAAACCAGTACCTATAAGATATTTCAGAAATATCGATGGTGCATCATAATATTCTCCTATAACAGTTGTCGATTATTTTCAATAACCAATATTCAATATTGAAAGTATTTCAGGTTTCACTAGAATAGACTACTGCAGTACATATATGTTAACTATGTACTTCAGACTTTGCAGAAACCATTGGTTTCATCATCAGACACCGATGTGTTAGTATCATTATCACATCATTTGGCTATATAAGAGAAAGGTTTGAAGGTAATTTTTTCAATTTTCATAGGGAAGTTAATTTTCATTGGTTTCAATAATTATAATAATATTTCATATCAGGAACTCTGGCTGGTGTTGTTGCTAAGAAAAGGTTCATACCAGTTTATACACTGTCGAAAAAGTGTGGCATTCAACTCTGTTCAGTACTTCCAGTTTTACAGCTTTGACTGGAGCAGACTACAAAAGTCAAATGGGAACACAGTTACGTGCTTTGGAAGCAAAACCTGAATTTTTTTTTGTGACATTCGGACGAGGTATAATTTGAATCAATAATGTGAAGAAATAGAACTTTTGATGTCTATGAAATACTTGATTAGTTTCGCATATTTCAGGTGCTGAAGAGCTTGATATTGAAAGTTCCTTTGAGAAAGCAGAAAAATATATCTGGTTTAAGTTTTAAAAGAAATATTTGTACAACTTTTGATCAACTACGTTGTCACACGTACCACAATGGAAATGCAGCTTCAGTTCTAGATCTATCTTCTACAAGCAAATCGATTCAACTGCATATCTTGACAGTTTTTCATATGACTCTACCACAAATTATTTCGATTCAAGCTGATTGCATAAAATTGAGTCTCTTGCAATTGTCGGTTATGTTTTGAAAGATGAATATTTACAGCTGGAAAAATAGTATTATTGCACCCATTCACAGATGATCTTGTACCAAATTGTATTTGTAAATCGTGCAAATTGTTCATTTGATATTTCAATTATAAACTTATTTTGATTTGAGATATTACTTGTTCGTGTTATTTTTCCCATAAAATTGATTGGTGAGACCAGATTTGGTCTTTCTTCAATGAGAAATATGTTATTATCTCACGCATTGTACACTGTACTTTTTCTACGGTTGAGTTGTTTACAATTATTGAAGATTAAAATACATATATAATAATACTTGTATATCATTAATTCATTTTTATATTTCATTTGAAATAGTAATTAACAGTTATATTTGAACAATTTTGTAAAGTAATTCCTGGTAGGTTGTTTTGTTTCAAGATGTTTTCGGTAATTGAAATATTAGCTGCGGTCGCAATTGAAGTTTATGGGGAAACTGATCTTCCACAGCTTTGTTGTGTTCAGGTTCTAATGGCGCTGGAGGCTGAATGGATTCTACTATACTTTTTGAAATTTCCATTTTGTTAGCTATGGCGTTTTGAAGTTAGAAGATCTGCCCCTGCATCAACTAAAATAGTCGCAGATGACCTTCGGAAACAGTGGCCAGTATATAATTCAAGGTTCGATAATTGCAAAAATTTCGCTATTTCTTTCGCCATGTTGCCAAATTTATTTATCCCTACAGGCTGTTTCGAACAGTTGCTACTTTTGTAATTTAAAAAAACGTGTTTCGGGTAATTTTATTAAGAGGGCCGAATTAAGATATTCCATGTCATCAATTTTTAATTTTCGAAGTTCATCACAACGGTATGCCTCTGTAAGGCCAATAGCTAAAGCAGCCTGAAATCGAAACCAAACAACATTTTTCGATAACAATTTAAAAAATTTCAATTCATACCTTTATTAGCAAATACTTTTCATCAGGTGCATCTTTTGAAAATTGTTGAATTTCTTCAGAAGTTAATGTTTTTGACTGTTTTGGAGAATGTTTTTCAGATTTGCGTTTCAAAAATGCACGTGGTTTTACGTATTTTGATATATCAACACAGTTTTTGATAACTAAGGTACTCATCAGCATCGAGTACTGAGACCATAATGTTGATGATTTCAATCTTCTTGACAACTCTTCAAAACAAGCTAAGGTTTTTTCGGAACAAAAATTTACCTTGGCTTTCATTTTCCAGTCCATAAAGTTTCTGTAGCGATATCATATTTTTCTCTTGATGTGCTTGGTAGCAAATTATTGCAAACATCTATTGCTTTCTGAAAAATTTCTGGAGTTGTATTTTCCAACTATAAATCTTCGCATTCCATTATATCCAATATTTAATGAATCTGAACTGTTTATACTATAACAATCAACAATAAAACTATTTTCGTTGAGTAAGTTGACAGCGATAATTAATAATAATTAATAATTGACAATTGAGATGTCAAATTGAGATGTCACCCTTTACATGTCATCTTCAAAGAATATGCAAAATACTAATAATTCAGAGGTTTTTGAACAATCTCTTGACTTCCAGTGCCTGTCCTGTACCAGATCCTTCAGCACGAAAAGAGGTTTGGCTATACATAGTAAAAGGAAACACTCACCGTCAAAAAATTCATCTCAGACGCTAAAGTCCGAAGCATCATATTTGAATGGCACACTTCCCAAAGAAAATTCAGAATCGCCGGCATATCTCCTAAATGTTCGTTTATCTCGTCACAAACAGGACACGTGCATCATTAAAAGGATTCCTAAATCAGCCAGGATGGCAGCTGCTGAAGCTCTTGGAAATGTTATCGATGAATGTATTAGCTCAAATTCTTTTGAAGCTTGGGAAACACTTTTTTTGTTCGCATATAACTCGTTTCGCCTTCCACCATATCGTCAAAACAGAAAGGAGTCTTTAACAAGCATCATCAAGAGGAATTTAAATGGTGCCATTTCGCCTGTACATAATGCAACGAAATTTGAAACTAAATTGAAACGAGAATTTAATATCACGAAATGTATCATCAACAAAGTTTCAGATGGCGATCTAACTTCAGCAATACGAGTTCTAACTTCTACCGACACTATTGCAGCATTTGACACTCAAACCTTGACAGATCTCCGATTCATGCATCCTGCTGATGCGTCCAGAACTGAATTTGCATATACAGGAGATAATAATGTGACTACCCTTCAAGTTACTCAAGCTGAAGTTTCAAATGCCATCAAATCTTTCCGTACTGGCTCTGCTGGTGGTTTGGATGCTCTCAGACCTTCACACCTCCAAGACTTACTTTCTAACAGTGCTGGTCCTTATGGTGAGAAACTTCTGTCCTCGATAACAAAACTATGCAATTTTCTTCTTGCTGGTAAAGCAAACTTAAATATAGTTCCAATTCTCTTTGGGGCTTCTTTGGTTGCTCTCAGAAAAAAGTGTGGTGGAGTTAGGCCTATAGCTGTTGGAACTATTTTCCGACGCCTAGTGGCAAAATTGGCCTGTTTCAAAATAAAAGAATCTCTAGGTGAATCATTTCGTCCATTTCAATTTGGTTTCGGCACTCCTGGAGGATGTGAAATTGTCGCTCATGCCGCTCGACATTTCTTGAATAACAATCCAAATCCTTTCAACAAAGTTTTTCTGAAAATTGATTTTAAAAATGCTTTCAACTTGATTTGTAGAAAAATTATGTTGAACAAAGTTAAAAATACCATTCCATATCTTTCTCCATATATAAGGCAATGCTATCAAATACCAACATTCCTCAACTTTGGAAATGATGTGATTATGTCCGAAAGGGGCGTTCAACAAGGAGATCCTCTCGGTCCAGCGCTTTTTTGTCTTTGCATCGAAAATTTAACACAATCAATACATTCTGATTTCAATTGCTGGTATTTAGATGATGGTTCCATTGGTGGCGACGCTGAATTAGTACTGAAAGAATTCAAAAAAATCATTTCTTCCTCCGAAGAATTAGGTCTTGAATTGAATTTTCAAAAATGTGAATTATTCTTTCTTGATGAGATGCGTTCTTCTGTTATAGAACAGTTCAGTGCTTCTGCCCCTGGCATCAAAATCATTGACAAGAAGAACTGGAATTTGCTTGGTGCACCCCTTTCGGAAGAATCACTTTCTAGTTGTTTGAATCAGAAAATTGAATCCCTTGCCCTTATGGCATCTCGCATTGAATGCGTCCCTTCTCATATTGCCTATGTTCTTTTGAAAAACTGTTTAGCAATACCTAAATTAATGTATACTCTGAGATGTAGTCCTACTTGGCTATGCAAAAATGAACTGTCTCATTTCGATTCTATACTGCGTGGGATGCTTGAGCATATTACAAATAATAAACTTATTGATGACACATGGCTGCAGGCAACCCTTCCCGTGAATATGGGTGGACTGGGCATTCGACAAGCATCCTCTCTCGCTCTTCCTGCATTTTTATCGTCTTTCAATAGTGTTCAACAGCACTTCAGTTCTATCCTTCCTCGTTCCTTTTTGAATATCACAGAACCATCCTATATGGAATGTGAGAACTTGTGGACCTCGGAAACGAATTCATCTCTACCCGATTCTAAGTATTCTCAGAAATCATGGGATATTCCTCTTCTCGAGATTTCCTTTCGCAAACTGTTCGATTCGTGTGAGAAAAATTTGATTGAGAAGGCTCGTCTCAAAGCAGTTTGCACAAAGGAATCCGGAGCTTGGCTCAACGCACTTCCTGTTGCCAGTCTAGGCACATTGCTTGATGATGAATCTTTTCGAATTTCAGTTGGTCTTCGTTTGGGTTGCGAAATTTGTGTAGAACATAAATGTAAATGTGGTGTCACTGTTGATGTGAAGGGTAGACATGGTCTCAGTTGCAAATTTAGTTCTGGTCGTTTCTCCCGACATTCAGCTGTCAATGATATCATCAAACGTTCTTTGTCAACTGCTAATATTCCTTCTGTCTTGGAACCTTCTGGTGTTTGTAGAGATGATGGAAAGCGTCCTGATGGAATGTCTTTAATTCCATGGAGCAGAGGGAAACCATTAGTATGGTAGATACAATAGCCAAATCTCATCTTCAGACAACGTCTTGCAATGTAAGTGCAGCCGCGAATAGTGCTGAAATTGCAAAATTGCGAAAATACTCTACATTGAGAGATCGATATATATTTTATGCTGTAGGTATTGAAACATTTGGCGCTCTCGGCAGTTACGCATCTGAGTTTATTAAAATAATCGGCGATAAACTTATCAAATCTACTGGTGAACCTAGGGCAAGGTCATTCCTGATTCAACAAATCAGCATTGCAATTCAGAGGGGAAATACTGCATCTGTCCTCGGTACTATTGCCAGTTCTCAACATCTTGATGAAATTTTCTTCCGCCCACAAAAATCTGCAGAAATCAAGCACAACAAGCTGAGTCCAACTGAGTTTTCCAGATCGCTGATGGTTCATTCCGCTGTATTTCAAGGAAAGACATATGACGCTTCTTCGTTGCTATCCAGTGTTCATGATACCATAAAATTACCAATATCTCCATCAGACTCTGTGTCGAACATTTTGAATTCTACTTTTTCATTGCACCGATCCAGTAACTGTGATGACCACCATAGTAAAGAACAAAGTGAAGCCAAACATACCAGTAACATCTCTTATTCCATCAGTCAGGTAACATCATGTAATGCCAATAGTCTAGGTCTCAATGGTTTAAAGAATATTGGTAACACGTGTTTTATGAAGTGTCATCCAGTGTTTATCAAACACGAGATTTTTAATGGAATATCTCAGGAAGAACGTCTTCATGAAGGATATTGTTATTAACAACATTTCAAATGCGGACGGAACCCTTATAGAAACGTTCGCCAAAGTAGTAAAGGAATTATGGTCAGATAATTTGGCTAATAAAGTGGTGGATACAGGATTGCTGAAAACCCAAATCCAAAAACTCGTTCCCCGTTTCATTGGCTCCGACCAACAAGATGCTCAGGAGTTCCTACGATATTTATTGAAGGGCTTGCATGAAAACGTAAATCAACGAAAAGAAAAACCTGGACAGATTTTGCTCAAAATTGATGAAAATTCAATTGACGTTGAAAACACTCGAATTTCGTGGTTGAGTGACAGCGAAAAAGCAAAAGAATCATGGTCGAGTTACCTGCGCATGGACAATTCGAATATAGTAGATAACTTCGTCGGCCAATTGAAATCTACGTTAAAATGTACTTATTGCGGGTACTGTTCCGTAACCTTCGACCCGTTTTGGGACCTGTCACTATCTATCCCACACAGAACCGATCAACTCAGATTATCTCACTGCTTGGATTATTTTACCAGAGAAGAGACGTTGGATGGAGATGAGCAGCCGACGTGTTCCAAGTGTAAGGAAAGGCGGAAGTGCACGAAGTCTTTGTCGATATACAAGTTTCCCCGGGTTTTGGTGATCCATCTCAAACGTTTCTCTCCAACGGAATGGTTCAATGAAAAATTGAATATCATCATCGATTTCCCGTTGAAAAGTCTGGACATGAGCAACTACACGGCAGCCAATGTCGTCCCTTGCCACTACAACCTCTACGCGATCTCCAACCATAGCGGCACTACGTACAGCGGCCACTACACGGCTTACTGCCGACATCCTTACTTAGGAACGTGGCACGAATACAATGATTCCCATGTGTCACCGATTACCTCAAAAGCTCTCGTAAGTGGCGAGGCGTACGTTCTGTTTTATGAACAGGAAGGCACTATTTGAGATTGTTTTATTTTTTATTTTATTTCATTTTTTATTCATTTCTTCTTAATTTGTTATATATTTAATTTTTTTATATTCTACACAGTTATTTATAAAAAAAAAAAAATAATGAAGTGCTTCGGTTTCGTTGTTATGGAAACGCCAACAAGGCGTAGCGTTGTCAACATGGAGAACGTGTCATATCAATCTGACATGTAACAATTCATGACTGACTTGCGTTATCGTGATAATAGCGAGAAATCATTTCTCACTATAATGGCGGATATTTCTCACAGCGTGAGAAATCTCTGTTTTTGATCGTATGAAAGCGATGAGAGAAGTGGCACATTGTACAACATCCGTAAAAAAATAGCTTTTTTGCAAGTGAATTGTTAATAACTAATTAACTAACAGGTTTTGGGCCTGGTAACCAAATATTCGCGAGCCAAAAAACATAGGATAACACCAAGTTACCGAGGGGTCCTCTACATATTATACGAAACGTCCCCCTGGCGGTCGGACTAATAAGTGTATCATTTATTTAACATTCAACCTATAATAAATAAAATATAAAAAGAAATTACAAAGGAGTCATGTTCCATTTGCTACCCTTATCAAAACTAATTATAGGTAAGGAGATTATCGTAATCCAATTGTAATTTAGTTGTGAGAGTCTAGACCTGCACAATCGATCGCCATCAGCCGTGGCGCGTACTGTATCAACCGGTTTTCGTACTCACCCGCTCTGTCGTCTAATTCGGATAATTTCTGATCGCGTTCCAAGACTTTTTCCACGTTCGTTTTCATGATATCCACGACTTCGTCCACCTGCGCTTGGGTCTGCTGCAGCCTCCGTTGAGCAGCGATCTGCTGTTGCGTTCGGGGGCCCCCCACGATGCCGTCTTCGCCGCCGCCGGCGCCTGCCGAAGGGGCCGTCGCGTCCCCTGATGACCTGTAACGTTCGTTTCAAGTATACTACATTTTCCTACGATCCATCGAGATAGGGAGACAGAGAGGATATTCTTTATTGTTCAAGAAAGTATAAAATATGGTAATTTTATCAAGTTTTTGGGGCTGTATAACGATCCTACTGTTTCGTGGTCAATTCATACCCAAATACTGAAAAAAAATATTCCTCCAGTAATCAGTATTTTGTATAAAATAAGAAATTATATTCCCCGAAAATTCCTGAAAATAATCTATTTTAGTTTGATATTTTCGAAATTACAGTATTTGATCACAGTTTGGGGAACAGCATCTAGTACTTCGGTCGCTATGAGCACATTTTTTGATTTATTTTTTGTTGAACTTACGTAATTCGGTCTTCTCTACAAAAAATTTTTATAAAATTTTTGGCGGTCTCGTATAGCTTCGGAGATATAGGAGCATTTTGTTGTAAACATTCACAATTTTTCACATCAAAATTTCTGTCGTTTGAACAAGAATTCGTCCTTCTTGTGATAAAACACCACACACTCTCTGATTCACACGTTCTCAACATTTTCAAGCAGGAAAAATCATTATTTTTCCAAAAATTGCATCTCTTTTCAAACCATAACCAATTTGTTGTGACGTCATAGTGTGATAAGAGTCAAAAGTGATGTATTTGCAGTGTTATTGTTGAGAACTGAATGTGTTAATATTTACTTTTGGGGAAAATTGGATTTTTCGAAAAAATAATGGTTTTCTCCTGCTTAAAAATGTTGAAAACGAGTGAACAAGAGAGTGTGTGGTGTTTTATCAGAAGAAGGGCGAATATTTTGAGTTCAAACAACAGAAATTTAATGTGAAAAATTGTGAAGTTTTACAACAAAATGGACCTTTATCTTCTAAAATATACGAGACTGCCGAAAATTTCATTGGGAGTTTTTGTAGAGGATACCGAATTAAGTAAGTTCCACAAAAAAAAATTAAAAAAAGTGCTCATTATTGCGACCTATAAAAACACTAGGTATATAATAAAGCAATGAAGTGTATATACAAATTACATTATCGTGAACCCACTCTGAATTTGTATAAGCCAAAAAATTTACCGAATTTAGGAAAGTTATATAAGTTGAAGAGCTGTAAATTTATTCATGTGATATCATGCAACTGTAACCATTCGGCTCTGAAATTTATTCCAAATTCGAGTTCCCATAACTATAATACAAGACAGTTAATAATTTCAATTTAATTGAAATCAGAAGCAATTTTGGTAGAAAATTCCTGCTTCACTCAGAAGTTTTCACTTATAATGCCTTGCCAAAAAACCTGAAAGAAATATAAAATATAAATAAGTTCAGATCATATCCTCGCCGGGCCACCGTGCTGGGTAATCGCACGTTAAAAGGTAAGGCCTCGTTGATCCATTGCTCGCACAAGTTCGACTTCTGAGGGTTGACGTTCGTCAGCTGGTCAACGGAAACGAACAATTTTAGAACAATATCCAAAAATATTTCTTTAGACAGCGATGATAAAAAAGATTTTCTTAAGTATATGAATTTCTTTTTTCATCATGTTGATGTTATGATCTAACGGTTCCGTTTCTTTTGTGTTTTCATTTCATTTTGTTGATATTTTACTATATGCGTCCCGCTCCGACTCCGCATAGATAAAAAATGGTAAAAAAAATCATCTGTAACTAAATATGACAAAATGGTGAAGGCTTTCGCGGCCGAGGTTGATGACTGAGTCATCGGAGTCAAACTCAAGATGAGCCTCTGATAGTAGGAGAGCCCGATGCTAAATCGGGATTTACTCGAGCGTCATAGAGTCCTATTGGGTTACGAAGCTTAGATGTTAAAAAAATGTTATATAATGTAAACCTTTTCATCAGTGGGGAAGCGGCTATAGACTTTCAAAAATGTGAAAAAAAACTGTTGCATGGACATACTCGACCGCGTCAGATATTGATATCATCTATGTCCTACATATTTTAAAAAATGTACGTATGTTAATCTGATTGTTTCCATGATGGGGGTGGTCGTACGTAAGGGTTGAAAATGAAAAAAAAGAAGTTTTTCTCGAGCGCGTCAGATTTTCTGAGGAGATGTTAAGTGAACCTAAAAAAAAAGCTCTTATATAATAAACTGACGGTTTGGATGTGACGCAGACTCGCGGCCGTTATTAGAATGTGAAAAAAAAATCGTTATTTTGAAATACACAAGCGCGTCAGATTAAGATATATATGGTTCATCTATACGCCCTAGACGTTGCAGTCTCATAATCTGACGATTATCTGGAGGAATTGGCCTATTCTGCCAATTTGAATTTTTTTTTAGATCATTCAACTTAATTAATTGAAAATCTCAGGAAACTCTTTTTTGAAACTTTTCACGATGAGTCCTGACGTAGATGGGGGAGTTGAAAATGTACATCGTTACAAGTTACAACGGTTATAATTTTTGAATCTGTAAACAATGGCATACAGGAATCTAGAATTTTTTTAAAACAAATGGTAGGGATATTTTTTTTGCAATATGTGGAGTGTGGAGTGAACATGGGCATAGTAATAGCCCAATAGTATGCTTATTGGAACAAAGTCTCGAAGTTTCCATATAACGAAGTAATGCCTCGATAGCTTTTTCAAAATTAGGTCAACCTGAGGGATCCAAGACAGTTGAGAGTCAATAAGGACACCTAAAAAACTTGCAACGTCCACCTGAATTAGTAGGTACTATCACAAGACTTAACCAGTAAACTGTAATCAACTCCTTTAATCAAGAATAGAATTGAATTTGTTTTGGAATTATTCAAAATCAACTATTCTTGAAACAATAATTTTGTATGTTCGACACAGCAGCATTTGATTTGTTGGAAAGACTATCAGAGCATTTTCTACGACTCTAAAAATTGTGTCATGTTGGAAATAAGGCCATCAGAGCATTTTCTACGACTGTGAAAATTGTGTCATCCACAAATTGAACAATAGACTCACAATTATTGAATGCGGAAATATCATTAACGAATAAAATGAAGAGTGTGGGACCTAGAACACTACCTTGTGGCACTCCAGTAGTAATATGGCGATTTTCAGAAGAATAAGTTCCAGTTTCAAGTTCAAACAAGGTTCCCGAATACCTAAATCATGAGGTTTATCGAAGAGGAGATGATGATTCATAGTGTGGAAGGCACGAGTCAAATCAAAGAAAATGCTCAGCGTTTTATTGCCAGTATCAAAGTTAGATGAAATGTGATTGTACAGAGAGAATATGACGTCCTGTGTTAATGAACTAGCCTGGAAACCATACTGACTACCAAAGACAATTCAAATGTATTTGAGAAAGGACACGAGTCTGTTGTGATAGGACTTCTCGTATAGCTTTGAAAACTATTAAGCAGAGCAATACTTCCCTACTCAGCAATGTCAAATGTGAAACTGGCATGACTTTTTCATTATATTCCTTACTTATTTTATTATGTTAAATGTATCTTCCGAGAAAAGGTATTGTGGAGTGGAAAACCGGCTTTGCAACAGAAATAAGGAATAGTTGCCACTCAAAATGATTTTTATCTGTTTTATAACAAAATAGAATCGATAACTTTGTACATCTTGGGATCCAACACTCTTCCTACAGTCCTACAAATAGGTTCAGCAGCGGACTGTGAATGGAAGAAAATAGGCCAAAGGGCGGCTGAGGTTCCAAGAGAAAAAATGAAGGAGTGTGTCAACCGGTTATAGACTAGTTAAACGGAGTGGAATTCTATCCAGTACTCATTCGTAGAATTCGTAAAGAAATTTGATTCATTTGTAGGACATCACCGTCTAAAAATAAAACCAGGAGACCTCTAAGAGGTTTCTGAGAAAAAACATGTTCTCATTAAGGCGCTTGCGTCGGCAAGTTTGCTCGAAAAATCAATTTTCAACACCTACTTCAAGACAAACAATTGTCGAAAATAACGCAAAAACAGCCACCACGATATGCGTTGACACCCCTAAGTCGTTACGAAATAATCGATAGAGAATTGAAGGGATATATGCAAATAACTGTAGCTAAGTTGTTATCGCAGAAGTTACCTATCAATTATTCGCAAAACAGGAACTTGAAGTAGGCATTATAATTTCAAACCATGCGATAAAATGTATATTTTCGGGACGAGTCGTGATAAAAATTTGCATTAAGTTAAAATTGACCTTAATAAAAACGTAGTAGATTGTTAACTCTATTTTTTCCGTACATACCAAAGGCAATATGACAATCATTGTGAATTATATAGAAAAAAAATATTTGAAATTTGCATTCGAAATACCTTTAGCCTACTGAGATATAGTTGGCTATGGGAGCAAATTAAAACAAAGCACGCTCTTCAGTCAACTCGGACTCCAGACACATGCCCCGATATATTTTCCGAACCGTCAAAGGGTACTTACATGTTTCAGGAGCTGTTTAAACTTATTTTCAATGAACAAACACACCAATATCACCGAGGGATAGGAGATTCAAGCTCTGTCGCCTATTGATCTATACGTCACACTGGCGCATCGGGCTTGCGCACTGCCGAAATGTACGGCGCATTGTGATAGGTCAGGTTTCATTAACAAATCTACGACCATTGGAGGAAAACGAAGCCTACGCGAAGAAAATCAAAAATCGTCCGTCAGACTCAATAAAGTCCGTTAGCGGTGTGCTTTCCTCAACTTCTGGGAAACGCCTCGAAAGTTTCAGTAAAAGAATATTCAGTGCGAGTTTCAAGTGTTGAAAGGCATTTATTTGGAGCCTCGTTCCCATTACTCAAGTTACATGACTTCAAGTCACACCTGAAGTCGAATAACTTGAAGGAACTATACCATTGCAAACGATTCACTCACTTGAAAGTATTTGAAGTCAACTTGACTTATGAGAATCAGGCTCAAGACATGCAAGTCTTGGAGCTCGCACTGTATTAAAAATTATTATTATTACTATTGGTATACTTCCTTCAAGTGGCTTGAAGTCAAAAGTAACTTGACTTGTGAGAATGAGGCTTTACACAAAAGGGAAACGTTCGTCTTGGTCAGAAACGTCGTTTCAGATAAGGAAGAAAAGATTCACATCAGCATTTTCATTGCTTTGAATATTTCCATCGTATGTTAAAATTCCCACATGAAGCGGGACGTTTTCGATCAATTACAGCGATAAATTCCCGGTGGGACATTTTCGGGCTAGTAAATACCCGGTAGGTATCGAAAAATACCCGCTCGGTCCGTGTATCTATAGTAACGATTGTTAAAATGTACATTTGTCATCTTGACAGGCATAAATACTGAATTCGTCTAAACGTCGTTGTTTTAACTCCGGAAATATTCTACCGAATTGCACTCTTGCATCAAAATAAACCTGATAATTTTCCATTCAAGCATGTTGTCAGTAGAAAAACTGCATTCGATTATTTTCATATTTTGCTAAAACAGCCCTCCTCCTTCGGAGTCGGGCTCTTTCGACAAAATATGAAAATAAACTCATGCAGTTTTTAGACAACATGCTTTCATGGAAAATTATCGGTAATTCTGAAGCACTTGTGTAATTACTCCCGAATATGAGTTAGAAAATTTCGGAAAACTACCACAAGGTATACTAAATAGTTTATGTTTGATAAGATTTGAGAATTGTAATTAGTTGCTTCACAGCTGATTAAAACAATTCATTGTCATTAAGGATGAATTCTGTTAATAACCCCCAAGCGGAAGATACAGAGGTTCGGCAGGTCTTCGGGTTCACAACGAAAGGGAATTCTGGACTCGTCGAGTCAGTTGTGATGGAAATGGGAAAGATGCGTGGACTTGTAGCTATAATGAAATAGGCTATAAACCAGGGACAGATCTTTTGGACCTCGAAATTACACCGCCTTTTCATTGGCAAAATGTCACCTTTCTCAGAATTTTTTAATTTTTGATAAGGTTTCTTTTTGGGAGTAAAAATAATTTATTAAATTTTTTTGTGCCCCCTCTCATATCTAGGAAATGATTTAAAAACATATTTTTTTCATATTTTCTGGTTTATATTTTGACTGAGCTCCATGAATAAAATATGAGGTCGAAGGGGACAGTCAGGGCTATGAATGATTATATTTGGGAGGTCATTTGACCCACTGACCCCCATAAAAATTTTTAAAAAAATTGAAAGAAAGATTTCCGAGGGCGGTACATAAAATGTATTTTCCAGAAATGCTACTGATTCAATTTGTATGTCTTTTGTTGATTATATAAATTACGCTAGGAGTGGTGGTTTGGACACAAAATGTTTTTTTTTTGTATTTTCATACAATTTTCGACCCTTTCTGGAACTCAAAATTATTCATTTCGTGCAATTGGACTACTATCAAAGGAATTCAAACACAATTTCAACGAATCTTTTTCTAGTTTTTTTTTTTTTTCAAAAATACTATCAGATTCGCATATTTCTGGCGAATGTTGTGAATATTGAGGACTATTTGTTTTCTCAACTGACATTTCAATCAAAAACAATTATTTTTTCATTGTTGGAAAATTGGGTTGAAGGGGAGAGTCAGAGATAATCATGAGCCTCATTTGCATGCTCACATAACCCGCTTAAAAAATTCAAAAAACAAACAAAAATAAGGAAACATATTTCCGAGGGCGGTAAAAAAATTGTTTCTCAGTAATATTACGTATTCAGTCTGTAATATTTTTTCTTATCATAAAAATCACGCTAGGAGTGGTGATTTAGCAGAAAAATTGAATTATCTTTCCAATACTGAAAAAACTACAGCCACTTTTTTCAACCTTTCTATATTGATATTCACTTAACAGCAAATCCGTTTCATTTTGTCTATTTAATTAGGTACCTACTTTTTCCTGGCCATTCCTTGGAGTATATACATTCTTGAATCTTGTTGATATAATTTACCACTTGAAGTTCTTGCATTTTGAATTCTGTATAAATCCAGTGATTTTTTCAATTGTATAATTATTTATCATAAACTTATCGCCTCTGGCAAGAGGTTTCTTCAGTAGGTGATATATTTTTTCATGTATAAAATATTCACTTTTAATACCAATACCTCAGTCAAGTACTTGTGTGGTGTAAACCGGACTCAGGAGTGGGGGGTGGGCGCTAGATTTGGGCGCTGGCGCCCGACGATAGCTTCACACGAGTCAAAATATGCTCTGCTTCTGTAATAAAATTTCCACTATAATTCGCTGTGGGTTACCCAAGCGGGAAAAAATTTCTGATGAAATCCTTGAAAATACCTGAGATGCCATGGTAACGCGAAACAAAATGAGCATTTCATTGGTCGAAAACTGTTGGTGTGAAATTTTCAGTCACATCCAACATTTCTTGACAACTACACGTGTTCATTGACAATTTGATTATAATCAATTCTTTTTGTTTTCGCTTTATATTTTATTATGATATCTCTTGCTGTATTGGATAGGATTCTGAGAGTGTAGAAAAGTTCCAATTCGTTTTGTATGGTTATTGGAAAAAGTCGTGTTATTTCGTGGTGTCAATTGATGACTGAATATTTTATGTAATGAGGAATGAGAACCAAAAATATATAAAATACTGAAGAAGCCTCCGGCCAGAGGCGAAACATTTATGATGAATTATAAATAAAAAACTGTATTTATAATAAATTTAAACCTCAAGCCCCTCAATTTGAAAATCATATCAGCAAGATTCAAGAATATATATACCTACTCCAGGGAATGGCCAAGAAACAGTAATTGAAAATAAATAATTAAATGGAGCAAATATTTATATGGAAAGGTTGAAAAAAGTGGCTGGAGTTTTTTTAACATTGGAAGGCAAATTTAATTTTTTGGCTAAACCACCGTGATTTATATGATAAACAAAAATATTACTGATTGAATATGTTATATTTCTGAAAAATGCAATATTTTACCGCCCTCGCAAATATTTTTTTTGTTTTTTGAATTTTTTGAGGGGGTTAGTGGGTCATGTAGTGAGCATACAAATAAAGCCCATGATTATCCCTGACTCCCTCTTTCAACCTAATACTTCAACAATGAAAAAATAACAATGATTTTGTTTGAAATGTCAGTTTAGAATACAAATAGTCCTCAAAATTTAGAACATTCGCCTTGCGAATCTGATTGTTTTTCTGAAATAAAAACTAGTAAAAGATGAAAAATGAATATAGTCGTTGAAATTGTATTTTAATTCCTTTGAAAGTAGACCAATTGCACTTTTGTGTAACAGAAAGTGCCGAAAATGGTGTGAATATACGAAAAAAAAAAATCCAAACCACCACTACTAGCGTAATTTTAATAATGAATGATTTTTTTTTGGTTATTTAATTTTTTTAGGGGGGTCATTGGATCATGTGACCTCTCGCAAATATAACCATTCATAGCCCTGACTGTCTCCTTCAACCCCATATTTCATTCATGGAGCTCAGTCAATATGAACCGGAAAAATGAAAAAAGATGAAGAGAGGTTTTTCAATTTTTTCGGAGATATAAAAGGGGGTAGGGAAAAAAAACAAAAACTATTTCTTCTCCCAAATAGTAACCTCACCAAAAATAAACAAAGAGAAAGGTGGTTTGCCAATGAAAGCCCAGGATACCCTTTCCTTTTTTTATAACGAAAAATTCGTTATTTAACAATTCCATACGAGCAATACCACAGTAGCAGTGGCGGATCCACGGGGGGGGGTTTCGGGTCCGGACCCCGCCCCCATTGGGAAAATAAGATATTTTTTTTCAATTTTTATCGGCTCCTAATTTCCAAATTTTGTTAGGGAACGAAAAAATGTCACATGAGCAAAATAAAAGACAAAATAATAAAATAGAATAAATTTTTTTGCTTTAACATTGAAGAACTTTTTAATAATTATTATTACATTCCATTGAAAACTGAAGGGCAGGCTACATGTAAACATTAGTAAATTTTCATTTTTTAACAACCAATTTCATCAATTTATTCAATTCAATAATCCTCCAATTCCTAAAAAAATAATTCTCAAGAATTAAAAATAGTACAAACAAGATCTGGATTGAATGTTACCCAAAGAAACGAATTTCGCTTGAAATTTTTGGACTCACCGATTGTTCTTTCCTTTTTTTCTGGTTCAGTCGGTTCAGACGCTGGATCAAGCCGAGTAAAATATGAAAATACAGTCCTCTTCATGTTGTAGTTTCAAAATAAAATGCTCTTTTTTCAACTATCAAATTGCAATTTTTCTCGGTGACTTTTTAAAGAAAATTGACACTTGTCAGGCTTATCGAGGAAAAGTTCGAGAAATTTCTGACAGTGCTGCCATTGGATCCTTTTTGGCGCAGTATTTGACAAATTAGACTTGTTACATTTGTGATGAGTATTGTGTATGCCGGTAACGATTTGAATATACTATGTATGAGTAGAATATGCTGATGATTAGGTTAAATCAACTCGATTCGATTTAAAAAAAGTAAAGTTTCGAACCTACTTTATCTCCTGGCTACACCTTCAAATTTTGCTCATGTCAATCTCTTTTACCTTTTTTTTGGATCTTGCCTAGTTGTTGCTATACGGTAGCTGATAATTTTCTGTTATATATATATATATATATATATAAATTTTGAGTTATAGACCCCCCAATTGACCTGACCCTGGATCCGCCACTGCACAGTACAGATAGAGATAGTTCTATCCCTACTGTGGCAATACCAGCACGACAAAATATAGGAAAAGTGTTTTTTTCTACTCCTGTACAAAAGTAATACACTTATATGCCCATAATAGACCGGGAGATGGTAACACAAAAAAGTTGGTCATTTTTTTCTGGATACATTTATCACTCCAGGCTGCCTGAATCCATATAAATACGCTTTACGAAGTCGTAATACCCAGTCATCGGAGTCACCCCGCGAAAACCTTTGTGAGATTTTCTTCAGAGGTTCTTTTTTATATAATTATATTATGCTCTGGCGGTAGTGGTACTGCCACCGATCCTATTCTGAATTCTGTGCACGTTTTGCATTCTGTGGTTTTATGAATCGAGTGTCACGATTCACGACTGTCACGGTCACGGAGTATTTCAAAATAGGTGATATGTGAAATTGTGAAATGTTTTTGTGTTGATTCCGAAAAACAATGAAAAATTACTAGATTTGTTTCTTCAGAAAACACGAGCTCATTTATCATAGATACAAGACAAATATTCACACTTCATTTACATGAAAAATTTGTTGTGTTTTGAAAGTGCTAGGAAGGTTATAATTACTAATTTGGTTCGGGGGCGTTTGAAAATCAAGGTATATATACTATTTATAAACTTACTCTATATACTTCTCGAATTAGACTAATGCGCGTATTTCAAAAAAATAATTTTTTATTTTTAGATCCCATTTTCGCCTTGTCACTTTTTGAAGTATTGTCAAATTGTTCCTCGAGCTTTCACTGCTGGGCGCTAAAATGTCTTTGAAACCGAGAAGGGTAGATTTCAACGCCACTTGGGGTGCCATAAGAGATACAATCAAGGGTGTAATTACGCTCGATCATGTGGCTAGACCCGTATGGAATGATAGATTTTCGTAAGTTGGATTTTTTTGGAGGTGTCTAAGATCCCGGCTGACGGACGCAATTATCACTAATTTTTTTTTGCTAGACAATGGATATAATATTATTACTTTCAGAGATGTTTATTCCATTTGCGTGGCCCATCCTGAGCCAATGGCTGATAGGCTCTATGCTGAAACGAAGCAATATCTGATAGACCATGTAGCCAGACTATTAAACAAAGTTCAGGAAGAGGATGAACAAAATTTGGTGAAGAATTATTTCTTGTACTGGTCACAGTACTCAGTTGGTAGTCAGTACCTCCATAGTTTGTACCTTTATTTGAATCAGCAGCACATTAAAACCCAGAAGCTATCCGATGCTGAGATCATTTATGGAACTGCTGATTCTACTGCTGGTAAGAGCAAAAGTCTGTTATTCCCACACCTGGGCATTTCCAAGAAGTTCAGGCCTAATTGAGTATTTTCATGAGTAGAACACAATTCTGAAGTTCCAATCGTTTTTTGGTTGCCAAAAAAAAGGCAGAATATACAATTTTTCTGAAATTTGAAAGGCTCTAACTTCTGAGCCAAAATGGGAGCGCCATATTCTAACTTCAGATTCGTCTTCTCTACTCAAAATATACGTTAGTATTTTAGTACCTATGAACTAAACTTTTTTCAAAAGATTCAGGTGTGGAGATAACAGACTTCTATCACGGTAAGTACTTGATTGGTACCTAAAAATTTCACACAATCTGAGACACTCTGTCCCAACAATTTATTATTTCTTCTATAGGAGAACAGATGGAAATTGGTGAACTAGCACTAGAGGTCTGGCAAAGTGGAATGATAGCACCTTTGGGTCAGAGATTGGTTAAATTGCTTCTAGAGTCCATAGATCGAGACAGAGCACAACAACCGCCATGTATACCAATTGAAGCAGTCAAAGGAACCATTCTCAGTTTCGTTGAGGTACTCGAATTAATGAAACTTCATCTGTTACATCTGGTCTACATGAATGAATCTCCTCAACCTCCATTTTCTCATTCCTAATCTTTTCAAAAGTGGAGTCTTCTTTTTCAGGTGCAAGGCTATAGAAAAAAAGGTCAGTTGCAACTGTACCAAGAATTATTTGAGGAACCGTTTCTGGATGCAAGCGGGGAATCACTTCAAAAGACATGCGGAAGGTCTGTTACAAGAGAGAAATGTCAGTTTGTACATGGAAAAAGTCAAGGCTAAAATAGAAGAAGAATTATTCAGAGCGAGGCGATTCCTTCACTACAGCTCATTGCCTAAAGTAGGAAATTATATTGAAAGTTCAGTACGTAAATTATATGTTTTCACTTCCTTAGGTGTCCCAAAGATGCGAGACTCACATGGTAGCCGAACATTTGCAGTTCTTGTACAGTGAATGTATGAATATGGTCCAAGGAGAGCGAAGGAAAGATCTGTCTAACATGTACGACTTGCTGAAAAGTGTTCAAAATGCAATGGTTGTTCTAGTCGATACCATTCTTGATCACATCAAAACTCAAGGATTGCTAGTAAGTGAAGATAGAAAATGTTTTTCACTTATTTTATTGTTCTGTTCATGAATGTAGATTTGAATAGCTGATATTACGTTTAATCTACATATAGTGGGAAAATGGTGTTGCCATTATTTTTTTTTTGTATTTTCTGCAGTTAATTAATCTGAGCACAAACGTTGGTTGGATAGGGAACTTTAAGAAAGAAACAATGTTGGTGTAGGTCTCTGTAGTACCACACTTATTTAACGGATAGGGAAAAAAGAAAAACATTTCTTAATAGTTCAGCAGTCTAATATTTATATATGTCTTTTATTATTATGAAATATTTAGATTCTTTCGAATATTCATTTGATGTACAATATGGTTTTCGTAAATCTGGTGGCAGCAATTTTAGATACAATTTCTCATATTCAGCTCCAACTAGATACAAAAAATATATGTGGACTGCTATCACTTGACTTACGTAAAGCTTTCGATACAGTCAATCACGAAATTCTATTGAAAAAACTTGAAAACATTGGTATCAGAGGTAATGTCTTCTTGTGGTTTGAATCCTATCTCACTAACAGACAGCAGTTTTGTCTAGGGAATAAAAAGACTTCTTTGAAAAACATTAATCGTGGAGTTCCACAGGGCTCTGTGTTAGGACCAATTTTATTTCTCATCTATATCAATTCAATTTCAAAACTGAATCTTTTAGGATCCATCAAACTCTTTGCTGATGATACAACTTTAATTTACAAATCAAAAAATACAAAATCAATACAATTATTTATGACACATGACTTGGAACAAATATCATCCTGGTTACAGTATCACAAATTGAGTCATAATTATGAAAAATCGACTTATATGTTTTTAACAAGTAAATATTTTAAAATTGACCACTGTGACCCACTTAAATTTAAAAATAATTCGATAAAATTTTCTAAAACTACCAAACTTCTGGGACTTCACATAGATCGGAATCTTTCATGGGCAACTCACATTGAAAAATCACGCAAGAAAATTTCACCTTTACTTGGAGTCCTATTCAGAATAAGAAACGAAGTTTCATTCAAATATTTGAGATTAATATATTTCTGTTTGGTATATTCTAATCTACAATATCTCACATCTATATGGGCAACGGCAACCGCTTCAATATTGAATCCGCTGAAATATTCACAAAATAAAATCATCAAATGTATTTATAAATTGCCTTACAGGGAGCCTACTGTGAATCTTTATAAACCACATAATCTTCTTGACATTAATTCTATATACCACTTGAAAACATGTACTTTTATTCACTGTGTGAAACATAAGATGAAACACTCTGCAATACTTTTCAATGAAATCAATACGACACATTCTCACCGCACTAGACAGGCTCAACAACTTGTGGTACATTCAATACATACCAGATTTGGGGAAAAATCAATTTTTCATTAGGGAACAAACCTCTACAACAAAATAGCAAATTCAATTAAAACTATAAAAAATATCAAAAAGTTCAAACACAATCTCAAAATAGTTATTTATGTAATAAGGATCATAAAGACGATCATTATGGTACAAGTCGTGAATGTTATCGGGCGAGGCGTAGCCGAGTCCGATAACACGGCGTGTGCCATAATGATTGTTTATGATTCGTATTACATACAAAATTTTATCTGATGGCATTTATATCAATACATTTGAATAAACTTTTTTGATCAAACCATCACATGTTTTCCTTATAGAATTTCATTTTGGTACTTAGTACCATAATGAATTCATTATGGTACTTAGTCCCATAATGAATTCTTTATGGTACTTAGTCCCATAATGAGCTTCCTTATGTCATCAAAATTGAGTGACATAACGTTGTCATTATGACATGCCATCAGATAAAATATATTTTATCATCAAAATGATATATTTTAGAATTCAATTATATTGATCATTGATCAATTCAACAGTCTTTTTTTTCCATATATTTCTGCTACATAATCATATTTTGTTCTATTTCACTTTTTATATGTTTAATATCCCTATTTATAAACTGTAAATGTTGCTTGGGATGAATAAATATTATTATTATTTGTGATAGAATTTGCCATACCCATGCTCTGGTTGAAAAAGTAATAATTTCCTGTAGAATTTTCATTTTAATGAAAAAATTAAACAGTTGTATTTAGCATGAGGACGCTAAAATATGACAAACATAGGTAGAGGTTCTCTAAACTTTTTTTCACTAAAATTATAAGGGAAACTTTGTATTTTTATGTGAAGTCGTGTATCAGCCAGTGAACGGATAATTTGATTGCCTCTCGTTTCCAGGCTATTGGTAATCTACAAGGTGAAAACATCCACATAAACTTTGTTGAAAACTTGCTAGCTGTGTACAAAAAATACAAGCAATTGATACAGGACGTTTTTAAATCGGACCAGAACTTCATGGGGGCTCTTGATAAAGCCTGCAGTTCTGTAATAAACCACAGGCCGAACCAAGGCAGGTCTCCCTGCAGGAGTCCAGAGCTCCTAGCAAAATACTGTGATACGCTATTGAAGAAATCTAGCAAAGGAATTAGTGAAGCAGAAGTAAGTAGATTTAGTTTGTGCCACTGAATAGGATCAAACGAACACAAAAGTTCCTAACAAAAAAATATCTTATTATTATTACTCACCACTTTGTTCCTATTCCTCCTTGTTATTTCAAATATATCATTTGTGGTTCCTTGTTACTGTTACTGTAGTTTCTAGGTAGATGAAAAATTAGCCGAGAGTATAATAATATTCAAATACATAGATGACAAAGACATTTTCCAAAAATTCTACTCGAGAATGTTGGCAAAAAGGTTGATACACCAGCAGACGCAAAGTATGGATGCAGAAGAGGCCATGATCAATAGGCTGAAACAAGTGAGTGCATTCAAAGGGAATTTAGGGTGTTTCATAAACAATTCATGGAGTATACTGTTTTCAACATCATTGAGTCAAAAATATAGCAGTTACCAAACAAGTTCCAAAATCTGTTGCGTTTGTAGTTGATGAATTCGTTGAATTGTTAAAATGCGGTCTAAGGTATTCCACCTTATTCCCTACATTATAAAACTATCAAAACAAATTTATTTTCCATCATATCGACTATCGACACTTTATTCCACCTACTTTGATTCTACTTTTGTAACTGATGTTCGCACTTTTCAATTATTGACATTGCAACTGATTGACTGCTCCTAAGAGAGAGAAGACTGCGGTAAAGTAAGATAGAATACTTCAAGTGTTGATTATTAAACTCATTCCTTTCTCAATTTGACCAGTAAAAAACCCTCTGTAATAAGCATTCGTCCAAAAATGATGTTGTATAAAATTATCCATATAAATCACCTAGCTAGATATGAAGGTGGCATTCTGACAGGAAGTGTTGAAAACAATTGAAAATTCTGATTTTTTATCTTGGTTATAATGGACAAACTCATTCTTCATTAAAAAATCAGCATTTCCGGACGAATTTCTATTGGAAGGAGATTTTGGCTGGTCTTCAATGTAGTAGATGGAGAGAGGCTGTGAAAGATAGAGAACTACAAATGTGAATTTATCACTCTGCCCTTCAAAATATATCTAATGTATTTCACATGTTATATATCCTTTATTTCTCTAATGTATTTTACATCGTGATATGTGAAAATCTGTAACGAGGGCGAGTCCAATACTAATAACGTCAACGTTTCCAATAAACTCGATTAATTCTCTTTTTTATGCTTGACGTTTTGAGCTTATTTCAGACATTCCCCACTGGGTAGTTTCAAATCAAAGTCGATGATCAATCGATCGATCGATCGATGAATCATGACGTTGTACTCAGTTATTGTTTATGAAAACCTTTTGCATACTAAACAAAACTTGAAAAAATATCACACTCATACAGATGTGCACCATTACAACACTCGTAATAAGTGGGATCTGGTACCGCAAACAAACAGATTGAGAAGGACTGATAGTCTTGGAGTCAAGCAATATAATTTACTGCCACCTCACTTCCGTGAGTTACCATTCCAGAAGTTCAAGAGCTCTCTGAAGCATATTTTAATTGAAAACCCTCTTTATGACATCAATGAGTTTTCTGCATTACAGAATCATCTAGAGATGGAATAAAATTATGCTATTGCAATGTTTTTAACGTTTTAACTCTTTTCATATTAATGTGTATCTGTAGGCGGGTAAATGTAGAATTGTAATGTTTTAATGTCTACTATGACATATACATTTTAGTATTTTAGTATTGTATTCTTGTGACTTGTCTATAAACTTCGTGTTTCTTCAGATCAATAAATATTATTATTATTATTATTATTATGACCATTTTGCTTTTTAAAATCACAAAATGTATATTCCTGGAAGATTCAGTTGTTAATATTATATTTAAGCTTCACAGCAAGTTTTATACATCGTGAGGTTTTTCCTTCATGTTTAGACAAACTACTGTTTCCGAATTTTCAATGTATATTATGGAGTTGAAAACATCTTGATGATACTCCGAACAACACGAAACTATTTTTATTATCTTCACCATGAAATACAACTACTGCACTGGCTTACAATTCGCTTACAAAACACTTAGACTTCTCAACTGACTAAAACATCTAACAGTTTACTAAAAACTTCATAAAACTTCTGCTCTCCACTAGACTTTTCCACTTGAGTTTTAAATTCTCAAATCTGCCGTTGATGAAAAGCCTCTCTTATATAGTCAATTTGAATAGAGAAGATTTGTCTAGATATGCCATGCGCATTTCAAACGTCCGGAATCTTTGCTTTGAGCACCGGCGTTATCTAGATACTTCGATTGATCCCGATAAAGATTCTTTCGTTGAATTACGTAAATTTTGCTTTTTGTGAGACTCAGTGGCGGCGTTAGGGGATTCATTTCGATTTCCTAACAATGTAAATGACTTCTCAGTTGATGAAACAAATTTTATTATTTATCTATTGCATTTGAAATTATACAATAATCCACGAAATACATTTCTTATTTGAAGGCTTGTGGCTACGAGTTCACCAGCAAACTGCACAGGATGTTCACCGACATGTCAGTCAGCACCGATCTCAATAATAAGTTTGGCTCTATCCTGAAACAGGACAATATCGAACTTGGTATCAATTTCAGCATATACGTGTTGCAAGCGGGTGCTTGGCCGCTCGGACAGGCCGTCGTTACCCCCTTCTCACTTCCACAACAGCTAGAAAGAAGTGTGCAAATGGTTAGTACGAAGCTTTTGATTCATATACCAATCAGGGTGGTACAGATTAGAGAGTTTTTTATTTTATTTATTTCAACTGACAGCTTGCAAACAGAATGGGTTCTGATATAAGGAAGTTTAAATACTAACAATTATAATTATGTATCACTACTTTTCTTTGGGTTTTTTTTTTTATAACGTTTATTGCTCCCAAGGAATAACACGTATTTATAATGGGGAACATCTTGATTTCAAGCAGTTAAATTCAGTGCTTCATTAAAAAAAACAAGAAGAAAAAAACTTATACATGATAAAGTCATGGGTGAGATATAATAAAATGATAAAGAAAAGAGTGAATGAAGTTCAAGAGAATAAGTATTTCTTTAAGTTTTTCTTAAATGAATTAGTATTTTTTGTATTTTTCAATGTTTTCGGCAAGTTGTTATAAAAGATGACGCCTTCATACATAATAGATTTTTTACAATAATTTGTTCTAAATTCAGCCAGAGAAAAGTCATTTGCTGTTCTTGTTGAATAGTCATGGGCATTTATGGTAAATTTCAAATTTGAATTTTTCACGTTATTTTTGATCAACTGAATAAATACCTGCTAAAAGTTTGTATTTGAAAAGAGAAAGAATATCTAATAATAATCCTCTAGGTTTATAAAGATTATTTGTTGGTTCTTGCTGCTCTAAATTGAATATACATCTTATAATTTTGTTTTAAAGAGTTTGAAGTGGTTTGATAGTTGTTTTATTTGCTGTTCCCCAAATCGAGATGAGGTATTGGATTCTTGAATGAATTAATGAAAAATATATTGTTTTTCTATAACGTATTGGAATTTGATTTTTGATTCTATATAATATTCCCAAAATTGGCAAAATTCGCTTCCTCAAGACTTCTATGTGTTTTGACCACGATAAATTTTGATCGATATATAACCCAAAAATTTTTGTGTTTGTGGAATATTCAATTGATTCTTTCTTGAATTCAATTGGAACTCTCAAAGAGTTGGGTATTGTTTTTCCCGAAACAAACATGAACGAAGATTTAGCATAGTTTAGACTCAATTTATGATAAGACATCCAAGACTATAAAAGCGTCAGATCATCAGCAATATCTTTTTTATTTCTTCAGTTATATCCTGAATAAACTAGAGGGGTATCGTCTGCAAATTAGAAAGACTTTCCATTCAGAGCCAAATCTTTTATAGAATTTACATAAACTAAAAAAAGAATAGGGCCTAGAACTGAACCTTGTGGTATACCACAAATAACAGTTTTATGCCCACTCATTTGTTCCCCTATATATACATAGTGTTCTCTGTTTCTTAAATAATTTGAAAACCAATTGTGAATCTTTCCCCTCACCCCAGCGTGATATAGTATTTTCAAGAGTATACTGTGGTCAACAGTATGGAAAGCTTTTTTCAAATCAAGTGATAAGAGTCCACATATTTTGTTTGAATCCAATTGTGAACGAAAGTTAGTAATAACTTCCATTGCTGCACACTTTGTAATTTCTTCCTAACGTTTCGCTGGCGCGAGTGGCTAGCCTCTTCAGGGGCTCAGTCATCTTGACTATTATTCCGATGACTCAAGTAGTCAGATAGTCAAGATGAGTCAGATAGTTAAGATGAGTGAGCCTCTGAAGAAGCTAGCCACTCGCGCTAGCGAAACGTCAGAAAGAAATTCCAAAGAACGACGGCCGTCAAACCTGAATAAAAGTAGTAGATAATTATAAAAATTAGTCGTGAAATAGGTCAATATAAGGCATTTCACCTATAGCTGATACAATTTAAAATATGTTGCATGTCATCATGGCCGTAGTTAAATGTTTATGAGAGGGATAAAAAAGGGATAAAAAAAATCAATCGTTATCAACTAAATTAATTGGTTACCAAGTAAAACAGTGTACAACACAAATTGATAATTACATTATGTTAGAATGAAAATGAAAAGTGTATAAATAAAGAGAATAAATAAAAGCCGCCTTCAAAAAATTGTAATTATGTATGGAGATCAAAAATTTAACTAGAGCAAACATTTTTTCAATTCAGATCTGAATTTTGTTATTTTCGGAATCATTTTCAGTCTTTCTGGAAGATTATTGTATATTTTAACACCAAAATGATATATTGATTCATCTCCAAATTTAGAACGATAAGGTTCAACAATTAATTGTTTGGTTTGTCTTGTATTATGATCATGAATTGTATTAATTTCACTTCAACTGAATGTATAAAACAACAAATTTTCAATTGAAAGGCAGATTGAATATTCAAAAGACCATGTGGTTTATATAAATTTGAGGTTGGTTCAAGATATGGGTAATTTGAAAATACACTTTATAATTTTATTTTGTAACCTTTCGAGGATTCAATATCAATGTATTGGCTGTTCCCCAAATTGAAATCAAATACTGGAGATTTGAATATAATACAGAAATAAATACACCTCAGATATTTTTTAAGAAGGACCTGTTGGATTCTAAATAATATTCCTAGAAGTGCTCTTAATTTTTTTTTTCAACATTTCTATATGGGTATCCCAACATAGTCTTTATTGATAGGTAGGTACGTATCGTTCGTTGAAATGTAAAAGCTCATTCATGAAAAGGTTCCTTCCTAGTTTTCCAATACGAAAGTTAGAGTTATATGCCTTCTCGAAGGTTCAAATCATACATTTTGAATAGCTACATCCAAACTATTTTAAAAAAACCGAGATTTTCTCATATTTATAAACTGCAAATACTGCATTCCTTCATAGTACGCATAATACCTATATTCAGTACTGCAGTATTTGTAAGCATTCTGGTGGTTTGTGATCTTTAATAGTTTGAGAAATCGCACTGACAGTATACATACTTGACTTCAAATCTGTTGCAACACGATTAAAATGAATATCTGACTCTAGATTATAAATATAATTTACTATGTTGTATTCAATTTGGCTCTCTAACAGCCGTTAAGGGGAAGGAAAAGACATTGTCATCCCGTGCTCTTTCGAAATATCTAACTTAAGATGTCACCAAGGTTAGCTTTTAACTCTTTTGGCATTTTTACCGAGAGCCTAAGACTGATATTTTCTATAGAAGCATCGAAATCCACTGTTTTTTAATCTCATGTCGTCAACAGTTTTTAAATTGTACTGACTATATTTCTCCGTCAGTTGGATATGAAATAAGTTTATACTTTGTAACATAAGTTTCACTCAGTTCAAAGGTGTTTCGACTTCGAATCATGTTCGGGTTGATAATAGTCTGTTTACCATTCCTGATTGGTCTTAGCCATAAAACTCTTCTATACTCGCATTTCATTTCAACTCTTTCCTGAACTTTTTAGTTCGAAACTTTTTATCACAACAGATTCAACGGCAGGAAATTGACGTGGTTACATCACCTCTGCCAGGCGGAACTTAAACTAGGCCATTTGAAAAAATCTTACGTTGTTACCGTTCAAACTTTCCAAATGGCAATATTGCTCTTGTTCGAAAAGACCGACTCCTTGACTTGCAAAGATATAAGGGAAACACTCCAACTGAACAACGAACAGTTCCACCGACATATCGTCAGTCTTATAGATTCGAAACTCTTGTTGGCGGACTCGGAGGTAAGGATTTCGCGAGGTCCGTGGGAGTTTTACTCAATATTACTTTGTAGGAACTCCTGCCCGAGGTAACTCTCAGATTGAACATGGATTACTCGAATAAACGGACCAAGTTCAGAATAACGGCTGCGATTCAGAAAGAAACGCCTCACGAAGTGGAACAAACTATGAACTCGGTGGAGGAAGATAGGAAAATGTACCTGCAAGCAGCGATCGTCAGAATAATGAAATCTAGGAAAGTCCTCAAGCACAATTTGCTGATTCAAGAGGTATGTAATTATCAATTACAACTTCGAGTTTAATTCGCAAATAAACTGCGGAGTGTAAAAAGTAATTATTATTATGGACCATACAATGGAGCCAAACTACTGTAGTTCAAATGCTGAATCATCAATGATTACCCGTTCAAGAGTATTTTTTGTGAGACGGTAAAGATATTTCAAATTGTTCCTCTTCACACACACACATTGTGGCCCCACGTTGGGCGCCAATTCTGAGTTGCAGGTGAGGTCACTTATTTTTTACTGGTTCAATAAGACTTCATCTTGACTTTCTATAATTATATGCAACAATCGTTTTGAAACTGGCAGATCATTCTCATTATACGTCAGCTTGGTATAATTGCTCATACTTTGGTAGCTCTATGAGAAGTGTTGATAGATTTCATGATATATTTTTGATTAGTTTCCGTGCTTTAAACATGATTCTTATATTTAGAAACTTCTGTTATTTTCTACTATGAACAAATAATATGGTTTTTATAACATGTGTTAAGTATTATTAAGGACCAGTTTTTCAGTTGCCAGGTTAGTCTTGGTATAAATTCAGAGTGCTTGACCAGGACATTCGCTTGGATGTTAAAACTTAGCTGACATCTAAGTTTCTAACAATTAGATTGAAAAACTGGCCCTTATCTGAAAGTCAAGTTCCACGAGAGTAGAATAAAAAACCGACCTTCAGCTGATAGCCAAGTTTCATAAGCAGGTGAAGAAACTGACCTTACCAGATTATTGAACAGTAGATGGAAAACCTGGTCCCAAGAGATGAGAAGATTCAAATTTTGATCGATTTTAAAGAAATATAATGGAAAAATCGGTGATTAGACTGTCTTGTTAAAAAACGTAGATACGTGGAATGTCTGTAGAACATAATACAAAGATACTCGCCATATTGTTAGTAGCTGACATGTGCCTATGTGTTTGTATAATTTATGTTTACATTTCAAGTGTAGTTGCTACATGCCATGGTGGCTCTGCCTCTTTGGTTTTTTATATTCACTTAATTCTCATTTCATTATTTGAAAATTTTCACCTGATATTTGTTTGTACTCTCATCACAGAATAACTAAACGAAAGCGAATAGGTAACCTAACACAATTATCCCAAAAATATTTGACCTTGATCGAATTTTGGCACTATGTGTGCTATAAAAAGTTCAGACTAGAAGTCAAAGTGCTCTTGCTGGATACACCCTACTATAGTTTACAAGAATTTTATGATGATGTATTTTAACCTATAATTTGTTTGAATATGTTGTATTGCGTCCCGACCTTATATGGTATTTTAATAAGGCTTTTATAGTCACATCTGTCTGTCGATATTTGAAGATGATGATGTTCGGTGTGCGCATTATTTTCATGACTAATGTGTGTGACGTTATGTATCTTAAATTTTTTATATTTTCACTAATTTCAACATATTATGCTACGATTTGCCGATAAGAATTTTTGTTCTTCAGAAAATAAAGTATATTCTCTCTCTCTCTTTCATCAACACTTAGAAATCTGTTAATATATACCAACAAATAACACTGAAAAAATTCAAGTGACATGCGTCAAATGAATTAGCTGCCATCATCTGACCCACTGAAACAAAGCAATAGACTATTTTAGTACGCTCTTATTGGTGCACTTTGGGAAGGCGTGGCTTTTACCGAATGTTTCATTGGATTCGCTTCTGTATAGTGCTTTAATTGTTCTGTGCTCTCGTGGTGAATAGATTGTACTCATTGCTATCCAGCAATCAAGAGTATACCTATATTTTATATAAAAAATGATACTTTTTGCAGGTTTATGCTCAATCGAAAGTGTCATTTGCACCCAGCATACAGTTGATCAAGAAATGTATCGAATCACTGATCGACAAACAGTACATCGAGAGAACACCACATTCGAGTGAAGAATATAGCTACGTAGCCTAATTAGTAATAAAAATTAGTTTTTTGAATGATATTATTTTTTCAATGTGACATATTGGTTGTTTCTTAATTCATTCTTTTTTATTATTTATTTACAATAATTTATTATGGAATTGTAATATATATTGATTACTGTATACACTGCATTATATCTTGGTTGTTCTACATTTAACAATGACCTTTCATAAAGGTTTTACGTAGTTTTTGTATCGACAAGCCGAAATATAGTTCACAATTTTTATAAAAAGAGCTACGATTTAAATGGAAATAACTCGCGTAGGTTTCACTTATTGTACAATGCCTCGTGCTGATTTCTATCAATTAAGGCATGTTGAATATTTCGTTTTTTTAAGGCATGTTGACTATTGACATTGTAATTAATGTAAATATAAAATTGAGAAGTTATTGAAGTCTGCTTTTAGGTCATAAATCGTGATTTGTATCAATGTATAGATTTTGTTCAGATCGATAATCTCTTTATTATTATCATTGTTATTTTAGATTGTTATGAGTGAACCATAATAAAACGTGTATTATATTTGTACTTGAGTTTTTTATTTGTTTTTCTGCAAATTCTTCTAATAAACTAGTTGAAAGGTACGAAATTTGAATTTTCTTGTATGTTAGCATCTTCAGGAGAAGAAAATTGATACTAAATCTAGAGCTGGGGTTAGTTGTTTGTATACCTAAAATATACCTAAATTTTTCCGGTCCAATAGGGACTTTGTTACTGCTAATTTTTCTAATTAATTTCCTGATAATGAACTAGTGCAGTCACTACCTGCAAAGTTTGTTGGTCCAGCATCTTTTATTATTGAATATTCTGATTACTTTTTCAACAATAAATTAAAAAAAGGGTTGAAAAGGATAGGTTACTTCCAGTTTTTGCAAAATTTTAGAAAAATTGATGCATATTAGAGTTCCAAATTTTCTGGAAAGCAATAATATCTTATATGATGGTCAGTATGGTTTTCGCAGATCTAGAGATACAGAGACGGCAGTATTTTTTTTCAACCAGTTTAGTTTATTCGTAATTCAATTCAATGCTACATAGGTACAATATATTATATATATATATATATATATATATATATATATGCTGGCTGGAACTTCCGGTTGATCCGCGTCTGGAAAGATTTACTTGTCTACGTTTCGACTCCCATTTCGGAGCCATTTTCACAGACCTAGACGCAAGGTCACTAAGTCTTGAAAATGGCTCCGAAATGGGAGTCGAAACGTAGACAAGTAAATCTTTCCAGACGCGGATCAACCGGAAGTTCCAGCCAGCACATTTCTGACCGCGGAAGCCTAGCCGATCATATATATATATATATATACCCTTTCTCTAAATAATACTCTTAGGTAGTAATGTTACAATTTTTTTTCAATAGCAATTATGAAATCATAAGAGGGTATGTTAAAATTATTACTAATTTTCTATAAAGGAATATCATGAACAGTCAAACAGTTTCGAACTATTGGATGTCATTTCTAAAATTCAAGTGGAAATTGATGGAAATAAGAAATGTCTCTTGTATCTGGATTCGTGCAAGGCCTTCGATACCGTTGACCACACCATAATGATGAAAAAACTATTCAATATAGAAATCAGAGGTAATCTCTTCGAATGGTTTAAAAATTATTTTTGTGATAGAATCCAGTATGTTTATATAGATGATCAAAAGAAGTTCCTTTCAAAATATTTCCTGTGGTGTACCTCAAGGATCAATTCTCGGTCCGCTTTTATTCCTCATTTATATAAACACACTACCAAATTTGATGCTGAATGGAAGAGTCAAATTATTTACTGATGACACAACCATCATATATTTTTTGGACAGTTATGAAAAAATCAAAATTGATATGCAATCTGATTTGGATAGAATTCTCATTTGGTTACATCAACTTGAATTAACTCTGAATTTCAATAAGTCCTCATATATGAACATAGCTAAGGTAGTCAACGCCCCATCCGATCCAATAATTCTCAACAATTCTATCAAATATACAGAAACAAATGGATTCTTAGGTTTATATATTGACGAAAAATTATCGTGGAATGGAGCACATTGAAAAAATTCGAAAAAAAGTATCTCTCCTTACTGGAATTTGTTTCAAAATAAGACACTTCCTTTCTCTGAAAATTTTGAAGAATATTTATTTTAGTCTTATTTATTTACAACTATATTATCTCATTTCTGTCTGGGGTACTGCAAGTAAATCTATAATGAAACCTCTCAAAACTTTACAAAACAAAACAATAAAGTGCATTTACAAATTATCTTATTCAGAATCGACATCAAATTTATACAAGCCCAGCAAATTTTTGAATCTCACTATACCGTGTGACACAGACTCATGGTAAACCCCCGTTTTCTCCTTTGTTTTTCTAGCTATATTTCTGAAATTCGGAACATTGAATATGCTCACTGAACAGTATTTCTCGACATATCTGAAAGAAAAAAACAAGTTCCAATTTTTCCGGAAATGACATCAACTTTCGATTCTTGAATCGGAAACCCGGTATATTGTTACATGATCGGTTAGGGATAATCATGAGGAATCTAACGATACCAGGTTTTATGGTGTTATCTCCGATGACTACGGAGATATCGCCATTTATTTTATTCATAAGCTCAATGAGTAAGGGCTGGTCTTTTCACTTATAGATAAAGTCCTTGATAACTTATCTGTTAGATAGCAATATGTATTCCTGTGTAGTTTATGTGATGGATAGTTATCAGAGACCTTATCTATAAGTGAAAAGACCGGCCCTAAATCTATAATGAAACCTCTCAAAACAAAACAATAACGTGTTTTTACAAATTATCTTATTCAGAATCGACATCAAATTTATACAAGCCAAACAAACTATTGGACATAAATTCTCTTCATAAACTCAAAATCAGCTGTTTTATCCATTCTATCAGAAATTATACTAAAAAATCTAATCTTATTTTCAACGAAATTTGTGATATTCACAATCACTCTACAAGACAGAAAAATTTGTTGGCAACGAATATAATTCAATCAGATATTGGCAAAAAATCAATATATCATAGTGGTGTCATGATATATAATTCAATTACAAATGAAATAAAAGAATATCGATCGACAATAAAATTCGAACAGAGTTTGGAAGAGTTTTTATCCAGCTAATAGCTATTTAAAAAAAAAATTCTTCGTAGAAACAGGCTGTAGTCTGTTATCGAACATGCACTTTAAAACTAATAAAAAAAACATTTGTTATGCAAGCGAATGTAAACTCAACCATCAATTGTCTATTTCACAGAGCGTTCATAAACATTTCTGTCGTGACCTATGCGTAAATTTCCTGCTTTCAAATATTCTTTGATTACTAAAATTAAAATCCAGCCCCTTAGAACATTTCCTGTGATACAAATTAGATATTACGACTTTTCGAATTTATGTTGAATACTGAAATTAACAGAGTGAACGTAAAATTGCTAATTTATTTGTTGAACAGAATTATCTATTTCTTATTTATTCAACCTTGTTCTGATATGAATCCAGAGTCGTTGATATTTTCACGCCTGTTCCTATCGAACAGTTCTTTCAGAGATCCCCCTCCCACATTTCAAGCATATTTTATTCTTGCCCAGCAAAATAAGAATACTGTAAGACACGTGATGTCAACGATTTTAATTATGGATTCCGTAGATTACCGTTGATTGGTCTTGATTACCACCCCAATCAAATATTGATGTGTTTACAGAACAAAACGACTCCAGTGGCATGTCAGGGCATACAAATGACAATTTTCTGTTTCATTACATCTTGTCAATTCAAGCATCATGGATGATATCTTGCCGACGAATAGCTCTAATCAAGAAAATGCAAAGAGCGCCATACCCTGGTTGTTTGATATTAATCCTGAAGATACCAACTGGGTTATAACAAGTTCGTTCATGATATTCACTATGCAAACTGGTAAGGTATTCTTAGTCAAAGGTCATCGGTATTACAGTATCTATAGGTTCGTATATGGATGAATATGAAAACTATTAAACATATTTAAATTCATTTTTCATTGGAAAAACAAGCGAGAGTGAAGTTCTCAGTTGTATCAATTCACTCAAACTTAAAAAGTCGCCGGGAAAGGATGGAACCTTTAGCCGATATAGTGATAAAACCATTAACACATCTCATTAACAGTATTTTTCACACTGGAATATGTCCAAAACTTTTTAAAATTGGTATAATCAAACCTATTTTCAAAGGCGGAGATAAAAGTGATACATAAAATTACCGGCAAAAATTTTTGAAAAAATTTTAAAATCTAGAATTGATGACTATCTAACACAACAAAAAATGTTATCTCCCAACCAATTTGGATTCAGGAAAAATATTTCTACAGAAAATGCTATTACTTAATAGCAATAGATTGCCAACTATCTGTGTTTTTCTTGACCTAGCAAAGGCATTTTGATACAGTCAGTCATGAATTACTTTTGGAAAAATTGCAGAATATTGGTTTTCGCGGAATAACCCAAGATTTATTTGCAAATTACCTAAACGAAAGAATACAACAAGTTAATATTGATGACACATTTAGTGATCCAAAAATTTTTAAATATGGTGTACCACATGGTACAGTTCTAGGTCCCTTGTTATTCAATATTTATCTAAACGATCTTTTTTTGCTCAAATCCAAAGGAAAAATTCATGCGTTCTCTGATGGCACTGTTATATTTTACACTGCTAAAAGTTGGACAGAGTTTAAAAAAATAGTACAAGAAGATTTTAAAAATGTTAAAAAATGGTTCGATAACAATTTATTAACAATAAATTTCGATAAAACAAAATATCTTCCCTTTTCTTCTTACGAAAATTCACTACCAAATTGGGGCCCTATTAAAATTACTAATACTGTACAAATCATGGATAGTGACTGTATCAAATACCTTGGCATAATGATAGATAGACATCTGAAATGGGATCAAAAAAAAAATTGTTCTAAAATTGTTCGTTTTCGATCGATGGCAGATATGCTAACCACTACACTACCGAGACCACAATCAGCAAATAGGTATATTTTATAATAAGAAAACTTCGAATTCTTACCAAATTTCGACAATTGAAAGGATTTTTAACAATACCACAACTTGAAATTCTGTATTTTGCCTTAATACAATCCCAAATAAGTTATGAAATATTAGGCTGGGGCGGGATGTTTAAAATATATAAACATAAAATGGAAATAATACAAAAAAGATTTCTGATAATAATTTACAATGAGGACTGGAAATATTCAACTGAATTATTATTCAAAGAAAGTGAAAAAGTGGATATAAATCAATTATATATTTATAGAATGATGATTTACATTCATAAAAATAAACAGAATATAAATTATAATGAACATAAATATGAAACTCGGAATAAAACTGTAATTACATCTAAAAGGAAAATTAAAAAGAAAATTGCACAAAGAAACTACAAGTGATACCATATCTTTATGATAAAATACCACATGAAATCAAAAAAATTGAATCATTATCATCATTTAAACAAAAAAGCAAAATATGGTAATATATGATTGTAAATTGTTATTACCTTCAGTTAACCTTACAACAAGTAAGGTTTGTTTTTCAGTTTATTCATAAAAATGTATATTCATAAAATTTTCTAATTGTAATTATTATTATATATTCATGAATAAACTTATATTATTATTAGACCTGGTGGTGAGAGATTTCACAGCCGGCTTCCTTAAAGGAAAATACTTGAGGCTGAAACAAATCATAATGTGCAAAATAGAGTATTTCCCATAAATTATCGTCAATCTCATATGGAATTAGTTCATTCAGACAAGTTTGTAAGTCAACCTCTTTATTTGAACAAGTACATCTTCGTGATTTTTATAATTCAGTAAGCGATGCTTTTATTGCAACAAATGCAAAGATTCCATCCACAATACTGTTGAACTTAATTGGGTTATTTTGAAGTTTCACTAAGCTTCGCGTCCATTTCTCTGACGATTGCGATTTGTTTTAGCTTCAGTTACTTTACAGCAAGTAAAACTTTGAAATCTTCACATAATAAATAAAACAATTAAATGTATTCATAAATCACCTATTTATTATTAACATCACAAAAATAATCCTCAATTTTGGTTCAAATATATTCCACATTGGTTGTAAATATTGCAGGCTTTGGAATGCTGGAATCAGGTTGTGTTTCCATAAAAAATGAAGTCAATATCATGATGAAAAACGTGGTCGACATTGTTTTAGGTGGTAAGTTTTTTCAAATACACTCCAGTATAGATCTTGGAACTTTCAATAACGATATCTATTATTATTCATATTGATATGTGAACAATTTCAGGTTTGACCTACTGGATATTCGGATTTGCTTTCTCTTTCGGCAGAAGCGATTTGAATAATGGCTTCATAGCTCTTGGGGACTTCTTCATAGACCCTTCCTTGAAAGATCCTCTGAAAGGTGCAATCTACGCTGCATTTATCTTTCAACTGTCTTTCGCCACCACGGCAACTACTATTGTCAGTGGAGCTATGGCAGAAAGGTATAATAAACAGAGTTGTGTATGAATGTTTCAAATGGTTGAAAAGTGGGTGCTAGTATTGTGTTTTGTTTAAGGTGTAATTTCAAAGCATACTGTGTATTCAGTTTCTTGAATACTGCGATATATTGCATCCCTGCTGGTTGGATTTGGGGTGAACACGGATTTCTTAAGGCTCTTGGTGCTGTTGACATTGCTGGTTCTGGAGCTGTACACTTAATAGGTAAATTATCAGGCTAGGACAGTAGAAACTTGAATTATGCAATTAATTCACCATATATAGTACCTATCTATTCAATTTCGGGACACCGTCAATGGTATATATTTATAGTAATAATGTATATTATTTTTCTTTTCGTTACACAGGTGGTAGTGCAGCTTTCGCCAGTGCACTGATGTTAGGTCCTCGCCTAGGAAGATACGATAATGGAATTGCCCCTCTACCTTTGGGGAATCCTGTGAACGCTGTGATGGGCCTCTTCGTACTGTGGTGGGGCTGGTTAGCTTTCAATTCAGGTAGTACCTACGGGGTGAGTATTCATTTTTCCTTAAAAATTCATGGAGCATTTTTTAAAAGAAACCCAATTTCATAGCATAGATATTGTGCGAGGCCATGAGCTTTTATCAGGCTCGAAGGACCAAATACGAATGCGTGTTTCCTTTCAACTCACTAGTCTTTCACTCGCAATGCATAAATCTTATAACTTGCTGAAATATCGCAGCTTTGTTTTCCTTTTTAGTTGAGCGGTGAAAAATGGCATTATGCCGCGAGGGCAGCAGTCATGACGATGATGTCCACTTTCGGAGGTGGTACCGTAAGCATATTTTACACCATGATTAAACTCAAAGGAAAAATCGATGCTATCGACATCATCAATGGAATTCTTGGTTCCCTTGTATCAATAACAGCAGGATGTTTCCTCTACCAAGGTAGTATGTCCACAGAATAATTAACCTTCTATACAGAATCGAATTCAATGACATATTCGGTAAAAGCCACGCCTTCCCAAAGTGCAACAATGAGAACGTACTAGAATATTCTTTGGTTTCGCTTGAGTGAGCTGATCGAAAACTAGTGAGTAGTTTCCTATTGATGGTATATATTGTCAGATATCTCCGTGTCGATGGAAGAGCCAAAGTTCGAAATAATTTTCGGACAAATGTGTTAGGTTACTGATTCATCCCTTCTGTATATAGAAGTTTAATTATTCTGTGGTATGTCCCAGTTCCCTTTTTGTCATGGACTGCCTTAGAATAGTATGTCCCATTACAGCATTTCTCTTCCTATTCTGATATGTTAAAATTGCTTGAAGTGCAGAAGATGCATGCAAATATTTGTTTTTCTAGGTTGGGAAGCACTTCTGATTGGAGCCATAGGAGCAGTACTGGTATGTGGTTCAATGCCACTTCTGGATATGGTAAGCGATAATATGTGAATTATGCCACATTATATTCAGGAATAATATCTAATTTACAAAAATCTTGAATAGCTACCCTTTTTTAGGCGGGCATAGATGATCCTGTTGGAGCCAGTGCCGTTCATGGTGTAGGAGGCATGTGGGGTAAACATTTTTTTTCATCACGTCAAAACTTCTTTATGGATATCTGGCGTTATTTTGAAACCTTTATGTGAAATTGCGGTATGACATTTCATTCAAATCTCATTTGAATCTGATGTTAACAAGTCAGTTATGAACTTTTTTGTTTGAAACTTCCTCTACGTTGCCCGGGAGGTGTTGCTTCAGATGTTAGATGTAACGAAATGTTTTATTTTAAGGTGTTATTGCAGTGGGATTATTCGCTGAAAATCCCTACCCACTGGATACAACTTATGGAAGAAGTGGTTTGATAAAAGGTGAGGAATATGCGCTACTGTTCAGTTCAAAACAATGAGTGGTGTGAAAATATTCAATCGTTTCCAAAATATCGTTGACGCTAATGTTCAGTTTGATGGCAAACTGTATGGATTTTTTTTGTTCCCATGTTGGGCGCCATATTATTTACGTTTTGTTTCTGAAACGTTTCTCTTTCGCGAGAGAAATTGATTTTTGGCATTTATATGGAAATCGTTGAAATATGTTTGAGAGAATGCTGAAATCAATTTTGTTCTTCGAACTACTTATTATGAATGCATTTATTTATGTTATTATAGGCGGAGGCTGGTATCTTTTCGGCGTCCAATGTTTGACAGTTATTTGCCTACTATCTTGGGGAATTATATCAACTGTGACTCTATTATGGGCGATCAACAAATTCATAACCATAAGAATGGATGTTCACGTAGAGCTGATGGGTGCGGATCTGACGGAACATTTGGTCAAGCACGGACATGTAAATGTAGTTAGTGATATTCAGTAGCCAATCTTTCACGTTACTCAAAACCTCTGCCTGAAATTTTCGAGGTAAATTCTGTGTATTGTACCAATGACATCAATTTTTTTTAGGTTGGGGTTTCTAGGGCCCTTTCTGCTTTCCGTCCGGTTCTCGATACAACTGATGTAGAACATTTGAGGGATGTAGGGATGAACCCTGGACACGATAAACATCTAGATATGGTGAAGTCGATGGCTAGAAAGAAAAAATACAAGCTGTCGAGAATCCTGAGAGACGTTACTAAGAACAAAAATTTGGGAATCAACATTGCCAGGAATTTATTTCCTAAAAATAAAACCCTCTCGCGTAGAGTCTCCAGAAGTTCTATTGATAATTTAAAAGTCAAAGTGACGAATCTTTCTCATGAAAATGACTACGGGATTTCTCCCCATGCAGCATGGTTAAATTGAAATCAACTCCTAGTTCTAAAAAGGTGCAATCTTTTCGTATTAACAAGAATTTAGAAGACTCACTAAACTTGAATAAAACTCTCAACTATTATATTTTTCATTTCTAACTTTATGCACCTCATGTAGTCTTTGAATATAGGGACTTCTTACTACTTCCAGAGTTAGTCTCCGATATTGGAAATATATACTATATATATTACTAAACGAATACTGCATAATTTGATGCATAATCCAAACTAAACAACTGAAAATTAAGTCTCTCAGTTGAAAAAAATTCACTTCGACCAGTTAAATATAAAATTTATTCAATATACTTAATCAATAATAAAGTATATCAGAAGTGACAGTTTTCAGCTGGTAGATGTGAGGAGTTATACATGTATACACCAATTTATACATTATAATTAATATCGTAGAGATTGTATCAAAAATTAACCCGTTTATATTCAGTACTAGAAAACAACAAAAAGTAAAATATACGCTCACGCTAGATCAAATGCAGCAAACCTTATTATTTCACTAGAAAATTTTCCAAACTCTTCGAATATATCCACAATCTCCTTCAAAGCTTGAACACACAGAAAAATCATAAAGATCTAAAATTACTGAAGAGTCAACACAACAGACCCACATAAATACATGCAAACTAGAGTATGGCGATCTAACCATTGAGTGTTCCCGCAAAAGACGATAGGGGGCGTATCGCTTATTTTCTATCGCGAATATTTGGTACTGTGGGTTCTCTGGGTTTCCCCACAGAAGTGGCATACGCACTACCACAATTAAAAAGGTACGAGCGCCAAATGTCAGTATTCTCTGTCAGTCATTACCCACAAGTAGCCCATCTTTGTTTCCTGGGGGTGTGAATTTTTAATGAGGGTGAATATAAAAAATGAGAAAGAAACTTTGCAGAAAACAACGTGTTTGTCCACTATTTACTTCAGAGTGCTGACTACCTACAAGCGGAAGCCAGTAAAGGTAAGAGAAGTTTTTTTCAGTTATGATACTACTTTAGCATGATGAAAAAACAAGAAGAAGAAGTCACAATGGCAACGCTGTATGTATGTGAGAAATGTGAGATGTCAAATTAAATACCTACTCAAATGTCATAAGTGGAAATCAAAATAATATATTTAATAAATCATGTTTGTTTGAAATGAAATACTATAAATTCCAGACTCAATTCAGTGAGGCAGTGCCCTTTTCAATCAGGACGAATTTATTGAAATGGTCTATTCGTTATCAAGAATCACAGTTGGAGAGATTTCATTGAGGTAAGAACTGTAGTAGATATATGAATGTGGATTCAACAACTTTAGTGTTCTTGTCGACATTTCAATATAGAAACTGCTCATATCTTTATTCGCCAAGAATATTGACGAATACTTGTATTTTTCTTGCATCTTGATGAATTACATTGATCATACTGTTTCATTAGTAGTGAGAGTTCCCTCAGTTGGGGCAGTCTATGCTGGGCATTTTTTCTCTATATTTTATTACTTATTTTTCCTTTCTTGGGCGTTTTCAACCCTTATTCACTAAGAGTATTAGAGCAATTCTCTGGAATATAATATAACTGTTGCAAACAATCTGTCTCATTTTCGATAAAAGCAATCATTAGTTTTGAAATCTCTTCCACAGCTCTTCGAAAATAATGCATTATAAACAATAATTAATATGTAATACAAGTCAGACGACACTCTAACCTCAACTATTGACTTTGTTTTCTTCTCAGTGAGGTCATGTATGGCATAACTTTTGCCCATTATTTTTTTTCTGGCCAAGTAAACTACTGTTGAATAAATGTATCTCAAACTGGTAAACTTCAATACAGTTGTAACTGTTCATGAGCTGTCGCCTTCGAACTAGCATGAAACCATTGGAATTCTTAACGAAAACATCTCAATTTTTACTCTTTATCAGCCTCAGAATACTGTAAACAAATCAGTTTAGTCATTATTGATTCAAAAGGTCGAACCCAAACACCTGCAATCATTTGTAAAATTATTGTTAAAAAGATTAGCTAAAATATTCTTCCAAACAATACTAGGGTCTATCAACGAGTAGGTTCCTCACCACCTTTTTGAAAAGGATGTTTCTCAGATTTGCCGATCTCATTTCTAATGGTAAATGATTGAACAATTTACTACTATTATAGTAGATGAAGTATGAGTATGAAAGTATAATTACTATTACGAGTAGAGTGTATGGAGAAACAAGTTGAACTTCGATTTATGTTTATAGATGAGGCAAACCGTCTCATAGGTAAAAAGTGTGATGACTGTTGAAATTTTATTGGCAGTGAACAAATTTCTGCACGATTCTCTGGGTTTGACGTTACAGAGACACCTCAGTGCCCTCTTCTGTAATGTCGACACAGAAGAGAGAAGGTATGACTTACATGCTCCCCAAAAATCTATCAAACCAAGGACATACATTAAAGTTATTTTATTTTTTCTCTCAAAAACAGCGAGATAAGAAAGTTGTAGTTTCAGTAGTTCAATGAGAAAAAAAAACAACAAATATTGCAAAAAAGCAGTGGCGCTGATTTTTTTGGTCAAAAATATTGGTTAAGGTACCTTCCGGGACGCCACTAGACAGGTTGATTTCGATCTAGTTTCGACCAAATCAACACCTCAATACTCTAAAACCACCGCCATTGCAAAAAATCAGTGGCACGCATTTTTTTGTTCAAAAATATTGGTTAAGGTACCTTCCGGTACGCCACTGGACAGGTTGATTTCAATCTAGTTTTGACCAAATCAACACCTCAATACTCTAAATACCACCGCCATTGCAAAAAATCAGTGGCACGCATTTTTTGTTCAAAAATATTGGTTGAGGTACCTTCCGGTACGCCACTGAACATAATGATTTCAATCTACTTATGACCAAATCAACACCCCCAATACCCTAAATACCACCGCCAAATTTTAAGAAAGTTGGCTGAAGGATTATTGAGGTATTCAGGAAATTCGTTTTTTTCCTAATTTCTACACCCTGTGTCTTGTAAACGGAGCATTACCAGACCTAAGGCGTTTTCTGGCGCTCATATATTCAAAACGTATTCGTCTGTGATTCAAATGCAAGCATTCTGGCGTTGAAACGATGACGTCACATCAACTATGATTTGAAACGTATTCATGATGATTCAAAACTAGCGTGAGGTTGGTTTTGAAACGGAATTTGGCGTTACGTTATGTCAGTTGATAGTTTCTGCTTTATATATTCAATAAAGTGCTCAAAAATTTCCATCAAATACATTGTAAGGATATGCAATATAAAGCAGGGGAAATATCATTATCACGTTAAAGCCGATTTTAGCACTTTCCAGAGTTTACAAGGTATGCAGTGAAAAGTGTCCCTCCTTTCAAGAGATTTTGCCATTATGAAGTTTTCAGATCCTGAATGTGTCGCAATAATTATTTAAACAAATTCATAAACACTTTCAGCATGATGTGGCATTCTGAAATGCAATATATGAATATTATTATCATTTATTACACCATACAACAATGATAATTTGATTGGTTTCTTCATAAATTTTGGTTGACATCATGGAAAATAGCTACTTGTTGGTCCATATTTTGAATAGAAAAAAATTCGGGTGCAATGGTTTCAAAAAATTCAGCTACATATGTGATAAAGACTTAAAAAATTATATACCAAATCCGATTCTAATCGTGGTTGGAGAAAATTGGAAAGTTTGTTTTTATTCATGAATTTGACATATGACACAAATTGAATCATTTCATTCTGGCGAATCTTATTATTAATGACGTCACTACGAATCGTTTTTGAATACATGATCGAATACGATTGAACGCCAGAAAACACCTCTATGTTTGTATAGTAGTTTTCACAATAAATGGTATTGACTGAAGGATTATATTAAAACCAATTAGACCCTTGAGTTGTAAAATCCGAGATGCACATCATAAATGTGAAAGGACCGGATTCAGGTAATTTTGTTTCTCAGAGAGGGATTGTAGAGGATTACAGCTTACACTTCTTGTTCATTTCAGTCTTTGTGTTTCATTGGAAGTGTTCACTTGTGTTACGGCGTGCAAGGATATAACGCGGGTGCTGCAGCAAAAGTAACCAGTAATTTGACGAAGATGCCTCTTACTTCAGTTAGACGAATTGTTGAAAATTCCATGGAATCAAGAAAAAAGCGTAAAGATTCCGGTGTCACAAAAAGTCAAGACGACTGGGAAAAAGATTTGATAAGGCGAAAAATCTACACTATGTACGATGAGCAGCGTGTCCCTACAATCAAAAGTCTGAAACAGCGGCTCATCAATGACGAAACTCACATCAACTGTGGCCTCACTACTCTTTGGCGAGCTCTGTCTGCAATGGGCTTTAAATATCGCAAAATTGACAAGAGACAAGTAATAATGGAATCCACACGTTTAATAAACTGGCGTTCTGAATATATAACGTCAATAAATACCGGTCTGAAAATCGGCCAATACTCTACCTCGACGAGACGTGGTTTGACACGCATGACACCCCTTCCAAAGGATGGTCTGATTCCTTTGATAAGTGTAAAACAAAAGCACCATCAAATAAAGGAAAGAGAATCACAATATTACACGCAGGATCAGAAAATGGTTGGATCCCAAGCGTGCGCGGAAAAAATACTTCTCCGACTTTAAGTGGTAGTGTGGTAGAATTAATTAGGAACTGTATGAATGACATTCCTACCGAGAGTTGGAAAAGTTCTGTTAGTCATGTTATAAATGTTGAAAACTCGTACCTTTCTGTAAAATCAATTGCGCCAATTATAATTAATTTAGATGAGGATAGCGATAGCGACACTGAACTAAATATAGAATAGAATTGTAACATTTAAATGAATTACTTGTATATCTCCTACATTATGAAAATTCAAATTTCTTAAGTTCGACCCTGTAGCACATTTGCATCTTTTACCAGATGATTTTCTACATAATGGGATCAAATCGGCGGTAGTTTATTGCAGTTAATAAGCCAATACCATTTACTGTGAAAAATACTATATGAACTTTTTATCATAACATCCCCTGCAAACGCCTGTCAATTTTTTTTAATTCCATAGTGAACGAACCAAATCATATAAAAATTTCAAGCTTACAGCAATGAGTCTTTTTAATTGTTCGTACACTCATAAATATAGGGGTTGATGATGTGCAGGGGATGGTTACCATACATTCTTTGACTTATCACTATAAGAATTTCAAGCCTTGCATACAAATCGTTACTAGGATTGTCCACTAGGTCTACTATATTATTCCATATCGTAACTGAGATCCAATAAGAGCATGGTAAACGGTTTTTGCGATATGGTAATGTTAAGTTTATCGGGCACCAAGCGATAAAAAAAAAATTGCGGGAACTTACGTATTTCGACCTCCTGAACAAAAAACTTAGATAAAAATTTTGGCGCTCTCCAATAGTTTTTAAGATACAGGGCATTTTTTGGGTCAAAAATGGGATTTTTGAATACACGTTCCTGCATCAAAATTACACTTGAAATCAATCCTTCTTTTTTATCAGCACAATGTACACATCCCTAATTATCCGTTCCACACTTTTTTTCATTCGGAAACACTAGTTATAACAAAAAAATGCACTTTTCCTCAACAACAACAAAAACATTGAAAATTCGGCATGTCACTGCTAAATGTTTAGTGTATTTTTTTATGAGGGGTTGGTACCTTGGAAAACCAGAGCACACTATTCAAATCTTTATTCAAAGTGCATACTGCATCACACCTCGGGCATTGAATAGTCGAGAGAAATATTCCTATTGTTGTAAGGTAATTAACTAATGCCCTCTTATTATGCACTAAGGCTGTATATTCGAATAATTTCATCATTTTAATTATTTACGTGAAAACTTCAAAATGAAGAAAAATTAATTCGCGATATTTTAAATTTGAATAGTGTGCTCTGGTTTTCCAAGGTACCGACCCCTCATAAAAAAATACACTAAACATTTAGCAGTGACATGCCAAATTTTCAATGTTTTTGTTGTTGTTGATGAAAAGTGCATTTTTTTGTTATAAAACTAGTGTTTCCGAATGAAAAAAAGTGTGGAACGGATAATTAGGGATGTGTACATTGTGCTGATAAAAAAGAAGGATGAATTTCAAGTGTAATTTTGATGCAGGAACGTGTATTCAAAAATCCCATTTTTGACCCAAAAAATGCCCTGTATCTTGAAAACTATTGGAGAGCGCCAAAATTTTTATCTAATTTTTTTGTTCAGGAGGTCGAAATACCTACGTAAGTTCCCGCAAAATTTTTTTTTTATCGCTTGGTGCCCGATAAACTTAACATTGCCTGCGATATGGAAACACAACTCATTGGAAACCACTCTCACTGCATAACATCCGGAGGAAATCTTACTCTCGAGTTGTTTGAGGTGTTCATCAAATTCCCGCCTATTATCAATGAATACACCGGGAAATTTTGTGTATAATTTATTTTATAATATGGCAGCGTCTTTTGAAATTTCTTCAAGCTATCATTCAGAGATAGTAGATTATAATAGGGGAGCCCAAGCGGGGATTTCGGGATTTACTTGAGCGCGGCACAGGGGGATACCTTGTACCCGGTTAAATACTTCCACCATATATGAGTCCTATATATATGGCCGCCCTTCAAGGATAAAGGATCAGATTAGTAAAAAAAATTGATCATCTGAAATTCTCGAGCGCGTCAGATTAAAGTAGGGCGAGGTAGTTACATCCTGAAACGTGTATATTCCACTAATTTGACAATTCGAGAGTGACCTAAAGAAGGAGGAGGGCTACAAAGTTGTAAAAAAAACGTCATCTCGACATTCTCGAGCGTGGCTAATTTTATTTTTATTTTGAAGAGAATAAATCAAGAATTGCAAGAAATATATAATCTGACGATTTCCACAAGCCGAAATAATAAGAATTCATCGATAAAGTTTAATGCGTGCAGCATTTTTTCTCTATCTATTGCTCTTTCACTCCGTCCCCACTCTGGTTTCTGTTGCCACGATGCCGTTACAGTTTATCACATAGACTCGTTGGTGGCATGATATTGTTTACAACGAATATCCAACGTTTTAAAATTCTAATAGCTTATAATTTTTTTCTTATAAATTCAAGTATTCTACTAAAAAAACATACACTTTTTTATTTGCATGCTTTTTCCTGAGATTTTCAATTACTTTAGTTCAATGATTTGAAAAAATTCAAATTCAAGAATAGGCGAATCCCTCCAGATAATCGTCGGATTATAAGACTGCAGCGTCTAGGGCGTAAAGACAAACCATATATATCTTAATCTGACGCGCTTGTGTATTTCAAAATGACGAATTTTTTTTTCACATTCCAATAACGACCGCGAGTCTGCGTCATGTCCATACCGTCAGATTATTATATAAGAGGTTTTTTTTAGGTTTACTTAACATCTCCTCAGAAAATTTGACGCGCTCGAGAATTTTTTTTTTCATTTTCAACCCTAACGTACGACCACCCCCACCATGGAAACGATCAGATTAACATACGTACATTTTTAAAAATATGTAGGACATAGATGATATCAATATATGACGCGCTCGAGTATGTCCATGCAACAGTTTTTTTTTACATTTTTGAAAGTCTATAGCCGCTCCCCCCACCGATGAAAAGGTATACATTATATAATATTTTTTTCTTTTTATCATCTAAGCTTCGCAACCCAATAGGTCTCTATGATGCTCGAGTAAATCCCGATTCAGCATCGTGGGCTCTCCTACTATTAGAATTACACCAGCTTTTCTTCTTCTCCAAGTCAGATGATATTATTTTATGTAACTCCACAGGGTTTTTTCCTTCCACAATATTGTTGTTTCATACGTCAATAGACTGAAACTGCTAGATATGTCGATCGTAGATACGTCATTTATTTATAACAAAAACAAAATACCATTTGACTCCGTCCTGAAAGGTACGACTCAAACCAAGTGTTCTTCTGAATCTTTCACAAAAAAAAAGTTACGAGTAATGCCTGGTTAGACAAAACATTTTCAATGTAAAGAAAGAGGAATTGCTTCCGGTACCACCCAACTAACACAAGGACATCCACTGTATGTACAATGGATATACGTTAATGTCCGAGAGGATATCCACTGGACATCCATTTTTTTCCACTGGACAGCCATAGGATATCCCATGTATATCCATTTGAGACACTTTTGGATGTCCACTGGATATCCATCTGGGATATCCACTGGATATTCGGAAACGTCCGAATGGATCCCATCGGACATCCGATGAATATCCACTGGACATCCATTATTTTCCACTGGACAGCCATAGGATATCCGATGTTTATCCATTTGAGACACTTTTCGATGTCCACTGGATATCCATCTGGGATATCCACTGGATATTCGGAAACGTCCGAATCCGATGAATATCCATCCTCATGATAATTGATTTCCAAATTTCCAACCTGAAATGTTACAGTATATAGAAAAACCTACAATATATAAAACATTTTATTTCATAGGTATATAATGTAAAAAACTCTTTAAACATAACATAAATCCAATAATAAAAAAATTTCAATCAGTACGAAAAACAAAACAAAGGATAAAATCTAGCACTCAACAAAATTGAAATTAAAGTTCAGTATTAGGAATATAATATACATGGTATTGAATTTAATTTTGTAAGTGGTTGATTTTCATTCACGCTACGCTCTTTGGCCCTGCGTAGCCATTTTTTCACTGATTCTTCAGTATCTTTTCTGTTCTAATTTTGACGGTCAGCAGCTACTACAAAAATAAAATTTGATATAAATGTAGGTTGATTAGATAGGAAGTTTTTAGATACAGAACAAAAATAACTAACAAACAACAAAAAGTTCAATTGTGAAAATTTTCTGATAGTGGGAATATCTACACAAAGCAAAATAGAGAGTTATTTGTAGAAAAATCTCACTCACCAGGATAATAGTTCATTCCAACCCAGACGAATGAAAGTTACTGAAATGTCAATATGAACTGTGCCTCATTGGAAGCTGTTGGAGTTGGAACAGCGTCATATCTGAAGTCAGGTGCCACAGATATTCTTGCCTCTTCAGTTGCCTTTCTATAATATTTATGAAAAAGCTTCCTTTTTCTATTTTCCATTTTTCTCACCAGAGTCGATCAATAACTGTTCGGTAATCGTAGAGTAGGTTCTCATCACAAATAGCTACTTACTCAAGCGGAATTCAAAAACCGGCGATCACAAATTCTAACCTACTACTTCTTCTTCTGATTTATTGGCTCTGCTCGTTCAAGGGGTTACAACGTAGAACTAATGAGAAATATATCGGCACGACTAATGGCATGATATTATCTTCGGAATTTGCACCTTGCACAATTAATGAGAAATAATTCGGTCATCTTCGGAATGACATGAAAATGAACATAAATATCGAAAAAGATCCTTATGCATCATAATTCCTCATTTTTTCCACAGAAATCAAACTTAGATATTGCTAATTTTGCATAAAATTTGCAGAATTCTCATGAATGAGATCTGATGAAGAAAAATTGAAAAATCTGATGATGAAATTTTATTGATTTCATGCCTCTGAAAGAAAATTACTTTTTTCTACTGAAAAAAGTGCCATTTTCCACGATGCATATGACATGATCTAGGTGATCTATACTGTTGCATGAGTCCACCTATATATTTATTTTCATTATATAATTATTTTTCATGAAAGATCCAGTAATGGATATCCTATGAATATCCATTGAAATCCAAGCCTAAATCATGTCCACTATTGATATCCCATGGATATCCATTTATGTCCATCCAAAACATGTCCTCTGATGGACATTCTATGTATGTCCATTTCGTGTCCACGGATATCCGTACATGATATGGACATAAACTGGATATCCATAGGATATTCGGTGCTACTTGGGCAATATTTTGCAACGGCACTGGTTTCTTCGTATTCAGTTATTCAGAGAAGAAAAAACATAAATGTAGGGAATTATAGCACAAATATTCTTGAACAAACTATAAAACTGTAAAGAACAATGCCAGTAACAAAAAAAAACCTTAAATAAGATTATTTATATTTTTTTTGTTATAAAACATTCTCTTGTCCCTTCTGAATTTTTTGTTATGATTGATACTTTTCAGGTAATCAGGTAGACTGTTATAAATTTTGATTCCTGTGAAGTATAATATTTTTTTCTAATATTGTTTTCAAATTGTACAGTTCTCAAAGGATGCTGATGTGCAGTGAGGTGATTATGGCTAACAAAAATGATAATATGAAAGAGATTGTTTTTTTCACCATTGTTGGTTGAATGAATAGAAATACTCATTTTTGAGTTAAATAACGAATCAATGTCTAAAAGACTAGAGAAGTTTATATAAATTGTTTGTTGGTTCTTGAAACGGCAATTTATGTTCTGTGACTTCTGTGTTCTGTGACTATCCAAAATTCTGTTTTTTCCTGTTCATTGTCAAATGTACCCTCTAAAAACTGACGTCACCCTGCTATAAGCTAGTAAAGCTAGCATCATTGTTCTTTACACCAGTCATGTATTCTATAGGCTGATTCTAAAATACTAATATCGAAGGGGTTTATTTAAGAGTTTATTCTGACAAAAAACTTTGTATGAACATAATATGTCCTTCATGCCCATATTGTTACGATATTTCTGGGTTCGTTCATCTGAACAATACTCCGAACAACACTTATCTATTTTTATTAACTTCACTTCACAAATACAACTACTGCACTGACTTATGAATCGCTTGCTTAGATTTCCCAACTGACTAAAACATCCACCACTCTTTACTAGAAACTACCGTTTCGAATGCCTCCCTTTCACACTCTGTAAGGAGAGTATCGACACCAGAGAATTCTTCCATGTTATATCTGAACCGTTTCCGTTATTATAACCTTCACATCTTTTTTTCTTTCAATATTAAAATTCAACATTCATTATTTCATCAAGAACCAGCTTATCTATGTAATTTTATAATCACTAAAATATTCTCCCAATTTTTAATCTCTGTTACTATACATGTCATTATTGTGCCAAAATATTTATTTTGTATATGTATTTATTTGTCTTTATTACCTTGAAACGATCATAACGTCGACTACTAATTATACATATATGTAACTGCTTACATATGTGTTAGGAAAAGGAAAGAAAAAAATAACTCGAAATGAACTAACTACACTTCCCAATAGAAGAATAAAACGTATATTAAAACTGTATCTATAAACGTATGTATTTGAGAATTAAACTCTATTCTGTACTGGAATACAAAAGTCTTCCCGTATTCCTGCCAATGTCATTTTAAAATTATGTTTGTGCTCTCGTCTGTTCTGGACATTTTCAATAAGATCAATATAAAAAGCATTGCCAAACATCTAGGGTCAAAGTTCTTTTTTAATCTTCAGCACCACTCAGTTCAAAAGTTCTGACCCACTGGACAAAGTTCATATGTACTTTTTTCACAAAATTAGCCCAAAAATGATAATAAGTACAATATATATTTTTATATCAATTTTCAAGTAAAAAACAGTCTGGAAGCAGCATTTCATTTCAAGTCTAAAATAAATGATGATAGGACCTGACCTGTTGAAAGGGCTTCTTTGACAAGGATTCTGAGTCATTGTGGAATTTTATATTGTGAATTGAAGAATCTTCAATTCTGTTTCACTTCGGGCGATGACTCCTTACATTATTCTCATCAGTATTTCGTTAGACATAAGTGTTTTATATATTATTGACCCTCTGACTATATTGTGAAGCAGAGTTCCTTCTCCATCTAAAAAGAAATGTCATAGTATATGAGGCAGGAGGTTATACTGCTTAGAAATCCTTTGTTGTCATGGCAATATGGCCAATCTGCCACATCAGGTAGGTACAACTTGGATTTATGCAACAGTAACTTCCACTTTCTAATTTTCACACAAAATATATTGGTATATTATGGAGCACTTTCTTTACAAACTGCACATGTGATAGGATGAAAGGATGATAGTTTGGAATTTGCCTCTTTTATTGGTGGTATAGAGTTGACTTTGAATAATTGGATTTTTCTGAAGTTGAAGTGTATAAAATGGTCTACTGAAAATGAGATGTTCATCTCATGAAACTTGAAAATATTCAAAAACTATTTTTCAAAGTGAAATTCAAAAAATTTAATACGTCTCACCCCTTCAAACGCCACCATTTAGCGCGCGCTTTAGATGATATCAAGTTACGTGTGCCATGTTTGTTTGCGCTAAGCGTTTCAGTTGATATACAGAACATGGAAGAAGCTGAAAGAACTTCTTACTTAGGTAATGGTATCAAATTGCAAAAACACTTTAGACCCGAAGAGGTGTTTTTTCGTATAAAAAATTTTGTAACTTTTTTTGTCAGAATACCATCAGATCATAATATGCATACAGCCTAACCCAGTCCGATATTATTGAAAAATCTGGGGCGCTAGTAGTAGTACCAACATCTTTTTCGAAATATATCGAACCAAGACCTAAATGAAACTTGACGAGATGCAGGTACCTGTGGATCTGGGGCATTAGCAAAATTTTCCCTTCCCCCTCTATACTGTTGAACGGAACTAGCTATGAAAGTCGGACATTTGATGTTTATATTCAAATCATCACTGTTCCGAAATATTTTAGGGACTTTTTTATAACCTCTACTCTTGTGCATTTTGTATATTTGGAATATTCAACTTTGTCAAAAAAGCGTGAACTTCGACATATTCCATATTTTATCATGAATATCGTAAATGATATTCAGGTTTTGTTTAGGCGCTTTCAATGGTCTATCAGAATTCGTTCATGAAACATTTACGAATTAGTATTACTAAGAAGTTATATATTTTATACCAGTATAAATAGAATGTACAATATGCCATCATGCAGCTTTTCAATTATCACCGCTAGGAGAGAGCGAATTATTGCTGTAATACTCTGTTTTGGTTGCATAGACTTTTTCATCAGTTTTTCAATTATTATAAAATTATAATTTAGAAACATTTGATCACTCTCAAAAATCAAAAGCCTGCTGAGATTTCAGTTTTATTTTAACAAAAGTATAAACAAATTTGAATGAGCATATTTCACAATTCTTGCTTGGCCTTCTTGGAATGTTTTCCTTCGTAAACTTTAGACTCTATGGTGACACTTTCGCATTTCGGTTCACCAATCAGATATTCTTTGGCTGTCCAAGCTTGGGACCCGTCCTTGAACAAAAATATGGCTCTATTGTCATCAACGAGATACCTTTCCGCTTGAATATGGTTATTCCACAAACTTGTTTGCCACAATTTGGTTATTTCCTCAGTTTCATCCCGCGAAAGGTCTGCATCCACCTGTACAAAAGTCATCAAAGTCCTTCCTTTTTTGGTGGCTTGCAAAAGGCCTTCGGGATCTTCAGGGTTCAACTGATTCAAGTTTATCTGAGGCATTGGACGAAGGTGTTCCGGAAGCTCATCATCTTCCAGTGGATCTTCATCTTCATCCCACTGATCTAACAGTCTTTCCATATCAGCATCCGTGTAGTCCCTTATGTCTTTTTTAGCCCAATCTGGCTTTTCTGGATGCTTTTTCGCTGTTGCGAGCAGCATAGTGGAGAAAAATAATCCGACTGTTATGATTTTGACCATTTTTGATTCGTGAATACCACTCACAGCCATTTTGGTCTTTTAGTCGATCGAGTTCAATACAGTTTAAATGCAGTTCTTTTAGCTCTATATGCTTTTACCGCATAAATGTTTAAATATAAATTAATTTCATACTCCTATGAAAATTGAAAAATATTTTCGATTGATCCTATGAATTCATATGTTGCCAACATAAAATTGGTTGCGTCTAACAGAATGAATACAGCGGTTGAAGCCGCTTTACAAAATTTGACAGTTTTCCATGGTGAAATGTGAAATGTCAAATTTGGTAAGCTGCTCTAAGCGCTGTAAGTTGTAAGTTGTTAGCTATCTCGATTTGCTCACAATGCACTTTTCGAATACATCACTGTATTCATTCCATTTTTTTTTCTTGGACCATATTACGATCAAAATAAATGTTTGTTGTCTCAGAGCCCTTTTTACACTTATTCCATTTTCGTCGACCTTTGTTTTTCAGTTGCTCCCAGTTTCCAAGAGAAAAAAAAAAGTCGAAACTTGTACGAGCTGAAGTTAACCAAGTCTTGCACTTCTACGTGCGCTTCATTGGGTATAAAAATGTAATAATGCGTTCGGATTACGGAGCTTCAATTTGCTAAAACTTCGAAGGGATCGCCATCTATATATATTTTTTGAACTAACCGGACGGTGAACAACAAATATTATTTCTATGGAGTCTTATGAGTGTTGGATTTGAAATTATTATTTTGGAAATATTTATAACTTAATACAGTACAGAAGTGCGATTAGTGAAATGATTATGAAGTGTTGTTATGGTTTACAATCCAAAATGTAGCGAATTCATTGAAGTATTCCTACAAAATCGAGAAAAATGTGCTCCGTGTCAGAGTGCTCGTTATATAATACTAGTACTATTTCACTACATAAATTCCCCATTAACGACAAAAAGCTTTGTCTCAGGAAAAAAAATATATTGAAAATTAGTAAACCGATAACTAAAAATATGTTTGTAAGTAGCCTCCACTTTCTAGAGCGTCTGAAAATAAAGTTTAGTGGACGTTTCAGTTCCCACTTTGAAGCCATTTTCAAGACTATAATATAATATTTAATAATATATAGTTAAAGTAAAGTATGATTACATTTATGTAAATGAATCATAGCCCCTAGTCAGTTTTTTAACAATATCGCAAGGTTTTCGGGCTTGAGGGCCGTGTATTGGAATTTTTAATTCCGGAGCTTTCGGCTACATCTGCGGCAGCCATCTTCAGCGGCGTAGTCGTAGGTCAACTCTCCTGTGCGAGTCTACTATGACTTTCACACTATCCCCCAATTAGTTAGTAGCATAACTGCCAATTGTATCTCCTTATTGGTTAGACATATTTTTTTGAAAGCATGATTCATTCATGATTGGTAAGATTGGAACCTTTGGTGTGAGATCAGTTACTCATCTAACACTTGATATTATTAATTTTCTTCTGGAAATGATAACCTTGTCAAAGAATTGATTAGTTAGTCGAGTGATATCATTTCAGCGTTAGGGTTGTTGATCTCCACGTTAGAAGTGGAGTACCCAACCTATTCTTCAGCTTTTTCTTTTGAAAAAACCTTATGTTCTGTAAGTTTTCTTCAAAATACTCAGTACTGAATTATACAATGTTAAAGTACAGAAAAAGGTTTTGTAGCAAAACAGAAATCAGGTTTTTCTCATGATTTATTTGAATAGTAAAAATAAAACATTTTGTTGAAATACTCTTCGGTGACATGTTTTATTAAATTTGATATATTGATCCTTTATCACAAAAAGCTAATTACATGCAAAAATTTCTTGATAATCAACTTTTACTTCTATATATTTAGGAAATGACATTACCTACTCAATAACAAAATAATATAAGGGTTGCAATATGTTTGCAGAGCCCAGATAAACCCGCTTTGCAGAAACATTGGCGTTTCCATTCCTCATCAGCCAGCAATATATTGATTTCATGCAGATGCTCTACTAAAGCTAATGTTCGCAAATATAAGCTCCTTATTTTTATGGTTATTTTCTTCCACTCCCTATGCAATGATATGCCCTGCTTTGAACACAGCTTCACCCTCTTTCAACGGTCTAGTTCTGCTTTCCACGTAATCCAGAATATTACGTAGCTCCAATTCTATAAGACATTTTGATCTGGAATGTAGGTTGGTGAAGTAGTTCAAATTATAACACTCACGAGTATAATAAGGCTGTAATACTAGCCAAACATGTAACTACCTCAGCACACAAAGCAACTGAAGACGTTTAAACAGTAATTTTCACTCAACAAGGCCTCAAGAATGCAAAACATGAACTAATAGTACCATTACTTCAAATGGCCAAAATTTGTTGTTCACCGTAAAGTGAAGCCATCTTGGATTTAGCAACGCCATCTATCGGTTGACGATTTTCGCCTATTCTCACGAAAATTTGCCTGCGTTCTAAAAATTCCCTAGATAAGTTTGGTTATGTATGTCTTCGATTTTTGACAGCGACTAGCCAAAATGTCACCTCACGGTTTATTCATGGGCTATTTTCCAAACTATTAATCTTTAAATACTTCCTAAAACCTAATGGTACGTTGTTATGACGTGGATTTGTTTACCAAGAAATTCTCGTTTCCCTATAATATATTTGGTCTGAACTAGCAGCAAGTGATGATGTGTGCGCATTTGTATTGTTTCTATCCTTGAAAAATGGAACCTTCTTGTGATGAACGATTTTCACGTGAAGTCTCTCAAATGATATCGAGAAATTGCATAAAAAAATGGATAGTTATCGTTATTTGACGGTGGAGTTTCATCAAATTAACAGTTCTTTTTTCATAATCTTGAAATCTGTTACTATGGCCGCAGGTCTTTTGTTATTATTATATTTCATACGTGTATTTGGATTACTGAATTTGTATCAGTGAGAACGTGTGAATAGCTCAAAAATATTTCGCTGAACTATGAGTGGAGTGCACTTATGAAGAAATCTTGTTTGATTTCTAAATATTCAACCTGAATCCCTTTCCTGATGTTTAATTTTTATTTCACAGATCCCCATGTCAACCCTGAATTACTTCGTTAAAAATGGAAAAAAACAACGGACAATGTTTGAATGATCACAAGAAATTTTTCTACACCACCCCCGTAGTATCCAGAAATGCTATCACATTTTAATTGGTTGACCTGTGACCTTTACCAATCTTGAATATAGGACATGTGACTGGAAGTAGCAAAACAACTGTTAATAATGTACGTTTCGATAGCTCCAACCTAACGTGTAGACGCAACTGTTGAAAATATTCCTGCAACAATCCATCAAAATGGAAATTTCCTCTAGGCTTCTCATTTACACTTTGTGGATGCTGATTTTTCCTGAACTCTTTGCAGGTTAGTTCAGTAGTGATAAGATCAAAAAAACACTCAGTAGATGCTTTATTGAAAAGAGGTTTAGTGCTTTTAATGATTATTAGGTTTTTGATGTACAATTCCGGAGCATAACAGAGAAGTTTGTGATTTTTTGTTTGTTTCGCTAGTCTTCCATGAAGGAGAAGCAGCTCACGCTGTTAAACGATTCACAGGGTTATATACGGGTCCATACTTCGATCCGACCACCACCACCAACATAACCACTCAATTAGGAACTCATGCCTACATCCCCTGCAAAATCAAACAATTGGGCAACAAGTCCGTATCGTGGATAAGGAGGAGAGATGCCCACATCCTCACTGTAGATAGGTAAGCATTTCCTTCAGAAAAGTGTGTAGTTTCTTGAGGAGCATTGAGTTTTGAGGAAGCTTTTTTCATTTTTTCATTCTCTCTGAATTGATTTGAAAAAACCTTTTATTATCAGAAACATGAAACATATTAGACTATTTATGTGTGTATCATTCACAGACAGTTAAATGAAATGACTTTTATTTTCTTAGATTCCTACTGTTCATAGCATATAATATATCATAAATTAGAATGGCATACAAACTAAATACTTACCGAAAGTCGGCAGTTTCTTTGTATGACATGGGGGGCGTGGTATAATTTTTTTTCAAAATTATTATTTTTATGTGGGTATTAACCAATGAATTCATCAGACCTGGTAAATTAGTCGTTTTGTCAGCTGTTTGGATTGTCTTTGTACACACTATACACACATATCATTGGGACAGTGTTTGGCAGCATTTTTATGATGTTTTTTCTTTCATGGAAGTTTTATTTTCATTTTATACATAGAGTTGCCAGTGTTTCATATTATATTGAATTAAAAAGTTGAATATGTGGGATAAAATATTTCAAAGTTGTGCAATGAGGATTTCATCTTGTCCCCAAACTTACCCCAGTAAGGGATATGTTGGATTTGTCTGAATATTATCTGTCTTGAGAAGTCTAGGAGGTCATGGCACTAAGCCTATAATGATAGGGCTCCCAAGAGTAATAAATATAATTCGATATTTCATTCATAGGGGAACACAAAATGGCCCTGCTACCTTGACTAGGACCTATCAAAGCCATAAAAAAAATAATTTTTTTTTTTCAAGTTTCTGTATTGTGATTGTTCCTCCGAACTCTGGAGGGGTAGGACTGTATGAAAAAGCAGTGCTGCGTTTTCCAAACAGTGGACAACATGGCGGCAGCGGCGTTTGAAAGTCGCCCTCTTCGCAACCGATTTTGCGTTTCCGTTCGGTTTTATCAGCAATCGGCTGTTTTTTTTTTTCGATTTGTATTATTGAAATACGCCAGCCACTACTATGAACAATGGATTTTATATGATCCTACCCTCCCCTTGTTTGGGGGAACAATCACAATACGGGATACTCATCATTACAGAAACCTAAAAAAATGTTTTTGTTGATATTTTTTATTGCGTTGACCGGTCGTAGACATGGCAGCAGTGTTATTTTGTGTTATGTCATCAGTCACAAGAAAAATCATTCCCAAATTTATTTTTTTTATAAAGCTTCAATGCATACAAACTTTGGAATTGAAAACACTGTTGCTGGGTGGGTGAGTTCATTCATATGAAATTGAAGAAAAAATACTCATATTATCTCTTATATAATCTTGAAGAAGTTAGTCTTGTGATGAATTAACAACTTTTATCATCATTACCTTCTAAAGTCTTTTGAATATGATTTGAAGAATTTTGAAAATATTTTTATTATATCGCCGTTCAATATTTACCTCACACGTTATAGCATATATAAGTGCATTTTTGTTTTTCAGGTACACTTTTATAGCCGACGACAGGTTTCAGGCTTTTTTCGTAGAAGCAACTGATACTTGGACCCTTCAAGTGAAATACGTACAAGCCAGAGATGCTGGACAATACGAATGTCAAGTTAGCACAGAACCAAAGATGAGCCATTTTATAACCCTTAATGTAGTTGGTGAGTACGAAACACTCCTTTTTTTTCCTCTACCACTGATACAAATTTGCATTTGGATTGAAAAATATACGAATTTGAATAGTAATAATAATTGGTGTTGTTCTTGGTTATGAAATTTTATGAAATGAAGTCATAGTTTATTCACACTTTTTAGAAAGTTTTTCATCTATTCACCTCTAAATCTTCGCCAGTTAATGATTTTAAGTTGCAATTTATCTTTTTCACTGATCATAAAAAATGTTTTGTTGCCAAATCTTTCAGTTTTATTTGGTACATTTTTTTAATCCACTTGATGCAAAATACCTTCTGTGATATTTTTGAATTCAAATTTTATAAGATAACAGTTTGTATAAAGTCTATAGTAATTACTCATTCAGTTATAATTTGACTTGATTATATAGTACAGTATTTACAGATTTTTCACACTTCATTTGGAAACTTTTCTGAGTTGTCATGTCAAGAGATGAATAAAGTAACAAGAAGCATTGTCAATCAATATTAATAACTAAGCTGTGAAGATATATATTGAAAAAATAACCAAAATAAAATATTGACGTTATCAATAGCAGGAGGAATTTATTAACTCGTTAATATTGATTTCAAAAATCTATCTGTAACATGTGTAAAATTGCTAATGTTGAACCAATTTTTTAAAATGGCAAGAAGGAAATCATGGGTTACCTTACAATTATTTCAATTTTCCTAGTCTTATCCAAAATCATAGAAAAAGTTATGAATACAATAAATAAAAAAGTTCTTTGTTCAATGGTGATGAAACAATTTTTATGATGTTAGCAATTATATAAAATCCTTTTTTTTGGCATTTTGATGTTATGATCTAACGGTTTCATTTCTTTTGTGTCTTGTGAATACATCCTGTGCGAGCATTGGCTTCTTGGGATCAGTAACTCACTAAGAAATTGCATATTATTTTATTTTCTTGTATAATTTGAAGATATATATATAAATATATATATAAAAAGAAAACCTCCAAAGATCAAAATGCATCAAATATCTTGGACTATACATTGATGATAAATTATCATGTGAACAACATATCAAAATTTGTACAAAAGTTTCTTCAGCAATAGGTGTTTTTGGAAGATCAGCACAATTTATTGGTATCGGGTATCGCGAACTACTCTATTACACTCTAGTTCACAGTCAACTTTCATATCTTACGATAATTTGGGGAAATGCTTACAATAGCGAGTTACAACCATTGAGAGTGCTACAAAATAGAGCTATCAAGAAGATATTTGAGTTTCCAGTTTGTCATCCAACAATTAACCTCCATTTTCCTAACCATGAACTCTATCTGCATATTTCAAGTCTGTTCTTTCATTCATGGCTGCAGATATTCGAATATTCATTCGAATTTGCAATTGACATATAACAGGGACATCCGTGATCACAAAACAAGAATTCTGGACCACATGAGGACAACATTGGCCAAGACTTCCATGGGACAAAAGTCAATTTTATATGATGGACTCAAACTCTAAACTCTATAATAAACTTCCTCAATATCACACCTTTTATTCGGGTTTGAAGGCCGTCGTTTTTTGGAATTTCTTCCTGACGTTTCGCTGGCTCGAGTGGCTAGCTTCTTCAGAGGCTCATTCATCTTGAAATTCACTCCGATGACTGGAGATTTTTTCTTCGCAAGTTGTATTTATGCCGATTCAGGTAGTTTGCGGTGCTAATTATTCCATTCGGATTCGGGGAATTGTCATTAATATTGATTACCTTGTTTACCTCATGTGGGTTCGGAGAATAATCATCATTATTATCTGAAGAACTACCTGCAGTTATTATCGATTTTCTTAAAATGGGATTCCATATTCGGTTGAGATTGACAGCTTCTTCTTTTCTGTTGAAATTATCCGTGTGTTTGTGGATTTCTATTGCCTCCCGTACCAGTCGGCTATGGTATCCCTGGTTGGGTGCAATCAGTTTTGCATTTTCAAACAGGATCCTGTGGTTTCCCTCACTAAGTGCGTGTTCCGCCACAGCCGGCTTGTCAATTTGCCCTAGTCTGCAGTTTCTCTCATGTTCCTTTAGCCTAGTTCCTATGGATCTTTTGGTGGTACCGATGTATACCTTCCCACAGGTGCACGGTATGCGATAAACCCCTGCTGCAGACAGTGGATCTCTTTTGTCTTTAGCCGATCTGAGGCTCTGTTGAATCTTCTTTGTGGGTTTAAATACAGTTTTTATGTTGTATTTACTCAGGAGTTTTCCAATTCTGTCTGTGACCCTCGGGATGTATGGCAAATATGCATGTGCAACTATCTGAACGTCCTCCTTGTTTCGAACAGTGGAATTCTTCAGTTTCATGGCCCTGTTGATCTCGGGTACACTGTATCCATTCGACCTCAAGGTCACTTGAAGATGTTCCAGTTCTTCCTCCAGATGGAACATCTGGAACATCTTCAAGTGACCTTGAGGTCGAATGGATACAGTGTACCCGAGATCAACAGGGCCATGAAACTGAAGAATTCCACTGTTCGAAACAAGAAGGACGTTCAGATAGTTCTTCTTCTTCCTCCAGATGGAACATCTGGAACATCTTCAAGTGACCTTGAGGTCGAATGGATACAGTGTACCCGAGATCAACAGGGCCATGAAACTGAAGAATTCCACTGTTCGAAACAAGGAGGACGTTCAGATAGTTGCACATGCATATTTGCCATACATCCCGAGGGTCACAGACAGAATTGGAAAACTCCTGAGTAAATACAACATAAAAACTGTATTTAAACCCACAAAGAAGATTCAACAGAGCCTCAGATCGGCTAAAGACAAAAGAGATCCACTGTCTGCAGCAGGGGTTTATCGCATACCGTGCACCTGTGGGAAGGTATACATCGGTACCACCAAAAGATCCATGGGAACTAGGCTAAAGGAACATGAGAGAAACTGCAGACTAGGGCAAATTGACAAGTCGGCTGTGGCGGAACACGCACTTAGTGAGGGAAACCACAGGATTCTGTTTAAAAATGCAAAACTGATTGCACCCAACCAGGGATACCATAGCCGACTGGTACGGGAGGCAATAGAAATCCACAAACACACGGATAATTTCAACAGAAAAGAAGAAGCTGTCAACCTCAACCGAATATGGAATCCCATTTTAAGAAATAATTCGATAATAACTGCAGGTAGTTCTTCAGATATTAATGATGATTATTCTCCGAACCCACAGGAAGTAAACAAGATAATCAATATTAATGACAATTCCCCGAATCCGAATGGAATAATTAGCACCGCAAACTACCTGAATCGGCATAAATACAACTTGCGAAGAAACAATCTCCAGTCATCGGAGTGAATTCCAAGATGAATGAACCTCTGAAGAAGCTAGCCACTCGAGCCAGCGAAACGTCAGGAAGAAATTCCAAAAAACGACGGCCTTCAAACCCGAATAAAAGGTGTGATACTGAAAACCTCGGCCGCGAAAGCCTCAACTATTTTGTCAAACTTCCTCAAGATATCAAGACTCTCAGAATGAAGCCATTCAAGTTCAAACTTAAAAATTTGATATTCAACAATTTCTTTCAATATCTCTCAATTTTATTTCATTCATTTCACATGTTACATTTCATTCAAAGTGCCCGCATAGCTTTTGGCTCTGGGCAACAATTTGTTACTAATTCATTGTTGTGAATTGTTCTTGAATAAATTGGATATATTATTATTATAATTTCGTCGTTTGCAGTTCCCAAAATCGAGATCGAAGGCGAATCGGACGTGTACGTGAAACGCGGCAGCACCGTCCAGCTGCGGTGCGTCATCACGCAGTCGCTGGAGGAGCCCGCCTACATCTTCTGGTACCACGACGGCGAGCGCGTGCTCAAGTACGACCAGAGCGCGATCGACATCCGCGTGTCGCGCAAAGGCGCCGACACCACCGTCAGCACGATAACAATCTTCCGGACGAGGCCGGAGGACGCCGGAAATTACACGTGCAACCCTTCCAACTTGGACTCGGCCAGCGTCTACTTGCACGTGCTCAACGGTGAGTTGGTCGCCGTTCGGCGGGCGGTAGGATATCACCCGCCGGTTTGGCGGGCGGTAGGATATCCGCCAGGAAAGGTTTTTTCTCTGTTTGAGTTTCGACACTTGCAACTTTTTTTCTGTACGATTGATTTTCCTTCCAGGTTCGATGATAACTTTTAACATGGCTCGATTATGTTAACAGCAAACTGGTAATGATCGTACTTAGCGAGCGTTTCGTGAAGCGGAGACAGTGGTACCGAATTTATCTCACAATTCAATTTTTTCGTCTCGTCTGCAAGTTGTGACCCTTTTGGTGCTCTCATATTTTTTCCATTTTCCAAAAAGCGTTTCTTTTCGTTCGAACTCCAATATTTTCTGGGTAGTGTTTAATTTTTTCAGATTGTGGTAGGTCGAAAATCCAAAAAAACTACGAAGATAAAATTTTCACGGTCTATTCAAAAAGCCGCACTGTGACAGATAAAAAATATAAAAGGAATAGTAATGTACATATTTTGCACCACGAGTTTTTTTAAAGTACCGTTTCATTTCATTGATCTTGATTTGCATTTTTCGTTTGTAGATGATCTATTCTGATGTCAGATTGTGAGCACTCGCAATTTATACCATAAATTTAATGGATTTGACGAGCCTATTTTTACTGGCTATTAAAATCAACTACTAGATCGAAAAAATCTAGTTTTGCCTAGCTTGTTTTGGTTTATAAGTTGAGTATTAATTTCTTCTGCTTACAATGCTACCTTGACTAGGAAAACGCACTTCTACGGCCAGTGATCTTCGTGTTAGGGTAATTGAGCCCTGTTAGAAGTTTTTAATTCAGAAGGTACCATAGCATTTATGCAGTTTGATTGTTTCCAGCTCATGTCTAGGATGGCACTACTACTTGGATTCTTCATATGATCTATCGCCACTCAAAATGGGTTGGAAATGCATATTTCTGTGTCTTATCATGTATGTTACAGCTAGTCCACAGCAGCAAAACTTCAATCCACATTGCACGGAAGCCTGAACTTTCTTTGAGGAGTTTACGATGAAGCAACTTGATTGTGGTGATATATTGAAGGAAATGTGAAATCAGGCTCTTTAATCAATAAAACTCTTTCAAGTATAATGAACTTTTTTATTTTTAAAGAGATTATCCTATTCCTTGAAAGTCTGGTGTTTATCAGTCGATTAATTTTGGCAAAGACTTTTACTTTATATTCATTTGCGTGTAACTTTCAAGACAGAAGAATACACTTCTATTTTTTTATAACAAATAATTTCTCCGGAATGAAATTTTTGTACTTGTTCTTGATATTTCAGATGTATTACTGAATCATTTTCAGAAAAAAAATCCTGAGATGCTGAAGATAGATCTCCAATAATAATGATTATTATTATTACTGATCTCAGGTTACAGCCTGTGCACAAAATTTGACAGTTTTCCTTGGTGAAATGTCAAATTTTCTGAAGCGGCTTTAACCGTTGTGAGCTGTTAGACGTAGCCATTGATGAAATGAGGGTTGAACCATTGATAAAATAAAGATGGGATGTGAAAGTCGAATGCAAATAATTTTCTATGAAATTCTGGTGTAGAGACTACGGTATTCAGTGAAGTATATATGAAACAGTATTTCATAGGGTTCAAAAGTTTTTAATCCCAAAAAGTATGGAGGATAAAATATCACATTGATTGACCTTTATCATGATTTATTGTCGCTCTGGTGCTCTGGAATTTCTGCAATGTGAAATCTTCTGTACATCTGCAAGGTTATTCTAAAAAGCTCCGGAGGTGGCTATAACTGTAGTTATCAATAGTTATCTCAGTATTAATCATCTTATTCAAGGGATTATATTCTCAAGGGTATAAGCTCATTTTTAAAATTCAAATCAACATTTATACCAAAAGCTATATAAACGCTATATATATATATAGATATATATATATATATATATATATATATATATATATATATATATATATATATATATATATATATATATGTATGTATGTATGTATGTATATACACACATATATAAAACAAAAAGGAGGTTCCTGGGTAAAGCAGCAAGCAAAACGTGTACTCTTTCAACACTATATATTTCCGATATTTCGACAGTGTATACTGTCATCTTCTGGCAAGTGTTTTTGAGAATGGTTGCTAAGTTATAATTGTTTGAAAATGGATGAATGATTTTTGAGTGCATTGTCAGATTAAAATTATGTACATGATAATGTCAAGTATTTGAAATATGTGAGATTAAAATGAAGTTTATGAATAAAATTTTCTCGTAAGAGTTGTTTAAAACAGTTAAAACGTGGTTAGGTTGGGTTAGGAAACAGAACCAAAATTCTCATAAATAAATATATATATAATATATATATATTTATTATATATATATATATATATGCTGATGCTCACTGAAGTGTTTTTTCTGCGACAGATGAACGACGAGAGACATGTCTGAGATGGAAATAAAGCTTCAAGGACAAATTTTTTTTTTGGATCAGTTAGAAAACGGAATCCGATATCAAAAAAATATGAATGAAGATTTGTCTAACATAAACAAGTAACATCCATCATCGTCCATTCAAAAGCCGTCCGAAAGCATCAATTGACTTTGTATAGTTTGATCATACCGAACTCAATAGTCCATTTTTCCCTTCGGATAAGAATTGAATGAAAAGTGTCAATATGAAGAATAGAGGAAGAAAAGGTTCACATACGCCTCTTTGATAATTTAACAAAAAACGGGTTGCATATTTTGCATTTTTTCTGTGCTTTATCTCCCCCAAATAAAGTCTGGCTAAAAATTCTCTTAACTGAACAAAAAAAATTTGAAATTATTTGGCCATAACTTTCTGAAGATCATTCTTCTCGTTGTTTGATGAAAGAAAATTTCATTTCATGGAACATTGTTCCACTAGAAGAGTCCAATATTTAAAGAGCCGTGTTCCGTCATCGTAAACACTACAATTCATGATATGCGTCTGTTCCATGCGTGAATCTATGTAAATAAATTAAATGATCTGAGCCCAGATTCTATTTCACGAATTCGATTATCGAATTGGTTAGAATATGCGTATATTTTCGGTACAGCGCATGCTACAGTCAAAGTCTGAGCTACTCGACAATCGAATTCGTGAAATAGAATCTGGGGGCAGATAAGCATTTTTGCTTTTGCACTCGTCTCATTGTTTGACGATTACCATGTATTTAGAAATTTTATTAGCTACCTCCTGTACCGCCCTTACCCTGGTAAGCCTGAAATTATACATCAAAGTTACCACAGGGTTGTGCAAAAGTCAAGTTTGTTTGAAAGGAAAAACTGCACTTGTCACAGGTGCCAACACTGGTGAGTAATCCTTCCTATCTCTGTTCACTCTATTGTTTATACCATGACTGAAATAATTCTTTTTTTTCTTCAACCCCTTTAATATAACCTTACATTCACTTATTTTGTAAAAAATTTGGCCATTTCAGGATATTGCTTGATTGCCATGGTTATTATACCTTGAAATGGAAAAAAGATCAAGTACCTATAAAAATTATTGAAAATATCATTATCAATAAACAGTTCATCCACGTATCTTGAAATTATTACTATTGATTTATACTTGATTTATTTATACCCCGTTAACGTAAGGAATGCCACGCCAATAATCTCTCACCAGAAATTCACATCATGAAAATTTGAATTCAAATTAATTTGTTTAATAAATAATGATCACAGTCTTGTGGCCGTGTCTATCAACACGCTTCAGGGAAATTATGTGCTATGCGCGGGTCTTGGAATTTAGATTGTTCATTTCGTCTTGGCACGGAAATGATGATGTATTGCGCAGTGCGGGACAAGCAGCCACTTGAAATCTACTGTAGTTCATTGCGCAACCTTATGTTACCTTATTTAACTAAAACTTTCGATATTTCAAGGTATTGGCTACGAAACAGCTCTAGACTTTGCCAAAAGAGGCGCCCGAGTTATATTAGCTTGCAGAGATGAGAACCGAGCCAGACAAGCCTGTAATCAAATCATAAAAGAAACCAACAACGCGGATGTAGTTTACAGACTGGTAGATTTGTCCTCATTCAAGTCAGTTAGAACCTTTGCTGAAGACATCAAAAATTCTGAAACGCGTTTGGATATCCTGGTAAACAATGCAGGAGCAGGTCGTTTGGGCAATAAGAGAACTGAGGACGACTTGCCTATCATCGTGCAAGTTAACTACTTTTCCCATTTCTTATTGACCAATCTGTTATTAGGTGAGTAGAGGTGAAGACTTCTGTATCCGTATATACTCGATTATCATCTTACACATTTGGGTGCGAAGATTTTGACCTGCCTGGAGTGTTCGAAAATAGTATTGAATGAGGTTTATTTCCCTAGAAATTTATACAAGCTTATATAATGGAAAATGAGAAAGAAATGAAATATAAATCTAAGACAGTCGAATTAAAAAAATTAAATGAAAACCTTCAGAGGTGATAATAAAGTGAGATGATAAAATCAGACTTGTCACAGAAAAAAATTAAATAAAATTGCCATTCACCTATCGCAATAAATGAGTCTTGAATTGTATGAATTTTCCAATTTTTTTATTATATCAGGTTATCTATTATACTACACTATTCTTGTGTAATAAATTGTTGTCCACTGTGTGAAATGAATTTCATTGTTGATAAATTATTTGAACATCTGGTTTAATGATCATGTTGGTCACTATTGATTTTGAAGATGAGATTAGAATGTTTCAATTTATTTTTGACCAGATGTTTTGCAGTTTTACTGTGAAGATATACTATCTAAGAGCTGATTGGGTTTGTATACATTTTTTGTCGTTTCTCTATAATTAAATCCATACATACATTAAATCAATTTATTTTGTAGAGTTGTCAGAGGTCCCATTAAGGTTTTTGTTGTTTATCCCCAAACCGAAATTATGTATTGAATATACCAGAGAAAAATAAATCAATTTCAAATATTTTAATGGCAGAAAATTTCGCTATTTGAAAAATACTCTGATAATTGGGGAGATCTGTTTTCACAGAATTTCCAAATATTTACTCCATGATAAATTTTCATCTATGTATATGTATACGCCAGGAAATCTTCCAACAGAAGAGTATTTGATGATTTCATTATCTGTTTTGATGGGACGTTCCGATTGTACTAGATTCGAGTTTTCAGAGATTTCTCGAAATTCAATGATAGTTTTTGATTTATCAGCCAAGATGATGTTTTTTGAAGATCCTTCAACATATCAACTGTAATTTCTTGTTTATTATTTGCCCCATACTTATATTATTGATGTATTGTCTGCGAACATTTTGATTTTCCCTTTCAAATCTAAATTGGAGAGAGAATCTGTATGCAATTAAACTTCGTAGAAGTCTATTGAGGTCACTATACTATAGGCATGTGCTATCAATCTGAAGAAATTTCCAACAAGGAATGGGTATCAGTCAGCTCTAGTAGCAGAAATACTTTGTACATCTTTGTAAACCTATATGATAGTGAAAAATTTTACAGTAACGATTCTGCACTATTTGTGTCCATAAAAATTTCGATCTAAGCAAACTTCTGCCGATATTCCAATAAAACAGGGGCCTGATCAAACTTCCAAGATCTTATCAATGAACTGTTTTTAAAGGTATCATATCAACTCCATTTCAGACTTGTTGAAGAAAACTCCAAGCAGAATTGTAAATGTATCAGCTGTAGGAGCCAAGCTTGGCAGTATAGATGTGAAAAAACTCACTGAATATCGAGGCGATAGCAGTCAGTACATAACCTCGAAGCTTTGTCAAATTTTGTTCACTATAGAACTGGCTAAAAGACTCCAAAATACCAACGTGACCTCTTACTCCCTGCACCCGGGTGTGATCAAAACAGAAATATTCCGGAATATGGAGGCTTGGAAAAGAAAATTGATTTTATTTTTGATAGAGGTGTTTTATAAGGTACATAAATATTTGTCCATTGCTCGTTTTTTCCCCCAATATTTCGGAGAACTCTGAATGAAATGTATGGTCATGTTGATTTTCAGACAGCCACTGAAGGAGCACAAACCCAGATATACTGCGCTATAGAAAATGGATTGGAACAATACAGCGGAGAGCATTTTCATGACTGTAAACTAGTTAGTAGGTATAAGAGTGCGAGAGATCCAGAACTAGCCAGAGCAGTTTGGGAAGAAAGTGAAAAGATTGTGGGATTGAAGCCTAGCCTTTGACAAACTGCTTCAATATATTTTAAAGGATCACTACTACCTCCAACAAATTAAATATCTCAACTCATCCTAGTCAAGTCTACTAACAGTTTTTCCATTTTATTAGCACTTTAAGCCTGTAAATTATTGATTGTCAGGAAATACATACTGTGTATATACTTCATTTTCTATGTTGTAATGTCCCAATTGCTTTGAAAATTCAAGATTATAAAATAGACAATAAAACCACACTCTAATTCTCAATCTTTTTTAATGAATGCAGCGTTAGATTTTCAAAAAATGCAAGAACCAGTTGATTAGTTGAACATTTGAAAAACTGGTCCTTCGAGCCGGATCTGAACTATTTTTACGTCATTGTAGTTGAATCTTTATGAATGGACATAAAAAGATGGCTATTCAGAAGGAAAAAGTATATCAAGCAAGGTTTTTTTTTGTAGCACAATAGAAATGTGATATGTTTCAAGTTGTCATTCTGGATAAACACTATCCTCAAAATGTAATAATATTACAATAATAGACAAGCACCACCAATTACATTTTCATCCCCCTATTATTTTTTTAACAATCCTAATTCTCCGTGAATGATAAAAAAATTGTTTGGCAGAAAGCAACCATTTTCATTCAATTCATAATTTAATTTTCAGTAACAATCTACCAAGAGTAAGCCAAATAAGCAATAAAAGTTGATATTTTCTTTCAATCCTGAAAAGTGTGCTTGTTTTCTGTAAAATATTCGTTAGTTTCAAAAATAACACTAATCAATATCAGGTGATTTTTTGCAGTATTTGTCATTTCCATTTCTACCAACTTATTAACCAATGAAGTGCGTACTATGTTCTCTTAGTATTTCTCTTCCTTTTCATAAACCCATATTTAGATTTCTGATCCTCGTCTTCCCCTTGGTAATCCCATATTTGCAAATGCCTTGGCAAATAAAGCAATCCTGCTAGAGTCACAACTGGAATTAAATTTTCATATATTAATCAATACGCAGACAAAGAGGCTATTCACTTTCAGAAATGATTTTTTGGCATTTTTCTCACCATTCAAAATGCATGGAAACACCACATAAAAATTTAGAGTTGCTGATCGAAAGTAAATAGTTTCAGTACAGTAAAGTACAACTGTCACAACTAATGAGCAAACTCCCATACTGACTACCCTAAAAAACCATTGGAATTCAGCGTTATAGAACTATACAGGGTACAAACTTCAACTTACGGCTTATAGTGTATGAATAGAGTGCAGTGTATCAAAACCAATGCCTTCAAGACTGAATACAAGCCTAGTATCCTTGATACAGTGAACTCGTCTGTAATAAAATCTCAAGTTTTAGCAGTTTCAGTCTAATATAAGATCTGCTACCATCTACATACTCCTGAATGTTCGAAATTGATTTGCTTAGAAATGATTTCTTCTCTATATAACTTCTCACTGCAGTACCCAGATCCATGAAAGCTACAAAGGCAATCCATCCTCTGAAGGCATACATCATCTTCCTATCCATCCTGGATATGTACAATTTGTTTGGTTAGAGAAGATTGTTCTTTGTATCACTTTATTGTACTTGAAAGGCATATACGAGAAAAATTTATTCAAATGAAAAGCTTCCACAATTGATTCTTCCAATAATCATGGAACAGTTTCAATGGGTCCTGTGTGTTGCAATAATTTTACTGGTTATGCTGTAAATACCATTTTCTAGAAGGCTTTCGGTATGAATTTTATACTTAAGATGCCTGGAAACCCTGGTGTGTTTACTTATACCTGTAGAAGTTTGGGATAAAAGTGGCGGGGGTTTTTTGGGGGGGAGGGTTTTGGGGGGTTCGCAGAAAGGAGAAAGGGGCCAAAACGCCCCCTCCGCTTGCTGAAGAGAAAATACAAGAGAAAAAGGGGGGGGGGGGTTCCCCCCTTTGGGGGGGGGGGAAGAAAAGGAAACAAAAAGAAAAAGGGGGGGGAAAGAAGGAAAAAGAAAAAAATAAAAAAAAAAAAAAAAAAAAAAAAAAAAAAAAAAAAAAAAAAAAAAAAAAAAATCAAAAAAAAAAAAAAAAAAAAAAAAAAAAACGAGACACTTCACAAAAAAGAAAAAAGGGAAAAAAAAGCCCCCACGAAAAAAAAGGGGAAAACAAAAGGGGCGATGTTTTTTTCGCCAAAAAAATCAAACAAAATCAATCAGTTGAGTCACCAGGACTCAGGATTCACATGTATTAGGTTTGTTTTCCTTCCGACGGGAATCGTGTCCAGAACAGTTCCAAGCAGTTGCACAGGTATGAACTGGACAGTTTCAAGCGAGTCTTCTATCACGACATGTCTGAGCAACTGCTTGGAACTGTGCTGGACACAATTCCCGTCGGAAGAAAAACAAACCTATTGACTTCACCTGCAGAGTCAAATTTTCTGGTTTGTATTTGGACCAGTTCAGACCCAGATATTCCAAATACGAGGTATCAGAATGATCCTAAATACAAAAATAGGTTGAATTATTTCAAGCAAGGCGTAACTGTGGTATCACAGTGCATCTAATTCCATTTTTCACTTTTCATTTAACAAAAATAAAAATGGTATTTTTATTTCAAGTTTCAAGGTTGTTGTAGTTGTTGTCGAGCAGACGTCAAAACCACAGAACACCTACAGGTTAGGTGTTCTGTTCTGTATCAAAAATGCACCATGCCTATAAACATAAAACATACCTCTTTAAAAAATTCGTTTAAATAGCCTAAGATGTCTATAGCCCTTCCAGCTTCCAGATCAAGTGATGTCTGGGGGACAAATAAATACCAGTTTAACTATGGAAATCACACTCTTTTGAGAAAAAAACAAAGTTTCTGGGGGGCTAAAGTATTGACTACAGTGGATTTGTGCAGTGGATAATTTGTGAACACTCATGATATTAAAAAACCAAAATAAAATAAGAATGTAGTTTCTAGGTTAAGATTTCTTAAATATTTTCCAGTGTCTAACAACTCTTACTTCCCTCTCCAAATAACCTCAGTTGAAATTATAGGAAATATATAAAAATCGAAAATAATAATAATAAAGACGTCTGAAAGCACACTGCTGACTGTTTGTACTCAACCTCAAAATCTGACACCTGACCTGACACATAGACACATGAGAAGTGAGGTTAGGGTTGGTGAACTTTCTGTCTGCTGTCCGTATGCAGGTTATAAAAGCGGGTTACGAGGCCAATTTGATTTACATTTGAAATTCCTAGTGATATGTGAAGACACTTTCTCTACATTTTTAAGTATTGAACACAAGAAGTATTTCTGAATAGTATTAAAACAATGGGTGACGTTTACATAATTTCTGCTTGTAGGACCCCTATAGGTAAGATGTGTTTTTGAAATAATATTTTTTAAAACTCATTGCATCACTGCTAGGTAGTTTCCAGGGGCAATTTGAAAAATTCCCCGCCTCTGATTTGGGAACAATTGCTATATCTGAAGCGATCAAAAGGGCCAAGCTGAACCCAGAAGATGTGGAGCACATCATAATGGGCCAGGTTAGTTGTGGAAGAAACATACTTTTCTTGAATTGAAGGACTCATCCGATTTTTTTTGAAAATATTCGATTTGAAATAGTCTGAAGAATTAGTGTTTTTTCTACAAAAATGTGCATTTTGTCCAAAAAATAAGTGTACCAAATAAGACAATCATTGTTGAAATGCATGAAATGTGACATCATCTTTGCCTTAGATGTTTTTTTGGTTTTTTCACTGGATGGGTTCTGAATATATTACCATTTTTTTGTGATGAAAACATTTTTGATATTTGAATCTATCATTCATATGTATCTTCAGGTTGTTCTTGTCAATGCAATACCCATCATGTGTATTATTTTCATTTGAAAATCCACATTAAAAGGTGTATAATTACCAAACCTATTAATTAAAATCCAAAGAAAATAATTTCTTATAATTACAATAATGAGTTGATAATTTGTTGATTATAGCTATTAGGGTGAGATTTGTGGATGTTTACATGTTGACAGTTTTCTGTTTCTTTAGTATTATTTTAAGGTCATATTTTTTGGGAAAATGGTCTTTTCATTGATTTCGAATCAATATTTATTTCCAATACTTTTCAGTTTGAAATTGTTTTTAATTTCATGTAATTGTTTACTATTGATATTTATGCGAATATACCAATGAAAAACTTTTCATTTTTTTACTGTTAGTATTACAAGTTTTTCATTGCTCAATGCTCAAAAGCCCATGTAAAGTTTGTGAGATAATAACAAGCATGGATTCAACTGGAAAAAATCACCAAAAAGTGTACCCAAATACATAAGGGACCGCACAAAATCTGGGTCTGGGATAATAGAGATCTGGAGATTATCTTCCTGTAAATAATGAGATTGTTCTCAAGTAAATTGGTTTGTATTATATTCATAATATCGAGTATGATTCATTACAAACGTCTTGGGGCGAATTGGTGATTTTCCGGTTGTTTATTCACTATTTCAACTGCAGAAAAACCAAAACAACTTTTTATACTGGCTGGATATGAAAATACTATTCTAATACTTTTTACAAAGTGGTTGTATATATCTCGGGATTCTTGACTATATCATTATATTTATTTAAATGTTTTGTAAAAATATTTCAGCAAACTGTATTTGCACTTTTCTTATAGGTATGGATTTTCATATAGTTCCATTTAGTTTGTCTTTGTCTGTACATATCTAGAAATGTCGAAGGGTGAGCAAAGCTCACAGAATTCAAGGCTAGTCAGATGCCTTTTGCTTTCATGTTCCACATATTCCTATAACACAATATACTACTGTAACATATATTTACATAACAAGTACAAATGCCGAATTCATAAAAGAATAATAGATATTCAACATGCACACTCCTATTTCAATTTTGACCTACTACTTGACCTGTTCTATTTAAGTGATGAAGTTATAGGTCAACGTCAACAATTCTAAATATTCTCAAAAGATTTGATGAGGTTTGAAAAAAGGCTCTGGAATTTTTGATACAGTGTGGATCATAAATGTCATCCATTCATTTCTATGTTTAAGGGGTAATATTGACTGATGATACCTCAATCATAAAGGGGTTCTCTACCCAACTGCAATGAGATTGAAATTTCTTCCATTGAGGTCACTTGAATATAAATATGCGTTAATTGTTTCAGGGTTTTTATATCTAGAATATAATTCATTAGCGGAATGTTCGTAAGGAGTAGATAGTTCCAAATGTTTGTGTTCAGAGTTTCTGATTTCTGTGAAGGGTTGCAGCTTTCTGCAATTTGATTCTAGATCGCGGCGGGCTATTCTATTTGTTGCGGCTTCGCCGTACGATGGCCCGCTGTAAGAGGTCCCCTCTGCCTCGGACAGTGGGAGTTTGAGACTTTGGTCGTCACCCAGCAGATGGCGTTGCTCCTTGGGGGTTTACACCATCTGCCCCAGTTTCAAAGATTTACTTTGTAAAGAGTAGATAGTTCGGAAATGTTTTTGTTCACAGTCCAGCCAAGTGTCACTGATGAGACCTGGTGGGTCGAAACAGCTGTCTGGCATTGGATTTGTGAATGCAATCATTTCGAACATGGAAATTCTGAATCCATTTTTGATAACAAGACTCGAATTTGTATTTTAATTCTGGATTCTGGTTCCTACTCTCATCAAACATCAAAATTGCTTTTCTCTTCTGGAACATAATAGAAGGAACTCTTTCTTAGGTTTTGACTGCGGGCCAAGGTCAAAACCCAGCAAGACAAGCAGCTATCGGAGCGAAAATTCCCAACACGTCGCCCTCGTACACCGTGAACATGCTGTGCGGATCAGGACTGAAGTATTATATCCCACGACGTTGAATTTTTTTTCTCAAAAAAAATTTTCAGATCCGTCGCTCTCGGATTCCAAGCTATCAGAAACGGCGACTACGATATAGTGGTCGCAGGTGGCCAGGAAAACATGACCAGAGCCCAACATACAGCCTACCTCAGGGGATGCAAATTGGGGCAGCTGGATTTAGCCGATACACTTTTGAAAGATGGCTTGACGGATGCTTTCAATAAGGACGTTCACATGGGCAATACAGGTACCGTATTTTCTACAAGTAGAATGGATGTGACGGCCATAGGGCAAGATAACTTTTTAACAGAACAAGATACCAAGCGGGGATTTCGAGATTTACTTAAGCGCGGCAGATTAATATACAGGGGGATACCTTGTACCCGGTCAAGTACTTCCACCATATAAGAGCCCTATATATATATATGGCCGCCCTTCAAGGATACAGGATCAGATTATTAAAAAAAAAAATGATCATCTGAAATTCTCGAGCGCGTCGATCAAGGTAGGGTGAGTTAGTTACATCCATAAACGTGTATATTCCACTAATCTGACAATTCGAGAGTGACCTAAGGAAGGAGGAGGGCTACAAAGTTGTAAAAGAAAACGACATCTCGAAATTGCGTGGCTAATGTAATTTTTATTTTGAAGGAAATAATTCAAGAATTGCAAAAAATATATAATCTGACGATTTCCACAAGCCGAAACAATAAAAATTCATTGATAAAGTTTAATGTGTGCAGCTACGTGATGCCTATTTTCCCCTCTCCACGTTTCTATTTCTCTCTCTCTCTTCCTCTATCAATTGCTCTCTCACTTCGTCCCCACTCTGGTTTCTGTTGCACTGTTGCCATGACAGTTGATCACATAGACTCGTTGGTGGCATGATTTTGTTTACAACGAATATCCAACGTTTTGAAATTGTAATAATTCAATTGCTTATAATTATTTTCTGATAAATACAAGTATTCTACTAAAAAAACATACACTTATTTTATTTGCATGCTTTTCCTGAGATTATTAGGTACTTAGGTAATGATTAAAAAAAAACAAATTGGCAGAATAGGCGAATCCCTCCAGATAATCGTCAGATTATTAGACTGCAACGTCTAGGGCGTAAAGATGAACCATATATATCTTAATCTGACGCGCTTGTGTATTTCAAAATGACGATTTGTTTTTCACATTCTAATAACGGCCGCGAGTCTACGTCACATTCAAACCGTCAGACTATTATATAAGAGCTTTTTTTTAGGTTCACTTAACATCCCATCAGAAAATCTGACGCGCACGAGAAAAAAAAATTTTTTTTTCAGTTTCAATCCTTACGTACGACTACCTCCACCATGGAAACGATCAGATAAACATAAGTACATTTTTTTTACATTTATGCAAGTCTATAGCCGCTCCCCCCACCGATGAAAAGGTATACATTATATATTTTTTTCATTTTATCATCTAAGCTTCGCAACCGAATAGGTCTCTATGACACTCGAGTAAATCCCGATTTAGCATCGTGGGCTCTCCTACTATAGGTGGAGTAGTAGCATTACAAAGACACAAAGAATTGATGGTGTGGGTGCGTTGCGTTCTACCCACCCGAATGATGCCTTTCGTAAAATTCACCGAATATTCTGCAATTTTTTATTAACCCAATCTAACCAAACCTAACTAACCTGACCCAGCCTAACACATTCATTGGGGGCCTATCGACAAAAAGGATGAATTTTGCAAAAGTTGAATCATTCGGGTATGTTCGGAGACTGTGGGCAGAACGAAATGTGGGTAGAACGAGATGCTCCCGATGGTGTGACGTCAGTTGCCTCCGGTAGGGCGAAATCAACTTTTTTTAATTGAATGAGGGTTTCTTGTTTGATAGGTCTTTCAATTCTCTATCCAACCATTGTTTGTTTTCGATCTGGACTAAGGAATGTTTCATGTGTCGTACCACAAGGATCAACCCTTGGACCTATTCTTTTCCTTGTTTACATGAATTCAATATCAGAACTGAATTTACATGGGGATCTAAAATTATTTGCTGATGACACCACCTTATTTTATTTCTCTAAAAACACCAATGAATTGAAAAATGAAATGGAAAAGGACCTCAGTGACATAATATTGTGGCTGAATATGCATAAATTAACTTTAAATCCCCAAAAATCGAGTTACATGTATATATCCAAAAGGAGACTACCCAATAATATGCCACCTCTTATTTCCGGCAATTGCACAATTGAAAGTTCAGAAACCTCAAAATTCTTGGGATTATACATCGATCCAACTTTATCGTGGACTACACATATACAAAATCTTAGGAAGAAAATATCTCCAATCATTGGAGTTTTATATAGAATACGGTCTTTTCTGTCAATTAAATATCTAAAAATGATTTACTTCAGTCTTATCTATTCAAAATTACATTATTTGATATCTGTTTGGGGAACTGCATCAAAATATGTATTGAAACCATTAAAATCTTTACAAAATAAAACCCTTAAATGTATTTATAAATTACCATTTCTAGAGCCAACAAGTAAACTATACAAACCGAGGAACCTATTAAATATAGATTCTTTGTTCAAGTCAAGAATTTGTATTTTTATCCATTCAACTAGGAGTAAATATAAATATTCAAATATTTCCAACATAATATGTTCTGATAGCTATAATCATCTAACTAGACAGTTAAATAATTTGAAAACCATACAAATAAAAAGCGATTTTGGAAAAAAGTCTGGAATAAAAATTTATAACCTACACACATAAAAAATATCAATTCTGTTGCGAAATTCAAAATAGAGATCAAAAGATATTTCACAGCGATCAATAATAATGACTAATTATCCACAAAATTATTTTTATAATGTATCGATAATGCCTGATTCAAATGATTCATTTATACTATTTTATACCCATCCTTTCGTTTATATATGTATATGCAATTGACATAATACTTTATTTCATTTGTTTCCTAATTTGTTCATATATATGTACTTTTTTTGCCTTTTTTTTAACTCCCTGTATAAAGATGTATGTTTCTTGGGATCATTAAAGTTATTATTATAATTGGAATTGACGTGCTGGAGTGATTGCCAGTTTCATTCTATTTTGAATAATCTTTCAACTATCGAGAAATCCAAAATAGAAGCCTAGTTCAGAGATCCCTTCAATTTATTTCAATAACCTCCTAGTATAATAACGCCCAGCTTTGGTGTGAATTAAAACCGGAGAATCGAATAGATTTGTTGCAAAAAATGTTAATTTTGCTCTCACATCAAAGAGAGAGAAGTTTAATTCATCAGTAACATTTTAGCGGAACATCTGGCAAAATTATATAGTGTACCCAGAGAAGCACAGGACAAATACGCCTGCGAATCCCAAAATAAGGTGGAGGAAGCAATCAAAAACGGGTTTTTCAACGGGGAAATAGTCGGCGTTCCAGAAAAAAGGACAGGAAAATTGATAGATAAAGACGAGTTTCCTAGATTTGGAACAACCGTCGAAACCCTGGCAAAACTGAGGCCTGCTTTTGTATCCAATGGGACTGTCACTGCTGGGAATGCATCAGGTATTTTTTGGAATTTTGTTTTATAATCATATTGTTCATTCCTATTACTATATATCTAATTCTTCTCTTTTACAATTCTTAGGCAGATGTAAATATACCTTTAAGGTCGTCATTTTGATTATATCCTATAAATTACAATAATAATAATAGTCTTTATTGGAAAACAAAAATCGATAGTTTACCAAAAGGCGAAGTTCGAATCTGAAGTGTAGAACAACACTACAGCTTTGTTCTTCCACTTAACCTCAAATGATTGCGAAACATGCGGCTGGCTATATGACAAAATAAGGAGTATTGCTTCATCATCGTCTTCCTATTGAAAATGCTTTGTCGCTATGACATTTTTGGTAATATAAACATAACAGCTGTCATAGTAGTATATTTCATTTATAAAGCATTTATGGACGTTTAATGAACGATATTTTTCATTCCTACCTGAAAACCACAGATTGAGAAAAAATTATTTTTGAAGATTAACAAAAAAGACATGTCAATAAACAGAACTATTTCAAGGCATTAACGATGGAGCCGCAGCGTTGGTATTAGCCAGTGGGGCCAAAGTGGAAACCCACAAATTGAAACCGCTAGCTAGAGTTCTGGCATTTGCAGAAGTTGGAGTTGATCCCATGTGTATGGGAACCGGACCAATTGGAGCTGTCACGAATGTTGTGAGTACTCGCTCTTTCATAAATCCTTCTCGATTTTGATGCAATAATAATAATATATAAGTTTATTCATGAATAGATAATAATAATTACAATTCGAAAATTTTATGAATATACATTTTTATGAATAAACTGAAAAACAAACCTTACGAAGAGGTTGTAAGTTTAACTGAATGTAATATTTACAATCAATACATTTGAAGTTACATACCTAGATAATCATCAATTTAAAGAAACCAATTTCATAGAATATTCAAAAATGTGTCAAAATAAATTCGAGAGGTCTTGATAATCCATATTTTACTTTTTTGTTTAAATCATGATAACGATTTAATTTTTTTGATTTCATGTCGTATTTTGTCATAAATATATGGTATCATTAACTTGTAGTTTCTTTGTGTAATTTTCTTTTTAGATGTTATTACATTTTTTTTTCGAGTTTCATATTTATGTTCATTATAATTTATATTTTTTTATTTTTATGAATGTAAATCATCATTCTATAAATATATAATTGATTTATATCCATTTTTTCACTTTCTTTGAATAATAATTCAGTTGAATATTTCCAGTCCTTATTGTAAATTATTTTCAGAAATCTTTTTTGTATTATTTCCAGTTTATGTTTATATATTTTTCATCCCGCCCCAGCCTAATATTCCATAACTTATTTGGGATTTTATTAGGCAAAATATAGAATTTCAAGTTGTGGCATTGTTAAAAATCCTTTCAATTGTAGAAATTTGGGAAGAAGAAAGTTTTTTTATTATAAAATATATTTGCTGATCCCATTTCAGATGTCTATCTATCATTATGCCAAGGTATTTGATACAGTCACTATCCATGATTTGTACAGTATTAGTAATTTTAATAGGTCCCCAATTTGGTAGTGAATTTTCGTAAGAAGAAAAAGGAAGATATTTTGTTTTATCAAAATTTATTGTTAATAAATTGTTATCGAACCATTTTTTAACATTTTAAAAATCTTGTACTATTTTTTTAACTCTGTCCAACTTTCAGCAGTGTAAAATAAAACAGTGTCATCAGCGAACGCATGAATTTTTCCCTTGGATTTGAGTAAAAAAAGATCGTTTAGATAAATATTGAAAGTGTTTGCTGAAGAAAGCAACGAGCATGGCCATACTTCAGTTCTTGCCAACTATTGAAATGCTGCTAGTGCGGCCAATCGCGATTTTTTACCAACTTATGTTATCCTTGTTAATTTAATTTATATTTATTTCAGCTAAAAAAAGTTGGATGGTCGAAAGATGACGTCGATCTCTACGAGCTGAACGAAGCTTTCGCTGTACAGAGTATCGTCGTAAATAAAACTTTGGAGATAGATGAAGCCAAAGTTAACATAACGGGTGGAGCTATTGCTCTAGGGCATCCCATAGGGTGTTCTGGGACAAGGGTGTTAGTTACCTTGATCCATAATCTGAAAAGAACGAACAAAACCAAAGGAGTCGCCGCCTTGTGCATAGGAGGGGGTATGGGTATAGCTTTAGCCGTCGAAATGTGCTGAGGGTGTTATGTAGAAAATTTTATTTTTTGTGACAGTATTCTTTACACTTTAATGTATGAATATATATTTTATACACAATTTATTGTTTATTTGATATCATGCGTTCAGAGATACGCAAAAACAGTTGTGCTCGGGACAGTATTGAAAATTCAAATTGAGATGGCAGCGCACTATGGACAATACCAGCATTACACAATTTCTACTACATTTTTTCATAACCTTAAATACTTACGGTGTGATGATTTGAGTTTTGAGTGTTTTTTGTCAGTGATTTTTAGTTGCGAAGTTGTCTTCAATAAGTGACTGTATTTCATCTAGATATCCCGTATTGTTTTGTGTCTTCAGTTTTTTTTAGAGGAAATGATTTGCATTGGGATTTCAAGATGAGAGACACGCCCTCTGGTAAAAAGTTTTATACAATGTCAAAGTGGTGCTTATCAGTTGAGTTTTCTTGAATGTGGCGTTGCTATCTTAATTTGAAATCCCAATTGTGTCGAATTGAGTGGAGTAACTTTTCTTGAAGGTAGCTTTGCTTCAAGGTTGTTGAAGAACACTGGTCACATATGGAAGGTAAAACATTGTAATTTATCGGGAGTTATATCCCGAGTGCACCAAGTTTAATCGGTTAAAATGTGTGCTGCAATTCCATGAGTCTCGAAATTTTGCTTAGCAAATGACTTGAGTGTATGATGATTTGATAAAATCCCGAGACCGCAGGTCTCAAAATCGAACACAGGAACAATATAGTACCAGAGATAGTACCTGAAAAGTGATCCAAACGCCCGGTTTATTTCGAACATTTTAATCGGTTAAAAGGTCTAGTGCATTTAATCGCTGTAAAACTCTGTAAAAGCAGTCTAGCCTTCAACTGTTTCATCGTTTATTCGCATTGAGGGAAATAATCGGGAGTAATTACACAAGTGCTTCAAAATTACCGATAATTTTCCATGAAAGCATGTTGGCGAAAGAGCCCGACTTCGAAGGAGGAGGGCTTTTTTAGCAAAATATGAAAATAACCGAATGCAGTTTTTTACTGACAACATGCTTGAATGGAAATTATCAGGTTTATTTTGATGCACGAGTGTAATTCGGTAGAATATTTCCAGAGTTAAAACAACGACGTTTAAAATTCAGTATTTATGCCTGTCAAGATGACAAATGTACATTTTAACAATCGTTACTATAGATACATGGACCGAGCGGTTATTTTTCGATACCTACCGGGTATTTACCAGCCCGAAAATGTCCCGCCGGGAATTTATCGCTGTAATTGATCGAAAATGTCCCGCTTCATATGGGATTTTTAACATACGATGGAAATATTCAATAAAATTGTCTCCAACCAGTGCTATGCAATCAAATCCTCATGAAGTAAGTGAAAAAGCGAACAATTTACAATGGTAGCGCCAAAATTCTATAAATGAAATGTTTATGTAAAGCTGGTGCTGTTGTAACATTTTCTCATACCTATATGACATGGTTTTCTGTAAAAAAAAAATTAGATTATTTTCGTTAATAATATTTAATTCCCAAACGAAAAAAGAACGATCATGAACAATTAAGTATGTGTGGTGACAGACAAATTTATACATAGAGTAAATATTCTATAATAGTATATTATGCAACGATCGTGTAATGATGGTTATTAATATATGAGCATAAACCGGGATACGAAACGAGCCGAAGGTGAGTTTCGTATGGTTTATGCGAGTGTATTAATAACCATTACATGAGAGTTGCATACGCTATTTTATCTACACCCAATAAATAATGAAGAACTAAAAATATTATAATATTAGGTATTTATATTGAACACAATAATGGTAGGTAATTAATCGTATTTCTTTGAAAAATTCTACAGAATTATAATTAATGGTATAACCACGGAAAATACAACAATGAGAAGAAATAAAAATGAAAAAAAGTTTTTGCCGAGGTCTAGAATTGAACCCGGGACGTTTGTGATCTCTGCCCGCGCCGCTGACCACTCGGCCATGAAAGCACATTCGATTTGAACGAAAATAACGACATATGTGTTGCATTTGTCAAATGAAAAATATAATCCTTTCGATTGTATTTTTTCTTGTTTAAGACATCTGTGGAGGAGTCGCTGGTAATTCTTCTATATCACTGCTATAAGACATTTTCATTCGATTATCGAAAATTAACTGAATTCTTCAAAAATTCAATACCTACTGATTTTGACTTGAAAAACGTCAAAATGCAAAGTTTGCACATCATGCTTGATTGAAAAATAATGGGTTTCTATTGGTTGAAAATCTGTATCGTAATGAAAATCTGTATCGTAATGGATTTCATTATAAAACGGGTGGTGGGCATATAAGTGTATTATTAGAGTACGGGTGTAGATAAATAAACATTGGGTATCGGACTTGACAAAATTGACATTGAAAAAATATTACTGTATAGGGGACACTCAGGTAACCATGAAGTGCAAAATGGTTCTGAGCTATTAAGATTATAGGCGAAGACCGTACTAAAAGTTCCTCGTTTTTTGTTTGAAATAATTTTCTCTCATAGCACTCAAAAAAGGTATCCCAATATGCATAGTTTCGATAATAATAACAATAAAGTTTATTCAAGAATAATACTAAATTACAATGTACAATTAAAAATAATATAGTCTTTTGACTAAACTGAAAAAAGGCTCACGAAGTGTAAAACTTGTGAGACTATAACAATTTCAATAAAAACTGTTATTAAGTAATACTATTATTTTGCTAATTTTTACAAAAATAGAGCTTTATATATTCAATAAATTTCCGATAATATGTCGATCTTGTTCAAATAACTGATTTTTTATTTCAAATTTATACGAGTATATTGATTTTGTATTTTTGATTTCATCTGGTTCATGTTTTGTACCAATATTTTTATTTCTTTTATTTTCTGAACAAATTCTATTTTAGTTTCTTGTATCATATAAATGATTATTGAAATTTATACTTTTTTAATCGGGTTTGAAGGCCGTCGTTCTTTGGAATTTCTTCCTGACGTTTCGTTAGCGCGAGTGGCTAGCTTCTTCAGAGGCTCACTCATCTTGACTATTATTCTGATGACTTTCATCGGAAGAAAATATGTGATATTGAAAACCTCGGCCGCGAAAGCCTTAAGAGGGGGATTGACAATAATGTTCAGAGCAGCATCAACTTTACGAAAAGACGATTCGTTTAAATGACAACTGGCTGAAACGGGATTTGGTATACTGAAAGATAAAGGATTGGAATAGGTGATGACAAAATTTGAGGCTCGAATTATTTCTACAAAAGAAAATATTGATTTTCAAACATTTGTAATTTTTTCAAGTTTTTGTTTCAGAATGGAACCAAAAGTTCTCAGCACCTAATTCACCTAATGAAGAATCACCCTGCCAAATGTAGGCTTCAAAAAAACCATAATAAATGAGTTTTCTGTACTTAACTTTATTTCGTTCAAGCATTATTAGAAACATTCAACATGGCAGCCATAAACACGTGAAATTTAGCCGAAAACCGCTCCATACGTGATGTGGCTATTTTCTCATAGGTGGCGCTAGGGAGGACCACGTCGAACAAGCGAAGTCGTAGTTCGTATTGTATTGGGTGAGCCAAATAATATATAAAACGTGATTGTGTGTTTCAAGTTTTTTTGTCTTTGGCCTTTTTTTCAATAGAAACTATAATATACAGTGGCATTTAATGTGAAAAAAATTTATTATTCACTGGTGAATGTGATAAATAGTAATTATCCATATCCATGTCAACTGGGAACTTATTTGTTTTTTATAGTCTAACATTGAAAGTATCTAAAAATAAATGCAAATGACTTGTAATTTATAGTGTTGTCCGATTCTACTCTTGGTATGTAGATTTCGTAGGTGGAGTTTTCAGTTATTCTAAAATTCAAGATGGCGGATGAGTTTTGTGATTCAGTCGGATTCTAATCTTATTGGTTCCGCGGAATTCTTGGGACTGGAGATTATGAATTTTTTGTCAAAATACAATACTTCTTTTCATTATCCATAAAATTTCGTGGACTTACAAGCAGAGGGAACTAAGTCATATATATATATATATATATATATATAGAAGAATCCTTTAAATATTCGGGTGTGCAGTCAACAAGGAATTGGAAAAAGTGAACTCTTTATTCTGTTCAAGCTTTCGAGTCTTTATTGGCTCTTCATCAGGAACTCTACAATGAATTAAGAAAATTGTAAGAATAGAAACGTTTTTTTAACATGTGCTTACTTACGAATGTGAGGTTTATAATCCTTTTTTAATGAAAACATGAAGGACAACATATCACAAACACATCGACCTAATGGTACAATTATAATATAAAACTTTAATTAAAAGATATGATCAATCATACATGTAAAAGAATTGAAAAATGGGAGAAGTTGTTTCTCCTAACAGGCATTGGAAACCATATTTGTAATTTTAACGGAAATGATGTGAAAAGAAGGGGATGAAGTTGACAAGTGACGAATGATTACAGTTTCTTTTACATGTATGATTGATCATATCTTTTAATTAAAGTTTTATATTATAATTGTACCATTAGGTCGATGTGTTTGTGATATGTTGTCCTTCATGTTTTCATTAAAAAAGGATTATAAACCTCACATTCGTAAGTAAGCACATGTTAAAAAAACGTTTCTATTCTTACAATTTTCTTAATTCATTGTAGAGTTCCTGATGAAGAGCCAATAAAGACTCGAAAGCTTGAACAGAATAAAGAGTTCACTTTTTCCAATTCCTTGTTGACTGCACACCCGAATATTTAAAGGATTCTTCTTTAACTTAGACAGTCGTCTAACCTTCTCACATTATATATATATATATAGGTTTTTTTTATTGGGCTTTGCACTCAAATGAAAATAGCAACCGTGGACACGTGTTTCTGGGTCATTGCTACACCGTGCTGAAGAAGGGCAATGACCCAGAAACACGTGTCTACGGTTGCTATTTTTATTTGAGTGCAAAGCCCAATAAAAAAACCTCTGTATCATCTATCCACTCGAAACTTCTATAAGTTTTATATATATATATATATATATATATATATATATATATATATATATATATATATATATATATATATATATGATGAATTGCGTTTTCGGGTTTCATTCCGTGTTCTCATTTGCCATCTTCTAGGTGATGTCTAGAGTTTCGACCTCCGAACGACTCAGAGGTCGAAACTCTCGGTAATTACTGATAAAATGTTGATAGCAGATACCTTCCTACCTAGGTAGGTAGGTACTTCTTTTGCTAAAATTTTCGCGAAAGCTGGCGCTGCTATGATTGCAAATGCGTTCGGTAATGATAAAATCGAAAACGATTACCTATATGTAATCAGACAAATTAATAGTGTATTTGTACCCTAATCATCCGAAAATGATATAATCAAAATAATTGTCTCTATGAAAAACAAAACTAGTTCTAGCAGTACAGATGAAATTTCTCCAGTTCTTTTCAAAACTATTTGTGAACTCGTTTCATCTCCCCTTACACATAGGTATCAACAATCAATTTCTCACTGCCGCCCGTAAGGAAAGTTTACGAATTGAATGAAAGCTAATGTATTCTCATCATTGTTTAAAAAAGGCAATCCTCTCATAATGGATAACTACACGCAAATTTCCTTATTGTCTCAAAAATACTCGAAAGAGCTTTTATGATTTACCTATTACCTACCTATTAATATACTTCTCAGAAAAGTATCGGATTTCTTCTTCCCAACACGGTTTTCACAAGAACAAATCTGTGGAAACAGCTACAAATCATCTCCTTCTGAACTTGATCAGAATAAATTTGTCGTCTCAATGTTTGATCTGTCATAAGCATTCGACAGTATAGATTTGCTGTTGTGAAAGATAAACTTTATTACTTGATGAGCATTAGAGAAAGTGTTCTTATTTTAATTAAACTGGATTGTGTTTTCTTGAAAAAATACTTCTTTCGAAAATCTAACCGTAAATGTAAGGAACGAGTGAACGAGCTCGTTCATAAAAACAGGTCTGGGAGCGCGCTAGCGCGCTTGTCCCCATCAGTCAGGTAGGCGTCGCCCTAGCAACCGATCAAAAACGATGATGCCGATGCGTCTGTGGCATTCGCGAATTTAAGGGTTCAGATTTTTAATCGCCAACTGCGGCATTGCCACTGTTAGTAAATAGTCTTTGTGCTTCCGACAGGAAGTGGATTGGATACAATATCTCGTGAAGATGTGCAGTAACTCGTCTAGCAAATACAATGTTCCGTTAGGAGATCATCAGGGATCAGTAATAGGTCCACTTTTTTGTTTAGGTATTATACGTAAATGACTTGCCCTGTCATATTAGTAGTGGCAGAGTTGTCATTTTCGCTGATGACACCACTGTTAGTACATCGGGAAAGACCACTGAGGAAAAAGTTCTCATCACATGGAAGAGATGGACATTTGGTGCAAAAAATCGACTTTAATAAAATACTGGAAAAACGGAGTACATATAGGTACATTTATTCTACATCCAAGCCGCAGAACCTATACCGAATGTACGGTTTTCCAAATATGTGAGGCTTCTTGGAACCCATCTAGATTCTCGGCATCTTAGGGAGCAGCATGCGACTGGAACAGAGTCTTTTGTGCTCAAAAGCGTTAATTTTCAACTTAGATTATGGGCAAAGTTGCAGTAATTGTTTCACCGTGAATACAATTTCGACATTTTTAAATGTGTCAAAAGTGTTCAGGAGAAATTTGATCAAAAAATTAGATAAAAGAAAAAATAAATTGACTGTACCAACCCGTCATAGGTACATCATTATAAGAAAAATCACCACACTATGCGGCAATTACTCCTTTCTATTCACTATCGAAATCATTACAAATGCTGAAAACTTACGAAGCTTTCAAAAATGAGGTTGAGCGGTACTTGGTGGCGGAAGGATTTTATAGTGTGAGAGATTCCTTTTCTATGTGGTTTGCATGGATTTTTTTTCCTAGACTGAACAAGATAAATACTAATTTCGACTGTGGATGCTGAAGGTAGTGGTAGTGAAATTTGCCTTGTCAAATATTCATTAAATTCATTGAAAAGAGCAGATATGAAGTATAATACACCTATAGGTACAAAAAATGAGTATAGACATCAAGAAAAAACCCAATGCGACTCGATAAACTGCTTGTATACCATTCGCGGTGAGATGACCTTGGCAAGGTCAAATGACCCCAGAAGCAAATTGAATATAATAATTCATTATTGAAATGAAGCTATTGGCGTTTAAAAAAAGCTCGGTCCCGTCGATTTATAATTGAAGGGGGACACCTTTCAGACTACTCAGATTTTTTGTAGTACGCACCCCCTCGTAATAAACAAAAAATACGAAATCACATGGACACGTATATTGGCAGGTTGTTATAAAAAGCCAAAATTTATTTTTCTATGGAAGTTCTGAATGTAAATTGTACCTTGAAAACAATTTGACTTATTTTAAAAAACGTTGAACTCAATACAAATACTTTCAAAAAATCGTCACAAAAATTTTCTGTTAACAGAGTTGTGAAGGTATTCGAAAGACCTTTAAAACACGAGGCGCCACTCAACCTACTTTTCCTATCTAAATAAGAGTCGTCGGACGCACCCTCCGAGGGGATGCGTACTAGAAAAAATCTGAGTAGTCTTAAAGGTGTTCCTCTTCAATTTGAAATCGACGTGTCCGAGGTTTTTTTTCAAAATCTTACTTTTTATATTCAACAACAGCTCTGTTAAGTTTTCCTTGTTACACACTGTATACTTCAAATAGGATCCTATCTAACACATCTCGTTTGATTATATCATTTTGGATGAGAAATTGTGAGCCTCGACCCCAAAAAACACCGCATAAAATACGCTTGCCATCTTAGATCCGCCATCTTGAATTATGACAAAAAAATTGGATTTTTCACCACTAAAATATTAATATACCCATTTTGAATAGCATCGGTTCATAAATCACAAAACTTGCCCGCCATCTTCAACCGAAAAATGTATCAGATATTGTGCAAATAATACGAAAATAAATATTACTTTTCAAAAAACACTCTCATATTTGAAAACACTAAAAAGGGAAAATAATGTTATTCCTGGTTATTCAAATACGAAGAATATGAGTAAAAGCCGTAGGAAACTATACATTTTCGCAATGATTGATGAGCGCTCTACGCTCTTCATTTTTTAATAACCAGGATCAGAATACTTTTTTTAGATATCAATTACCCTTACACCAAACTGATTTTGTTTGCACTCGACGCGCGTTTCGCTAACAAGGTTAGCATCTTCAGTAGAGGTAAATTGATTCGAGTATCAATTTACTTCTCCTGAAGATGCTAACCTTGTTATCGCGCTCTATCCTGTTTACGACATTTGAATATAAGCGTTTTAAAAAAAGTTTTTTATAATATTCATTTTCTATAATTTAGTCTTGACATATCTCGTAATCGATTTTAAATGTATTTTAGAAATTTTACAACATTCTCAAAACCGCCATTCGAATTTTTCAATTTTAACTGAAGAATCATGATCTTCGACCCAGCAAATCCTCAAATACCAATTTGGATTAGAATCGGTTCATAATTACTGAACTCGTCCGCCATTAATTAATTAATTAAGAACACCTGCCAAATTTCAAATTATTCGGACGTCTACAAGTGGGTTAAACTTGATGTCAAAAATTTTATTACATTGTTAATTCAAGTCAAGCTGATTAATATAAGCGAGTTAATTATTAAACATTTTATTATACCTATAAAGAAAAAGTAGGTACAATGTTATCATCTATCATCAGCCTGCACCGTCTGCACGAATATTACCTACACCACCGTAAAGAAAACGTGAACACAAATTCACTCTCCACGAGAGCGGAGTGATAGCAGACAGTCGAGACCCTACCACCAACAAAAAATATAATTTGTACCTGTTCCTGTTACGTCGTAGACGCGGACCGGGAGTTATCGTTCCCTTCTATACGGTTCAGAGACTAACAGTCGACCTACTGTTCACGTTATACCTATCCGAAAACAAAAAAGAAACGAAATGATGTTTTTTTATCAGCTATACAAAATACATTATTCAGAACTCTAATAATATTTTTGACCCACGACAAACAGCACAGCAGCTAATATTGTAGCCACTGTTTATCATGCCTTCTACCGTTCACGCAAGGGTTTCACGTTTCACCCGATGTATTCCTTATCCTTATATTATTCGTTGCAGTTTGTTTACTGCTTCTGAAATAGTTTATTATTTGTTGGGCTCGTCTGTATACGATCAGCTATCAGCGACCTCTCGTGAACGGAGGAATTACCTTCCAATATAGATTCCGACAATTATTCGCCATTTGAAAAATTCTTCAAACGGACTGGTTGCGCTGAGGGCGGCGATCTTTGGAACTCTGAAAATTTATTTCCAACGGTCATTCGTCAATCCTCATCTTAACCATTTTGACATAAAATTTTGATTACATATTATTTTCAAAAATTGTTTTTGAATGCTCTCCCTCCATATGAGTAAACATCTTTTCCTGTTGTTCATGTTATATTAATAATGTATCTATACTTAGAACGAATTTATATGAAGAGCAATGTCATATAAAATAGTGCGGAATTCGACCACCAGAGGCTGTATCACTTCAAAAAGTCCAATACAGGTCTATACCTCACTGAATTATTATTGATGATAAAGATGCTGGCAAATGAAAAAAAATATTCAGTTGAGAAAGTTTAGAAAAATATAATAAATTTTGAGTTATTCTAATTTTCAATAATACGCAAACAAATTCTATAAAACTATTGATAGGAACAATAAATAATTAACTAAAAGTGGCCTTACTAAAAGTAAAACTACTTGGATTTTCTAGAATGAGCACAAATTTCATTATTAGGTTATTATAATCTTAACTAAAATTTGGGAAAACTAGTCTCACAGTTGTAGCCTTTTCAGTTGTTTCGAAGACTCTAGTAACTTTATTTTCACTGGTAGACCCCTCACAACACACGCCGCTTTGGTCATGTTGTAACTCAGCCCTTTTTTTGCTAACACCAAAGCCTGCTGTAGCTCCGGTTCCCAAACTTGTCCATCCTCAAGGATGGTCGCATTTCGAACGAATTTTACTGTGAACCGAAAAAAAAAATTATTTTATTTAAATAAATAATACCAAACATATGAAATAACTATTTATTTATTCCTTTATCTAGCACAGCTTAGGCTAATATACAATGTTTGGTCCTAACTAACATTAGGCTAATGTCAAAATATTTGAACAATGAATGAAAAATATAAATAAATGGTCACACTCACAAATAATGAAATTCAATTACTTATATATAAAATATCGACATAAATTAGGTAACGAGGGTAAGACACAAGTATTGATACGGATACAATATAACAAATACAACAATTTTAAAGCCTTAAATAATTAAACCCCAAAATAATAATAAAATCATTCGCCCATTATGTGCATTTTCAACTTTCTTTTGAATTGAACTATCGAATTACAATTCTTGATAGCATCATCCAAATTATTGAAAGCCAACATTCCTGCATGATAAATCGATTTTTTAGCACATTTCGTATTTTTGGTCCCTACATGGATATTTCTGTTGGTTCTGGTATTATAATTATGATAATTTTCATTATAAGTTATTTTTCTGCTCAAGTAGCCCAGAGATAGCTGGTGATGCATCTTATATATCAGTACCATTGTAAGGTAGTACACATAGTCTTTTAACGACATCCATTTCAATTCTCTCAACATGCTGACTATTGGTGTGTCTCTTGGTACACCCAGTATGACTCTCATGGCTCTATTTTGTTGCTTTTGAAGTCGTTCCAGCTCGTTTTTATTTGCCGTGAATAGTATTGAAGAACAAAAAGTAAGATGTGGTAAAACTAATGTGTTGTAAATTGTAATTTTTGACCATCTAGATAGGCTTGGTGATACTCTCACCAGAAAATTGACATTATTGGTGACAGTTTTTATCACTTTCAAAACATGTTCTTTGAATGTTAGTCCTTGGTCAATCAATACTCCCAAATACTTCACCAAATGTTACACATTCAATATCCTTATTTGCAATCTTTATACTAATTCCTCTATTTTTGATTTCATCATAACCGGTTTTATTACTCAGTAAGAGAAATTTTGTCTTTCCACTATTCAGTTTGAGAGTGTTGAGATTACACCATCGACTTACTCTGCAGAGCTCATTATTTAGAGTATCTATCAATTCATTAACATTTGGGAACAGTAATATATTAAATATGTCATCTGCAAACAAACTAATTTTACACTCAGTGATGTTGGAAACAAGGTCATTTATATATATAAAAGGAAGAGTAATGGCCCAAGTATACTACCCTGTGGCACTCCATTATAATTAATAATTTCGGAGAAAGTGATGTTATTGACCTTTGTTACTTGTTTTCTACCATTTAAATAGTCTTCGAACCATTTCAGTACTGTGCCGGTTATTCCATAATATTTTATTTAGATTACTCCTAGTGTTTTACTATTCACACAATAATTTGAGAATAATATGCTTACTTTTTTCTTCTGCCTTCTTCCACTTAGTTTTGTCTACATACTTCCAATGCACTGAAGCTTCTGAAGGAATCCAGTGACTCAAAAAGTCTGTGGTGAGCGTATCTGTGTCTATATCGGTTACTTCCCATAGCATTCCCACAACACAAGGACTGAAAATATAATAATAATAATAAATGTTTTTGTATGATATTGTTACTAATGATCTCACCATCTCGCGATAAGGTACATATGGTAATGTCCAAACATTTCTACTTGTGGGTCTAATCGTACAATCTTAGTGCTACCACATCCGAAGAGAAGAACGACAGCTTTGACATGGCTCTTTTGTACTTTGTCAATCGACATCAAGTGGCTCCCACTACCGTGGCCGTTGTACCTTTAAGAAAGAATTGAATCTCTAATAAGTCAAACAGGCAGTAAAAAAATGATAACTGTAGAAGCGGAACAATTGATGTTTTCAACTTCAATATCCAATTATATAGTTCTTGACGGATTTGCTATGATCGAGTAAGTTGTAAAAGTTTCGAATGAACTAACTAACTTTTTTTCATAAGTAGCATAGATGCGCCTTTTTGAAACCTATATGGCTTAGAGTTTTGTCGAGGTCAACAATAGTGTTGTTCTTTTTTGGTTAGTGTCTCTTGAATATGGAGTCTTTAGACCAGCACATCTGCTAGTGCTAGTGAGGGTTTTACTGGAAATTAGTATTTTCTGTACAGTAACATCATATGCTATATGTAGTGTATTTAAAAAAATATATGCACTGGTAAATGTTCATTTTACAACAATTAAACTATAAAATTCAATTAAATATTTCCATCGTATTTTAAAAATCCCATATGAAGCGGGACATTTTCGATCAATTACAGCGATAAATTCCCGGCGGGACATTTTCGGGCTGGTAAATACCCGGTAGGTATCGAAAAATACCCGCTCGGTCCGTGTATCTATAGTAACGATTGTTAAAATGTACATTTCTCATCTTGACAGGCATAAATACTGAATTTTTAACGTCGTTGTTTTAACTCCGGAAATATTCTACCGGATTACACTCGTGCATCAAAATAAACCTGATAATTTTCCATTCAAGCATATTGAAGGATGAAAAACATGAGTCCTGTCAAAAAGTGCACAACTTCTGAAAGAAATCCTCGTATTATTCATTTTCAATATTTAGGTGATATCCTGAGTGAAATATGCATTTTTCAACTTCTCTTGCATAAGATAAGCTATGAAACTTTCGCTTCATTATTATCATAATAAGAACTTTATTTCTCAATTTTATGTACTCACGAGAAAATATCACAGGAAGTAAGCAACTCGAAAAACTCGTCCTTGCTGGGTTGGTATCCCGAAGTCCCCGTCCAACTTGGGATCCAGTAGTTGAAGAAATTCATCATTCTAATCTCCATGGACTGCAAATCCATGTCGGGATTGACGATGTATGCGCCTTTATCGTAGCTTGTGATCACCTTGTGGCCATCTACTATATCGTTCCGATGCTCTTTGAACAAACAGTACACAAAATGGAGCGAGGGCAATCTCGATACTGATTCGTCTTGAAGAACGTCTATCATCTCCCAGGGAAAACAATCGAGGGTCTGAGGAAACATAATGACTTGACACAGAAGAGTAACTTGGAAAAAAGTTGACAAAAGAAGTGAATAAATGACTTATACTAAATATAACCTTGAAAATATAAAAAAAGTTCTTGTTACCCTAATGACGGATAACAATGTTTTTTTAACATATATTTCATCCCAAAAAACAGAGTGTTACATAGGGACACCTCTTTAACTAGGAATAATAATTTTGCCCTTAAAGGGTGTGTTAATAAATAACACTACATCTAAATATATAATACATCTACAGGTAAACATATGAAATGAAGAAAAAGTAATTCAAATATCGAAATTCACTACAAGTAATGATTCAACACAATAAAATAGTTGGGTATATGTATCACAGTTAAATAAAGTCATTTAATAAATGTATCACAATATATATATATATAAATATATATATATATATAAATATATATATATATATATATATAATTTCCTTTACTAGTGAATGAATATTATTATTATTATTATAATAATAGTTAGATATATCACAGTAGTGAAAATCAGTTATTTGGTTTCAGTTTTATCGCAAGTTTATTCGTAATTCAATTCAATGCTACATAGGTACAAAATGTATATATACCCTTTTTTTGAATAATATTCTTAGATAGTAATGTTACAATTTTTTTTTTAACAGCAATTATGAAATCATAATAGGGTATGTTAAAATTATTACTAATTTTATATAAAAGAATATCATGAACAGTCAAACAGTTTCAAACTGGTATGAAACTGATCATGAACTTTATATTAATTACATATTTTATTGAATAAATTTTTTTTCAGAATTACAAAGAAACAACAAAAAGAAAAATAAAACAAAATATTGAAACAAAGAAAGAATCCATCGAATTTTATTTTCTCATTTGGAGAAAATATTTTTTTATTTTGATTTTAAATTCATTTATACTTCTACAATCTTTTATATCTTCGGGTATTTCATTGAATTTTGAAAGTGCTTCTTGAGTGAACCTTTTCTGTCCAATTACAGAGTTTGCGGAATCAAGGTGGGACAAGTTGTGTTGTCTTGTAAGGTGATTATATGAATTTCTGAATTTTTGATTAATATAAAATTAGATTTCATCGTATTATTAATAATAAGATATGATACTTTCAGAGTATCCATTTCATAATGCTCATCCAAAGAAAATGTGTTTGTAATTGAATAAAGTTGATGTGTTGGAGTGTCCAATGGTAGACGATACAGTAATTTCAGAGCTTTCCTGTATAGAGTGGATATTTTATTGAAATAATATTTAGAACAAGATCCGCATATATTAATTAAATATTTGATTCTACTGAGAATATGTGAATATTAAAATATATTTGGGACATCTTCTTAGGGCACCAATTATGGAAGATATTTTTTTTAATAGATTTTCAATATGTATATCCCACTTCAATTTATCATCAATCCAAATGGCAAGATATTTCTTCAAAGATGTTTGTTTTGATTGCTCATCTTTTATTTTTATATTTAAGTTGATATTTTGTTTATTTTTTTGTTGAAAAATCATATATTCAGTTTTCTTGGAATTAACAGAGAGGAGATTGGAATAATATATTATTCTATGGTCTAGTATACTTTTAATGAATATACAATGGGACATGTATCTTCAAAGTAATTTTGAATAACAGCAATTCCGTTCTGCTCAGTCAAAACAATACAATGAACATCTCATGAATTATGTAGTATGAAAGAAACTCATTTTATCGTGATATCTACTATTGATTTCTTAGGTACCCCAAAGCTGCCATAACAGGCATGGTTATGAGACTTTACTGTACAAAAGTGAGTAAGAACATTTAACGTATTTAGAAAAGTTATCTGTAATTTTTTCACATTTAGATATTCTCACTTTTATAAATATACAGAGGTCACCATTTGAAACAAAACAGACAATATATTTGATTCCACGTTCATTTCTAGATAATCTAAATAATAATTTTTTTTCAATGGAGGTGGAATCAGATAAATGGCCTATTTCATTTTGAATAAATAGTGACACCTGAATTATGATTATACAGCAGACAAGTTTGGAGCTCTTATTTCTTCTATTTGCTCCAGAGTGACCCTTTCTCAGGATCTCATACTTACATCATGTAAAACCAGAATAACAGGATACTTCTTGGTATTGGCCTCTTTGGTAATAAATTTGTTTGCTGTATTTTTGATGAACTGCACTATATTCCTTATTGAATTCTTTTCCGAGATATTTGGATAACAAAATTGGACTATTTTCCTCAGCTCATTCAGTTTCAAGTGTCCACAGCTTTTGATGGCACAACAAAGAATGTACTCAATTTTTTTTGTAACTCCTAAACTGGTCTCCCTAAAATATAATGAATGTATGAGTTCAAAAATGAACAACACTGTACAACCTACTCTGTTTTGAAAAAGTTATCTACTTCAGCTTTCAGTTTTTCCTCTAAGCTCTGATCACAATATTTTCCCGTCAACAAACATCTCCACTCTCTCAGCCACATATCTTGCATTACCTTTACAAGATTCTAGAAGAGAAATATTGTATAAATATTTTCATAGTATAAATGTAAAATGAACTTACTCTCAACCTATCTTCAATTCTCTGCCTTCTTTCCATGTAATCCATCTTCTCCTTAGAATTCCTGAATACCTTCTTCTTGTTGCTTGTTAGCACCTCAATGTTGTCTTTAACTATAGCGTTCATTTCTTGGTTGAGCTCGATATCTTTTCCTAATTCGATTGATTTAGAACTTTATAATATTGAAAAAACATCATTATTGAAATATTGGGAAATTTGCAAGACATAAAAGTAATATTACTATACACACCAGTTACTGGATCCTTTGGTGTACCAACTGTTATTAAGAATGGATTCACTTCATTTTGACCACATGAAAAAACAGAAATATGAATAGAGTTTGTCCGATAAACATTATTGTCTTCATTAAAAATATCTTTTGAATCATACTGCGGTGTCAGCTGTACAATTGTCCATTCTGGAAAAATAATGCTTCATTTAGAACAGTAATATCTGCATTAGACTTTTATTTACCTTTGGGCATGTCTTTCATTTGTTCCAACATAGCCCTGATTCTTTCATTCTTGGGATACGTAGAGCATTTGAAGGCCAAATCATCTAAGCTCTTCTGGAGTTGTCCAATATTTTGTGAGGAATCATTGGCTAAAAGTTTTTCATAACGTAAAACGGTTTTCATCCGTAACCCGGGAGAGTGTGTTTCACAAAGGTGATAAATGGTTTCCACTTCATCGTCGCCTTCATTGAGCAGAGCTTTCAATCCATTTATTCCTAGAAAATGCATTTTGATAATGCTCTTTCGAATTCATTTTTTCGTTCATACTTTGATATGATGGCCCTGCATGATAGTGGATGTTTTCCAGTTCTTTCAAAAGATTCAGGATATCGGATTTCTCACTTGCGTTCATTTTTTGTCTTTCTGAATCTCCAAAAACAGGACTTCTCATATTCAAATCGACATTTGTGTTGTATTCATATTTTAAATTTTTTATTTGCCAGGAGCTCGGCTCGTTGAAAATATTTCAAATTTCAACCAATGATCATCCTACATCATTTGACACTTGACGATCCATCGCCAATCGCCATCGATCATCGATGTGACGACCGAAATGTCACGTCATAAATGACATTCGATAGTTGCCAAGCTCAATAAACAAAAAAATAAGAAGAAGAAGAACACATTCGATAACCACAGAACACAAACTCTATTTGTAGAGGCGTTTTCTGGCGCCGTTATATTAAACGTATTCGTGTGCCTACCTCTCGAATGAGTGAGAGAGACAGATAGGTGAATCCCTTTCGAATTTTTGAATGCAGTGAGCCAGAAAAGATCTTTCAGTGCAGACAACCCTGTTGGGGGCTTATTCACAAGAAAGTTTAATCAACGTATCTTGAAAAATGAAACCAATGCACAGAAGAATTAAACTACTATACAGAAGCGAACCCTATGATATTTTCGGTAAAAGCCACGCTTTCCTAATGAAAGTGTACTGAAATATTCTATTGCTTTTGCTTCAACGAATCAGATGAAGACAGCTAATTAATTCGACGATTGTCACTCGACTGTCAGAAATCTCAGTGTCCATGAAAGAAGCCAAAGTTCGATCAAGGTCAAATATTTCTGGGACAATTGTGTTAGGTTACCGCGGTTACCGATTCGCTTCTGTTCTAGTTCAAATATTCTGTGACCAATGCACACTGGAGAACTTGTCGCCATGGGCGTACGCAGAAATTTGATCTGGGGGAAGGGGAACTCAGAAAAAAATGGAAATCGTACTGAATTTCCACGAGTTCAGCACTGAGTTCGTTGCTATTTTTATCGGCACTATACGACGACATTGTCATCGTGGTGTGAGTGGATGCATGTTATATCCAATGTCTCAAAACATCTTTTTAAACGTCATTCGGTTTTTTGTGGTCAGGTTTTCAGGGTCTATCATATTGAAGAAAACACTATAGGAAAATATTTGGTCGTCACTTCCCCTTTCGGGGGAAATTCACTTTCCCCTGGCACAATTAAGGTAAAACCATGAATGTGAAAAATAGTTAATTTAACTTATGTGCGTGGTTAAGCCGTTTAGTTTTGTGTTAATAAGTTTCCATGAAGAAACCACGAACATAAAAAACAAACCTCTAGTCATTTCTGTAACAAAAAAACCGCTAATGTGTGAAAATAGTAACTTCAGACCTCGATGTATTTCAACGAAATAGTTTTCTGTGAGTTATGAGCTATTTTCTATTCAATATATAGTAGATGAATACCATATATGTTTTCTGAAAAATGCGCGGAGAAGTCATCAAATACTTTTTGGTTTTTATGACTATGCCGTTGCCTATCTAAACTTGTTCCTTGTTTCTGTGATCTGTACGTCCACCATTGGTGAACGACGCGGGTACCGGCAGGGGCGCCAAAAAAATCCATTTGGAATAAAACCAGAATATTTCTGTTGCTCAAATTTATTAATTCACAGTATCCACCGAAATATACTTTATCTCAGTAATATCGTCATATATATCAGCGTCCACTTGTCCATCTGTCGTAGTCGTAGTGGATGAGGGTGTTGGGTTTGGTAGTCCTCCGCCATCTTCAGGTTTTACGATTGCGATACCGTCAGTGCCCATTCTCATGCAGTCGAAGTGGAGTATCAAAATGGCTGCGTTTTGGATGCGGGTCTCGAAATCGAAACACATGTGCAAGTTTCGACCTGGCGTGAAAATGTTGAACAGTTTTGCGCATGCCTCTACCTGTACCGGAATATAAGGCACGGGGACTGGCAAACACAACGGAGGCGGATTTTTTGCTGAAAATACAAAAATATATTTTATCTACCCCCGTACTATTATAATACACTTATATGCTCATAACTCGTTTTATAATGAGATCCATTACGATACTGATTTTCATTACGATAGAGATTTCCAACCAATAGAAACCCATTATTTTTCAATCAAGCATCATGTGCATGCAACCTTTGCATTTTGACGTTTGTCAAGTCAAAATCAGTAGGTACCTATTGAATTTTTGAAGAATTTAGGCAATTTTCGATAATTGTATAAAAATGGCTTATAGCAGTGATATAGAAGAATTACCAGCGACTCCTCCACAGATGTCTCAGACAAGAAAAAAATACAATCGAAAGGATTATATTTTTCATTTGACGAATGCAACATGTTTGTTTTATTTTCAACCAAACCAAACCCATGGCCGAGTGGTCAATGGCGCCGGCAGTGATCAGAAACGTCCGGGTTCAATTCCTGACCTCGGCAGAATTTTTTTTTCATTATTTCTTCTTCTCTTCATTTCCCATTGTTGTATTTTCCGTGGTTATACCATTAATTATAATTTTGTAGAATTTTTCAAAGAAATACGATTGATTATACCTACTATTATTGTGTTCAATATAAATACCTAATAATTTAATATTTATAGTTCTTCATTATTTATTGGGTGTAGATAAAATAGCGTATGTAACTCTCATGTAATGGTTATTAATACACTCGCATAAACCATACGAAACTCACCTTCTGCTCGTTTCGTTTCCCGGTTTATGCTCATGTATTAATACACGGTCGTTGCAGAAATGTCACTTTGCGGCCCACTAACGTCAAATTTCAATTATTGCGTGAGAAATAATCACGTTTGCGAACGTAAAAGTATACAGATTTTTTTTTTTTGAGGTAATTTTTCAAACCTTTGTCAATCCATCAGCATAAGGTCCCTTAGTCCAACACAAAAAGCATGTTTGATCACAAATGCTATTTCGCCCTGTCTAGTATCCCTACTAACGGAATTATTATTGGAGAGATCTTTGAAAAAAGCGTTCCATATTTTTCAATACATGAAAATGGAATTCATGAAGATTTAGAAGCGAGTAATATATTGAAATAATGAGGGCCACTATTATAATTGTTCAAAGCACAATACGAGTTCAAACCGCGTTTGTGATAAGTGCCCATCTAAATGAAGTGTCCCATTTTCGATAATATGCGATATTACTGTCAGTAATAACATATTACAATTGGGGTCACGTCATCCATATTTAGTTCAACACTGGAAACTTTCCTTAGAGATCAATTACCCTAACACCAAACTGATATTTTTTGCACTCGACGCGCGTTTCGCTAACAAGGTTAGCATGTTCAGGGAAAGATAATTGATAAAATATTAATGGATGAAAAATAATAAAAATTGATGAAAATTGATAATTGAGTATCAATTTTCTTCTCCTGAAGATGCTAACCTTGTTAGCGAAACGCGCGTCGAGTACAAAAAATATCAGTTTGGTGTTAGGGTAATTGATCTCTAAGAAAAGTTTCAACTTTTATACCAAAGGTTCCAATCTCAATGTTTATTCAGCAGTGGAAAATAAATTGAAGGCTCCCTTAGGTTTGGCCAAGAAGGTATTTAGAACTCACCGGAAAACGAATTGGAATAAATGCTGTTCTCATTCATGAACATGTTCATACTCAGAGCAAACTCATTTGGGTCGTAGGTGAAGTTCATACAACCTGAAAAAAAAAGAACAGTTAAATGAAAATCGAATTTTTCAGATATATGTGCAGTACAGTAGTTCTACGAATGACCCCAATGATGAAGTCTTTTTCCATGCTATGTAGAGCCAAAAATCATGGTGGTATAGACTAAAATAACGCTGGGCCATACAAATTATAAAAAAATAAGACCAAGCTATTCCCACCTCTGTTAATCCCTTTACAAATAACTTCATTTCAATGTAACTCAATTAATCTAGAAGTAGGGCTGTTAGAATGCGATTTGAAAAAAAAACGTGTTTCAAATGTCGTATCCATATAAAATATGAGAAATGGCAACTGCCTAATTACTAAGAAGACTTGAAAAATTATATGCCATAAAATGCATGTATTCTCAACGAAATTTGAATATGAAAAATATAAGTCAGAAAATCTTATGAACAAATTTTCACTTGAAATTTGACCCTTGATTCATTTACGGGGTTATTTTAAATGACGCATATACGACATCACCCTGTATAATGCAAAATAATTGATAGCAACTAACAAAACATGATCTAGAAGGTTTCACATTGATTTTTTCAATCGTCTTTTAATGCGAAATGTAAACGCTTAATATTTCTTCACTATTTATTGGCCTCTGAAAAAAACTGATATAATTAGAACCTTATTTGGTTGGTTTTTCCTGATAATTATTAATAACAATATAATCCAGCATTGGCTATACTGTGATCAGATGTGTTTTATAGGTAAATGAATGGGTTTATCTATAGGAAACATCTTTTTTTCAATTGAAGAGAGGTATGTATTTCATAAGAGAATTCAAAGTGACATTCTTGCGAAGAGTGAGCGAAATGTACTTCCAGAACAGAATACTGCGATCGCAGAAAGATGAAAACCCTTCTGAAAAATAATGTGAGTCCTCATGAATCGTGAAAAAGTTCATTTACCAAAAAGTAAAGTGAGATATAAACAAATATGAATTCTATCAGTGTTGGACAGAATTGTCAATTCAATTCATTTTGAAAAGTGAATTGTGAGTTGCTTTTTTTCTCAGTGAATATTGTAACTCATGAATTGTTTTTCGTGAATTCAAGCCACAATTCAGATGCCATTTGCTAAAGCGTAGTTGCTTCTTGTTCTATTTGTACAGCCTAAACGCTCTGATGCCATCATAGGAATCATGTTGCCGTTAACAGATATCCTCAAGCTCCAGTCTGCGTATATACAGGAATATCATGGTCGTGAATTTGTTCATAACTCTTTTCATCCGTTAGTGAGCACGCAGAATTGGTTTGTTACATGGAATCCTGACTTTGGTGTCAATTTTCACACTAGAAACTGTGTCATTAATTCACAAAAATAGATTAGATCACGTCGATTGCGAAGTAAATGATGTCCCCTATTTCACTCGTCAAAATGACAATAATTTAAAGCTTTCCTTTCCAATGATAAACCTAGTTAAGAACTCTCTGACCTATAAAGGAGTAAAAAAAATTAGGTTAAAGGAGTATGATATTTTCAGGAAGATGACAAAAAAACTACTTGTTGATAAAGCATATTAAAGTTTAGTAGAGTTTTGTGACGATTCATATTAAAAATAATGAAGAATATTTATAATTATTTAATTTTAATCTTGATTATCATGTATATACCCACGTGCCAGCATTGCTGTTACTGGGCTATTTTTTTTAAGTTTTGAATATTGTATCAAAAATGCTCATTTATGTATATATAATTTACATGTGTTTGTCAACGAGAATTTGTTCTTATGTACAATAAACATATTAATTGATTACTATATCCTGATGATAATATTTCATCAGATTCGATCTCTTTGAAGTTTAATTTTTGGAGGCAATTTGGGAGAATAGTGTGATATATTTGTACCATAATTTGATGTACCTATTAACATTGTCTTTCTTGAAGTGAATGTTCCGGTATATGAAAAATCGAATAAAATTCCACGGAGTTGCCTACCAGAAACTCCGGGACCCTATAGTTTGTGAAACTCTTAGGGCACACCGGAGTCATACCACCAATCTTTAATTCCCGGGAGTATAAGGATTCATTAAAGTCACCGGACTCTGAATTTTCCGGTCTCAATAATCACCAGAAATTCTTTCATTTCTACGGAGATACTCCGGGAACCCATTAGTTGGTAAAAGCTCCGGGCATACCGGAGTTTTACTTAATCAGATTCTCTGAAAGTTCGCTTGGCGGATTTTCCGGTTATGATTGTTAACTCCGGGAACACTAGATAATTCATCTAGATTTCGAATCTAGAAAAAATTCCGGGCATACCGGAGTGTGAATCTAGAAACTATGGATGTATTTCTGATCCTTAGGATTACTGAACTCTCTGTATTTTCCTGTCTGTGAAAAACAAAAATATTTTTATGAGAAATGCCTGCCAGATACTCCGAGACTCTAGAATCTGTAAAAAAATCCGGGCACAGTGGCGTGTGAATCTAGAAACTCCGGAAGTATTACTGATCCATTTGATTACTGAACTGTGAATCTTCCGGTCGGTGAAAAACTATTTTTGTTTCACGAAATGCCTGCCAGATAACCCGGGATCCTAGAAAGAATTCCGGGCACACCGGAGTTTTACACAATCAGATTTTTCCATGATTCTGTTTCCAAAGTTTGCTTAGAGCTTATCCGACTTCCGGAAATTATTGTGAATTCCGAGAAGTCTAGAACAATATAAGCGCGCTGAATGAGTCATTGTAATAAAAGACTATTAAACTACTAGTCATTATATTTGTATTATTAAAATGGGCCGATCCCGGCGGTACTGCAATACCGGGCCAACCCGCGACGGAGGTGGAGCAAGCCCCTAACCCTCCATCAATTTCCAAAAATCAGTTTAATATACTGGCCCCGCATGCGGGGCGTATCAGATATTAAGCTGATAAGAACAGATACTACACTTTGATCTTAGCCAGAGGCCGAGAAGCGATACCGTTTCAAAGTAAACTCGAAGTATTTAAAATAAAACAAGTCGGAGAAACGTGCAACGCGTTAGAGGTACAGCGCCGCGCCATCTATCTACGCATAGCGCAACAATAGCGGATCAATACTCTAGTAAACAACTTTCCACATTCAAATACGTAAAAAATAATTTAGATATGTTGTGATTTCAAAAAAATTCCGGATATTAACAATTGGTATAAGGGTTTCACTTAAAAACTCCGGTGAGTCTAGTAGCCCGAGAATTAAACTCCGGAAAAAAATTCCTTGGTGGCTTCGAAAATATCAGGGAAAAATATTATCTGGAACATCAGTCGGATGCACCCGGAATCAGATATAAAAACGATATAAACTCCGGACATACCGAAGTATTACGTCAATGCAGAAACTCCGGGTGTATTTCTGATCCTTGGATTTACCGAACTCCCCGAATTTTCCGGTCTGTGAAAAACAAAACCCTTTCTACGAAATACCAGCCAGATACTCCAGGACCTTAGAGCCTAAAAAAATCCGGGCATACCGGAGTATTACGCAATGCAGAAACTCCGGGTGTATTTCTGATCCTTGCAGTTACAGAACTCCCTGAATTTTCCGGTCTGTAAGAAACAAAACCGTTTCCAAGAAATACCAGCCAGACACTCCGGAAAAAGCCTAAAAAAATCCGGGCATACCGGAGTGTGAATCTAGAAACTCCGGGAGCATTTCTGATCCTTGGGGTTACAGAACTCTCTAAATCTTCCGGTCTGTGAATTTTTTTTACGAACTGCCTGCCAGATACCCCGGGACCTTGGACACTGGAAAAAATCCAAACACACCCGGAGTGTGAATCTAGGAACTCCAGGAGTATTTCTAATCCTTGGAGTTACCGGACTCTCTGATTTCTCCGGTCTGTGAAAAACAAACAACGTTTTTACGAAATGCCTGCCAGATACTCCGGGACCTCAGAGTGTGGTAAAAATTCAGGCCATACCGAAGTGTTAATCTAGAAACTCCGGGAGTGTTTCTGAGCCTTGGGGTTACCGGACTCTCTGAATCTTCCGGTCTGAGAAAAACAAAAATCTTCTCTACGAAACGCCTGCTAGATATTCCGGGGCCCTACATAGTCTGGAAACTAATTCGGGGACACCGGAATGTCATATGAATCCAAAAGCTCTAGGACTATTTCTGATGCTGGGCTCACCGGAATCTTTGAATCTTCCGGTATGTGAAATAAAAACACGGAGGTGCCTGCCAGATACTCCGGGACCGCATAGTTTTTGAAACTCTTGAGACATACCGGAGTCATACGCCAATCTTGAATTCCCGGAAGTATAAGGATTCATTGGAGTCACCGGACTCTGAATTTTCCGGTATTAATAATTACCAGAAATTCTTTTATTCCTACGGAGATACTCCGGAACCCAGTTGTTAAAAACTCCGGGCATACCGGAGTTTTACATGAACAGATTCTTCGTGACACATTCTGTTGCTTGAGTTATGGAGAGTAGTGCTTGACAAATTTTCCGGAAATGACTATTACTTTCGGTAGCACCGGAATATTCAAAAAGTCTCGTATAAAATTTGAGGTCGTATATAATCATGAAAATTATATCAGCAAAATTATTAAGTAATTATGTTTGTATATTATAAATGGGCCGATCCCGGCGGTACTGCAATACCGGGCCAACCCGCGACGGAGGTGGAGCAAGCCCCTAACCCTCCATCAATTTCCAAAAATCAGTTTAATATACTGGCCCCGCATGCGAGGCGTATCAGATATTAAGCTGATAAGAACAGATACTACACTTTGATCTTAGCCAGAGGCCGAGAAGCGATACCGTTTCAAAGTAAACTCGAAGTATTTAAAATAAAACAAGTCGGAGAAACGTGCAACGCGTTAGAGGTACAGCGCCGCGCCACCTATCCACGAATAGCACAACAATAGCGGATCAATACTCCAGTAAACAACGTTCCACATGCAAATACGTTAAAAATAATTCAGAAATGTTGTGATTTAAAAAAAAATCCGGATATTAACAATTGGTATAAGGATTTCACTGAAATACTCCAGTGAGTCTGGTAGCCCGAGAATTAAACTCCGGGAAAAAACTCCTTGGTGGCTTCGAAAATATCTGGGAAAAATATTTTTCCGGAACATCAGTCGGATGCACCCGGAATCAGATATAAAAACGATATAAACTCCGGACATACCGGAGTATTACGTCAATGCAGAAACTCCGGGTGTATTTCTGATCCTTGGAATTACCGAACTCCCTGAATTTTTCGGTCTGTGAAAAAACAAAACAGTTTCTACGAAATACCAGCCAGATACTCCGGGACCTTGGAGCATTAAAAAAATCCGGGCATACCGGAGTATTACGCAATGCAGAAACTCCGGATGTATTTCTGATCATTGGAGTTACAGAACTCCCTGAATTTTCCGGTCTGTGAAAAACAAAATCGTTTCTACGAAATACCAGCCAGACACCCCTGGACCTAAGAGCCTAAAAAAAATCCGTGCATACCGGAGTGTGAATCTAGAAACTCCGGGAGCATTTCTGATCCTTGGGGTTACAAAACTCTCTAAATCCTCCGGTCTGTGAATTTTTTTTACGAACTGCCTGCCAGATACTCCGGGACCCTGGAAAAAATCCGAACACACCCGGAGTGTGAATCTAGGAACTCCAGGAGTATTTCTAATCCTTGGAGTTACCGGACTCTCTGAACTCTCCGGTATGTGAAAAACAAAAAACGTTTTTACGAAATGCCAGACAGATACTCCGGGACGTTAGAGTCTGGAAAAGTTCGGGCACACGGAATGTGAATTTAGAAACTCCGGGAGTATTTCTGATCATTGGATTTACTTCACCGGTCCCTCTGAGTTTTCCTGCCTGTGAAAAACAAAAAACGTTTATACAAAATGCCAGACAGATACTCCGGGACGTTAGAGTGTGGTAAAAATTCCGGCCATACCGAAGTGTTAATCTAGAAACTCCGGGAGTATTTCTGATCCTTGTAGTTCCCGGACTCTCTGAATCTTCCTGTCTGAGAAAAACAAAAATCTTTTCTACGAAACGCCTGCCAGATATTCTGGGACCCTACATAGTCTGGAAACTAATTCTGGGAACCAGAGTGTCAGATGAATCCAAAAGTTCCAGGACTATTTCTGATGCTGGGCTTACCGGAATCTTTGAATCTTCCGGTATGTAAAAAAAACACGGAGATGCCTGTCAGATACTCCCGGATTCCTTAGTTTGGGAAAATCTCCTGGTACACCAGAGTTTCACGTGAGTCTATATCGGGAGTATTTCTGTTCTTTGGAGTTACACGACTCCCTAAATCTTCTAGTCCGTAGAAACAATGAAAACAAAAAAAATATTTCCTCTGCGGTTCTCCGGGGATTATTAAAAACTTCGGTCAGGCCGGAGTTTGTTGTAGGTTTGTCAAATTCCGGGTAAAATGTAATCCTTGAGGCACCCCATAGTCTCAGAGTATTCTTTTCGATGGTTGCGAAAAATATTTTCCGGGGTTCCGGTTTTCAGAATAATAAAAAAAACTCCGGGCATACCGAATTTCCCGTAAATCTACAAATTCCGGTAGATTTTTCGATCTTCGCAGTTACCGGAGTCTCCAAATTTTCTGATACATGAAAAACACAGAGGACAAAAAAAATGTTCCTTCGAAGGTATCTGCCAGATACTTTGGGATAACTGAAAACTGCGGTCATACCGGAATTTCTTACGGTTTTTTAATTTCTGGTAATGAAAATTTAGTTTTTGAGATATGCAATTGGGATTTCAAGAGTGAAGGAAATATTGTCAAAGTGGTTCTTATTAGTCAAAGAGGCACTCAGATATTATTTGGTTAACGTTCATATAAAAATTGAAAAAACACCAAAAACTGCTACAACAACGTCAAATAAGTCATAGACATAAATAGCAATAGTTGTCCTGGTGGTGCTTTTAAAAGAGATTTCTGCGATCTCAATTCGAAATCCCGAAAAAGTATGTTTTCTGTAATCTATGTCGTTTTTTGACTGTCATCAAAATTGAAGTGCTATCAAATCCGAATTATCATAAGCATGGTTATCTACTATTGGCTGACGGACCATCCTATAGTGGTCTCCATACTTTTCCACTCAAAGCTCAACTCTTTTTTCTACCCAGCAAATATTTCATTCAGCACCGTACTTGAATATACCAAACACGTTGAAATAGAAAGGTAAACTTTGCTCGGAAAGAATCTAAAAAAACATTATCACAACTAATATTTTCTATTAGGTACCGTTTTTTATGGGTATCTCTCTTCGTTTTCTATTCAATTATTTTTTCTAAAATCAGATAACTTTGCATCTGTATGCTTCTTGGCCAATATTAATCGTTACAAGTTGAATTCAATAACACGAAGTGTTCGAGTGTAAATAAATTAAATTTTCAACAGGAAAATTTCTTCCACAGAAATTCGTTTCGAAGATTTTTCTCTTCGTTCAATATCATTAATGGATGGCTCTTCATCCGATTGGAATCCATTATCAATGTTTTTTTCGGAGAAAAAAGTCCGAAACGAGTTCTTCAAAACTTCATATTCTACAGAAAAATACATAGAATGAACGTCGAATTATATGAATTTATGAAATTTATACATTTTTACTGGCTTCGTCACTTAACAATTGGTAGACGAAGCTATAAATTCTCTAGTTGTTATGTAATATTCTAGCTATTTGCCCGCATATGGCAAACAACTACGGCATTCAGATGACTTAAATTCTATGAAATTGCTACCTATTAAAGAGTTTCTATTCGAGTTCATCAAATATCTCAGTAAATTATAATAATTATTTTACAAACGAACAATTCCTCTCTTCGTGAAAAAAATTATTAGATATGGATAACAATGTGAAAGCTAGTCAGAAGAATTCAAAAATCACTAAACAGTTCATAGCCTTTGCTGAAAATGAGTCTGAATATTTTGTTTATTAGTATTAGTGATGTCACCTATCAATTGGTAGACAAAGCTGTAATGGGTCTGTGAAGTTGCTGAAAAAATTATTTTCATTGTTTTGACTTGTGTAAAACTTGAGCTTCTCGCCCAGAGATGGCGGTATTGTATTATTTGGCCCTGTTTTCAGCACTGAGCAACATTCAGTTCCAGTCCATCTTCACAATCTTCACAAACTTGTGACATACGTCAAGCTGACAAGCTATATGATGAACGATCTTGAGCCTTTGGAAAGTTTATTCTTTGAAAGTGATAAAATATCTCTTCTATCGGAATCGGGAAAAATCTTGTGTATAACACGACTGAAAATTTCATTTTGTAGTCACGCTACTTTGCGAGATCTCGCTGCGCTCTCATACAAAATGTAACTTTTTCTTACTGATTACATAAATAGCTGTTCAAAAGTTAATTATTTCCAGTGCTCATGAATGAATGCTTCTCGATCCACCGTGAAGAACAATATATACATTTTCAACTTCTCGAAAACGGACAAACTTGCCCAAGTATAGTTTTATGAAACTTTCTCATATGCATGTCATTAATAGTGTCAATTTGATAGATGCCGGGTTACTCCGGTAGTAAAAAAATTGTTTCAATTGTTTTTTTCAATGAAATATACAGAGTCACGCAATAATTTAGAAATGAATTGTTGGAGAAATGCTATCGAGTGAGAACTGAAATGGATATATTTTACCTAGTTGGTCGATATCATTCCTTTTATTCATGCATATCTCGTTATTATTGATTTCCACCATCTCTAGAAAAAGTCACACGGTCAAGATTCATGACATGCCTTGATAAACACATAAAGTTTGTAGAAAGCTCTCACCTTCTCTCTTGAAATTGAACTGATTCAAATTGATTCCAAGGCAGCATCCGCAATTGAGTTCCTGGCAAGTACATCCGTTACTCCTGTAGCCTATCCTCCGAATATTCTTCATCTGCACCTTGGCTTGAGAGTTTTTTGTCGCAGATCTCGTCGTGTTCACCAGCATGTTCTCAATCGATGTTACCCGTAAGGGTTTTTTGGTGACGGGGTCAAAGTAAACGGACATGAAGGGCATTTCAAAATCTGAAAGAGAAACAAATTGTTTATCAGAAACTTGAGTAATTTTATAGAGATAATTAATGTTTGTCTTTCTTCTTCCGAATCAAAAAATAGAAATTACAACTTCCATGAAAGGATAAGTCAAATAAAAAAAAAAACATTTCAAACAATCTCTGTAGATAGGTAAGGGAGTAGCTGTTTTAGATGGACTTTTTCTTCTTTTTTGTGAATGAAGCGAACATCTCTGAATGATATACACGTACCTAGAGAGTGTTTGTATTTTTTTTTATTTTACTCCTTTCACAGAAGTTGTAATTTCTTTTTCTTGATTCGGGAAAGAAGCAGAAAAATACTTCATCAAAAAACAAATTGTTGTATTCTTGACTTGACTATTGCAGTATAAGTTCAGGACACAGAATAGTATATTATGCAACGATCGTGTAATGATCGTTATTAATACATGAGCATAAACCGGGATACGAAACGAGCCGAAGGTGAGTTTCGTATGGTTCATGCGAGTGTATTAATAACCATTACATGAGAGTTGCATACGCTATTTCATCTACACCCAATAAATAAAGAAGAACTGAAAATATTATATTATTAGGTATTTATATTGAAAACAATAGTAGTAGGTAATCTATCGCATTTCTTTGAAAAATTCTACAAAATTATAATTAATGGTATAACCACGGAAAAAACAACAATGAGAAAAGAAAAGAAGAAAAAAATGAAAAAAAAACTTCTGCCGAGGTCAGGAATTGAACCCGGACGTAACTGACCACTGCCGGTGCCATTGACCACTCGGAGACGAGAGCTCATATAGTTTGGTTGAAAATAAAAACATATGTGTTGCATTTGTCAAATGAAAAATATAATCCTTTCGATTGTATTTTTTTCTTGTCTAAGACATCTGTGGAGGGTCGCTGGTAATTCTTCTATATCACTGCTATAAGACATTTTCATACGATTATCGAAAATTGACTAAATTCTTCAAAAATTCAATACCTACTGATTATGACTTGACAAACGTCAAAATGCCAAGCTTGCACATCATGCTTAATTGAAAAATAATGGGTTTCTATTGGTTGAAAATCTGTATCGTGATGAAAATCTGTATCGTGATGAAAATCTGTATCGTTATGAATTTCATTATAAAACGGGTTGTGGGCATATAAGTGTATTATTAGAGTACGTGTCTAGATAATAGTATATTATGCAACGATCGTGTAATAACCATTACATGAGAGTTGCATACGCTATTTTGTCTTTACCCAATGAATAATGAAGAACTATAAATATTATATTATTAGGTATTTATATCGAACACAATAATAGTAGGTAATCAATCGTATTTAATGATATGAGAAATAAATCTCTGCCGAGGTCAGGAATTGAACCCGGACGTGTCTGAACACTGCCGGCGCCATTGACCACTCGGCCATGGGAGCTCATTTGGTTTGGTCGAAAATAAAAACAGATATGTTGCATTTGTCAAATGAAAAATATAATTCCTTCGATTGTATTTTTTTCTTGTCTAAGACATCTGTGGAGGAGTCGCTGGTAATTCTTCTATATCACTGCTATAAGACATTTTCATTCGATTATCGAAAATTAACTGAATTCTTCAAAAATTCAATACCTACTGATTTTGACTTGACAAACGTCAAAATGCAAAGTTTGCACATCATGCTTGATTGAAAAATAATGGGTTTCTATTGGTTGAAAATCTGTATATATATATATATACATATATATATATATATATATATATATATATATATATATATATATATATATATATATATATATATATATAACAGAAAATTATGAGCTACTGTATAGCAACAACTAGTCAAGATCCAAAAGAAAAGTGAAAGAGATTAACATGAGCAAAATTTGAAGGTGTAGCCAGGATGTAAAGTAGGTTCGAAATTTAACTTTTTTTTAATCGAATCGAGTTGATTCAACCTAATCAACAGCATATTCTACTCATACATAGTATATTCAAATCGTTACCGGCATACACAATACTCATCACAAATGTAACAAGTCTAATTTTTCAAATACTGCGCCAAAAAGGATCCAGTGGCAACGCTGTCAGAAATTTCTCGAACTGTACCTCGATAAGCCTGACAAGTGTCAATTTTCTTTGAATTGTCATCGAGAAAAATTGCAATTTGATAGTTAAAAAAAAGCATTTTATTTTGAACCTACAACATGAAGAGGACTCTATTTTCATATTTTACTCGGCTTGATCCAGCGTCTGAACCGACTGAACCATAGAAAAAAGGAAAGAACAATCGGTGAGTCCAAAAATTTCAAGCGAAATTTGTTTGTTTGTTTCAATTCAATCCAGATATTGTTTGTTCTATTTTTAATTCTTGAGAATAATTTTTTTAAGAATTGGAGGATTATTGAATTGAATAAATTGATGAAATTGGTTGTTGAAAAATGAAAATTTACTAATGTTCGAATGTAGCCTGTAGCCTCTCTAGTTTTCAATAGAATGCAATAATAATTATTGAAGTTCTTCAATTTTAAAGCAAAAAAATGTATTCCATTTTATTTTTTGTCTTGCTCATGTGACATTTTTTCGTTCCCTAACAAAATTTGGAAATTAGGAGCCGATAAAAATTGAAAAAAATAATCTCTGATTTTCCCAATGGGGGGGGGGTCCGGACCCGAAAACCCCCCCGTGGATCCGCCACTGATCTGACGTGTTCTGCATTTTTGGAATTTTGTATTCTCTGAAGCATAACTTTCAAATGTGTTTCTTATTCACAAAGTGGTCGTTTATTCCAAGAATAACTCAGTTGATTCTTTATACTTCTATAAAGTGAGTTAACTATAGCACTAATCCCCCAATGTTTTGTTTTATGACTGTTTCGTATTAAGATAATTTGATTTTTTAAAAGTTTATTCATTGAAATATTAATAATTTGGTTATAAAAATGAATGCATATTTCAAACACAGTGAAGTATTATTAAAGTGTTATTATACAGTTATTTTAGTAATGTTGACAATATTTTGTGATTGTTTCAATTTATAAATCTCTTAAGCACTCGAATTTTCACCACAATAAGCACTCCAATATTTTGTTTCGACTGTTTCGTATGGAGATAATTTGTGTTTTTTTAACGTTTTTTGCCTTGAAATTTAAAAATTTCAATATTTTTGATATACAAATGCATATTTTAAACGCATAGTCTATTTCTATAGTATTATTTTAGTGTTGTTAAACAGTTGTTTTAGTATTGACAATATATTGTGATTGTTTCAATTATACATTTCTTAAGCACATGAATTTTCACCACAAGCACCCCAATGTATTGTTTCACTTGCGACTGTTTCGTATTGAGATAATTTGTGTGTTTTTAACGTTTTTTTTGCCTTGGAATTTTAATATTTTGGATATACAAATGCATATTTGAAACGCATAGTCTAGTATTAGTTTAGTATTGTTGAACAGTTGTTTTAGCATTGACAATATTTTGTAATTGTTTCAATATATACATTCCTTATGCATTCGAATTTCCACCACGTACAAGCATGTTTTGCTTCTGTGTTTTTTCTGATGTTTATTCACGACATGTAATGAATACTTTTGAATATGCTACTATATTTTGTGTGAATAAACGATGATGATGATGATGATGACATGAAACCAACAAACTATAAAAATCTCTTCGGAATCGAATTTTCAACCCATGTTTTGTGTTTGAAGTACAGTTATTTTCGGAACTCACGCTACCACTATTGAAAGAATACTTACATAATGCTCTCATTTCTCTTGAAATTCCAGGTGACTCATAGGAAATAATGTATCCTTTTGAAAAGCTTCATATAATGTGAGTCGTCTTAGGGTATGTGTCACCATGTATTTCGAAGAAAACTGCTTCTCACACAGGAGATGTGTTGTAATTTAGCGAGATGAATTTATAATATTTGTTGGTTTGTAACGAACGATTAGGGAAAATCCGATATCAGCTCGTCGATAATACAGTATTCAAGCAACTATTGCAACTTTCTGAAGAACAGAAATCAACGATGAGATTAAAACCTTTAGTGTAAGAGATGAAACTTTTCCAAAAGATCAATTACTGATATTTTTGCACTCGAAGCGCGTTTCGCTACCAAAGTTAGCATCTTCAGGAGAAGAAAATTGACACTGAACAGATATGTAAATAAATGAATTATGCTCCCATATTTTCTTATATCCTGGTTGTCTGCAATATCAGTTTTTTCATACATTCACTTTATGTTCACTCCTTGTTCAATTTATTGCCATTATGGGTCCGAAATGGCTCCATAGCAGCTCCAGGTCCAGAAGACCCAACAAAAGTTCATTTCAGGTAAAATTTCTTCACTAAATAAGTCCTTTCAAGGTTCATGAATCGACGTCCATTGGATGTCCAGGCATTCACAGGATACAGAAAGTGGTATTTATTTTCGAATTGAGAATAAACATAAGTTCGAAGATTTCCATCGTATGTTGAAAATCCCATATGAAGCGAGACATTTTCGATCAATTACTGCGAAAAATTCCCGGTAGGTATCGAAAAATACCCGCTCGGTCCGTGTATCTATAGTTACGGTTGTTAAAATGTACATTTGTCATCTTGACAGGCATAAATACTGAATTTTAAACGTCGTTGTTTTGACTCCGGAAATATTCGGGGGTTATATCCCGAGTGCACCAAGTTTAATCGGTTAAAATGTGTGCTGCACTTCCATGATTCTCGAAATTTTGCTTGGCAAATGACTTGAATGTATGATAATTTGATAAAATCCCGAGACCGCAGGTCGAGGGATTTTATTTTAAATTATTATACACGAAAGCATTTGCTTGAAAGCAAAATTTTGAAAATCATGGAAATGCACGCATTTTGGTCGATTGAACTTGGTGAAGGAGGGATATATGTTTAGATTATTTCCAGAAAACATGTAAACTCAGGAAACATCAAAATCGAACACAGGAACAATATAGTACCAGAGATAGTACCTGAAAAGTGATCCAAACGCCCGGTTTATTTCGAACATTTCAATCGGTTAAAAGGTCTAGTGTCTAGTGCATTTAATCGCTGTAAAACTCTGTAAAAGCAGTCTAGCCTTCAACTGTTTCATCGTTTATTCGCATTGAGGGAAATAATCTACCGAATTACACTCGAACATCAAAATAAAGCTGATTATTTTTTTCACTTGTCAAAATGTGACGTTTTAGGCATTTCAAACAATAGTAGCGGGTTATTCTATGGTAATTTTAGCCAATCATTGGGTATTATACCGATAAAACTGCCTGGTCCTTTCCATTGTTTCGATAAAACGTTGTTGACCTTTGAACTGTCAAAACTATAAAGTTTACCGCGTCGATTCTATCGAACTGGCTCATATTTATATAAATTATCATGAATGAAGAGTCACCTTATTATTAATAGTCATTCACTTTTCACTTTTTCAGCATAATAATAACATAACACATTTCAATGAACACTCAAACACGTAAATAGCTCATAACCCCAACTTTATGACAGATATAGCGAACGACCGATTCAAATATTCAAGGTTTCCTTAACTCAAATGAAGATGGCGTACAATTAGTTTCTATTAAATACAATAGCATACATCATTTCAAATTTGTAAAATTTTCACCTATTCTCTGTTCCTTCTTATGTAAATGAAATACTGATCAATTAAATTGTTCTTCCTTCTATTTGTTCAAAAAATAATCCTTCGGAGTCGGGCTCTTTCGACAAAATATGAAAATAAACTCATGCAGTTTTTAGACAACATGCATTCATGGAAAATTATCGGTAATTTTGAAGCACTTGTGTAATTACTCCCGATGAAAGTCTAGTTCAAAATCCCATTTTTCTTCAATGAACATTCAAGAAAAATCAATCACTCACAGGCAATAAAAAAGTGTTCTGGTGAATTATTTCTCAACATAATGTAAAATTACTGGACCAATATTTTATGGTCTCTACAATATACCTACTAGGAAGTTCATATCAGACGATCCATTTACTGTTCAGCTTTTTCTACTTTGAACGAAATCTCCACTAGAAAATGATTAGGAAAACTCTCCATGAAAAATAGAAAATAATTTGCATGAAATACGTTAGGGAATTACATTTTGTGTGAATAGAAAGCGCACACAAAATGAAACTGTTCCTATATTTAAATACCTTAATGATATTTCAAAACGGAAAATGCAGGTATTTCATATTGCCTACATATGAAACTGAGATAAGAATATAGTAAAAAAAATGCGTAACGAATCTAAAATTGTGAAACGTTCTTGAATATTGCGAAAGACTTCGTTCGAAGCGAAATGGCTCTATTAGAATAGGACTGAAAATTTAATATATTGTTTTTCCTTCTGTGGGCTAGATGAGAATTTACGATTTTTCAGTAATATATTGAAAATTATCCGTACCTTTCGATTCATACACTTGTATTCCAAATATAGCTATGAGAAGAGCACAAACACCAAACTGGTTCATTTTTGCAAAGAACAAATGAATCCTCGACTGTTGATCCTGATAGTCAAGTTTCTGCTCAACGGAAACAACTGAATAACATTGAGGATGGCCTGGTCGATTCTAAATACATACATCAGACATTAAACGCTCATTTACGTGCAGAAAGAAACCCGCATTTCTCATTTTACTACAATGAAGATGGGTTGAAATCCATCTTATTTGAATACCCAATACTTCAAATTGATCAGCCATTTCGGTAAAACGATTTCTCAAATGTCAGTGGAAAATATGAAATTTTCGTTTAGTTCATGAATAACTTTCAACGTCAGGAAATGATACCACTCAGTCACATCTGACGAGTCTTCGTCAGGTTAATCCTAATTTTGCCGGAGCATTCCAAGACTTGTTTTAGGACATGTCGTTCTTTCCGAATGATTAATTATAGATCGTTTGCATATCCTCAATAGAATTTTCGGTATACTCTACAAAGGAGAAAGTGTTAAAGATGAATAATGAAGTGTTTGACGATACACTTTCTTCTAATAGGGGAATTATGTGTTTCGAGGATACTATCTCCGGTACCTAGAAACAGGATGTCAGGAGTGACTTCTAGTGAAGTCGTCCTATCTCTTTGATCGTAATTACTATCAGAAAACCACCTTGCTGGAACGGCTTGTGATATTATTGCTGTAAGCGCTTGTCAAAAACTTATCTTATTTTCTATACACACGAAAAGGAAATCCTGTAATGTTCAAAGACGTGTGAATCAAGAGATAGTAGATACGAATCAACATTGACTTTTGATTTTTATAGTTTGTAAGTGAGGCAAGGAGTTTCGAAGTTCAGCTGTTCTATTAAAACCTGAGCAAGAGAGGTTCGAGAGGTCTCCAAGTTCATAACAAATGGATGGGAAAATGGTTAAGGCTTTCGCGGCCGAGGTTTTCAGTATTACTACTTTGCTTCGGGTTTGAAAGCCGTCCTTCTTTGGGAATACTTCCTGACGTTTCGCTAGCGCGAGTGGCTAGCTTCTTCAGAGGCTTCATCTTAACTATTATTCCGATGACTAAACATTTCGACTTCGTAGGGCTTATTTATATTGATGCAGGTAGTCTGAACCTCTTTCTAGACCACCTGAACGCTCAACACCTCAGTATCAAGTTCACCATAGAAACCGAACAGAACCAGCACATAGCATTCTTAGATGTTCTGATTGAACGATGTGGTGCTAGACTAACCCACAAAGTATACCGAAAACCTACGCACAAGGATAGGTACCTGCAACCACCATCCCAGCCAAAAGAGAGGAGTCATATCCACTCTAACGGAACGTGCTCGAAGAATTTGTGAATCAGAGCATGTAGAGCAAGAACTGGAACATCTTCAAGTCACCTTGAGGTCAAATGGATACAGTGTATCTGAGATCAACAGGGCCATGAAACTGAAGAGTTCCACGGTTCAAAACAGGGAGGACTCTCAGATAGTTGCAAATGCTTACCTGCCATATATCCTGAGGGTCACTGACAGAATCGGGAAACTCTTGGGAAAATATAACATAAAAACGGTTTTCAAATCGACCAAGAAGATCCAACAAAGCCTCAGGTCGGCTAAAGACAAAAGAGACTTACTGTCAGCAGCAGGGGTTTATCGCATACCGTGCATCTGTGGGAAGGTATACATCGGTATCACAAAAAGATCCCTGAGAACAAGGCTCAAAGAGCATTAAAGGAACTGCAGGCTAGGGCAAACTGACAAATCGGCGGCGGCGGAACACGCACTGAGTGAGGGTAACCACAGGATTCTGTTTGAAAATGCTAAACTGATTGCCCCCAGTCAGGGTTACCATAGCCGACTGGTACTGGTGGCGAAAGAGATCCACAAACACACGGGCAATTTCAACAGAAAAGAAGAAGCATTGAATCTCAACAGAATTTGGATTCCCATTCTGAGAACATCAAGAATTACCAATAAAATCACGGCAGGTAGTGCGGCAATTGATATTGATGATTATTCTCCAAATTCCACATTTCAGATTGCTTTTCTCTGAATAGAATCAAGTAGTTTCAATGAATATCATGGTGCTGAGCTCCATACATGAGAACTATATAGAATTCCGAGATGTTCGTTCGCAGTGAGTAGACGCATTTGTTGTGGCTCCGCTTATTGCTTTCTAAAACTAGTTAAGAACAATCGATTTTCTTAGATTTTTATACACGAGGAGAGTGAATCTGCAACAAAAACAATGGGATTCACTGAACGGCAAAAGAGTGAGTTGAAGAATTTGACCAAAAAAATCACGAAAGAAATTTTAACTGAATTTGTGAGTGATAACGCTTTTCTGGATGCTATCGCGAAAAATGTTGCTGAAAAAGTAAATATTCTTACAGCGAAACTATCTACTTTGGAAATGAAAATTTCCGATATTCAAGGGAAATATGGAGAATTATGCAGGAAAGTCGAAGACTTAGAAAAGAAAAGTGAAGTCATTCGCTACTGGTCCTGACTGAATCAATATAGAAATGATATTACTTTGTTGTCCATCAATATTACCGGCTTTAACGAATATCGTTAATACTTGTCTTCTAGAGAGCGTTTTTCCTGATTGCGGGAAAGTTTCACGTATTATGGCATTGCCTTAGAAAATGGATGTATTGAGTTACAATGGTCTTCGTCCAGTGAGTATACTATCATGTCTATCAAAATTGACTGAGAAAATAATGAATTTCCAAATAAGACTCCATCTTGAAAAATATACTCTTTTGCCACCCGAACAATCAGGGTTTAGACCAGGATACAGTTGTGCCACATCCCTACTTAATATTGTTGACGACATAATAAGAGCTACAGATATAGGAAAGACAACAGTACCCATACTCCCAGATTATTTTAAAGCATTTGACATGATAAATCATGAAATATTGCTTTCCATTTTGCATTACATAGGTTTCTCGAGTAAGGCCATTGGACTTATGCGTAATTATTTGCTGGATAGGAGTCAATATGTGGAGACTGATGTGGGTCAGTCACCAAGGGAAAATGTAATATGTGGGGTCCCACAAGGGTCTATTCTTGGTCCCTTACTGTTCAGCATTTATACGAGTAATTTCACATAGAGTGTCAGTACCTGTAAAATTCATTTCTCTGCTGACGATACACAGCTCTATCACTCATTTGCTTCAGATGACTGGTTGCTGGCTCAACAAGTTATATCTGAAGATCTGAATCGACTTGTGGATATTTCACAAATGCACAATCTGAAGATCAATGCCCTCAAGTCTAAAGTAATTATTTTTGGAAAAAACAGACAGTACATTGAAACCATTATGAAGATCAAAATTCAAGATGAAGAGCTATTTATTACAAGAGATGTAAGAAACTTGGGTCTACACTTGGACACTGAATTGCGTTTCAGAAAGCACATAAGCTTCTGTCTCCAAAAGGCTTATTGTTCATTGAAACTGCTGTATCCTCACAGGCATTTGCTATCTCAATCTCTCAAAAAATACTTAGTGATTCACTCGTCTTGAGTCATTTCAATTTTGGTGATGTTTTGTATGGACCGTGTCTAGATCAAAATGACATAAATCGAGGCGGAAAAATGCAGAAGTCATGTCTTCGATTCATATATGGTATTCGTAAATATGATCCAATATCACATATGCTCAAACCTACAAAATGGTTAAAAATGCAGGATCACCGAAAACTTCATTTTCTTGTCTTGGTACATTTTATAATAAATAACAAATGCCCTCCTTATCTCTGTAATAAGATTAAGTACAGGACAGATATTCATAACCTTAATTTGCGCTATAGGGGTCATATCTCGCTTCCTCCCCACAAAACGTGTCTATTCCGAAGAAGTTTCACTTACAACGTTTCCAAGCTGTATAATGAGGTCCATTCTGCTTTACATGAAATGAAACCAGCTCTTTTAAAAAAGGAAATGAAAAAGACACTTTTAGCTATCTATAAATAACTTCAGTTTTCCACCTGCAATATATTTTAATTGTGAAGTATTTGAAATATTCTCACGCGAATTATTCAATATTGGTATGTTATCTTTGGGGCTGAACTAGAACTTTTTTTAATTGTTTTCAGCTCTATTTTGCATTTTGCATAATATCTTGATGATGACATATATGTAGATGAAATGCAAATAAACGTTATTATTATCATTATATTCTAAGAGGCCGTATCTGTGATTTGTAGATCATCAGAAGCTGACTAGAAATAGGAATCCAAGCTTCTTTAGCGATCGGCCTGGTTTTCCCATGAGAAAATATTACTGATCGTAATTCCTAGCATCGAGATACTCGACTTTGTATGAACAGTTACTCCTGAGATCTGAGTATTAGATAAAGATACATCGGTCTTCTTTGAAAACAGAATATTATCCCATATATTTGTGCGCAAAAACTTGCTGTGTTGAAGTTTATGAGAAAAACCCCATTTTTACACCAAAGATTCCACCCACTTCTTTAATTTTTTTGGTAGATTCTTGAAGTTTTTCGAAACCGGTTCACGCAAAAAAATTATTCGTCATATGTTTCGAGAGTTTTTTTTATCAACATCGTTATTTTTGATAGTTCCAATAATCTTAATTTCAACAAAACAGTAATCATTATTTTTCAATAACGGCAATGAAATACCTACGATATAAAAGTAACAGTAATAAGCGACTCTAGAAGTCTGTCACAATAATATTCAACAGTTCAGTTTCTGAATATAATAGCTAAAATCCTTGAATTTCCGAAATGAGTGCAAGAATTACCTTGATTCTAGATTAATTTTTCCACGAACCATAATGTTTTGGTATGCGATCTGATCGGAAAAATTTGTGGTTTTTTCATTAGCTGTGAATCGGAAACAATGGAATAATATTGGTGTATTGAATTGCGTTTATGGCTTTATTCATGATAGTCTGGACTTCCCCTGGTTACCGATATTATATAATTTTTTCACTACATAACGATTATGTGGGATCATCCGATATGATTTTGACAATGTGCAATTACTCGACCAGTTAGGATTATATTGTCAAACGATTCTGTTATAATCGACCCCGATTTTAAGGAGTGGTTTGTGTTGATTTGGTGTGCAGTTATGTAAGTAGATCATAGCTTTCAAAAATAAGAAGATCATAATGCACTTAATTTCTGAATTTAAAACCGATATTTCATTTGAACCAAACAATTCATAATCGGATAGGGTGTGTGTTGAGGTGTAGTAATTTTGATTTGACTTCAAAAAATAATATTCATGCAACTTGGTACTAATGAACGATCCCTCTTTCATGAGAGGTTCTGGTTGCTTGGCTCGTAGCAAGATTTCAAAGGAATTGAAGATCTGTAGTCTCTGGAGTGTATACCAGTTGCGTACTGATTGAACTAGTTCCTACAGTTTTTTGTTTCTCTTGGTGTCAATGTGAAATTTTGGCGATTCATATGTTTGTGAAATTGAATTTAAGTTTAGTATGTTTCAGATTTTAACCTTGAAGTGTACATATTTTGTATAAAAAATGCTGTAAATAACATGCCTTCCATATAAGAGTTTCATCAGTAGTGAACAAAATACTATGGAATATCACAGCTTCTAATCTCCCCATATATCCTCCTCTCTCTCTCTCTCTCTCTCTCTCTATATATATATATATATATATATATCACAAATTTTTGGAGTTTTTTCGGAAAATATGTCGAATGTGTGAACTTTGAAAAAACTGAAGCATTGATTCACGCAGCAACTTTCAGGGGTAGATTTAAAATCTGCCCCTCTACACTTGTATATATTTCAAAATTAATTCTTGATTTTTTCTTCAAATTTCCTTCGATGGACCAGAAAAATTACACATTGAAGTTGAAAAATTAAAAAAAAAGGAATTTGTTTCAATTGATCAAATCTCAAAATTTTGGAATTTGTCCTCGAAAACCAAGCATGCCTATACTTTACTGATAGTATAGATGCGGAAGAAAACATATAGCAGATTTTTCATTAACTTGAAAGGTTAATTCGATCAGTCATATACCTCTTTTTCCTTTCAAAAAGGAATATAGCTAGTTCCCAAAATTTTGAAGAGAGAGGAAAAAAATAATACGCACAGCAAGACACACATTTGATTTCAGAGATATTAAAGAGAAGTTAATGGTAAACAACTCATGAGACCGGCGACTGTCAACTAAAATGGATGAAAAAGGTCTTGCAGGAGTCTATACAATTTATGGTAAATATTTTTGAATAATTAGTGGATTGAGAATAATTATTCAATTCAACATTATGGCACAAGAATTAAGCTTCATTGATTTATCGAAAAGTGCGAAGAGAACCTTGATAAAGTTGGATTCGATCATTCTATGAAAAAGTATACAACATTATATATAGGGCGACCGTAACTTTTGAACGGGCAAGATATCGAGGCCAGACAAAGTTCTACAATAAGAGGCATCATTCCTGGTACTTTATAATGAATGAAATATTTGTGTTACCTCACTCATTTCCGAGAGGAGCTATTTTTACATTTCGCTATTTCTAGACTCTCGAATGCATGGATTAGCCTTTTGTCATGTACATCCTAGATTGCTTTCACCAATTCTGTGACCTTTGGGCGACACTGGACTTTTTTACCCTTCGGTATCTCAGCAGAGCATTATGCACAAATGAGATACCGAATGGTAGAAAATTCCAGTTTCGCCCCACAAGCTCTAGACAATGACCACAAAATTGAGGACAATCTGAAGCTGACCAAGGATGTGCATGACACAAAGGCTACTCGATGCATCCGAGAGTCTAGAATAATCAAAATGTTAAGATATATTTGATTTTAGAGAACAATGAAGTATAATTTGTGAGTTTTATTTGACAAGTGTGTCCCAATAACTTACCTAACGCATGATGTCGTGTAATATTGGTCATTGGAAGAGAATTAAGAGAAGTGGTTCGTTTAGACGAAGACTAAAAATATGTTACGATAATATGATGTGCAGTGATAGGAGCATCTCTTTCGTTAATTTTCAAAAACAGTTTCACTTAGGTGAATCGAAAGAATCAACAAACAATATCATTCAGTAATAGCTTTAGACTCAATTCGAAGCGTGGGTGTTCCATTAAAAAAATATTTGGAAACTTTTTGAGTCACTCTGTTTATTGAAAATACTAACAAAACACTTCAAAATCTCCCACGTAATACATAGTGTTTACTTTTTTTTCTTGCTAAAAACATGAAAAGGTTAATATAATGATTATAAAATCGGTCGATTTGAGTGTAACACCATATATATATACCCTCAAACTACTAGCTAAAAGCTCCTTCGAAATTTAGCCTTCATAACCAATGGAAGAAGCTTCCTAGCCAAAACATCCTGATAGATAATACTTATATCTGTACTTTATTACTTTTGTAGGAATCTATAGCTTTAAAAGTAGTCCGACTCTGCCGCAATACCATCACTTCCAGAACTCAGTATTTCTTTATAGGAGTCTTAAGAGTAGCGTTAAAATGATTGCTATTGATACCAAATTATTTTATAGAATGACGCCATTTTAAAATGATAGCAATCCGGATTACCGACATTAGATGAGTGTTTTATAAACACATTGAAAACATTTCTGAGAGGAATACAGTTTTATAATTTGTTTCTCGGAAACATTTTCGCAACTATTATAAAATATAAAATTGTTAGTTGGGTAGTAACAGAAGAAGTCCATATCGGACCAAGAAACTTTGCAGGTAGTTATCGCACTATCTTAGATTGTAAAGTAAGGGAATAGCTAACCCCAGATTTCAGATTTAGTATAAATTTTCTTCTCCTGAAGGTGCTAACCTTGTTAGCGAAACACGCGTCGAGAGCAAATAATATCTGTTTGGTAGGGTAATTGATGCCTACAGAAACTTTCAAGAAGTTGAATAAATTTACGATTTTCGTGTTCAATTGATATTATGATTTTTTGTTTCGTTTCAAGATTATTCAAAATAAAATGAAACTGGTTATACCTACTGCACGTCAATTCCAATTCTCAAAAAATCAACAAGTGGTGGATAGAGAAATGAAAGACCTATCAAAACGAACTGATACAAGACCCTCTTTCTATTTAAAAAAGATGAGAGCGCCCTCTCGGCCGAGAGTGACGCAACACTATTGAATTTTTCAACCCAAAAGTTGAAATTGATACAACTCCACGTAATCTCTGTCCTATCTTGTCCCGTTCAACAGTTAAGAGTGAGACTTTTCACGGCCTCCCTTTATGATGTATTTTTTGGTGTTTGGAATAAAAAAATGTTTTTATAATTCTGTGACATTTTCCATTTGCATGATGACTTCACTCAGTTTGAAATAAATTGATATTCTAATAGGCAATATTTCATTTGGAAAAAGTACTGAAAACAATTTTTTTGGATACCATAATGCTAAATATGTTCACACCATTTGAGTGCCATCCCATAAGTTATTCTTAAGCAACAAAATACATTTGACCTGATTTCAGGAAAGCAACTGGGGTACTTACAGATAAGTTATTTGCCGTCATGAATAAAAAATTGGCACATTAGTGCTGATAGAAATTGAAAATATATTTTTCCACAACTGTCCAAAAAAGCTGTCATTTTTTTGTGGCTATGGATGCGTAGAACACCATTTTTCAGAATATTTTTTTTTCATTGCTTGAAATATATCACCACAGATCAATGTTATATTTATATTTAATAGTTCCCAACGAGACGGCCCAAAAACTAGGTGTCATTTTATTACTCTAGAGACCGTGTAAAAAGTATGGGGAACGACGTAACTAAGACTTTTGGACCACTGCCGTCAATTTCTGGTGGCCCGATTTTCCGCCATAATTAAATAAACATTGCATCTGGAAACGTCATTTTGTATAAAATTATTACTGACGGCATACTGTTTATATTAACAATAGTAGTTAAAAATTAAATTTAAACTTATTGCCGTCAAAAAAAAATGGCACCGGAAGTCAGGAAAAATTTTGAAAATTTGAAAGTTGAGTATCCATTTTAGTATCAAATCATTATTGACGGCAATAGCATAATTTATTATACTTTGTGATGTTATTTCGTGTTTTATTAATGCCGTCAAAATTTACTGGCACCGGGGTTGAAAAAAGGGGGTGGTAACCCCTTACGTTGAATAGGGTTTTAGTATTATTTCATTACAAATTTTTTTTTAATATTATTAAACTACTTGAGAATACAATATTATAAATTATTGTGCCGTCAATTTTTAATGGCACCGACGGCTATTGAAATTAAAAAAAGTTTATAGCGTACAAGACGTGATACGCCGTCAAAAATATTTTTATGGCACTTGAAATATTTAAAAGAAAAGTTATAAAAAACAGAAACCACATGTTTAGGACAGACATTAAACTATTTTTTAATAATTAACAGTATCGTTAAAAAAAAATTAAAAATTTTGATGTTTTTGAAAAAAAAAGAAACCTATAAATGGATTTATGTGTAGAAAAAGTTTTGTAGGCGATGATAAAAAATCAAATAACATGATAAAATAAAATAAATTTCACAACTGCCGTCAATAATAATTTGATACAAAAATAGTACCTCTACTAGACGTAAATAAACAATTTTTCTGACTTCGTTTACTTTTTTTTTTGACGGCACCAACTTTAAATCGTTTTTTTATTGATTTTGATGTGAAATATAATTTTTTTGTAAGTGCCAAACACTATGCAAAAATTCTGCACCCAGGGTGCCCGAGGTTGGGGTGACCACCCTTTTTTTCAACCCCGGTGCCAGTAAATTTTGACGGCATTAATAAAACACTATAAGGTAGACACGATTAAATTTCCACAAAATTTATTGTCTTCGCGACATGTTTCGGTACACTGTACCTTTATCAAGCGAATGTATTTAAACACTAAATTATTCTTCGCTAAAAGCTCCTTAAATATATCAGGGCCTACTCTAATTATCTATGATTCCTAGAATAATACCACTGACAATGATGATGATTCCTAACTGATGCTGATAAATGATACTGATTCCTAATAATAATTATGATATCGGACCATATTTACTACTTATTGATTGAATAAGTTCAACAAAGGGGAACTATTGAGATCCAATTGATCATTTAGCAAACAATTTGAATTTTTCAATTTATTGATTTCCAAAAACTCTAAATAATTAAGTCTAATACCCTTATTTTCAACATGCAGAATTTCGAAATTTTTATCGAAGTCATGGCCTTCCTCCAAAATATGATTGGCATATGATGAATGAGTTGTTTTCTTTTCATAATTCATACGATGTTCACGTATGCGGTTTTTGAATGGTCTACCTGTCTGGCCAATATATACTTTGGAGCAAGATCCACAATTCAATTTATAAACTCCTGATTTTTCATCTTTTATTGTTTTATCTTTGTTATTCTTGATAAACCTTCCCAACGTGTTATCTGTTCTATATGCTACTTTTAAATTTTGTTTATGCAAAAATGAAGCTACTTTTTCCGTAGCAGGTCCTGAATAAGTTAAGATTCTATAATTATTGTCATGGGTCCTCAAAGTGGGGTACACTTCTTGGATAGCTTTTCTATGTAGTTTTTTAGCAAGAATATTTTCTATTAATTTGACTTGATATCCATTGTTAACTGCTATTTGTTTTATGATATTTAATTCTTTGTTGAAATTGTCCACAGAAAGAGGAATGTTTACTAATCTGTGTATCATACTATGGTATGCTGATATTTTATGTTTATATGGATGTACCGAATTATTATGAATAGTGATATCAGTGTGGGAAGGTTTATGAAAAATAGCAAAGTGGTGTTTGCTGTTGGCTTTACCTATTGTCAAGTCTAAGAAATTAATTGAATTATCTGTTTCCATCTCTATTGTGAATTGAATATTTGGATGAATAGTGTTAATATATTTATGAAATGTATCTAATTGTCTGTTGGTGCCTTTAAAACAAACTATAACGTCATCTACATATCTGTACCAATACAAAAACTGTTGCGATAGTGGATGTTTATGAATTATACTTTCCAGATTGTCCATGAAAATTTCTGCCAGTAGAGGACTTAGCGGATTTCCCATGATCAAACCGTCAGATGAAGAGTATACTTTATTGTCAAATTGAAAGTAATTTTGTTCAAGACATATCGACAAAAGGTCTAATATCTCTTGTTTAATGAGCGGATTAACATGATTTTTATCTAGTAAACCTTCGACTAAGATTATGGTATCTTGTGGAGGTATACTAGGGAAAAGATTTTGAACGTCAAATGATATTAATTTTGCTTTGCTATTTTTCATAAACCTTCCCACACTGATATCACTATTCATAATAATTCGGTACATCCATATAAACATAAAATATCAGCATACCATAGTATGATACACAGATTAGTAAACATTCCTCTTTCTGTGGACAATTTCAACAAAGAATTAAATATCATAAAACAAATAGCAGTTAACAATGGATATCAAGTCAAATTAATAGAAAATATTCTTGCTAAAAAACTACATAGAAAAGCTATCCAAGAAGTGTACCCCACTTTGAGGACCCATGACAATAATTATAGAATCTTAACTTATTCAGGACCTGCTACGGAAAAAGTAGCTTCATTTTTGCATAAACAAAATTTAAAAGTAGCATATAGAACAGATAACACGTTGGGAAGGTTTATCAAGAATAACAAAGATAAAACAATAAAAGATGAAAAATCAGGAGTTTATAAATTGAATTGTGGATCTTGCTCCAAAGTATATATTGGCCAGACAGGTAGACCATTCAAAAACCGCATACGTGAACATCGTATGAATTATGAAAAGAAAACAACTCATTCATCATATGCCAATCATATTTTGGAGGAAGGCCATGACTTCGATAAAAATTTCGAAATTCTGCATGTTGAAAATAAGGGTATTAGACTTAATTATTTAGAGTTTTTGGAAATCAATAAATTGAAAAATTCAAATTGTTTGCTAAATGATCAATTGGATCTCAATAGTTCCCCTTTGTTGAACTTATTCAATCAATAAGTAGTAAATATGGTCCGATATCATAATTATTATTAGGAATCAGTATCATTTATCAGCATCAGTTAGGAATCATCATCATTGTCAGTGGTATTATTCTAGGAATCATAGATAATTAGAGTAGGCCCTGATATATTTAAGGAGCTTTTAGCGAAGAATAATTTAGTGTTTAAATACATTCGCTTGATAAAGGTACAGTGTACCGAAACATGTCGCGAAGACAATAAATTTTGTGGAAATTTAATCGTGTCTACCTTATAGCGTAATAACTATGGATTTCCATCAAGTAAAGGCCACCTCAGTCCAAAAAATTAATAAAACACGAAATAACATCAAAAAGTATAATAAATTATGCTATTGCCGTCAATAATGATTTGATACTAAAATGGATACTCAACTTTCAAATTTTCAAAATTTTTCCTGACATCCGGTGCCATTTTTTTTCGACGGCAATAAGTTTAAATTTAATTTTTAACTACTACTGTTAATATAAACAGTATGCCGTCAGTAATAATTTTATACAAAATGACGTTTCCAGATGCAATGTTTATTTAATTATGGCGGAAAATCGGGCCACCAGAAATTGACGGCAGTGGTCCAAAAGTCTTAGTTACGTCGTTCCCCATACTTTTTACACGGTCTCTAGAGTAATAAAATGGCACCTTGTTTTTGGCCGTCTCGTTGGGAACTATAAGTGCTTTTGAGCATATAATGATGGCCCTACGGATGGTCTGTCGATTTTCAAGCTCGCCACACAAATCATATATTTTTCCCCTAGTAACACATCAATGATAACTTTTGTTCTCTAATTTGTTTTAATTGTGACAACATGCGATTATTGCATTTCGAAAGTTCCATAAATTTCGAACCATTTCCAGATCTGAATATAAACCAATCTTTGACAATAGAAGAGGTGAATGAATGTATCTCAGAAGAAAAGAAACATCCAGAAGACGAAAAATGGTACAATATCATATTTCAAGTCAGCATACCATTCTTTATAGCAGGAATTGGAACAATTGGAGCTGGCCTCATGATGGCTGACGTAACAGTAAGTGAATATTGATGATAATGATTATAGCTCCAACAAAAGTTCTGCTTCTGAAGAGAATCAATTGTAACTTTCACAAAAACCAGTTTGGAAGAATTCCCCAAGGTTTAACAATAGCACCCGTTTGTATTGATCCAATGACTAATGGATAAATGATATTCGTAGTCTTCCAAATGTTCATGTTTTTTTCAGAATAACGAGGTGTTCAAAAAGGTTCAAGCTCTATACGTTCTTGTACCAGCTCTGTTAGGTCTAAAGGGCAATCTAGATATGTGCTTGGCGTCGAGACTTTCCACCCAGGCGAATCTGGGTAAAATGAAATGCAGGCGAGAACTGTGCAAAATGATTATCGGAAATGTTTCTCTGGTGCAGGTAAGTCTTTGTGAAAACTGCGAGAGTTGTAGTTGTTCATAGTCTATAGTATCAAGATTGGTAATAAGCTGAAACTCATTTGCAACATCCTTTATCTTGACAATTTATGGGACGTTCTGACTTCCCTTTTTTTCATGCTCTCTGAATAGTTTCAAACGTTTTTTCATCTTGAAACTTAGTTTTCAATTATCACAAAAAGATTGTATTCATGATATTTTTCGAATGTGAACATGTCATGAAATCCATTTTTTGGGTTTTTTCCCCCTGAAAATGAAAAAGAAAGATCTTCAATTCCTTTTTATCTGTTTTGAGGGGAAATTGGTTCAATTGCCCCGATATGTAAGTGCAATATTATAAAAAAGAAAAATTGATTGACCATTTTGTCAGTCACTATTGTAATTTCTGTGAATTTGGAGATCGAATTGAAAAAAGGAATAAATCTCTCCTAGGCGATGTTTCGGAAGCTAGAAGTCTTTTTGGAAATTTCATATGTGAATAAAGTTTTTTGTAAGGTCGAAATGTGATAATGGCATGATTAATTCAATTCATCTTTAGTTCTACCAGGTGTTGATTTTGACTTCGAACTGTTTGACTTCCCTTTTCAGAGGCATCCAACAATACAAGTAGCAATAACTTCATTTCCATTCAACAAAATGCAAGAGTCCCTTTGAGTTTTTTTTTGTTCCATTTTGTTCTGTCATAAGTAATATTATCTTAACCATTTGTTGATCGTGTTCAGCTAATTACGACTTATCTTATTCTCACCTCAAGTTGTTTTTATGTTCAGCTGTTCTTATTCAATATGGTCTTGCTGTTTCACCAATATAAACACTACCGCATACCCAAGGGATACTATGAACACAATTAATTGAATTTTTTTCGTGTTCAAAAATTTGTTTCAACTCAATAGGGATCTGTTTCAACTCTCTGTTTTGAATATGGTTCCAACATTGAATCTGTTTTCTTTTCCATTTTAAGGGTAGAGAAAACCCAAAGAATGAATTTCATGTTTAATATTTGTATGTATTATATTTTAGCAAACTTCAATTCAATTCAATTAAAAATAAATTTTATTGTCCAAGAAAAAATTCTTATTGACAAAACATGGTTGTGAATAAATAGTAACCCATAAAACGACTAGATCACAACATGTACAGCATACACCAGTGAATATAATAAAAATAACATTCAGATATAAATGAACAGCGTCAAACCGATAAAAGTTCAGTATTGAAGTTTTACATATAAAATAAATAAAATCACATGTCAACACTTATGTAAATATAAAAATTCTTCTTCGAACATATAAGATCTGTTAACTGGTAAAACATAAACAATTTAAAATAGTGATCAGAAAAGATTGAAAACTTACAATGAACGATTACCCGTTTCTATAAATATATAAAAGCAATGCATGAATAAAAAACAGTTTTGTAAGAAAAAATGTTATGTACCTCTGTTAGCTTAGTCTTATTTCTTAAAATTATCATTATAGAACTCGGCTAATCAATATTAAGGTCTTACGGATAGAAATTCTTCGCCTGGAAGGGTTGAACCCTTGAGATGGTGGCATCACGTTTGGGGAATAGTGGGGTGAGGCTGATGTTTTTATCAAGCCTCTCCAATATGAATGACACACAAACAAACACACTGAATTATGGGCTATGATAAAACTCCCCATTTATGCACGAATCCTAAACGTTGAGATGTTTCTGCAAATCACAGGAAATTGACACTCCAGACAATATTCAAGAAAGCACTCGTACTGTAAAAAAATGATATTTCCTTACAGTTGTTAGTGTTTTACATAAATGATTGGAAACACATTGTTTATTTGCGATAGTCCATAAAACGTACCTTTTCATTGATTTCTTTGGCAATAATAGTAATGAAGTATGTCTCAACCAGCTCTGGAGGAGTCCTAGGAATGGGGGGAAAAAAAAAAACAAAAGGCTTACAAGAACCAAAAAAACGAAATTTTCTTATACTTCCCTATAGATGTATGGAGACCACAAAACGCGAAAGTTTCATTTGAGGTCTATCGACATTTATTTGTGTTGTTTACGACGTCAGCGAACGGTTTCAAATGGTTGTTATGGTGATGATACAATGCAATACGCTGTAAGTTCGGTACAATGCAATACCGCTGTACGTTTTCGATAAGATGCCCTTAGGGACATTTAAGAAGGAAATTTCATCATCATTAATCATTTCACTTTCGAGGATACCAGCAAGTGAATTTATAAACGTCAAGTTTGAAAATTTAATCTTGATACGTTTCTACGGTAACCCAAGTAATTTCATTTTCATTAGCAATTTTCCCAGTCGTCCAGAAATGTTAGGTTTTTCCCACTTGGTAAACAATGTACTATTAGAGGGGGGAAGGGTGTAGAGAGGACCGGAAATGTGTGTTTTATTTATAAAACATTTACATCATTCGTATATTGTTATATGGAAATGGTCACTTTTTTTTGACTTATCCTATACAATTGAAAATGTCGAAACAGGAAATATGATCATCTATCTTTATCTGTCTCATCGATCACATTCTAGGTTCAAGCCATTGTCTGTTCTTGTATAGTATCCGTTTTTGCTGTGGCCGGTTCTGCCCTGGTTAATGGGAATTTCAATTGGATGCACACTTTACTTTTGGCAACGGCAAGTACTTTGACGGCTACAGTTTCATGCTTATTATTGGGTAAATTGAATTTTTTGACAAATAGCACATTCCACATAATATGCCTTTGGGAAACCAATGGAAAATATCTCTATTATTATGTGTTTGTTATTTTTGCTTGTAGATATGGTACTGATTAGTGTGATCATGATTTCCCACAAGATGAATCTGAATCCGGACAATTTGGCTACACCAATGGCTGCCAGCATTGGGGACGTAGTTTCTTTGGCCTCGCTGTCAATGTGGGCGAATTTTCTATTTTCAATTACTGGTAAGAGGAGCGGATTTTGATTACAGGACTCGAAAAATTCACATATATTTTCTCTGAACTTAGCCTTCGATTGTTAGAACTATACCTACCTACTTGAGTAACAAGAAAACGGGAACTAGAGAAGACTATAGAATTTATGCCGATCTCATATGAAAACGAAATTTATAAAATTCGTCTTATTGAAAAAGGTCTGAAAAATGACTCAAGATTTTTCCGAGGTGTAGCTCTATCTAATTGGTTATCTGTTCCTTTGTGATTTTTTTTCTTTTTTTAATCCCTCGACAAATTTTGTTTCTCATATTCTCCAAGTTATTTTGAAGGTGTGAGAAAGTTGTGTAAAGGAATTTAATGAAAGGATGACATTTTTATAAAGTGAATTACATATTCTGATTCTTGTATACTTGAGGAAAGTATTCGCTTTCATAAATAGAAATGAATAATAGTAATAATAATCGGCGTGAACGTAGAATGCTCGAATAACCACCAAATTAAAGAGCGGAGAAGGAGCTGTTGTAAATTTTCGATTTCAAATAGGAAACAAATGACGATTGTTACCAAAAAAAGAGAGGATAATAAAAAAAGCTATAGGTGGACTCTCTGATTTGAGTGGTAATAGTAATGTTGTTATAAATAAGGATATGTGACATAAAAGGCCAAAAAAGTATGGTAATTTATATAAATTTCTTAACAACTTGATTAGCAGAAATTGTAATTTTCAGATGAGTACCCCTGGCTGATGGCAAGTATTCTTGCTATTCATGTCTTTGCATTATTACCAATTTGGGTCATCATTGTCATGAAAAATAAATACACCAAAATGGTTCTCCTGCATGGATGGACTCCAGTGATCTCTGCTTTATTTATAAGTGGGTGAGTGACAAATTCTTTTTTCGAATTTGGATTTAGGGTTGATTTCCATTCTTTTTCGGGCTACAAACATATTTATTCAACATTTTCTAGGGACAATATTAGATTTATATTTTCACGACAGTTCGCACAGATATGCATCTTCTTCTGTTAACTGAAACCGATATAGCGAATACTACTGATCGAAATGGCGACATTACACTCACTTGGAAATTAGTTTCAAAATTTTTTCGTTTCATATGTTCATTTTTGGAATTTATGTTTTCAATTGTAATATTTCACAATATTTTGCTCTTTAGTTTTTTTTTTACTTTCTCGTTTCATTCTTCTTGATTGCATTTCTGATTTTTTTTTATCGTTGATTTTTTGTCTCCTTTCACTAAGCAAGTTTTTTCAGGGTTAAACTTTAATTTTTTTTAAATTCTGTTTTTGAATTTTTCATTATTTTTTTTCAATTTTTTGATTTAAATTAATTCTCACCCTTCCTGCTCACCATGCAGCTCGTTGGGAATTTTTAATTTTATAATATTGTTTAAAAAAAAATAGTTGAACCCTAATGGGCACTGATTTTAACTTTCATGTTTATTGAGTGTAATTTCTAACTAAGGTTTTACATCTTAACTCTGGAAGATCTTCCTGTAAATACTTGATAGGTATCACACTGATGATGGCGTAAAAGCCGAAAACGCCTTGCAATTTACAAATAAATTTATTTAAACCAAATACGACTTTTACCTGATTTATGATTTCTTGACTTTAACATTTTCTCTGATTGAATTCGAAAGAATTTTTTCCAGTGATCAATTACCCTAACAAAAAACTGCTATTTTTGAACTCGACGAGCGTTTCGCTTACAAGGCTAGCATCCTCAGGAGGGGGGGTAGGTTGAGAGAAAAAATATTCCTCATTACCATATGAATATGAACTATACTCTTCTTCAAGTGCGTAGCCAGAAAATGTGCGGTCCGGAGTAATAGTAGGTATATCATTCAATGATCGTATAATAATGGCTATATCCACCAGGTTAAGTTTACAGCCACGAGTCGCAGGCGAGTGGCCTAAATCACCGGGAGAATAATAGCCATTTGTTGAAAAATTTCGAATCATCACATACAGATTTCAGGAAAAACTATTATTTTATTCTAACAAATATTTTATACAATACCTTATTGTTCATCTATACACGGTAGATAGTTATCGAAAAATAATAATAATCGTATAATAACCCATAATAATTAACACAAAAACCTATGTATTTAGCTTGATACATATCACGTATCTAATCTTACAAGATGATATTCATTCATAGATATTAATAATTGTAATATTTGAAAAATTGGTCAAGGGATAGAATTAATACAATACAGTAACTGAATAAGTGTAAAACATTTGAGGAGGTGATTCCTCATCGAAAAATAGATAGGATTTTTCATATAAACTTGATTGGAGCATCCCTTATTGAGATACAACCCCTGAAAGGAGGTACATTATATTTGTATAACAAATTAAGAACAGAACAACAACCCACAATAAGTATTAATTCAATTTCGAAAATTCACAAACTGACAGCGTCATACCAATTTAATTGTCACTATCGCTAATAGCGACCTACTAGATAGATTAGTTTCGTATTTTCGCATTTATGACGATGTATCTCTGTAGTTGTTCGTAAAATAATTTTTTGCTGCAAACTGGTTTATTTTGGGCAAAAAACCCAAGAGACAATTTTTGTTTAGAATGAAACAGGCTATCGGAAATACATTTTTAAATGGTAAACAAATGATAAGAAAAAAGTTACATTGGAAATAAATTTTAGGGGTTGCGTTTTCTACCCCTTACAACCATGGGGTAAACCAAATAAATTACTGGCAAGTGTCTTTTTGGTAGTACAAAACGTCAGGTTAATTTGAATATTGTTGCTTTTTCAGTGCTTGTGAAATAGTTATTTATGTACCAAGGACGAAAAACTGTCTATTATAGTCGAGCATGCAAATTGCTAGCTGAGGCGCAGCCGAGGCTAGCAAGCAGGCGAGACAATAGACAGTTTTCGCCGAGGTGCATATTACATTTTTTCGTCGTCCCCTACGCTTTTATGAAAGTAAGAACTCACCTATTTGCTACCCCCGGCTACGTCCCACTCTCCCAACTGCAGACTCGATCATAATTCAAATAAAATTATAAAAAATGTATTCTGATTTGAAGTGTAACAACTCTCTATTTAAATCATATTACTACAAAATTATCAATCTCGAAGATGGATATTGAAAGAACAGTTTGTGCAATTATTAATATTAATTCCTGCTGTCGAAGAAGATGCCAGAGACAAGTTTTGATTTTGGGTACTTGTTGATGCAACTTCAGATGCAGATGCTCCGGCATCACTATTTCTAAAACTTCCCTCTCGGAGTGCTTGACCAGTTAAAATACTTTTTGATACATTTATTTTATTGGGAATGGAATCCTCAATGTAACCCTCGGCGACTGTTGAGGATTTCCATCCTCTCTCTCTCTCTCTATTTTGGATGGTCGGAGCTTCCTATCAGCAGGCGCTTAAGACCAGTGCTCCTCCTGGTATGTAACAGGCTGTTACATAACAAAAGCTTCGTCGGGGGACAGAGACTGTCTTGCAGCTTGCAAGTCTGTGTCCGTAGTGGTGTGCTATTGAGTTGGTAGGTCTACTGTGCTTGTGGTTACTTCGAGCGTTGTCTTGTGTGCTAGGAACAAGTGGAAAAATAGACAGATAGTACATACATTGGGTTGGTGGGATGGAATAAAGGAGTAATAAATAATAGAAAGGAGGTAATAGTAAGGAAACCATCCCCCCCCTGTTTACTTATAGTTTGATATGATTATGTGTCATAAAATATACTAGAATTTTGATAATACCGAAATGTAAAGAGCCTAGTACTGTTGACATATTCAAAGGAGCCGGAATGCCTTTTTTGACTAATTGATGGTAAATATCATAACCAGGGATACTGTTAATTGGGCATTCAAGAAATGTATGTTCCAATGTATCAAGTTGGCCACACTCACAATGTGGACTTGAAGAAACGCCAATACGAAATAAATGTGACTGAGTCCAACAATGTCCTGTTTTCATACGAATAAGGCTAGAAATATGTCTCCTGTCCATTGCAGGAATTGTCAAATACCAAGGTCGTTTAGGGAAACAAGGGTGGATTTTACAATATGTTTTTCCTGAGGTCTGTATGTCGTGTTGCCATTTATTATAAAAGTGTTGATTGATGTTGTGTTTCAGGAATGGTAAGAAGTTATGTTTATCTACTGGGATGTTCAATGGAACACTGAGAATCGTGCCAATCTTCGCCAACTGATCCGCCTGCTCATTACCAACTATATTGGAATGTCCTGGAATCCATGAAAATTTGAAAGTATAGTGTGGAGTTGTTGTAAAGATAGTGTGTTTAATGCTTAATGTAATATAGTCTATGTTGGTCTGAAAATTCGCGTGCTTTAATCGTTCCAGGGCACTTGCAGAATCGGTGAAAAGAAAGTTGTGTCTCTGGCCCTTTTCCATACAGATCTGCATCCCTTTATACAAGGCAATCATCTCCGCGTCGCAAATGTTTAGGTGATCATGTAGTCGTGCTGAGAATTTATAGTCTAACTTTGGAATATAAATGCCAATACCCACCTTATTGTTTGATTTTGATGCATCCGTATATACAAAATTGTAGTCAGTACAATATTGTTCTGAGAAAAGTAAGAAGTGTTTGTAACAATCAGGATCAGTTTTTTTAATTTTGGTTTCGACAATGTCTACCGTCTGGAGATACGTCGACAAATTAAAACTGTAACTTGGTACGACTGGGTTTGTATACATAGTTTTCGAAAGCAATTTACAAGAATGATAGGCCTCGACCAAATATGGTAGTTGTTTATTGTTCCAGTAACTATATTGCTGGTGGTACATGATATCGATAATTTCCAAGAGTTCTAGTAGAGGTGGCTTGAAATCCATTCGGTTCATAACATATTTATGAGCAAGCCACTGCCTGCGGTGGTCTAAATCTGTTAATCCTGCTTCCGCCAAAATGGCATTGCGAGGCGTGGATTTCATGCACCCCAGAATGATTCTAAGTCCTGATATATAAGCTTTATCTAATTTGTCCAAGTTCTTTTTAGTACAGGGTTTATATAAAAAAGCACCATAATCTAGGTGCGCACGCACAAGTCCATTGAACGCCAGCAACATAGTTCTTGGGTCCGCGCCCCACCATACTTTACAAAAGGTTTTTATAACATTAATGCCTTTAGTTGCTTTTGAAATGACGTGATCAATGGTCCTGTCCCAATTCAAGTTTGAGGAAAAGAAAGTACCTAAGTATTTAATCTCTTTCTTGATCTGTAGGGGATGATTATCTATCTTAATGCTCAAAGGTCGAACGAAAGTTCTACCTTTGTGAAAGAGCATACTGTCACATTTACCTAAACTTAGCTGAAGGTCATGATTTGACATCCACTTATTAATGGCTGATAATGTATTATTTATTGTGTCCTCCAATACATGGAGATTGTCTCCCTTGATTAGTAGCAGCAGATCATCTGCGTATGCCAATAAGCGGCATGTGGATGGAATGACATCGAACAACGAGAGTAAATAAATGTTAAAAAGGAGAGGACTAAGTGGGGACCCCTGTGTGAGTCCCTTCGAGGTTATGCTTGGTCCGTGTATGGTACCCTGTCGATCCATTAAATAGTTGTGTCGATTGTCTAATATTCGGAATATGAGATTTGCCATCTCTGATGCGACTCCATAGTTCAGAAGGTACTTATACAAAGTGAATATGTTGACATTATCATAGGCCCCCTTGATATCTAAAAAAACCGCAATGACGTTCTGATTCAAACTGAAAGCCAATTGTATATATGAAGTTAAAAAGGCTGTGCAATCCATGGTACCTAAACCCTTGCGAAACCCAGTTTGGTATCTGGAAAAAAGTTGATTATGTTCAAAAAACCACTCTAAACGTGTTTTGATTATTTTCTCGAGAATTTTTAACCCACAGGAAGCCATAGCCAATAGGCGATATGTGTTTGTAACTGTGTGAGTGGCTTTTTTAATGCCAATCAACAAGAATTCTTTCCATGAACACGGAAGTGTGTCGCCCTGAAGGAATCTATTATAAAATTGTAGAAGTTCTTTTTTCAATGTCAAAGGTAAGTGAAGAAACATAGAATATGGGATGCCATCCCTCCCTGGAGCCGTAACTTTCTTGAATTTCATTGCTAGTTCAAGTTCTGCAAGCGAAAAAGGCTGAGGGTGTGTAGTATTAGGTTGTAGTTGAAAGTTCGGTTCCACGTTACAAAATGATATTTGAGCTAATAAAGTGACTGCCGTTTGTGCGTCAGGCGCCTCGTTAGAATTGTATTGTTTGAGTTTTTTGTCCGAATATCGTCGGATTATGTTCCATACGTAAGAGATGTTAGAGTCCCTATTTAGGGAAGCACAAAATGTTTGAAAACTTTTCCTTTTTTTCTTTCGCAGGAACCGCTTAGTTGCAGCTATTATTTTTTTCGCTTCTATATAATTCGTAATGGTTGGAAATAGTTGAAAGTGTTTGATGACTTGTTTTTTGTGTAAATTAGCTTGGGTGCATTCATTGTCCCACCAGGGGCATCGTGGTCCCTTTAAAGATTTTGGGTGGTAGGAAGGTATTGTTGTATCCGCTACCGAGTTCATTAGATTAATTAACGTATCATAGGAATCCACTGTATGAAGATCCGCTTTAAGAGTTAGCTGTTGTTTATATTTGTTCCAGTCCGCTTTCGCAAAGATTCTAATATTTCTAGAATTATTAGTGTTTACGTGGTCCTCTAAGTTGTTATATGTACATAAGATAGGGTAGTGATCACTATTCCCACATTCCTCCATTACCTCCCAAGAACATTTTGGTGCCACTGCACCAGTAACCATACACAAATCCACTGGACTTGGATTGTCCAGTGGGCTTGTAAATCTAGTGCCCGTTCCCGTGTTTAATACAACCAAGTCTTCGCTGGTCAATAATTCACTCAGGACATTACCATTGAAATTACTTGAGACACTACCCCATAAGGGATGGTGAGCATTAAAATCCCCCATCCAGATTGTATTACCGCGTAAGTGACGAAGTAAAGTAGTTGCTTGGTTAATAGATAGATGGTTATTCGGGGGGTTGTAGGTGTTTACTATATTTATGTTATTGACATTTATTATTAAGGTTTGGCATTTATGATCATTCAGTTCTTGTATGTCTACGATAGAGTAATGACAATCTTTGCGAACGAGGGTGGCAATACCCCCATATCCGTCCTCTCTATCAAGTCGTATGGTGTTATAGTTTTTTATGTTGAAGGTATAATCTTGTTTTAGCCACGTTTCGTTTAAAAGGAGAACATGAGGCATGTGCTCCTGTAATAAAAGTGTCAAGTAATGAAAATTGGCCTTAACGCTCCGTATGTTCCATTGAATAACTTTCAATGATGTAAAATCCACCCTGTTCCCGAACAGTGCTAGTAAAATTCTGTGGTATCAAAATCTTTATATTGTCTAGCCTTATCGTATGCGGTAACGACGTCAATTATTTTCTTTTTTGTGGTTGTGGGTAATTTGGAAAAGTTTGCATAAAAATTTTTTACTATATTGCTATCGTGCTCGTCTGATATAGAAAATGTTGTATTATCATTATATTGGGATTGATGTAAATACTGATTATTGGTCCCTATTGTTGTTTTTTTAATTGCCCCTGTACTTACTGCAGTCTGTGAAGTTGATTGTAACGCTATACCGTTTGGAGGTTGAGGTATTCTACCATCTGGATGAAGCAAAACTGCGTTCAATGCATCTCTATCATAGCCTATTCTATGTTCTCTCTTGTTTTGTTTTTCTCCTCCTACACTTTGTGCAAAAGATCGTTTGAATCGTTGAGTGTTTGACATGTAAGTTTCTTTACGTTGCTCTACTGAAATAGAATTATTATTAATTGTATGTCTAGCCTGTAATGTTGGAAAATCGTTCGCTTGAGGAGTGTAAGGAGTTGATTCTTTTGGAAAGTGTTTGGCCGCTTCATAAAAAGAAATATTTTCAAATGTCATTTTCTCCCTAATTTTTTTTTGGCGTTCGAATTCCTTACATGTTCTATTATTTGATTTATGTTCTGAACTTCCACAAAAAAGGCATTTAATGCTACTGCAGGTTTTATATGACTCTTCATCAATGTGGCTTTGAGTGCAAGAAAAGCATTTTTGTTTACCCTTACAATATTTTTTAATGTGTCCGTAAAGCAGACAATTAAAACACTGAATTACTGGCGGTATGTAAGGAGTTGTTACATAAGTTAAAAAGCAAATGTCTACATATCTGGGAATAATAGTTCCCTCAAAAGTTATTAGAATCGTCGATGCTGGTACATATTGGATCTTCCCGTCTGTAACAATGCGTCTGTTCATTCGTTTGACACTTTTAACTTTATAAGGACTTTTAATCATCATTTTTAGTTCCTCTTCTGTGAAATATGTAGTTATGTTCTTTACTATGGCTTTGCAGGTAACATTACTATTGGGGATGTAAACTTTATATCCTGAATTCTTTAGTGTTTCATTTAAAACCAGAGTATTAGCACTTTCTCGATCATAAAATTCAACACCAATATTATGTCTACCTTTGATTTTGAACTTACTTATGTTTTCCAATTTCAAGTCACAAACTTCCTTGGCGATTTTGAGGTGTGGATAACGTCCCAAACTAGCTCTAGATTCCTTATCTGTTTCTACAATAACTGTATAGGGGCCCGTAGCACCCGCTCCATAAAAATTTATTTGGTTTGCCTGATCTATTTCCGTGTCACTGTCACTTGTCACCGGTTGTGATGAATTTGAAATACCTGTAGCATTGTCTTCTGCACTGATATCTGGAGTTTGTGTGAAATTACCAAATACATTATCTTCAGAGTTAAAGATTCTTGATTGCGACTGACGATCTGCCTGACCTAGTATATTCCATACCTCGTCATCAACACTATCCCTGTTGGTTATATTATTATGGTTTCCTTCATTATCAATATGCAAACGTTTAACGGGGGAAGATGACTCTTCCCCCTCTCCCCCTAACATGTCAACAGCACTTCAACACCTTTTTCTTCTTATTTTTTATGATGTAAACAAAAAACGAGAAGAAGAAAAAACTACTAGTTATAATATGGTTATAATATGTAAATATGTGAAATTCCCAACTCTGGATTGAAATATTATAAGTCAAATTATCAAATAACCCAATCTAATAAGTAATTGGTAAAAAGAAAATAGAAAAAGAAATTGCACACCTGATTCGATCTTCACAGCTCGACGGTTAGCACAAAAGTCAGGATTTCCATCCTCCGTGCTGTTTTAGTGACAGCATATCTGCTCTCTGCGCCGGCATTGACTAAAAGTGTTGCAGATGTGCGCCGATAACAATGCCCGGTGTACTCTAGTTCGTTCGGCAATTTTAAGTATTTTGCGATTAAGCTAGGTATCTTTGCAAATGTATGCACACGAACCACTTGCACTGTACACTTTCCTGATTTATAATTGACAAAAAATATATTATGATTACAATGCTTCGGTCTTAAGTTGGCGTATTGTCGAAATATTTCTAAAGGATTCACTCCGTCGCAAAGTTTGTCTGTAACTGTAAAAACACGCCTTTTACCATTTTTTGAGTCTGGAATGGTTATTACAAGCATGTTGCTTTGATAAACAATATCCTTGGTCGTTATTTTACGTAGTTCGTCTCTTCGACAAGCCCCAGCAATTCCAATAATCAAACAGAGCTGAAATATAATATAACAATAAATGCATCAGCAAAATAAATAAAAACATTTTACCTTGTGCAAAAGATAAGTGTCATCAGGGGCATCACCAAGAAATCTGTTTATTTCATCTCGACTGAATACTCTAGATTTTTTCGCTTTGTACCCAACGCTTTGTTTTTTCAAAAATGCAATAAGTTTCGGAAATTTGGATATGTTAACGTTTTCCTTGATGGCTAGTGTAGACTTTAGCATAGAGTATATTGACCATAGCGTCGAGGACTTATAATTATTCTCATCAGCTTTACTAGAAAAATAGGCCAGAAGAACATTTTCTGAGAGATTCTCGACCTTATGTTCCTGACGCCAGTTCTTGAATTTGTTGTATTGTTTTTCGTATAAAATTCGTGATTTCTGTGGGAGAAAATCCAACGTGGCCGTATTTGCCAATTCCCGTAGCTCCGGAGGAGTATTACTTACATCCACATCGCTATCACTATTCATTTTTGATTACTTTGAACACACACCGCGGTCTTATTCACACGTAAAATCTAGCGAATTTCGTAATCACTTCATTTGACAACAGCAAATGACAGTAATTGTCACAGGCGCCTATGTTTTTATTAAACGAAAATTATTCAATCGCCGCTCTCGAACAGTGCCGTACCATAGCAACCGCAGCGGACGAAAAGTGTTTGCGGACGAAAAGTGTTTGCGGACGAAAAGTACTTTCCTCCAATAATAGTCGATTTTTCGTCCGGAAATCAGTACGTAAAATGTAACTTTTCGTAGAGGTCGACGAAAAAAATTGTTATACAAATTTTATGTACCCCCTTTCAGGGGCTGTATCTTAACAGGGGATGCTCCAATGAAGTTTATATGAAAGATCCTATCTTTTTTTCGATGAGGAATCACCTCCTTAAATGTTTTACACTTATTCACTTACACCCTGTATAATAATATTGCTAAATCGAGAAAGCATCCTACAGCAGTGATTAGTAACTCATTAATCACTGATTATTGGCATTCCTCAATTCTCTCAAATTTAAGTTTCTTCATTCGTTTTAGATCAGGCGGCTTGATCTTGGATCTAGCTGTAGACGAATTCAAAGGCTACACGATTTTCCAACCAATCATAAACGGAATCGGAGGAAATCTGGTTTCCGTCCAAGCAAGTCGTATATCAACGATGTTACACGAAACCTCTCTCCGGGGCGTTATACCACCTCAGACAAAACAATGGGTAGCACCATGGACTGCTTTGATCACAGGAGGTACGTGGTAAGATTCAGTAATAACCAACAATAGTAGGTACCGGTTTCAAAAGATTTTTTTGCCATCAAGAGTGACATTTTTAATGGTTGTCAAGAGTATTGAAAGATGATGTTCACAAAGTAGCGCGTTAAAAATATTTTTAACACTATTGTCAAAAGTATTTTTGACACGATTTTAAAATATGCGATGTCGTACTGCTGAGCCGATTTTTTCGGTAACAATTCAATTGAAGTTTTGCAGCCTCTTCAATATCGCCAGGAACACAAAATTCATCGACTATTGCTCCTCATTATGCAAAACATTAAACACCAGTAACAACTTCAAATGTGACTTTAAATAAAACGCGTGAGCTGTAAGCAACACTATTTGTTGGTAACCAGGTGATTCGGCGTCACCTGACACGGCCACTTCACAGCAAATGTGATTACATGAAAATAGTTAATTGGCAAGAGATTTCAAAATGTTTTTTATAGGAATATTAAATTTATCTATTCTATTATGAAAACAGGACAGTTGTACAAAAAACTTTGTATGATACTTATGTTAAAAGTGGGTTTCATTTTGTTCACAAAATAGAACCTTACTTTTAACTCTCATATCATAAATAGCTATTATAACACACCCTTTTTTTAGTATTAGCGCCGTCTTAGGTAGAATTGTTGGTGGTGTTAGGATTAATTGTCTCAGAATTTGTTTTTGGAGCATTATCAGTTTCACGAGAAATTAAACCAACTTCATAATACCAAATGGATATCTGATTAGATTATAATACCCTTATATAAACATTTTATTTTGGTTAAAAATATCGCGGTGTTGAATCTGTCGATTTTGCGGCCCAAAGATGGTAATCAATTCATGAAATGAGTGTAATTTTTTCTTCAATGTCGTAGATCATTCATGATTTGAAGATTATTTTAGTGCCTAAAATTTCATTTCCTTCATGAACTTCCATCATCAACTCGATTTTGAAGTTCCATTATGTTTCTTTCAACATTTCAGTCAAACTGGCAGACAGAACTCTTTGCCAAGTAAACGGGAATACCGACATTATGCTGCAGATGGCATAACAAAAACGCTTCAAACCATTTTTACACGGGTTGACCAACTATATCTCAATATACAATGAACTCATCAAGAGGTCAATGGAAAAAGAAGGGGTTCGTTCTGATTAGATTGGCAGATAGATCATGAGAGCCAGGCGGATGTTTTTCAATGATCACAGCCTCATCCTATATGTGATATTTATTCAAACGATTTTTTTTGCAAGATAGCACATTTGTATGTAAAATGAACTGTTGAATGCATACATATACTGGGTGTTTCATAAGAAATTTATCTGAAGCACTAATATTTCACATTGATATTGGTAGAGACAAGAAAGTTATAGTGAGTTCAAACTGAAACTGTCAACGTTATACGAAGGAAGAATATTTTTTATTTGAATTAACTTTGATACGGTAGCTCAAATGGAATAGGTTTCAACATGATTTCTCTATTAAAAATAGTACCTCATGCAATAGAAGAATACGGTAAGAATTATTCATTTCTTCAAAAATTGAGACTTGTTTCTTCATTTTTGATTTTCAAAACCCAGTGTTTCGAAAATAATTACAAAATGACAATAAAATCATGAATTGAATTTGAAAAAGTTTCTCGACACAAAACACCAGGTTTCTGTACGATTCTCACTGAAATTATCTTCAAGTATCGGCTAGTTCAAAGAAATAACTATTTTTGAATATGCTGTAAAACATCATATCTCTAAATTTCCTAATTTTTTTATGTAAACATCTTCTTTTAAATATTGATTACCCGAATGAAAAACACAGAAAAATTCGTCTTTCTGCTGTTGCAGTACTCCCAGCCAAAACCGCCAGACTCCTGATCCTGATCTCCATCCCCGGGCATACAATGTTCGTCTACGCTGCGGATTTCATCTACAACGGGGTTTCCACTCTGACTGCAACCTACGTCTTCGTGTACCTTCTGGTGGGTCTCGTTCAACTTCTGCTGCTTCTCTACGTGTGCCACGTGATGGTCCACACCCTATGGAGGTACAGAATGGACCCTGACAACTCTGCCATCCCTTATTTGACGGCGCTGGGTGACTTGTCAGGATCGACGCTACTTCTTGCAGGATTCTACTTTTTGAGGTCCGTCCATCAGGAATATCAGCCAGTTGTATGAGTATTGCTAAAAGAATCAGAGTTACCTTAAGCCCAGGAAAATAGTATATTACGTCACGAGGAGGATAAGTAGCCTATTACGCACGTGCGGTGATTTCTGTTGGTACAGCACAAATTTCTTCGTTATTCCTCATTTTCAATGATTAACAAGACTAAGGTGGCTATATACTGGTGTTTTCACTCCATATAAAAGATTGTCAGCAAATCAGACGACCGATCTGGCCTATTTGGTCAAGAATTGATGACGTAGACCGTAGTAATAACTCAAAAAATTCGCCAGGTATTGTCACTCTCGCAGGTGAGATGACAGTGTCATGTGCACGTCCTGTGTTGCCAAGTGGCTATGTCGTTGCGAATTCTGGTCTATGAGCTGAAAAAGTTTGTTGATTGTTAAAGTTTTCATTTGAGCAATGTAATATTGTGATCTCAATTCAAAAGCTAGGTTTAGAAGTAGTATCACATATCAGCCGAATATTATTCACGTTGATGCGTGTGAGCGAATAGGAGTGGGAATTGTGATCAAATTTTATGGATATTTGAAGTGAGAAAATGCCATTTTTTCTGGTGAGTGAAATATTCTTTATAATCTTCTGGGTTGAACTGAAAATATCTAAAACACATATCACTGCATTTAAAGAATATTAATAACGCGTGCACACTCTAGAATGTTGTTGCCAGCAAACTTCTCTTGTGTTTTCTCATGATCACTACGAAATTTCCAAATGGTTATTAAATATACTAGAACGTGAAATTATTCTTGGAGGTAGGTCATTGAAGATGAAGTTTGTTTTCATCAGCTTCAGAATAATCTCGCGTTCTATTCTCTGTTCTAACCAAAATTGATCTGTATTGGCAACATCGTGTTCCATGGATCGAGTGATCTTGAAAATTTTTAGGAATTTCAACCACAAGCGCACCCTTAAGGCGTAATTTCGAACAACTACAGCCAGTCTACAGGTTTGTCTGAAACAATATCGCAACACTGAAAGCATCAGTATACAGCCATCTTAAACGTGACACTGGATGACAGCAAGTAGGTAAAACAATTGCTTGCTTCATGGATATAACTAGATACAGTACCAATCTACAAACTGTCAAAAAATGAATTTTCCCAAAAATATTATTTTTAATTCAATTCAACATAGAACTTGAGACGAAAATTCGCTGAATTTGGTTTTTGGGTCATTGACTGTAGGCATGAGATCAAATTATTCATTTCAAATGTTACATATCCCATCATTTTGAAGAAACAATTTCGGAAGTGGCAGTCTTGATTTAGAATAAACGTGTATTCGTAGGTCCGGTTTTTCAATCTCCTGCTAAGAAACTTGGATGTCAGCTGAGTTATCGACAGCCAATCGATTGGCTGTTGAAGATTTAGCTGACAGCCAAGATCGTTAACAGTACATTGAAAAACTGGCCCTAAATGAGTCATCACCTAACAGTTGTTAAATATATATAATAATGAACGGTTCAAAATGTGGGAGTAGAACATATAATTTTTACTGAGACTGTGTATAATGATCTATGTAGGACATTGTATTTGCAAATCATTACAATTCTCACAATCTTCATATTTTTTCTGTAGTGATAAATTAAAAAAAGATTTGATAGAATTCGGAGGCGTTGGAATGGTTGGTTATCGCTAGGGAAACGCATATGTCCATAGTGATTAAAGTTTGACAACATTATGGATGGTGATAGCGACTTAGGAGTACTTACTCCTCCAGACACTTATCAATCAGAGCAAGTATTATATTTTCTACCTAGGCAGGAGGAAAAGTAGCTGTGGATTCCGGCAGACACAGGTGTCCTCATTATCCCCTAAAGTTTGCGCCAGATTATGTCCGTGCGTTTAGCAACAATTAGCGGTTGAATGCCGGAAATTATATTTTTTTTTTGTTTTTTGCTTATATAATGAAAACTATTGGTCGGATCGAATAAAAGTTGAATTGAAAGTTGTAGATAATTGAAAAATCTATCGATCAGCGTTGGCCCGATGTCAATATTCTGATTTGTTGCTTAACTACTGCGCTCGGAATTTGAGAAAAGGCGTTTTTCCCATTATTCTATTAAAAAATGTTGAAATGCATTTGTGGGTTGCAACTGTGAATTTGGGAAGCTTCCAACTAGTAGAAACCTCAGTTTCAATTCGGTTGAAAAACAATTGATAGGTTAGCAACAGTCTAATTTGTTACTAAAAAAAAGTGTCCCACTAGATTGTTATATCTTGCCCTACGGATAATCGTAGAGCAATGAACAAAACGGTTTTGGATAGTCGAAGAGTTGAACTACAACCTATCATTTTTGGAAAATCGATTTTTGCAATGTGATACCTTCAAAAATGGCGCCAAAAAAACAACGTTATTCAAACTAAAAAGCAATGAGGTAAAAATGGTCGTATCAAAATGCGCCAAAATGCATTGGAAAGCTGCGATTTTTCTACAAGTTTTGCCAACCTGACTTTTGTTCCACGATAATCAGGAGCCGAGATAACACTTTTTATTTATTTAATTCCCCCTCCCTTTGTTTTTTTTATATGAAGTAACGAGACCTTGACGACTGCACAGAGCAAGAGTCATATAGAAACTAGGAGGGACCCACCTGTTCAATGTAAAATAAATTGCTCCTCGTTACTACTGAGTTGGCCGACAAGAATGCTATCGATTTATTCCTTTTCCTTGATCTCAATCTTGCATATTTCGAGGAATACTAATATAGAGGTGTTTCTCAGATGTAACTTGGTGTCCGGTGTCCTAGATCAGCCAAGAGAATTGTGTCTTTCTGACTATTATTGTATTCTACTTGGATATACTGAGGAATGATGTATACTGAGTCGTCTTGAAATATTTCACACAAAGTCTTCAGTTTCATTCAATGGACTTGAGCCATTGACTCCATGAAAACTGGGGCACTTTCGCGAACCTTCGAAGTTCTTGGAAAACTCTGACGGAAAGTTTTCAGAAACATTGAAAGGGTCAATAGAAATATATTTGGTGATGAAATGTAGGTTTTGGGACATTTGATTCCATCAGAAGTGCTGGCATATTATTGTGTCTACAAATAATTTCAACATCTCATTGAATTTATTGGTATCGGTTGCAAATTCACTTAGTTTTTAGTAATCTGCTATTCACATGCGCACAAGACCAACATTAGTAGACTAGGATACGATTAGTCAGTTATTCACAATATTTATGTTGTCTAGTTCTTTCAAGCAGTTTTGGATTTTTGAAAATTCACATTCTGTAAATATAAATGAAAGTTCCTAATAATCTGAGACTCGTGTATGTGTTGATGTTATAAATGATATAATTTTTATTTGAAGATAAAATATGGCATATTTTCTGGAGGAAACGAATGTCAATATTTTTTATTATCAGGAATAGTATCAGCATTAATGAATGAAATAAAGGTTTTTTTAGAACACTAGATGCAGCTAAATGTTCAATTATTTTTAATACGATTCTATGAAGTTTTTCACATTAAAGTAGTAATCTTTTTTGTGTAACTCGTGCAGAAAGTGTTTATTGCACATTTTTTTGCACTTGCTGCATTGACAGCTTCTCACTAACATGTTTTGATATATTATAGGTAAACATTACTAAATTTTTCAAGGTCTGAAAAGAAGTTGGTGATGAAAATGTCTCATTCTCTGTTGTGAATTTTCATATTTTCGAAATGTGTAGTTATTCTGTGATTTTTTTTGGCAGAAATGAGCAATAAATTATTCAAAATACTTGTGTGTTTTATTTGTCACCTTCCAAAAAGCTGATGTTTCACTAAACCAGTTCTAATAAATCCTCGAATATTCGATATAACGCAAATATCTCACAAAAAAATAGTGAAAACAGAATGAAAATTGTACCGGAATCGAACGCAAATGGAGTAGAAACAGAAAACGGATAAACCAGGTGAAAAGTAAAAATGGAATGAACAAAAACCCAAAAATATTCAAATGTCGTTGACAGGGTTCCATTTTGAGTGATATTAGTCAGAACATCTGATTAATCTGTCAAAAAACATCATTGTAGGTCAGAACTTAGAATCCAATGAATATTTCATAGCATGAAAATTGAAATGACCTGTTGATCAAATGAAATAATATAATTTATTTATTGCACAATAGGGATACAAACAGAAAGAATCCAAGGAGTATCCACATTTACATTTGAAAGATAGTGAGTAAAATACAATTGATATCATGGATGCTATACATGTAAAAAAGAAAAAAAACGAATTATTACAATATTGATGCGATAACATATAAGAATATAGTGGTTTATCATTATTGATCTAGCAGAATGTGTTTTATATAATTCTTGAACTTGAGGAAAGGGAACCTTAATATTTCAGCATCATTGCAGTAAACGTTGAATGTTTTTACGATTCTGCACATGGGTGAGTTTTTTCCTGAATTAGTTTTTTTAAACGGTATAACAAAAGTATCATGTTTTCTTAGGTCTCTACTGGGTGTGTTCAATATAATAATAATAATAA